>CM051459.1:352449397-353649397 GCA_028095005.1 Rhynchospora pubera | reverse complement strand
AGTAAAAATTGGAGGGCTCAGACACATGTCGTAAGAGGATAATATTTTTTTTATAGATTTGGCACAGACTACTTTAGATTTTCAAATATATCTATTTTAGATTTCCAAATATACTTTATTTTAAAATTAAATAATAATTGGTACAACTATTTTTAATAGATTTAACAAAAAAAAACTATTTTTAATTAAAAACCAATGCGGTCACGACTTCTAATTAAGAAGGGTAAACTTCTAGGGTGTGTTTGGAACTTGCACGAACAAGGGACGAACAAAGCAGCCACGAACAGCGCCTAGTTCGCGTCTAGTTCGTAAAAATCGGGGGTTTAGGAATAAGGGAGAAGTTCACGAACTACGACTGTTCGTGGATTGTTTGGTTCGTGCGAACAGTGCTAGTTCGCGAAATAGCTGTTCGTCCCTTGTTCGCGCCTCTTCCAAACACACCCCTAGTATTTATTCAGATTGATCGATCAATGAAAATTGGAGGGCTTAGATCGCATGTCGTATGAGGGTATATATATATTTTTTATATAGATTAGACATAAACTACCTTAAACATTCAAATATATCTAACTTAGATTTCCTAATACATTTAATTTTTAAATTAAATAATTATTGGTACGATTATTTTTAATATATTTAAAAAACTATATTTAATTTATATAAATAACATTAAGAGATTTGATCTATTTTTATATAAATAAAAGTAGAGAATTAATCTATCTTTGACCGCATTAAAACTGATGCAATGCGGCAACGGTATGAATTATTCTTTTCAGGTAATAATTTGCGCTTGCGCATGTTAGATATTCAAAAAACAAATGAAATATTCAATTACTGTGCCTGATATTAGAGTTGAAATTCGAATGCTTATTTATTTATTTGACACAAATTTCTCTTAGGATTAAGTGCGACCAGAACTTTCCGTCCAACCCATCCGATAAACAACTCATTAAAAATGTATTTTTTTTTTTCTCTGGAGAGAGTTGAATTATTGTTGAGGAAATATTATATTTAAGAATTAATAGTATTTTGTTGACTGATCTAATACACACCGGAAAATTCACGTGACTCCGTCTCCCCCCCCCTTCTCCGGACTCCGAAGTCGTCCCCGTATTAATTCAAGTATATTATATTTTTAAATATTGTTAATGAAGTTTTCCGTAATACACACACTTAATTGATGTGATTCTATTGGTGTGAAATTTTCATTGGGCCTTTCTTTTTACCCTTTTTCGCTCTCTCAAACCTTTGTAAGCATATCGAATGTAAAATCATTTTGTTCTCTCATACATTTTTTTTAAGAACATAGAGATCTATCATAAAAAATCTTCCGTAAGATGCAATGAAAATTCATAAATCTAGTTCAAAATGATTGATCTAAATCGTCTAGTATGATTTCTCTATTGAAATCTCCATACAGACTAAATTTTACATTTTTTCAAAATTTTTAAGTATTTTTTTGAAATTTTAGAAAATCGTTAATCTAATTAGTTCTGAACCGTTAAAAAACTGTCATTTTTAAAAATCCGAAAAAATACTTAAAAAATCTGAAAAAAATAAAATTTTGTCTGAAAGAAGATTTCATAGCGAGATCATATTGAACGGTTTGGATCGATTATTTTGAACTAGATTCATGTGTTTTGATCGCATCTCACGGAAAATTTTTTGTGATGCATCTTACCATAGCTAAACTCCTAATTTATAGTATTCTTCGACACATCTAATTAAGGACTAAATTTGAGAATAATTTTATTAATTTATTTATCTATTTATTGTATGACATTGCCATGTTATGTACCGTTGACATCTTCATATATAAAATTTCAAATTAGATATAAAAATAATAAAAAATAAAATTAGAAAAATTGTGATATAATATGTAGTACCTTATTATTTTTTCGGGAACAAACGAAATAGAATCTTTTTTTTTTTGTTTTGGTAAACTGCCATTTGATTTAAGACTTGGAAGGACTAGACGACCGCGATCTGAAATATGCAGTTAATATTTTGTAGTTGGGTTTAAATTTGTGTTTCTCACTTTAAATTTGTTGTTTTTAGCCACTAGATCGGAACTTTCAAAATACATTTTCTGAGGACTGAAGTTTCAAATCAAATCCTGAAAAGCCGGACATTCAAATCAGGACCATTATTTTCCTTTTATTTTCATCATTTATTTAATTGAAATAACTCCTGTGTCAGGATTTTAAATCTCAGGTTCTAAACTTATATATGCTTTTTTTATAGATTTACAGATTTATAAGTATATTATTAAATATACGAGAGAATAGGTTGTATTAAGTTGATAATTTGGACAATCTCTTTTCAAATAAAATTATATCAGAAAATTTGAAGATATATTGTTGGATTTGTAGACTGGTCGCATACCAAAATTCATGCAAATTTAGTATACATAATTCGATGATGTTTAATCAAAGATCATACAGTCGAGACCATTGCATATCTTCAAATCTTTTGTGAATAGCAATTATATTATGTTGTATTTTATGCACATATAATATAAATCATCTTTTTAGAAATCAAATTTCAAACTTAAAATTATATTTAATAATTAATTTTATTAAATTTACACGTTGTCACAAATTTCAATATAAGACCTTCCAGAAAATCTGATATAATTTACGGAGCAGTCTCAATAATTTTTTTAATAAAGAAAGAGGTGGAGAATTTTGAAATTCGCTCTAGAAAAATCTTGCCGACTAGTAGAATAATAATTAAATTAACACCGGCTGTGAATTCGTCCGGATGCCATATATGATATATTCTCATCGCACACGCAATATCAAACAAACATGCTCCGTTATTTCTGCACGTGGGCCCCATCTAACAAAGCAAATTCCGACCCTTTTTTATTTTGAGAAATAATTCCGACCCTTCGATTCGGTAAAAAAAAAAAGAAGAAAAAATGAAAAACCGAACCGCACAATAAATAATAATTAAGAGCCAGGTCGCCGCCAAGTCTCACACCAGCTCTGGTGCCACGTCAGCCACAGGGACCCGGTACAGACGTTGACACCACTCCATAAATATCACATCATTTTCTCTCCAACCTCTCTTTCTCTCTCTCTCATCCCCTCCTCTTCTCTGAGCTTATCTCCTCTCTCTCTCTCTCTGATCAAGCAAAATCCCAAACAAATCAAATCAAATCAAATTAAACAAATCCGTTGAAAAAATTGAGGAGACGACCTTGAAAGAACGACAAGGAGAAGGAGAAGGGGAGGAATCTAGAGAGATAAAATCAGAGGAGAAGCGAACCGTTCGATTCAATCGATTAATTGGTGTGAATCTGTGATTTCTCCTCTTGAATGGATTCGGATCTGTGGATCTCCCGCCTTGCAGCTGCCAAGAGACATTACGCCGCTCAGCTTCATAACAACTCGTTTCAATCTTCGGGTAATTTGTTGCGATTTGGTACCAATTTTTTTTGTTTTTTTGTTTTTTGTGTAGTCTGGAGATTGATTTCTGAAAAATTGGTGATAGATCGGGTTGGAATTGATGAGTTTGAGGTGGAGGATGAGATCCGACCCGAGTTTCCATGCCCGTACTGCTACGAAGACCATGACGTCACGTCGCTTTGTGCCCATCTGGAGGAAGAACACCCCTTCGAATCGAGAGCTGCGGTGAGATACACTCCTTTTCTTTCTGATTATATTATTTGGTTCAATGAAATGTGGAAAGCTGGGAACTAAAGTCAATAAGCAACCCCAGTATGAGAAGGAAATTTTGGTTTTCCTTGGTTTGAAGATTCAGCTTTGGTATCAAATGGGAAAATAGAATGTTTACAAGTGAAATTCCTGGAAATTTAGGCAGAGTATTAGAAAGATATTCAACAAACACTTGAAGATTATGGGTCAAAGTTAAATATGCTGCCACTATCAATTTTATCTTATCTTATCGTTTTTATCTATTTGTGTTTGCTAAAGATTTATTTGATATATATGTAGACTTTTTTTATTTTTTTGCATAGTCAGCTGAAATATGTTTACTGTTATTTTGCAGGTCTGTCCAGTATGCTCAGATAAGATTAATAGAGATATGTTGAACCATCTCACTGTGCAACATGGCCACTTGTTCAAGGTATATAGATGTCACTCTAAAGCATATTACAATGAAATAATGAATAAAGCAGCAAGGGAATAAATAAATAAGAACAGAAGAAATGTGAACAAGGACACTATGTTTCTTGTTTCTCCTACCCTAATCTTCTGCTTCTTAATTTATCCTAGTGGAACCTCTTATCTGATGTTGAATCCCATGTTCCAACTTTACAAATTAATGCCAGTCCCTATTATGGTCTGTTAACATTTGCAAGTTCCTTTTATTCCAACTTCTCTCATGACGAATCATCTGAAGAGCATCACATATCTTTCGTTCCATCTGTGTTCTTCAATACTTTGACCAAGCTTCAATTCATGCTTCAATAGAAAGAGGCTACTGCTCACATTCTCTCATTTGACTAACGTCTATCTAACAGTATCTTCTCTGAATAGTTTTTAAACGTGATTTGGTCTTCAATAGACGCTGCTTCCATTTTGAAATTTCCTTGGGTTTAACCAAGAAATTAGGTCAGCCTGTAGTGAAGTGAAATTGTGAATCACAATGTGGTTTTCACCCAACTCAGATCTGTGTGCATTTTGAAGAGTTCCTTGACTAAAACTCTGAAAACTGGGGCTAATGCTAGGTTTTGTTTGGATTGATTAGCTTGGTGGTTAAAGAGCTATGTGCCTATGTGACCCCCCATACTTTCTGGTAGCCTTCATTTATTGGACACATTCTGATATAAATACACAATCATATGGTCTTCTATACATTAGGATTTAGGAAATATATGCCCCCAACTCAGATCTGTGTGTATTTTGAAGAGTTCCTTGACTTTACTCTGAAATGTGGAGTTAAAGCTAGGTTTCAATTAGCTTTCTGGTTAAAGAGCTATATGACCCCCCATACTTTCTGGTAGCCTTCATTTCTTGGACACATGCTGATATAGATACACAATCATGGTCTTCTATACATTAGGAAATGGTCCAATAAGTCTGAAATTTGTGTAGGTGTTCTAGACAGGTTGTCGGTCACCAAACATATGTTTGATTAATCCTAGATTCCTAGATGTTCAGAAAAAGAAGATATGCCTTTTGTACTCTGCATTTTCTTTTTTTTTTAAAAAATGTTTTTTTTTCCTCGGCAACTGTTTTGTTTATATAAACAAATCAAGGTACAAATTTAAATCCATCCAGCCTGTATCTAGATTAAAACCCTATTTCTGCTGGAAAATATGACACTATTAGGAAGTACATGCAGCCTCAGTGTCGAAAACTAGGGATCAAACATGATGGACTTAACCCAGTGTCATCATACGGCATCTACCTAAGCACTTTTGGCAGGCAGCCCACATGGTACTGGTACCAGTCTCAGCTGTGACCACACAACAGTGAGCAACCATAAAAGAAAGAATCTAGGCATATTAAGGCTTAGTTACTCCTGAAATGTGTTGTGTCTGTCGCATTCCATTCTCACTTACCTTTTTGTGACAGAGAAGACTGAACGAGCCCGTGAACTAACTTTTCAGGCTCAATCAATTTATTGTTTACTAGAACATTGCTTGCTCTATGGTCTCGCTTTCTCTCTCAGTGTGCTATATTTGGAACAATTTTCCAAAAGAAAATGTGTTTATATTTATAGAACTAGGAATGAATATAAAAAAAAAGAACGAAAAAGATAGATGTAAATCATTTTCTTTGATGTCTGGAAAATTGCGTGAATTAGCATATTAGCATCAAATTTTAGATAGAGCTGCATACATATTCCTGCAACTTGTGTCCTTTGTTGCTCTGTGCACAGCCGCATACCTACCCCACAACATTCTATCAATGGCGACAGCTTACTTTTAATAGAGAGAAGGGTAAATAGGAGGCCAACTAGGTTAACTAGATGTTAGGGGCATAATAAGAGGGGACAAATTCTTTTGCAAGAGAGATTTTTCGGATCGTTAATAACTGAAGACTTTTGCAAAGTGTTGCACTAGTAGGATGTCAATTTATTCTTGATTTCTTGTTCTATGTTACTGAGCATTAATTTTGTTAATATGTGTGCTTATGCGAAAGTAATTATATTCTTGCTTGGAGGCCATCTTGCTACTAACATGCATCATGTAAGCATTCAAATGATGGACTTTTTTCTGTAGTAATGAATTTGGTCATCCAGCTGTACTAGATCGTGCCAGTTCAAACCGTAATTTCATTTCAGTTAAAAGCAGTGAAAAGCTCGACATTAGATAAACAGTACACCACTTTCTTAGTGCCATTAGTGAGTAGAAGGGTCAGACAAGATGTTTGTATTTGATGCATCGTCCTAGTTCAAGAAAGAAATAGATTCAGCTATTGCCACCAAGGAAAAAGGTCAAATCCAATGAGAGCCAACATTTAAGCTTCCTTATGCATCGGGGCAAGTTTGAGTAATGTTCAGATTTAGCACAATCAACAAGAAGAAAGTCAAATTCAATGATAGAGCCAACATTGTTAGCTTCCTTACCAATAATTTAGTAACCAACGAAACACAAAATTCAAGCAGACATCAGTGGTGCGATGAAATTAATCAAGCTTGCTTCGTTTCTAAATGATTTTGATACCAGTTATAGTATGTTTAATTGGTACTTGTGCCCACCTTAGTGAAGGCTTACTTCTCTTCCCATATCATAAAACCTGAACCAATCACAAAAGAAGCTAAGATAGCAGCAAGAACAACAATAGAAAGGTGTGGTTTTGGCCTGGAAATATTACACCTGGTTTAATCAGGCCACAGGCCTCTTTTTTTTTTTTTTGAAAAAAAATGTTTTCAGTTAGCTCGCTAGCTATTGTCGTTCAATGTAGCCTTCACATCAGTTGACTCTTGATGGTTCTGTTGCTGTTGTATCTTTGATATAACAAATTTTTCTCTATAAATTTCTTGAGAGTTCGCTGAACTTCATCTCATGTCATAAAAATTTATCATTGGACTTCAGTTTTTCTTTCTAAATTAGTCACTAAGCTCTCCATCTGTCCCAATTGGATCACCTTTTGCTATTTCTATAAAAGAAAAGGCAATGGACTCATAATATGTAGTTTTTGGCATGGTTACCTTTTGCTAACATGAATAATCTTTTTACCGATATGGATGTATATTTTGCGGACATAACAATGATTTCTGGGAGTTTTTTAAATGCATAGATGACTAGTTGAGTAATTCAATAATCAAATTGTATGAATGGGATAAATCAAATGAGGTTGTGACAGCAAGCAAAGTTTATCTCCAAAGAAGTTCAATCCATTTTTATTTAAATTGCTCTGATGTGCCAGATGAGATGAGCATCACTAGACGCTAGCTGCCTAAAACTTTACAGACCTAACAGCTTAAAAAGTTCAGGGGCAAAATCACACTTACCTTGATACAAAGAACAGTGATGGTATTTTTGCCCCAGTAAGTTAATGGGTACATACAATTCATGAAGTTTATCTTAAAACACTTGTCATATTTTGTAAATTGCAGAACCGGCGGAGACTACGGCGTTTTGTTATCCCAAGCAGTCAGGCGATATCCTTGCTGAGCCGAGATTTGCGAGAGGCACATCTACAGGTACTATTAGGTACTGGTGGTTTCAGCCGATCAAACAATCACAATAGCAGCCACAACAACACACCAGCAAATATTGCATCTGATCCCCTCCTCTCTTCGTTGGTTCTAAATTTTCCGCCACCAGGAGAGACTGACGATGGTTCAAAATCTTCTTCTTCCGTTGGCATTGATGAAGCTTTTGCAATTAAAGATGTGCCGACTCATACTTTGAAAAAACCAAGGTATAAATTGCCTTTATTAATTCGTCCTTTTTTTGCTAGTTAGTCTTGGTAATACGGAATGTGTTTGGCATGCTTACAGCTTATCTTTTGTTTCCTGACTGAGATTCTCCATGGTTATAAGTTGAAAAATCCTGTTATGTACAAAATATATATAAAAAGAAAAAGAATATATATGGTGATGCCATTAGTTGGATCCATTTTGTTTTTTCACATAATGGTACTGTGGAGACCTAGTCTATTATACAAGATGGGACAAGTCACCTCCTTAGTATGTACTTAAACTGAATTTTTTTCTTTTATTTGATGTATAATTCTTCAATACTTTGCAGCTTTGATTTGTCACTATCATATGAGGAGAGAGAACATAGAAGGAAGCAAGCCAGTGTCAGAGCCACATTTGTGCAGGATCTACTTCTATCCACACTTTTGTACGAATAGACTCTGGTTTTTAGCCTTTCCCGAACCATATATGGCTTGAAACAGGCAAAATTAGAGGGGGGGGGGGGTGGAATATTCGCCATATGTCCAATTCTTCTTGTCCTATTAAAACGGTTCAAGTTGATTTGGAAATATGCATGTTGTTGTAACTTTTATCGGATGTATTCTTTGGGTCTTTGAAAACTGTAACAGATGCTTTACAGTTTGCACCTGGTTATTTAAGTCCTTTAGAGATTGCTCACATTTTTCTTATGTTCTGAATTGTAACTTAAAATTTGAAGAAATGATCAATCAAAGGAATAACGTTTAATTTAGATAATAGCGTCTGGAGAAGTGTGGCAGATATCTCGTGGGTGATCTGCTGTGTTAGGAAATTATACAATGCGTGACGGAGAATGGGACAAGTCATAATTAAAAGAGCGGCATTAGTAATCGCCGTTTATAAATTTTATCAATTTAACATATTCTTTTTTAACTGAGGAACTTTTACTTAAATCGTGCGTTCTGTGTTCTCAGTTGTGTTTAGAAATTTCTGTGAGAAGGTCGCAGAAATAATGTCCCTTTACATACACTAGATGGCTTGGTTGTCGCGGCTCCGCCGCGACCACCCTCATATATTATATTTTATTAGCCATAATCGGAGTACATTGAAATAAAAAAAGGTAAATGTTGTTCAATTTAATGGATTTACCATTATAAGAATATTGAAAAATCTTTTATCAAAACAAAATTGAAGGGTATCACTGGACGTGATATTTTTCATTGGAATAGAACCAAATCTAGGTGAATTGGTTCCGAGCACTTCTGGCTTGGATTGAATAACAGCCCTCCAAAGTGCAGTGGCGACCAGTCGCCACTTGTTCGTTTGATCGCATAGTTTTTCTCTGGAAGCTTGATGTAATCCCATAGCCATAGGTTTTAATGAAATCTTTTTTAGGAAAAAGAAAATAATGAAAAGCAACCATGTCAATGAAAATTTTGGAATCCAAACAGAGGTAAATAATTTTGGTCGAAAACAAATCAATTTTTTTTGTATAAATTAACAAATTGTCAAATAAATAAATGGCCATGTACCTATCCATTGTACCGACAACTTTTTGCTACCCCTTACATTTTTGTACCAGTAGCATAAATTGCCATGTACGATGTACCTATCCATTGCTACACCCCCTTACATGTTTGTAGCAGTAGCATAAATGACCATGTAGCTATCTATTATACTGACGACTTTTGCTTTGCTTTCCTTAGACCTTGTGAGCATCAATACACTGGAATTTCCAATTGTGCCAACCGAACCCTCTGAATTAGATGCTATTGCAAGCAAAGACATACACATAGATCCACTAACCCCTCTCTCTGAATCTTAATCTTCCTTCTGGACCAGTACCTAACTCTCATATTTAGAGTAATATAAAGGACGTATTGTTTGAAAAAAAAATTCAAAATAGAATGGACCCATGATTCATACCAACATGATTATTTGTACAAATATACCAGCAAGTGTGTATGTACTGGTACCAGACTTCCAATTGATGCTGCAATTGTGATCACTATGGATTTGCTCATTGTTTGATTTCATTTGCAATAGCAACCTAAAAGGACAACAAAAATTTTGATAAAGAATTTTAGTTCTAATATAAAAGGTTATTTTAATTTATGGCCAGCAGCCAATAATAGAAATTTTGCCAAAAAACAAATTGGAGAAAGAAAAATGATATAAACATACATATTCTCTGCATACTGCAGCATCTGCAATAGCTTATATTCCTTTCTGCGAGTGGACCTTTTCCTACTTAAAACTAACAATCTAAGCATTAATAAAAGTCAATGAAATAAGCAACTATCATAATACAGTGCTAGTCCAAACATACAATTAAGCTAACTATATCCCAACTACAAATAGATTATGCAAGTGACAATTTAATCCAATTCTCTAAGAATATATGAGTTTTTCGATATAATCCATTAATAATGTTCAACAAAGGTTGCACATGGGAACCAAAAGAACTAAATAACAAAATAATAGTTTTGGCTTGTTCATAGTTCATCATTGATTTTTTAATAAAATAGGGCATATAATACTCTGTTCCTTTTATTAATGGTTAGGTCCTCTTAACTAATTTATTAATGGCCAGTGCGCCATGCCCTCTTAACTAATTTTACAATACTGTGTTCCATTTTTTTTTAAAATTCCTGCAGGTTTCGACTTAGTTTTTTTATTTAGTTTTTTTTTCTTTTTCACGGGAGATGTTGCAATTCGAGATCATAGTGCTTCGTTTCTTCTGGTTGTCGGATCTTAATGATTTTCAAGATTCTAATACACATCAGAGAATAATAAAATCAAACAACATAGACAGATAAAACTGAATATTAGTTAGAATATAAAAACATTGAAACAACAAATACTGTGGTATTTCTATTACTGGTGTGTGTAGATCTTACTGAACTTCCGTTGTATACAATATAGATTGGACTATCTATCGATTCCTAGAAGTACAATTTTTACAATAATTAGTAGAGCCCGCTAAAAGAAATCAAGATCAAGTTAATTGAAAATAATTATGAAATGTGGCTTACCGAACCAATTAGATAAATCTCCCGTCTGCATCTCTACCTCCCCTGTCGTGGTTGTTGGTCATATGAAATAAACCAAGGTCGAAGGTGATGAAAATGCCTCTGTCATGCCTCTTGCCTGAAATTGAAGTAAATGGATATTTTTTTCCTCGTAGAAGTAAGAAGGAAAGGGGAACCGAAAGCATAAAAACCTAAACCAAATTGAAAGAATTGAAATCTCACTTGTTATTTACACTTTTAATTCTAATTTCCTTTCCTTCTAGTATTCCATTCCAACTTAATAAACGACTTACCCCATGGAGAGAGACTCACACCTAGGCCACGACCCCTCACCAGAGGCCATGAACGTCGCGTGTGGATTCTTCGAGAGACGTCGCTGTTGCTGCTTCCTCTGGCCCAAATCCGCTCAAGTCCACCTGGGAGCGCATCCAACTTAGCTCCGACTGTGCCCCGCCTTCCCCAACACCGACCTGCTGATGGTCTCGCGACATCACAGCCTCCATGAAGATCTTCGAGTGGTTTGAGCTCTGTTGCGAGCTTCTACTGGAAGACCTTCATCCGCCGCTTTGGCGTTGCGCCATTCAAAATATTCAACAAATTAATAGCCTAAAAAACAATTTGGGTTAAACCTAATCAATTGGTGCTCGGAAAATTCTGTTTGGGTAAGGAAAAGTCGATGGAGGAGGAGGTAGGAGGATCTGGTCGCTGGCGGGGCGGTGGTTTTCTATTCGGTCCCCATTCTTCTCTTTCTCATTTGTCGTTTCGGAAGAAAAGAAAAACATACCACGCTTGGGTTTGAAAGAGATGATCCAACCGTCAATCCAAATCAGCGGTCCAGATAATTCCTCCCAGAAAATCCTTCCGAAATTGAAAAAACGCACTGTTCATAGCACGATTTTTACAGATCTTCTAACTTTATATATAGGTATAATGTAAGAAGTCTAAATTTCTTGCACTCTTGGTGATTGGAGTGAATCGAAGCGAGGACTTTCAAAGGCAAGTGGAGATACTTCTTGCGATCAAGAGCGCATACCAGATCTATAATTTCACTGTCAAACCAGCTTTGCTCTTGACATTCGCAATGTCCATGGGTCCAGTTGTAATTTGAGTTCATGTGTGATACGAGAGAGGATTTTGTGCAAGACTTAGAACGAGAAAAGTCATTAAAAAAGAACAAAGAAGGGCAAACCTTTTTTTGCTGATATGATGCATAATTTTATGCACAAGAAATACAAAAGGCATACAAATATTTCAGCTAAATACATGAGATTACTAAGGAAAATAGCATAATATTTATATTCATATGTTCCCACAAATTTTCAAGCCTTGTGAAACACACCCTTAATTGGACTTGTGGGCTTGTCATGTTACCAGATTTTATGGTTGTTAGTGCCAGTAAATGGTACCCATTCATGTTAGATGTAAGAATGGCACCATTTGCTTGATTGTTAGATGAAGAATGGTATCAATTCAGACTTGATAGTGTACCGGTTACTTTGTATCAAGGACAGTAGGCAGGTATAGGAGACATATCAAGTCCGTTCCAGACTCTTCGTCCAACCCTATTAAATCAGCTTTAATTTCTGGATTATTTAATTAAATTTGTCTTAGTATTATTTAACGATAGATGAAGTTCATTCATACAAAGCATGATAAGGACAAAATGGTCAAATCTCAAATTGTGAATCCGAATGTTTAGTAATAGCCATTGGAGGATTCCTTAGTGGGTTTTTTATTATCAAATTTCAATTCCCTTAAATTCTTCTTTTGTTGATTCCGATCACCGAATTTCATTTGGAAATTATCTCCAATCAACTCCGGTCTAATGAAATAAAATGGAATCAATCTCCCTTCCGATCTAAACCGAACACAGATCTAAGCAAGAAAATATGAGAAACAATAAAAGAAAAAAAATAATAACAGAAGTTTGCATTAATATTGAGCAAAAATGCACTATTCACTACTTCTAGCATTTAAAAATAAAATAATAAATCTTAAACAAAAATTGCACTGACTCATTACAGGAACTAATTACAAATCTATCAAAGCAATTGTTAAAAAATAAAAATAAAGCTAATTTATAAACTGCAGTGCATCACAAATAATATTAAACGAGCCCAATACTGCATAATGCCTGTACAAACAATTCTGATCAGATCATCTCTCGACAAAATTTTCTTCAAAACCTACAAATAAAACATATATAATTATTTTTACTTGAAACAGGTGCTTCCAAGTTGCATTTAATTTTCAATAATTGATGCCCTATTATAAAAACACAAAAAAAGAAAGACTTGTTCCTGATGTCATGAATAATTCATTGCACATCCTACTATAGGGATTTCTAAAGAAGAAAAACATAATTCTTACCTTGAGTTAATTGGTGTGTGTCTTCTTGCCAGTAAGAATACGGGAAATTTGGAGACCCCGACTGAAGGCTTCATTGAAGAGAATCCTTGTCTGCATCTCAGGAATTCCAGGCAGCCATGTCAACACTGCCAGTGGGGCAACCACCACCAACCCAAACAGGACATCATAAAACCGTGCAAAAGACCGTAATGTGTCCCACATGGGTGTACGCTTCAGGATTGGCTTAAACACCAGGAGTATGGATATGATTCCCCAGCCAGTTGGGAAGAATGCTACCATGCTCGTAAATATATCCACAAACTCGAACTTCGTAAACTTCAGAAGCACCACAACAGCTGCGATGACCAAAACTATAGTGATAGCTTGTACCATTCGGTAGTAAATGTGCTTCTTGGCTGAATACTTGTTTCTGGCATGAGACACTACGACAAACAACACCACTGCTACTAAAATGCATATCCATGACAACAAGTAAACCAAGATACTGGTATCGTTGCTGGCAATGTGAAGATGG
Source organism: Rhynchospora pubera (assembly GCA_028095005.1). Classification (NCBI taxonomy): domain Eukaryota; kingdom Viridiplantae; phylum Streptophyta; class Magnoliopsida; order Poales; family Cyperaceae; genus Rhynchospora; species Rhynchospora pubera. The sequence goes on along the minus strand of CM051459.1, from coordinate 353,635,654 downwards.
TACACTATCCCAAACTGGAAGAAGAAGTACCGCAAATCAAGAATTATTTCCAGAACCTTCCCCCATAGCCCAGTGGTACGCAAATGGTCGGTCTCCTCTTCCCACCACACTTCCCAGCTCTGCTCTGATTTCACAGATATTCCGCCTGGGCACCAGATCCAATTCATAAATTCTTCAAAATCATAGTAAGTCTTCAGCCAGTCAAATCCAGATGGGTTAAAAACGAATGGTGAAAGGATCCATGACACGACTAGGAACCAACTGGATATTGTCAGCGCAATGTAAACAAATGAATTTTTTGAGATTGCGCTGTATGAGGCATAAACACACAGGATCACCCCAATTTCTATACCCTTGATAAAGTGGCTGCGCGCATATAACCGGTAGTTCTCAGCAAAACTCTTGTGCTGCACCACAAAGCCACGGCCAGTGGCACGGTATTTAGCACCTCCATGAAGTATAGTACGGCCGTAGTAGTGTGCCTTTGTGCCCATGGAAAAGGTGTAGAACATTGAGGCGAGTTGGAGTTGCATTTTAATGAATTCCCAGATTGCATTCAAAAACCCGAGCTCTAGTGAATTCTCAATAATCATAGGAAGGGCAGTAAACAGCCCAAGCTGTATAATGAACTGCTGGTTTAAAACTGTCACAAGGGCTGCATTGGTGGTGCTGTCAGCCTCATTCCTAATGGAGCTCTCCAGTCCACTCAGAGATAGATATAACCGGCCCCATACGAAGGCATATACACACAATACAACTACCATGGTGTTGAAGTAGAATCCAACAGTGGTGTAGAAGAAGGAGAGCATGCGAAAGAAGTCCAGCCTGTGACCCAACCGGTAGATATCTCGGCTGAGGGTTTGCTCACCATTACCACTTGACACTTTGGCTTCGAACATGGATACCTGGTTCAGCCCAACATCACGCCCTTTACCAACCTGGATGTATTCATGGTGCGTCACGTTACCCCCACGAAGGGTACAGTTGAACCCTGCAAAGATATCCTCACTGATGTTGATCGTCTTAGAAGCTTTGCTGATCCCACCCCGGGTTATAAACCATAACCGGTCAAACACATCAGGATGACCATAGTGCATTCTGACCTTCAATGGGTTGGCCAAAACCCGTTGGCCCAGGGTAACAAAACTTGTTTCCTGGGCTGACATGAACCAGGCAAGGGATGAAACTGAACCTGTGAACACGTGCTCACGAACCCCCAATAAAGTGGGCTTTCGGATCCCATAGTGACGGTTGTACTCTTCTAAAAGGTTCCGAAGCTTAAGTGCCTCTTCAAAGTAACTATCTTGGTTCATATCTATAGTCTGTACAGCATCACCCCTGGTGAATATGATGGCATGATTTTGATTCTCTGGCTTGCCTTCTCCAAGCTTGAGTGGGCCTGGGAGCCTAATGCGGTAAATCTCAACCTCCTTCTCCAGCTTCCTATCATACTTGACAAGCACTGAATAGTATTCTTTTTCATTCCCATTTCCCTTCTCCACCTCATCTACATATGCAACACGCAATGCCTCGTTGTTTTTCATCAAATACAGTATCTCATCTGCACGTGGGTCCTTCTTTGCCTTCTGGGACCCATAAATCTGACAAGCAACAACATATGTAAATTTCATGAGGGCGGTGCCATACTCATGCCCCTTGAACAGTGCAGACACATCGCTATTCACTCGGCTAACGGTCCTTGAAGAAGTTGGCGACTGGCCTATGCTGTCCCTGCCATGGCCATGGGAACTGCCTTCCTGCCGCCTTGAACTGACTGACCCAAGCTCACGCCCGTCTCGTATATCCACCTCAGCGGCAGAGTCTAGAAAGGTAAGCATCTCTAGAGCCTTGTAGTAATACATCATGCCACGCACTGTGCGGGATAGCGTCTGGCCCCTGTATGAGGCCCAGAGCCGCAGCTCTTGCAGCCCCTTGTCCCAGATCTCATCTTCCTTCTCCTTCACTATCCCCTGTCTTTTCAAGCGCTCCACGAAATTTTTCCATTCATCTGCATAAATCTTTTGTAAATAGAACAGTATAGAAACACCATCTTCATTCTCAGAACGGAGCTGTTCCTTGCTGTACACCACCTCCTCACTATAATAAGGGGTTAGCACGCTGAATGCCATCATCTTCTCAACCTGTGGGGCCCGCGGCATGTTCATGAAAAGAGAGTTGGAGAAGAAGGTTATACGCCGCCTGGCCTCAATGTTTTTGGGAACATTACTCATGGAGTCTGTTGAGACGAGGATAGTTTGCAGCCTCTTAACCTGCCGATAGAATACATCATGTTCTTCTCCGGGCAACTCCACTGCATTTTCAAAGAAAAGCCGGCCCTCTGACGGCCTGGACGGTGCAAGCCCTGCCTGCTTCAGTTGATCCATAGTCTTTTTCTCAGATGGGAAGTCGCGTACTAAGATATCATACAAGCTCTGCAGTTGGTTGACAACTTTTGTCGTGTCCTTTTTGGTGCTTGTAACTTCTTTCAGAAGGGATTTCAGGCTGTTGTGGATCTTGGGCAGCACTGGCATTTTGTACTCCACTGTGAACTTCTCAGCCCTCATTGAATCCTCAAAATCAATAAAAAGCTGAGACAGAATGGAGTGCTCTTCTGTCTGTTCCTTGACAATAGTCAACAACAGGTGCTTTGCACTGTAATACGCCTCGATAACCGCACACCGACGGTACTCATTTTTGCAAATCTTTTTCCAGAGACGGCGGTCAGGGCCCTTCAGCTCTTTTGCTCGAGAGAGAGCTAGTGACAACTCATTGCACAGGAGGATGCATGGCCACCGCACCACCCCAACATTCCACACATCAGGAGGTAATTCAAGGAGCAAGACTTCATGATCGCTTAAAATATCTTCCTCACGAAAGGTTGTGATTATCTTGTTCCATATTAAGGCAAACCGGCGAGCCTCCACCTGGCCAATGTAAGTTTAAACAAAATTCAGCAAATGTAGAGTATGCATTTCAATACCAGAAAGGCAGCAAGTAGTATGGGGCTGTAAGGCATGTATGACTGATAAAATATAAACAACTGAAGTGATATATAGAGGCTAAAACCATTTTCGCAAACCAGCAGGCCAACCCTGCCAAACTTGGTTCAAACAGATTAAAGAAACTTGAAGAGTATACAATCAGCAGTACAAAGAGGGTAACATCAGTGTGGCTGATTAAACATCAACTTTTATACTGGTACAGAAAGGGTAGTCTTTTGTCATATCCTACTCAAAATGTAAGTCAATACTATACTGTCTTTACACCTAGCTAATTAAACATCTGATTTGAACCACAAAAAGAGAGCATAGCATGTGGATACTGGTTTATTCTGTAACATTGAGCCACTGGAAAAATTAAATAAATACATAAACATACTGCCTAATCATTCAATTAATTGCTGAATGCTGATACAAGTACAAATATATGAATAGAAAAGCTCGTTTTGGTAACTGATCTTTATCTCTATAGGTGCTACCCAAGAACACTGCATGAGTGAATTTTTGGTTTAATGTGTTACACTACACAAAAAGAGAGATAGAGAGAGGATCTTTTTTCAATTGTGTATAGCTAAGATTTACATCCTATAACTGATTTTGAATAACAATTGACTTCTCTAATAGACTAATGGGAAATAATATCTAATATTTAATGCTCTGGTGCGAACCCCTGCTGTGAAATTCAACTAAGGGAGCAAAGGGTCCTTTATATACAGCTGTAATCCAAATCACATATAACAGAGAGATACACAAGACTTATCTAACCTGATTGGCCTCTATTCTGCGATACGGTCGGCCAAGCCCATAGCGTAGCTTCAGTCGTTGCAAGAAGTTACGGAACTTGATTCGCATCGTGCCATGCTCCTGGAAAAGCTGCTCCTCTGGCATGAGGTTAAACTGCATCGCACTTGCAAAAAACTGGAACCGCAACCTCAGCTGACGTGTGTCCCTTATCTCCCCCAGGTGAGAAAATAGCCCAACCAACGCACCCGTAAACGAAGAGAAAATTGCATACCAGATCTGAATGTCCATGAGATATATGAGTATCACTGGTAGCCACAACACAACAACTGCAAAACGATTGCTACTTGAAAAGAACTCATGCCATGTGTATTCCACACCTTTTAAATTGTATATGGCTTTGGTGGGGGCAATCATCGGCTGGATTTGGAGGAAGTAGCTGAAGGTGAATTTCACGGCCAAGAGACCAACCCAAAATAGTGAGTATTTCACATTGTCAATTATGCCTTCCCTCAAGCCACGCCCCACAAATGAACGGCTTTGAAACCACCACGTCAGAGCATAAAGTATCTTCCAGTTTGATTTCTCTAAGAAATTTCGAACCCAGGGAATTATGAACAAGGCGATGGCAAGCACCTCTGGGAGTAGAAAAATAGCAGATGCATAAAGAAATGTGGTGACCCGCTGGTTTGCAGCATTTGACCATCCTTTGTCCCGTTTATTCTGGTTCCAAATCCGCACGTACAAAATTGAGAAAACCAGGGTCCAGACAGCAGATACAATACTCTTGAAAGCCATTCTGATCACCAGAAAAGGGCGCTCTCGAGAAATGAGGCCGTACTGGGTCCCGGCATCCAAGAGGGACTGGAAGAACCGTAGCCCAGCCCAAGTTATAAATACAGTCAAACAGGTTATCTGCGTGTCCCGCAGCTGTAAATCCTTCCAAGGAAGCTTCTCACCTTGCCATGCAACTAGGATTGCCACTTGAAGGTACAGAATCAGCATTACCCACAACCGGTCAAAGCTCCGGTAAATGTTTAGAAATGACCGTTGCTCCACAAACCCAGTTTTACCAACCTTTCCCTTGTGAAAAAAACCCCGGGACAGGTCTAGCGGCCACCCAATCCGCTTAAACACATCTCTAGACCAGAAATACTCATTGATATCATCATAATTCCGCCACTTGGAGTGCGGCTTACTACCACTGCTTGAATCAGCCTCAACCTTCACAACCTGATATATCGGTATCACCACATTATGTAGGAAGGCATTCTCACCTGAGAAAGCCGGGCGTGCAGGCTGGCCAGTATAATCATCAATAAAACCGTCAACTAGGCGGTTGAGATCTCTCGCCATATGATGAAAAATATAACAAAGACACTCCGGCATGAACCTCAAATTGGCAGCCTCACCCCAAATGAGGAGAAACAGAGCCGAGTAGAGGAGATCGCGTCTCGGGTCCCTATCAGTGGGCCAGAGATTAGGAGTAACACCTAAATACGAACACCAGGAGCAATAATTCTTCAAAAGCTTCTTGCGCAGCTTGCGGGACACGACCGGATCGAGAGAATCAATGTGGTCAGGCTGGGGCAAGCGCATCTGGTAATTAGCGAGGAGGAGAAGGAGGTGTTCCCTCTGGTTTCTGACGTTGTCGCGCTGGAAACCGAAGAAGGCGCCAAGCCAGTCGAGGAGGTCGGAGTGGCGGTGCCAGGTGGGATCAGGCGGGACAGGGAGGTCGCCCACAGTGAGGAGGGCGGCAGTAGCGGCGCGAACCTCGGCGAAGCGGAGGGAGGGGTGGTCGGAGAGGACGTCATTGATAGGGATGATGTTGTAGGGGGTGGCGGTGGGTTGGGATCCCGCCGAGGGAGAGGGAGACGCGACCGTGGGAGGTCGCGAGTAGTGCTGGCTCATCGGCGCATTTGAGAGGAAGAGAGAGGAGGAGTGGTGAGCTGGCGGTTAGGTTGTAGATCAGAGAGAGAGAGGGGGGGCTTTGCTGGATTTGAAATGGGGAGCTGGAAGAGCTGGAAGGGGTCCAGGCTCTCCAAGGGGAGGAAAGAAGGTGGAAAGGTAGAAACGACTAGGTTGGAAGAAAATATTATTATATTATAAAAGGAAGTTATTAATGTGAATATTAATGTAATGACGATGGTGGTGGGAAATTTCAAAGACGTGTTGTATTGCTAATTGCCTTGATTTTATTATTGTTGTCTTTCATTACATTCTCTTTATTATCTTTTTCAAAGCCGTGTTAGCTGATTTAGTTTTTAATATGTATTTCTTTGTGGAGTAATTAGCTCGGGAAATGTTATGAAAGGGGGAAATGACGACCAAATCAGAAACAAACAAAAAGAGAAAGTGATTTGGCAGAATTTGGCAATAAATATATATTAAGAAGATTAGCCTTATCTGTTTGTACGAGTTAATTTGCCAACAAAAAATCTGGAGTGAAACTTGATTATTATTATTATTATTTTATCTAAATGCTAAAATGATGAATGTTTGGATTTTTGTCAAACTTCGGATGGGAGCTTCCATCAAATAGTCCTCTAGTGAGTGGGTATTTCAACGTCCATAGCTAATCGTCGAAAGCATCTTATGAAAATTTTATATATTTTATGGTTGACTTATTAAATTTAAACATCATGAAGTCATGAGATCATGGGGTCTTGGTAGATGCAACTTTAAATAAAATATGCATTTTATAAGCAATATAACAAACTTGCATTTAATTAAGAATTATTCAGGGTTTACCATGTGTGGATTTTATGTGCATATTCAAGTATTATTTTGTCTCCAAACTAAACTAATTGTCTTGAGTTTAGATAGTTTAGATGAGTTTAGGTTAGTTTAATTATAGTTTTTATGTCAAGAATGAGTTACTACCATAGTTTCTGGACAAGAAATGACTTGGATGAGTCCATAAAGTTGAAGAGCTCGTTCTAAGCTTTCCAACGTATCTTGAATCACCTCAAACGGAGTTCGGATGAAGGAGATATGCCTAAAATACTAGCAGGACGCAGTGGACCCGCTGAAAGTGCCAGCAGCCCGCCAGACCTGGAACTGCCAGATTTATCAGAATCGCCCGATTTAGCAGTTTTATATTTGGACGACGGTTTCTACCGACTCAATCATGTGTATTCAGAACGCATCTTCAGTTAATTGCCTTGATTTTATAATTGTTGTTTTCATTACATTCTTTTTATTATCTTTTTCAAAGCCGTGTTAGCTGATTTTGTTGTTATATATATTTTCGTGGAGTAATTACCTCGGGAAATTTATTATTATTTTTGGATGAACTAGATAGAGACAGCTCGGGAAATGTTATGAAAGGGAAAAATGACGACCAAATCAGAAACAAGCAAAAATAGAAAGTGATTTGGCAGAATTTGGCAATAAATATATATTAAGAAGATTCGCCTCATCTGTTTGTACGAGTTAATTTACCAACAAACATTTGGAGTGAAACTTGAACCCTTTTTTTTTTACATAAATACTAAAATGATGAATGATTAGTACCGGAGAATAAAAATTGTTGAAATTATTTTCATTCACTAATTTAATATTTGGATTTTGTCAAACTTGTGATGCAGATTCCATCAAATAGTCCTCTAGCAAGTGGGTATTTTTCCTTTGTCCATAGCTAATCGTTGAAAGCATCTTATGAAAATTTTATATATTTTATGGTTGACTTATTAAATTTAAACATCATGAAGTCATGATATCATGAGGTCTTGCTAGATGCAACTTTAAATAAAATATTCATTAAAATAAGCAATATGTCTATATCAAATAATAACGGTTGTCTTCAATTAGACTTATAGTTGATTTAATATCTTGCTGTAAATTAAACAAACTTGCATTTAATTAAGAATTATTCAGGGGCTTATGTCTAATTGGAAGATAATGTTGAAGCTATAGAATCTTAGGGGCTTAAATGTAAATTAGTAAAAGGAAAATTTGAATGATAAGAAGACAGCTTTGCGCGTTTCCGGTTTCTTTGACTGACATAATAGCACTTGAGTTCAGACTGGATCTGTAAAGTTTTTTATAGACATGGCGCAAAAAACTTTTGTAGACCAGAACCATCTACCATCGCATGGGCGTGAATTGATAGTTTTACCTCTGTACTTAACAGTAGCGCCAGTAGGAAGTAGTAGTTACTAATTTCCCAGGTTTAATTAATCTTCTCTCTTTCTGTCCTCATTTGTTTACTTTTTGTCTTTCTGGAATTTATTATTTGTTACAAAATGATACTCGGAGGATTAGAGTCAAGGTTGGTGAAACCGTTTAGAAAAGACAAAGTCGGAGAAACAGTTGAGCTTAATCATTAAGCATCCTAGATTGTCTCAAAAAAATAGAAAAAAAAATTAAGCATCCCAGAAGACAAATTTCAAGAGGAACAATATATATATTGTATATACACCCATAAAGGTTTCACTTCCATATTTAGTTCTAACTAGTAAATAACTACCGACAAATTAAGACAACATAAGGACGAGAAACGGGTTGATACTTTTAAAAGTTCCTTTTTTGTTCTCCTCCAATGGTAGGTTGTAGCCTAGCAAAAAAGGTATTTTTAGCAACCACATTTTATGCATGCGCAACTTATATATAGTAGTGATAAATTAGTCTTTTTTTTTAAGAAAAAACAAGTGAGTTTTTATCCTCACTGCTTTCAGTTATATTAATTTATTTTTTAGGTTTTATTTAAGAAAGTTTCGTTAAGTTAAATGTCATTTTAAGGGGATATGAACCAAATTAGAAATTGAATTTGTTTGGGAAAAAACTTTCATTGCTAAGAAAAAGTTATCCTATGGAGATATGCTCCACATAAACAGATGGATACGTTTTCATGATATCTGCTGTATATCTATTGAGATGTAATTTCCATATATAGTTAGATTTGGTATGCTGGTTTTGATATGTAGTTAGATTTAGGAATATTTCCTTGCAGCAAATTAGAATATATAGGAGATTATAATCTGAACTTTTGAGAGAACATATAAAATATTTTTCTTCCTCACAAAATTTTGTCATATCTAATGATCGTCCAATGTTTTGGTGTGAAACATGAAACGCCCATAGGCAAAGGCAGAACAAAAAAAATTGAAGGGAAATTTGTATTTTGAAAGGAGACCATGTTGTGTTATTTATATATTTTATTATATCAAAATCAATTCATAAAATTTTAAAAATTCAAGATCAGGACACCCCCTCCCCCAACCCCCCTCCAAAACCTCACCAACACACACACACAAGTTCGCCTGTGTACATTTTAATTTTTTAGAAAATAAGCCAAACGGAATATATAGATAATTATATATTGATATTAATGTGTCAAAAGTGTGAACTATGTGGAAATGTAGACCGAGCGCGAGCCATGTCCCATGTATGATGTTCGAGCATGCTTTGTATCAAAAAGGCAAACAAAGCATAAATTGACAAATTGTACAACAATAAGAAATTAAGAACCATGCATAAAACTAGGTATCTCATCGCGCGAAGCGCGATGAAGTTTAGTCTGTAGTTTGTGTCGAAGTGAGTCTTTGTACATATGAAGATTGAGATCAAGCTTGATATTTAAAATTTTTTGCCTTGAAAACTCATTTAGCACACCTACAAACATTGAAAAACGGACATGTAATAATCATTTCTGATTAGTTCTTATGGTCTATATTTATGGCAATTGTGTTTTTTTGCAAAAGGGTTATATGTAATGTATGTCTTAATAAGACCAACTTATCTTTCATACAAAGAATTGCACTTGAGAGGGCCAGAATAGAAAACGTTCGAAAATAATCAAATCTAATTTACGCTTCTAATATTTTAATCTATTTTTTAGTTTAATTGAGATCTTGATAAGCAGTCAGTCTAATAAATATTGAAAACTGCCAGTTAATTAACCAATAAGTTGAGATTTGTTCTGATATGTGTACCTATATCATTCATTTATCTAAATAACAGTGGCTCAGAAAGATCTTTATATTGTGCTAAACGGCCTCTTAATAATTTCGATTTCAATTTTTGATAATAATAATTTTCCTCTAAAAATTTTGTATTTAGATATTTTTATTTTATAATTCCAATTTTACTATTGTCTTAGTCCTATTAAATTGGAACTAAAGCCATACTTGTACATTTTTATGTAAAAATTTTTTTTAAGCTATTTGGCCATTAATATAACGTTTTGACATACACAAATAAGCCATTTGTATTATTCAGATTATTACTTTTATAATTGAGAAAATAGATCCATAAAAGTAGAAAAGGAAAAATAAATTGCATCACTTGAAAAGAAAACGAATCAAGTTTTCTACAAAAGTATGTCAAGGAAAAGCGATCATAATAATACATTTGTGGTTGTTTTTTCCATCTGATTACAACAACAATATAAATTCTTCATTTAATAATTATTGTATTGGGATCCTGATAATACAACTAATTAAGTGCATATTTTCACTGTTCGACATACTTTCCATTAAAATGCCTAACATTGTAATATAATCACCAAATTAGCAAATATCTATAAAGACTTCAGTCATTGTTGCAAAAATGAGGTACATAGTAATCTACAAAAGTTGTAAGAATTGTCATTAGCCAAAAACCCAGCTCCCTTGACCCCTAGTCTGCTCCCCTTCCATATTGAAGACAGCAAGCAACATATCGAATGATTCAAATTTTCTTATGACCTCTACACACCAATCGCTTAAACAGAAGTGCATGTAAATAAAATAGGACATACCAACTTGTTCTCGCAAGATGCACAGTTGATGCCTTAAGTCTACTCACACCATTTAACAGAACCTAATATAGAGAGAGAAACAAAGTTCGGTATTATTATAATGTCTATTTCCTTAGTACACTCATATATTGAAACATTTTATATGTTGTCTGTTCTAAGATAAAAGATATTTACTCATATGCTATCTTTTTTGGGAGTCTCCATGATCCAAAAAAGAATTTTCGTGTTTCCCGACATACATTTAAATAATAAAACACGTTAGATTTCTCGCGTTAAATGCAATTTAGTAATTACTGTAGAATCAACATTGCATGTTGAAACTCTTTTGATATGCAAAATTTAGTTTATTAAGTGGATCATGCAGCAGAATACATAGAATAAATGGTTTTAAATTTAGTCGGTGACAATGAAGACTCAAGAGTAAACTGAATATGAACAGGGTTATATTAAAGGCAATTCACGGTGTTAAATTAAAATCAGCAAGACCTCAGGTAAGCAATTGAGCTGGAAACCCTTAAGATGATATACAACCCACCTTTCACTAAAAAAGTATCACATATGGTGCATTTGAAACCTGCAAGATCAACTGAATATTAGTTTGACAAAAAAAAAAGTTTAGAACATGCGTTAAACCTGCTGCAAACTTCTCATTATGAATTCATTACAAACTTTACTTAAATAAGAAGTGTACATGAGTTCTTTATTCTGAGGTTGGTCTGGTAAATTGTGCACTGCAGAATGGGTCTGCAACCTCATCTCTAAATGCAGATTTTAACAGATTGCTTAATGTGATACTATTCGCTACGAATAGTGTACATGAGTTGTGCTACAGGTATGTTTGGTTCGCTACAAATAAATTATATCTTTGAAGCACAGATACACAATAAAGCATTTCAGCCTAGCAATTCTTGATTTTTCATAAGCGACAAAACTGTCTAATAAAAGCTAAATGCAATAGATTTTTCCCCTAAAATTTCTGCATAGAAAACAACGAACCTTCAAATCCAGTATAATGCATGTAGCACAACCCTTCAAATCCAGTTAAATTAAAATCAGCAAGACCTCAGGTAAGCAATTGAGCTGGAAACCCTTAAGATGATATACAACCCACCTTTCACTAAAAAAGTATCACATATGGTGCATTCGAAACCTGCAAGATCAACTTAATATTAGTTTGACAAAAAAAAAGTTTAGAACATGCATTAAACCTGCTGTAAACGAGAATGTATTTAGAGATGAGGTTGAAGATCCATTCTGCAGTGTGAAAAGAGATGAGAAAGTAGACAGAAAGAAGAAGAAGCAAGAATGTACCAACGAAAAGAACAACCTCTATCTTGCTGCACTGCGAAAAGAGAATGGGTCTGGTAACAGATTGCTACGAATTCTATTCAGGCTGAAGATATAACAAATTTCTTAATCATGCTGGACTGTCATACTTTAGTTTAAGTCATGAATGGTATAACCGGTACAGATAGCTATGCTTGACATCTCTATCTTGACTTAAATAGAGCTTTGCACCTATTTAGATCTAATCCAGGTTGGGGTTGCATGCACATTTCTATAAAAGGAACAAACCTGTTCCTTTAGCAAATTTCAACAAAAGAAATAAATTATATCTTTGAAGCACAGATACACAATAAAGCATTTCAGCCTAGCAATTCTTGATTTTTCATAAGCGACAAAACTGTCTAATAAAAGCTAAATGCAACAGATTTTTCCCCTAAAATTTCTGCATAGAAAACAACGAACCTTCAAATCCAGTATATTTTTTCCCCCAAGAAACTTTAGGTTTCTTCTGTGCAAGGCCTCTTTTTTATCTGAGCACTCAGGCTGCTCTTGTCTGCTGTCATGGCACCACCACTGTAGAAAAGGAACAAAAATAAATAGGAAGTACCCAAGAAACAATGTTAAAAAGGAACAAAGCAAGGAACTCAATTCTAAGCTAGACAAGACATAGAATCATACAAACCAAGGTTTTCTCGAATAAACAAACAAAAGATAAAAAGAAGAGGTAGAATACAACAAATGAACTTCGATTCCTCTATTCTTCCTTCTCCGCCTGCCTTCGAACGACCCCGTCTCCTTTCGGGCGGATTCGCCTGGACCTTGGGTTGCCGCGTCGTGTAGAGATTCTCAAATCTCTCTCTAAACTTTGATTTCTCTCCAAATTCGATCTCCTCTTCTTCTCCCCTTGAAATCTCCTCAAACCATGTTTATATAGGCTTTAAAATTGATGGGAGGCGCTCATAATAGCAGAAAAATACTTCTGGACGTGATGGGAATAGAGAATAACCGTCTTCCCAAGTTAGAACTCTAAAACGGGTACTTTCTGCTAATTCAGGCAGGTTTCGGGCGGACCCGCCAGGATTCTGGCGGGTCGCCAGAAATCGTCCTGAGAGCAGGTCTGGGAATTTCAGCACTGCGCCTTGTTCGTATTTTGCCCATAATTTCTTCATCTGGACTCCGTTTGAGGTGATTCAAGTACCGTTGGAAAGCTTATGAGAAGCTCTACAACTTCATTTAATCATTTATGTCATGTTCTTGTCCAAAATCTGCATAAAAATAGGGATTATTGTAGTAACTCCTTCTTTGACACAAACTTAATTAAAACTGACCTAAATATGTTAAAATGTAACTAAAACACAGATATTTAGTTGTAATTTGGGGCCTAAAAGGATTGAAATATCTATATGAAATCCGCCGATCAAATCTCCCCAAGCTTAAACATTGCTTGTCCCCAAGCAATTATATAAATCGAAGAAGATCGTTTAGGACCTAAATTACAATTAAATAGCTGGTATCTACAAGTTATGGAAGATTTCTCAACAATTACCATTGTCACAACTCAAGCAATTTTGGTTATGGATACATCAAAAGATTTTCCAAATTCATTTTCAAAATCAAGTTTACTTCGTGACCATTGACTTTCCACAAGTAAAACCTTAAAGCAATTGCAGTCTATTGTCTACAACTTATCTCATTTAATTTCTAATCCTATTGGTTTTCGTGTTTCACAATTGACTTGGCAACAAGAAGCGGTATCTAACCCTTCCGACACAAACAACAAGTTTAACTTATTCATTTCTCAAACAAGAGTCAAGTAAAAATACCGCAAAAATTTGTTGAAAGCGCATTAAAGAACGACTAAAGTGGGACGAAAAAAAGAGTACAACTCCCCACCCATCGTCTCTAAAGTTTTTGGGTTAGAACTTATTATTTCTCCTGGGGCTAGGAGGGTTTCCCGCAGCGGAGAAGTCGGCCAGATAAGAGTGGATTTAACTTTTGAGGATTTTGTTAGAAAGAATGCTAATTTTCATTTTATGCTAATTACCAACTAATTAAGCCAAGAAAACAAAGCACAAAACGGATCTAGTACAAAAGCCGATTTGACACAAGAGAAAGGATGAATTTTTACCTCTCTTGGTATAGCAACCAAGAGGCTCGAATCCTTGGGTTTGGTGTCGGTGGCGTGCTCTCCAAACACCTCCTATTCGCGGTGCCTCGAGTCCACTATGGTATTAACCAAGTTCTTCTCAATTCGTGCTAGCGAAGAGAAGAACGAGTCTAATCCCAAGCGTTCCATTTCTTCAACCAAAGAACCAAACTAATTTGTGGAAGAGAGGGTTGCTCAACACACGAACTTGAGTGGAGAGGAGAGGAGAGGGGGCGGCGCACCCTTTGGGGGGGGCAAGGTGGCGGCTAGAATGAGAGGAGAGGGAAGAGAGCAAAAGGAGCCACCATAAGGTGCCTTATATAGCCTCTTAACCCTAGCTAGGAGTTCACACAATTTACAAGTGTGCCACTCCCACCTACCTCCTTGGCCGGCCTACTAGTGGGCTTCTTTGGCCCACTAGTCCATCTCCAATTGGTCCCTTTATTCTATTAATTAAAGGCCCACTCAAAGCTATTTAATTTGGACATTTAATTTACCAATAAATTAAAGCCCAAATAACTTAACTAAATTAAATGTGTTGTTTATAAATAATTATTAACTTAATAATAATTATTTAGAGATTAGACAATGCATTAATTTATTCCTATATGATCCATTTTGACTTAATTAATTATAACGGTCCATAACGCTATTTAATTAATTAATCAACCTATAATATTTTGCAATACTCATTATTGCAAATAAATAAATAATGCACATATGATTAAATACCAATTTTGTGTGACCCTTTGAGGATTTATGCTATGTTGGACATGGAATTAAATCGCTATTTAATTCCAATAATCATAAGCGGTATCTAGCAACACGTTATGATTCCCAATTCGCATAAATAGTGTACAACTACAAAATTTCAATCCTGCATAAGAGAACAATTATGTTTCTCCATTTTGATTCTTATGTCACACGATATCATCGTATAATATAAGATAGGAACGTGTCATTCTTGCAGATTATACGTTTCTTGATCTAGAGATAATTGTATCAATTGCTAGCAAACAATCTATCTCCATCAAGGGGCCCAAACAGATATCGTCACTCACTAAATGAATTAATGAGGGACATACGGTTTTCTTAATAATTAGCTTTTCCCCGCACAATTCAAGAATACTTAAATCATGTCCGTATAGTGGCCTTTATCAGGAATCAGCGGTAGACATGATTTATAGCATCTATTCTCATGTGGAAAAGATAATCATCTCAAACTTAGAACCAAAATCATAACGAAATAAATAATGACACGTAACACAATCCATATATTTATTTCGTGGGGTCCAGTCCTGTACTATGTTCTATAACATATACATATGCAATTAAGTTGGTTACTCTTAACCTATGATTTATAGAACTTAATCATCACTTAACTTGCATACTAATCTTATTGATAATTAATGTCCTTTGTTAATTATCAAGATTATGGACTTTTAGATTTATCGTTGTCATTTACCACTAAATGAATAACAGTGATCTATAATTCAGATCCTCAACCTGAATGAACTATCAACGATTAAATCAAAGAACAAATGATCTGAAATCACCAATAACATAAACTATAGAAGTAGCCTAATGAATTGGCTTCTAGGACATATCTCTAACAGATTTTTTCCCTCTTTATTTTTTTCTCTTCTTTTTTTTTATACCATGAATCTCTTTATGTTTCTTACCCATGGTTTATGGAGTTCTTTTAATCCACAAGTACCTATAGCCTCATACAGTGTCCATGGCACTGCACCGCTTTTTAGTTCCCCTTTTTATGATTTTTTTTCATTTTTTGTTTTTTTTGTGTATATTTACATTTTCAACTTTTAGTAAACTTGAAAACAATGGTGTAATTACTAACTCTTGTAGCTCATTCCTAAGTTTAACTCAATTCTGTGTCGGGAGAATTGATCTAAGGGCAATTTAGGTATTCATTTAAGGGTGGATGCCTAAAAACCGATTTCTTAATTGGTCAAGTCATTCATTTAACTTAAAATCTTTCTTGAATCAAATCTAATCGAGATAACTTATGCACAATACTTACTATCACTTTAAAACTCTACAAGTGTTGGTCGGTCAAATTCAAATTCATTTTTAAAAACGGATTTTTGTGACATGTCCATTACTTCGTTGCTTTAAACTATGACCTTGATTATTGTCAATAGACTCCCAAAACTTACCTAAATGCGATCTATATGACATTAACGTGCAAATCGTACATGAATGCAAATTAATAAGCCTAAATGCCATGATGCAAATCCTAGATAAAAAATTCCTATTTTCTCCTCAAGCTTAAAACTTTGCATCATCCTTAATGTAAAGAAAACAAAACTTAAAAGAAAGAAAGGAATATAGAAACTTATCGAATCTTTGTGGTGGCTATGAAGGATCGAGTCACGCAACATGAGCCTTGCTTGCTTTGATATATCATTGCACTTCAAATTGTCTCTAGGGTCGTCTCATTGAAGAAGATGTGTCTTGCAAGTAACGGAGAAAGGTGGTTTAGGTTGAGGATAGAAATTGCATAGGGGTTGGTACGATTCTACTCTTGGGTTAGAGTTTGGTGAAGGCTTGGTCAATGGCAAGATTGAGCAAAAATTTGGTTCGTCGACTAAACAAGGAAAACTCAAAATCTAGCCATTGGTATGGATTGGTTTATGTTAGGGTTTAGGTCTAGGTTTTGGTCTCGGGATAGTTTCTGGCGGGTTGCCAGAATTCAGGCGGGGCCGTCTGAATTCAGGCGGGGTAGTCTGAATCCTGGCTGGGTAGTCTGAATTCAGGTCAGGTATGGAACAAGATGGTTTCTCCGCTATCTTGAGATTTGTTAGGTTGAATCGACTCATATGCTCCTTCGTGGTGTATTCCCCAAGCTTGAGTTCTTGCATATGGTACGATTTTTCGACAACCTACATACTTCTTCCATGTGTTGTGATGTTGCGTTGAAGTTCAATTGCCCTTTCAACACTTGCATGACTTGAACGGTTTTGTTTCAAAAAGCTTGTATTCTCATCTAAAATCTGAAACCAACAACTAAGATCAATAAGTTATACCTAACTACACTTAACTAAACTAATGACAGAAATTGAAATTTTTGGCCTTGGGTTGCCTCCCAAGAAGCGCTTGTTTTAGGTCATTAGCTCGACCTCCTTGCATTTGCTCATCTTATCTTCACTTTTCTCCCTCTCAACGCATCATAATTCTCCCAAAAGTACTTAAGTGGGCATCTTAAAACATGCTTGATGTGTTCTTCTTTGGATGTCATCTTTCTTGGCCCGATTTGGACATTGAATTCCTCCAAGCATCGTCTAAGTGTGCTCAAGTCGGTTTGGTTGAACTCTTCGTTTGTTTCATCGGATGCGACGATCTTCTTTGCATCACCACCTTCCATCTCTTGTTCAAATACCTAAAAAAAACGAAACATGGTGATAGAAAATATTTTTGGGTTTTTAAGATAAGATAAAATAAGTAAGATATAAGGATACAATGGTGTCTATACTAATTAACTAATGCAAAATACCAATATTCTAGCAAACCGTCCCCGGCAACGACGCCATTTTTTATCGCGGGAAATACCTAAATCAAAACAAATCCTTAGGAATCACCGATCTAATCGTTTGCAGTGATAGCTTAAGGGTCGAATCCACAGGGACGATGTTGGAATATCGATCTTTTGCCTTATTTAATTAGCTAGACGAAAGTTCAAATCAATTGAGGGTTTAATTGATGAATGAAAGAGAATCTAATCCTAAGGTTGATCTAAGTTCAATTGAGAAAGCGAGTTCTAACACAATAACACGAATTAGGGTCAATTGTTCGGATTGCTTTACATGGCCTATTCAGGCGGATCCGCCAGCTTCCTGGCGGGGTCGCCAGAATAGTTCGACAATTCAGTTTAATTAGTTTCTAGTTTTCTAAGTTCAGATTTTTTGCTTAAACTCTGGTCCAAATACTAACTCTCGTTCTTGATTTGGTATTACTAAGTTTTAACCTCTAAACCTCCATAAAAACCTAAGTTTCAACTCTCGTTCCATGGCTCAAGTTTTAGGGTTTGCTTTAACTATTCGGTAGGATATCCTAAATCTCTCGATCTTAGGAGGGAATAAACCTCTCGGCTAAGTTCCGGTTTCACCTTTTGAGTATACTACCTATCCTATGGTAAGTAAGTACGAATTGACTTGAAATTTGGGGTTCTTTGTGCTTATCTACGAGGTCTGGCCTAAACCAAGTGAGCAAACCTTCAAAACAATTCAATTCATAATCACAATTCAAGCAATCAAGATCAAGTAAAGCAAAGCAACTCAGAAAAATTAGAAAACTAAATTAAACTTTCACTAATCTACCAAGTAAAGGTTCCCAACAATTGCCCCTAACAATAATTCTAAGCTAGACAAGACATAGAATCATACAAACCAAGATTTTCTCGAATAAACAAACAAAAGATAAAAAGAAGAGATAGAATACAACAAATGAACTTCGATTCCTCTATTATTCCTTCTCCGCCTGCCTTCGAACGACCCCGTCTCCTTTCGGGCGGATTCGCCTGGACCTTGGGTTGCCACGTCGTGTAGAGATTCTCAAATCTCTCTCTAAACTTTGATCTCTCCAAATTCGATCTCCTCTTCTTCTCCCTTTGAAATCTCCTCAAACCATGTTTATATAGGCTTTAAAATTGATGGGAGGCGCTCATAATATCAGAAAAATGCTTCTGGACGTGATGGGAATAGAGAATAATCGTCTTCCCAAGTTAGAACCCTAAAACGGGTACTTTCTGCTAATTCAGGCAGGTTTCGGGCGGACCCGCCAGGATTCTGGCGGGTCGCCAGAAATCGTCCTGAGAGCATGTCTGGAAATTTCAGCACTGCGCCTTGTTCGTATTTTGCCCATAACTTCTTCATCCGGACTCCGTTTGATGTGATTTAAGTACCGTTGGAAAGCTTATGAGAAACTCTACAACTTCATTTAATCATTTATGTTATGTTCTTGTCCAAAATCTGCATAAAAATAGAGATTATTGTAGTAACTCCTTCTTTGACACAAACTTAATTAAAACTAACCTAAATATGTTAAAATCTAACTAAAACACAGATATTTAGTTGTAATTTGGGGCCTAAAAGGATTGAAATATCTATATGAAATCCGCCGATCAGACGACCAAGGTTTCCCTTCATAAATCAAATGAGAACCTCGTCACTGGTCTGAGGGATTAAGAGAGGTGGGAGAATCGGAGAAGAAGGGAGATTGATAGATCTGGGAGAAGCGAGAAAGAGAGGGAGGTACGGAGAAAGAGAGACGGGAAGCTTCAAGAGAGAGGTTTAGTGTGGCGGAGACGAAGGGTCTGTTGTGATGAATGGATCGGAGAAGCCGAGAAGGAGAACCAATAAGCAGTATCACAGAAGGCAACAATAAAAGAATGCACAGAATATCTACACTACAGATCAAAAGTTGTGACATCATGTAGCCGCCCCTGCGTCTGGCCGAACTCGAACAGAAAGGCAGCTAAGTTATTTTGCGCAACATGGAAGGCAACAACAAATAACGTACAACATGAATTTTTGGCGGAGACGGATGGGTAGGATTAAATCCATCGCGAGCAGGCGAAAATCAGACGTCTGGCGATGAGCAGAAGTTTACTATAAATTGGATCAGTGAACTATGAATGTTTTATGATTGAATTTCTACATCGTTCGTACCTTTTATGGCACATCAATTCTGCTTTGCAACGATCCGAATAATCTTACCAGTTACCACTTGCATAGATCGCAAACCCCAATCACTTTTACACTTTTACGTCCTCGGGACTCCTCGGATGGGTGAGAAAAGCTAAAATAATACAAGAGTTAATTTATAAAAAGCAGAGCAATTTAGTTGGATGTTTTTATTAAATATAAACAACCACAAATAACGAGAACCGGTTCTTGATTTAATGACAAAGAGCAATGCACCTTGACTCTTTGAGTGAAAGATCGCAAGTTCGAAACCCGGTTGCAGTGGCGAGTCCAGATTTTTTTTAAGCCTGGGCAGTACTAAAATTAATTTATAAATAAAAAATACTAATAATATTTGAGAATTTCTATCGTGAACCATGATGCATAGAGAGTTCCGTGCACTATGATCATTTTGGTTGGTAATTTTGCAAATTGACAAATCTAAATTAACCAATCCAATATATATATTGAAATCTCATATAAAATAAAATTTTACAAATTTTTTTGAATTTTTTAAAGCTTGCCAATTTTGGCAACAAATACACTAATTTATAGTCAGAATTGGCAAGTTTAAAAAAATTCGGAAAATTTTTTTAAAAATTATAAAATTTTGTTTTCTATGAGATTTCAATATATAGGTTGGGTTGGTTAAATTAGATTGACAATTTATGGAACCACCGACTAAAATGATTGTGGTGCACGGAACCCTCTATACATCATGGTTCACAGTAGATTTACTCATAATATTTTTTAATCTAATTGCCAATAGTATTTTGTCAATGTACTCATAAAAGACATAAATATAACTTTGTAACTTTAATAATGTATGAATGTCATCTCTATTCAATTGGATAACGTACTACTTTATTATAATATGATATAGAAAATTAGTTCATCAGTTTTATTTAACACAACATTTTTTTTATTACCACTATGCATGAATACTTTAGTGCATTGATAATAATGTGATCCAACGTCAAACTCGCTATATTAACTCATAAGTGAATATTAAAACCTAGATCGCCCATTGTACCAATCAACTCTTTAGTCTTTACTTTGCCTCTTTTGTGTTAATTTTTTTCCGTGACTTTGTGATCCAAAGAGATCAAGAGATTGGCCGATTGAACCAGTTAAAAGTGTCAAACACAAAACAAAAAAAATATATAAAAGTGGGTCACGCAAAGTCTAGTTTTGAAATGAACTAATCAAGTGTGGGCACCTTAATATTTTAAGCCTGGGCATCTCCATAAATATACATATACAGATTTCTTAATTTTAGAAATTAAGCCTGGGCAAGTGTCCAGCCTTGTCCTACACTGGACTCGCCACTGCCCGGTTGGATGGTCTTTCATAGATATATTTAATTTTAAAATAAATTGGGTGGCTTAGATCTCCAATTTATCTTGGGGCCGTTTGAATTGTTCAGGAATAAGAGAGAAATAGTCTATTCCTAGATGAAAAATATTAGGAAGTGTGTAACTTGCGATCCAAATTGCCCCTTAAAAAAAAACAACCACAAGCTCTATTTCACAGAATTTGAATTGTTTATAATAAATTTACATCTAGAAAAAAGTTATTCCTCCTATTCCATACAATCCAAACGGGGACAAATAACAACTTGTATAGTTTACCATTACAAGTTTACAACCTTATTTATCGTATAGAACTATCCAACAAAAAAGTTATTCAATGATGATAAAGGGGTCACAGCTTTTTTTGGACATTTACTGTAATCGGAAATGATAATTCTGTCTTGTACCATCCGTCACCATTCTTGACCGTAACCAAAATGACAGGCACAAGGCAGGAGAACCGGTCTTCAGAGTATTTTTAAGAAACAGCCCATCATTTTTTCCGAAATTCTACACCAATGGTTTCCATAACTTTTCTTTTAATTTTTTTAAAATAAAATCTCGGCCACCCCGTCCGGCCGTCCCCCACCAACATCATGTGCAATTTGTGTATAAGAAGGAACGGCTCTCACAAGAATCCTGTTCAAGTCATCAAGTAACCACTTGCCCATGTGCAATTTAACATTTTCAATTAAATTTCTGACCAAACCTTCAACAATGTTATTTGTGGAATCACATTTCTAGTAGATTCATTGACCAATCCGACTCTGCTGTTGCGCGACACAGCGTGTAGCGCACTACGAGCCGTCTGATCTTGATCGGATGATTCACTTTTTATGGGCCTATCAATCTAGGTTACATGCACGGGGCTCCCTTGTCCATTGGATCTTAATCAGACGGCCAGCATACTGCGCGACACGCGGTGTCGCGCGGCAGCAGATCTGGATTTATTCATTGACCTATTAGATCTGAACAAAGAGTCATTTCTCTCTTTTTTTTTTTTTTCACATCACCTAGTACACTGCACTAGCACTGCGTAGAATGAGGAAAACAGTTTTTATCATTTCTTCGTATCTTTTGCACAAAGGTCCGTGCATCCTCAAAATTAATCCAATCAAGGATATCCCCGACAACTGCCTAGTGCCTACCCAAACCATACTTGTTTCACCAAGAGACGTAAAATGAAAATATCAGCATTTTCATCATTATTGCATAATTTGGATTGTACATCAGCCTAGAAAGCCAAATTCAGATCCGCTGCCGCGCGACACAGCGTGTCGCGCGGTACTCTGGCCGTCTGATTAAGATCCAATGGACAAGGGAGCTCCGTGCATGTAACCTAGATTGATAGGCCCGTAAAAATTGAACCGTCCGATCAAGATCAGACGGCTCGTAGTGCGCTACACGCTGTGTCGCGCAACAGCACAGTCGGATTGTAGAAAGCCTCTTCGGAGCAAAACTACTTCAGTATGTCACGTGCGTTTGGGTCTTTTTTGAGAATAAAATTGAACTTAGCGATTCAATGTTTTATTTCTAGTTCATCTCAACTTGTTTGAGTAAAAAAAGTTTTGAATTTTAGTTATTCAAATTAAGAATTATTTCTAGATGATCGAGAATAAGTTCTTTTTTATATTACGAATATTAATTTTATGTGGTTCTAAATCCAGATTGAAAAGTGATTTCAAATAACTTTATAATTCAAATTAAAAGAGTCCAAACACTCTAAACATTTATTTTGAATTTGAATCCACTTAAAAACAACACTCTTATTTAAAAAATATTCTAAAAATTTAAATATATATATATATATATATATATATATTTCTGAATAACTAGTTATAATTTTATTCTAAAATGATCCAAATGCGTCATACTAGATTGTATTTATGCCAATCGCCTTTAAGAGATTCACTCATAAACTATATAGTTTTAGAATTTTTACTTTCTACCTTTATGTTTCAATAATTGTTTTTTTATCAATTAGGACATTCATATAGATTAAGAATACAAAATTACTAGTAATGCAAAGTTATTATTCCACGAAACAAAAATGTATCTTAAAACTTGGCCTTAAAATATATTGGTCAGGAAGTCACTTATATTATGGCATCAGCATGTTCTCAGAATTTTTCCTTTAAAATAATCACTCGACTAACATGGACCGTGAGGCGTGAGGACTGAAGAACTCTTGTTATTTAACCTAAAAAGAAGATTTCATGCCCTCAAATTTGAGTAACTATGGTAGCCACATATATTTTGGTGGTCACTTTCAACAAGAAAATTAAATGGACAACTTTCAAATTGGAAAAAATATTGGTGGTTTGTTTGCAAAAGACTAGTAGTCAAGTTAAAGTTACTTTTAACTTTCTCTTAATGAGACTTTGACTGGTGAAAAGCGAAAAATGCGACGTAAGAAAAGGCTCCTGTAACTATTTAAAAAAAATAATTTAATTTTTTTTTTCTTGGGGGAAATTGCTCCTGTAATTAAGTAGAGGTCCAGAGGGGAGATCGTAGTTAATGAAAATTAAGGACAAAAATTGCACATATAATTATATAAATATATATTGTTGCTGTTTTTGAAGTCGAAGATACTTTTCTTATTTATTTACTTTCTAATTTCTATACATGCTATTGAAATAATATGTTTGTAAAATATTTATATTTTCATTTTGTTGAATATTAAAAAGTTGCATTTGATTGCAAAAAGATGACGATCTCCGGTGGAACTAGCAGACACTAATCCAAACCTTGATTGCATAAACATCAGTTTTAATTTTGATAACATTAGTTACTACTTACTTCTGTTTTTTGAAGTTTATTTGTCCAATTAAAGCCAAAACAATAATAAAATGATAAGGCAACAAGAAAGAGAGCATTTAGTTCCACCTGTAACGAAAATAAACCGTAAAGACTAAATTGCAAATGTTATTATGGTATATTTAATACTTTTGGAAAAATCTTGATATTAAGAGGATAATTATAGAAAATTATTTGTCAGCGGTAAATATAATAATTTTTAAGACTAGAATAAATTAAATAACCGAATTAAAAAATACTAAATTATACTTGTATCCATCTCTTTGGTAAGTTCACCTTGCAATGAACCTTTTCTAGATGAACTTTTTCAGATAGATCTCAACCGCTCATTTTAGATTGAATGATCTCATCAAATTTAATAGGGGTGATAAGGATCATCCCGATATTCATCATCCCCATCATCCCCACGCTTTTTTTCTATTTTTGGCTCTACGCGTTTTTTATTTCTGAAAATCCCTATCCTGCGTATTCTCTCCTTCTCGCGTACGTATCCCTCTTGTCGCTCTGTTTCCCTCACTCCCGCATACGCCCTTCCCCCTCCCCTTCCGAGCATAATTGTTGAAATTAATATAGAAAATCGTTGAAGTTAATATCATAATTGTTGAAATTAATATACATAAATGTTGAAGCTAATATCATAACTGTTGAAGTTAATAGATATAAATGTTGAAGGTAATATCGTAACTGTTAAAGTTAATATACATAAATGTTGAAGGTAATATCGTAACTGTTGAAGTTAATATACATAAATATTGAAGGTAATATCGTAACTGTTGAAGTTAATATATATAACTGTTATGATATTAATTTCAACAGTTAGGATATTACCTTCAACATTTAACTATATTAACTTCAACAGTTATGAAGTGTGTAGGAGGGGAAGAGGGAGGGTGGGGGGACAGCGTACGTGAGAGGGATGAGGGGGGAGGGGGGACAGCGTACGTGGGAGGGAGGAGGGGGGACAGTGTACGCAGGAGGGGGAGGTATTAGTTCACGCGGGAGGAGGGGGCACAGCGTACGCGGAAGAGGAGAGATTAGTTCATGCGTTTTTCTTTCTGGAAATTGGAGATGATGGAGATGATATAATATTTGAGATGGTCCTAAGCCATTCCGAATTTAATACGTCAAATAAATACATCCAACTTTTAATATGTAGATCGAGATCCATGTATTGCACAATTAAATTACTTAATTACGATTCAAAATCTTTTTAGAAATGCTTCAGGAAACGGTTTTAAAATGAGGAAATGGTTTCCTAACAAGCAAACCAGTGGGCTTTAAATTTAGTGGGCCTAATATTTGCCTTTTGTCTTTTTTCTCCTTTCATCTGAGGCCGAAAAAATTTAAATAGGTTTCACATATTTTTAAATTTTGATAATATTACTTAAATAATTCAAATTTTAACAATATGCTGTGATCTCATTGTTGTAAAGTACGATCATATGATCGGTTTTTGAAATTTAAATAGGTTTCAAATATTTTTAAATTTCGATAATATTACTCAAGTAATTCAAATTTTAACAATAGTGCTGAGATCGGTTTTTGGAAGCACGATCTTAACTTTTAGATCATTATTTAAAAAACGATCTGTAAAAAGCAGTATACGCTAGCATGAGAATTAGGAGCCTTTTCCAGCCCAACTGACTTTGGTTAGGTTAAGTCACTAATAGTCAAGAATCAGCTCTTGGTCTAGTGACAAATAGTAATGCATCTCAAGTGAGAAATCGCAGGTTTAAAATCTGACTGGAGGGTCTTTATAGATATTTAATTTAAAAATAAGTTGGGAGACTTGACCCAATTTATCTTAAACAAAAAGTCACTAATAGTTCCCTGCTAAATTTAGGTTATTATGCCACAAGGAATTTTGATTCTTTGATTTCATAGTTCTTAACATGTACTCATGTAGCTCGTGCCACAAGAAAAGCTCGTAGCTCGTGGCTCGTTCGTGTTCGACTCGACAAAAGCTTGTATTAACTCGACTCGTTACAACTCGAGTTGTTAACAAGCTAGCTCGGCTCGTCTCGTTAAGGCTCGATAAGATGGCGAGTCGAGCTAGATATATGATTTTATTATATAATTTATCATATTTAGTACTCAATTTGATACAAAATCTACTTATTTCTTAAATATAAATATTAATGTTCGTTAAAACATATGAAATAAATAATATAAATAAAAAAATATTAATTAATTTACAATTACTTACTCTAAAACTTATAAAATATATATATAAATTGTAATAATTAAGCTCGTTTATGTTTCGATAGTAGCTAGTGTTCGTTAAGGTTCGGCTCGACTAACTCGAGCTCAAGTAAAGTCAAGCTAGAGCTAGGATCAGCTCGCTCGTGTTCGACTCATTTGCAGCCCTCACACCGTCTTCGAGTAACTGATATTAGTCCAAAAGTTACTGGAGTTGAAACCTTTATTTATTTTATGTTTATGTTGAAACCTTTATTTAGTACAAAGCTTAAGGATCAAATGGTGAATTTGTTTTTTTTTAATATAGCTGGTCCTATTTAGAAAGATCGTGGTTTGTGACATCATTTTTTTTTTTTTGTACTAGATAGCTTTTATCTAGTTTTCCTAGAAAACAACATTTTTTTTTTTTTGGCATCACGATAGGTCTGAACTTGTTTCTAAATATACATGATGGACTTAAAAGTTTCATGAATTTGTTTCATAACTTTAATAGTGTTATTGATTCCAAATAACGAAATTGATGCTCTTCACCTACATGAGGGAAAAGATTTTGTTTACTTTCTAATTATTTTTATATTCTAGTTTATTTTATAGAATTTAATGCATTCAATTTTAAAACAATTTTTAGCCTCCTAGTTCCATTGCAGTTAAATTTGGAAAATAAAAAAACTTAAATAACCAATTAAATTGAAATCAACATGTTTGAATTATTTATTTCATTTTTCTTTATATAGTTATACTCATGATCTTCAAAGCAAGCCAAAAACCTCATATCAGCTACTTTACTTGATAAATTTTTATGGGAAGTCGTTCATTTCCCAAATCGTTAACTGGGCTATTTCATCAACCAGTCATTGTCGAGTCAAATACTCAAAATTATTTTTGTCCAGATGCGAGACAATCAAAATTATTTAATTTATTTTTGTTCAGATGCGAGACTGAAAATGTCGTCCTGCAAAATCCATCTACACCAATTTTTGACCGTCCAAACAGACTATCTAGAAGATCCTAAAAAAAACAAAAAAATCAAAATCAGCTACATACCCTTCTAATCTTTTTCAATCAGTCATATACCCTCCTATTTTTTAAAATTAGTGATTTACCCCTCTAATCATCATTAGTATTACCATTTACCCTTTTTATTAATTTAAATGTTCCATTTATTTAGAAAATTTAATGTTTGAAACGTGAGACTAAATTGCCCCTGCTTTTTCTCTCCAGTATATGATGATGATCTTATATGAAAAGACAATACAATATAGAAATAAGAAAAAAAAATGTTACAACTTTTTGAATCAATGCTTGGGTATTTGAACTTCTATATCAATTTCCTTGTATTTCCCACGTACACCAAATTACTCGTATCTTACATTTGCTACTAGCCAGCTGTTGTGTTCGGTAGAAGAGACAAAGGAATTAACGAAGATGAAGAAATTTAGATGCGGAAGGGATATATCGGCAATGCCAGATGAAAGTCACGAGATGAATTGGAAAAGTAAAATAATGGATAAATGCAATATGGGCCGGCCTTAATTTGGGCCTTGTACCTTTACTTTTATACACCGTGTAATGTTAGGTTAATTATTTCCATATAATTATTAGTTATCTAATATGTTGCTTAATGAAACAAGTATAAAATGATCTGCGCAAATGTAATAGACAATCAATATCAATCAAAGGCAGCCGCCAGTTTATTTCTATAATCGTTTCTTTCTCAATTTCTTTTCTGTTTTCTCTAAATTATTACAAAAATCTCAAAAAGACTTGTCAGTACATGACAAATTGGTATCAAGAGCCTGATCGGACCTAGAAGGGGATGACTACAAGAAACCGTCAGATGGACGAGCAAATTAAAACTCTAAGCGATGGACTAAATCAAGTTCAAACTCAACATATAGAATTGCGTGCAGAATTGCAAAACCACCTCAAGATTGATCAATTTGAGCAATTCCAAATTGAAGCTAGAGCACAATTCGACAAGTCTCAAACGCAATTCGAAGAATTACGATCGATGCTGAAAGAAGCATTAAAGGGCAAAGCGGTGGCCTCAGATTCAGACACAAAACTGGGTGATAATCAGGTCGGTACAATAGCTTCATCTAGTGCTGTTAAGAGCCCTCATGTTTCAAAATCACTACCAATCTTTTCTAACCTGCCACAAACACAAGGACACATCAATCAAGCACAACAACAAGGGTTTAAAGAAACTTCAAACAGCAACAAAATCAGTTTAGAAAATCAAACCTCACCTAATTTCTTTAAAGAATACATAAACCAACCCGAGTATCGACCATATTTTTCACATATCAATCCATCCCAAACAAACCAGCCAATTAATGTTCCACAACTGCCCCCAAATTTGCAAAATTATATGATTCCAATGATACAAGGAACTAATCCAATAGCACCAGCCCCAAATATCATAAACCCTCATACTGCCAACCAAAACCCCATAAATTGGACAAACTTCAACCAGCAAGGGCAAGTTCAAAATCATTCTCATAACCCTAGAACCCTAGTGCCTACACCGAAACTAGAATTTCCCTTGTTTGATGGCAGCAATCCTAGAAATTGGATTTACAAATGTGAGAAGTATTTTGGGATATATCAAATACCTGATTGGCAAAGAGTGGAGATAGCCTCGATGCACATGCAAGATAAAGCTGAAATTTGGTGTCAAAGCACCAACACCATGAGAGGTCAGTGGAGATGGGAGGAATTTGTGCAAGAGTTGTTGGAGAGATTTGAGCTTAAGTCATCTGTTGGCATAATTGGAGAGTTTAAAAACTTGAGGCAGCTGAGTGATGTTGAGTCTTACAGGAGTCGTTTTGAGGAGTTGAGGTTGCTTCTTCTTAGAGATAACTCTACATATGATGAAACATATTTTGTCAAAAATTTTTTAACAGGACTTAGAGAAGACCTTAAACTTATGGTGTTGAGTACAAGACCGCAAACACTTAGAGAGGTTTATGATGCATCTATGTATCAAGAGATGATTCTTGAGCATAAAAGGAAGCAAAAGCAGCAGTTACTGCAAACCCAAAACACCATGGATATAGTTGGCCAGAGACACGACAAAGACAAATGCCGCAAATGTGGAGATAAGTGGTTTCGAGGACATTATTGTCAACAAAAAGGGCTGCACCTTGCACTAGCTGAGGAGGAGGCATGGCCAGATGAAAGTGATGATGAGGGTGAAGAATGGAAGCAATTAGGTCCAGAAACACAAACTCAACAAATCAAACCTAAAGAAACAGAAGGGGCACAAATGTCTCTACATGCCATTGGTGAGATAAATTCTGTTGATCTTATCAAGATTAAGGGAGTAGTTCATGGAGTACCTGTGATAGTGTTGATCGATAGTGGTAGCAACCATAGTTTCATAAGTCCTAAAATTGTACAAAAGATCGGTGTTACACCAAAAAGAATAGCACCGTTGTCTGTTACGGTAGCTAATGGTGCCAAAATGCAATGCAAGTTAGAGTGCAAGGGCTTAAGATGGAATTTTGAAGATCATGAATTTCAATTCGATTTGAAGGTCGTGGACATGGGTACTTATGAAATGTTACTTGATGGTGATTGGATGAGAAGTGTTGGTCCTGTAGTTTTAGATTTTGAAAAATTGACATTAAGTCTAAAGAAGGAGGGTAATAAACTTCAATTCCAAGGAATAGGTCATAAGACTAGCATAAATGCTGTTTGCAGTGAATTGGAACCTAGAATCGATAAAGGAGAGTTACTGATGATAAAAGGTGTACCTGAATTTCCACTGATGGGACCTGAAATCGCCTTGTACCATCGAACAAAGGCGCCAGGGAAGGAGATCGGGGAGGATGTCAGATTGTGCTTGAAGATGTCCAAATCAGCGGTCATAGGGAAGGATCTTCATCTCAGCAAACTTACTCTCTTAAAATTCGATTCTTGTGGGCAAGAATCAATTGAGAAAGAGGCATTGTTGTGTTCGGTAGAAGAGACAAAGGAATTAACGAAGACGAAGAAATTTAGATGTGGAAGGGATATATCGGCAATGCCAGATGAAAGTCACGAGATGAATTGGAAAAGTAAAATAATGGATAAATGCAATATGGGCCGGCCTTAATTTGGGCCTTGTACCTTTACTTTTATACACCGTGTAATGTTAGGTTAATTATTTCCATATAATTATTAGTTACCTAATATGTTGCTTAATGAAACAAGTATAAAATGATCTGCGCAAATGTAATAGACAATCAATATCAATCAAAGGCAGTCGCCAGTTTATTTCTATAATCGTTTCTTTCTCAATTTCTTTTCTGTTTTCTCTAAATTATTACAAAAATCTCAAAAAGACTTGTCAGTACATGACACCAGCTTATGTTTCTTGACTTTCAAAAAATCAGTGTACAACCATCAAAATATCACAAAGACAAACAAGTATCTTTAATCTTTAACAAATGCAAATAAAAAAGATACTGGATTTCTACTAACAGAGGTGAATAACAAGAATAATCTTGTCATTTTGGACGCTTCTCAGTTTGTTAAATACTAAGATTCGGAGACGAAAAAAAAAACTTTGTTTGCAAGTGCAATTTTGGAGATGGAATTCTAAAGAGAAGAGTGTTTAGCGATTTTCATAATTGATTAGGACTTATTTATTTCCATACATATTGTATCTTTCAATGGAGATGAATCATCAAGAACGAAAGTGAACTTATTAAAAAAAAATAAATTTTGTTATCCCTTGTTCAGATTTTTATATACATATTCAATTTATTTTTATTGAACTTATTAATTTGCACATGTTTATTTTGATCATTTATATATTTAACTTGTATATTTTATGTGTTCATTTTGTTTAAGTGATGATAAACGATGATAAAACTGCACATGACAGTAATTAATTTCCTATTTGAGCACTGATAAATATTATTTTGCGTGGTTGGTCCTCTGCATGACGGGTTGGCATAAATTTTTAATTTCACATCAAATTAGGTTTCCATCATATCTCAACTTTTTGGAATTTTAATACAAAAATCTTTTAAAATTTAAAGAATGAAATACAATTATTGGAGACGGTCTACCGTCTACATTACTTTCTCTATACATACATGAATATTTATGATAATTCGATTTTTTTTGTCATGATTCATGAACTTAAAAAATTACTGTTTAAAAAATTATCCATATCTGTGTTTTCTTATAAGTTTTTGATGTCAATAAAACAGAATACAAATTATCATAATAATGTTTTGAAGGTACCGACAAAATGATATATATAGATCATATTTAATTGTTTTGTCGATATAATTTTTTATTATTTAAGTTATTAAAATTTTAAAAATAAATATAATAGAGGCAAAAAGCGACGACACATCCTTGTCTTGGTTATTTAAGCTGAAGCTCTCAAGGAGGCATGATCTTTCAAGGATAGCATTAATTGTTACCAGACTAGTAACGTTTCTCTCCACTGTACTCATACTTAGTTCTCTCTTTAATTAATGGCCAATCCTTTCGCCTTGCTAATTACCCTTGTGCAACTCCTATATCTTTTGCATTTCTCCAAAGCACAACAACCTTTCAGTCTCAACAAAGGATCATCTTTACAAGTGGAGCGCCATGATCAACCTTTCCTTGTCTCAGAAGACCAAACCTTCTCGTGTGGATTACCGGGTTGGTAAAAATGCTTATACCTTTTCCATTTGGTTTACAAAATCAATCAATAAAACTCTGGTATGGACTGCAAACCGCGATGCACCGGTTAATGGCTATGGGTCCGAGATATCTTTCCGGCGTGATGGTAATTTGATTCTGAGGGATGTTAATGGATCCATAGTGTGGTCATCTTCGACGACCTCCTTGGGTGCATCAACCATCTCCCTCCTTGATGCTGGCAATCTCATAATAAATGATAGTAAAGGTAATACTCTATGGCAAAGTTTTGATTCACCCACAGACACACTACTTCCATACCAGAATCTTACAAAAGGAAAGAGATCTAGAGTCACCTCGGCTATGGCGAGAGGTGAAGTTACTTCAGGATATTATAGCCTCTATTTTGATAATGACAATGTATTGCGGCTTATGTATGATGGACCACTCATCTCTAGCACATATTGGCCAAATCCTGACTATACTGTGTTTGAAAATGGCCGAACAACCTATAACAGCACTAGGTTAGCGGTGTTAGATGAAATGGGACACTTTGTCTCTAGTGATGGTTTATCTGCGTCAGCCAGCGACTTAGGACCTGGTATTAGATGAGTAACAGTGGATTCTGATGGAAACCTTAGAATGTATAGTTTGAACATGTCAGGTGGGAATTGGCAGGTATCATGGGAGGCTTTCAACAAACCATGTAATATTCACGGTTTATGTGGTGAAAATGGGATATGTCAGTACTCGCAAGGTACTACGTGCTCATGTACACCTGGTTATGAGATGAATAACCCGAATAATTGGAATGAAGGGTGTAAACCAAAGTTTAATTATAGCTGCAAAGCAACACAGTTTCGTTTTGTAGAGTTCCCACATGTTGACTTTTACGGGTTCGATATATCATATCAAAAGAAAATTTCATTTCATGATTGCGTGAAGCAATGTCTACAAAATTGCACCTGCATTGGCTTCAGCTATCGATTAACTGGCAAAGGTGTTAATTTGTTTTCCAAAACTTGCACTTTTTCCTGGGAACTTCTATCTAAGACTTCCAATTGATTCCAATGACTCGATTTTAAGCACTCATGATGGTAGTCTAGACTGCACCAATGTTACATCTCATGTTGTTGTTGCGTCACCAAGTATGTTTGATACAAGTCAAAATGATACAAAATGGGCATATGTATACATATTTATTGCGGTTTTTGGTGCATTGGAGATCATTCTTTTGGTGATTGGATGGTGGTATCTTTTGAAAGATAAAGAAGTACCAAAATCAATCAAAGAAGGTTATAAGATGATAATGAGCCAATTTAGACGATTTACATATCAAGAACTGAAGGTGGCCGTGACTGGCAACTTCAAAGAAGTAGGAAAAGGCTGTTCTGGGGTTGTCTATCGGGGAATTTTAGATGATAAAAGAGTCGTGGCAGTTAAAAAGTTAAATGATGTCACACAAGGGGAAGAATTGTTTGTGGCCGAGGTGAGTGCCATTGGTCATATCAATCATATAAATTTGGTTAGAATGTTTGGCCTCTGCTCTGAACACAAGCATCGGCTCGTCATCTATGAATATATGGAAAACCAATCGCTTGACAAGTTTCTTTTCGACAATAACACTACACTTCAGTGGAGACAAAGGTTCAAAATTGCATTGGGCATTGCTAAAGGGCTTGCATATCTCCACCATGAGTGCTTAGAATGGATTATACATTGTGATGTGAAACCAGAGAACATCCTCTTGACACGGGATTTTGAGCCGAAGATTGCGGACTTTGGACTCGATAAGTTATCAAAGAGAGACGGGTCAGGTTTTAGAACCTTTCATATGAGAGGTACAATGGGGGTACATGGCTCCTGAATGGGCTCTAAATCTACCCATAACGTCGAAAGTCGATGTTTATAGCTACGGGATTGTTCTACTAGAGATAATTATGGGTAGGCGAGTGTCAAGTTGGGTTTCGGATGATTAGGAGGGCCCCGTAGCAGTGAGGAAGTTTACAAGGGACATGAGACAAGTTCTGGAAGACAGGAATGAGTGAACGATTCTGGGTCTGGTGGATGTCAGATTGCAAGGCCAGTTAGACTACGAACAACTAGTCACCATGTTACGTGTAGCCTCATTCTGTCTTGAAGAAAAAAAGAAATAGGAGACCAACTATGGATGAAGTTGTCAATGATCTCATGGCTTTGAGGAGAGGGATAACTATTCATTCAACTCAAGCTAAATAATGTATTATAGAAGTAGTGATAACATCTTGTGATTTACAATTATTGTAATAATTGCTTGTCATGTATATTCGAGTTGGATATAATGACAAATTGACAATAGATGCATTATGTAGACTTTATAATAGAATAATTAGCTTTTTGTTGGCTGTCAATGTATAATATTCGGACTATTTCTGTACGAGAAGTTTTTTTTTTTTGAAGATAAATTGGAGGTCTAAGCCACCCAACTTATTTTTAAATTAAATTCTGTACGAGAAGTTTGTTTTTATCTTTTGGTTTTACTTCAATTATCTTGCAGGCTTGTAGCATTAGTTCTGTTAGTCATGCAAATATACAATGATGCATGCTGTTTTGTTTGAGATATTTTGGGTTGGAGCAACTAACAATCTCCTTGGGTGGCCAGGTAAAAGTGCAAACTGTCAAACCCGATATTTAATAATTAAACAAAAGCAAAAGTCTTAACAAGAATTTTACGGCATTACAACGTCGGAAATACAAAAATCTTCGTCCCAGTAGACTGCACTAGGTACCGTCACATTGTAGGTATAGACAAATGTCCAAGCCATTACAAATACTGGTACTGTACCAGCACATGGTACAGTTGTGTTGTGAATTTGTGATGAGCCGCCAGAACACATTGTAGATATATGTTGAATTGTTGCTAGAACATATTATCAACATGAGATAAAAAATGATAGGTTGGAATATTATATATATACAAAAAAAGAATGTGCAAGGTCTACGAAACAATGAATCATTAATATTGCGCTAAATATTTCACCAATTGGACTACAAGTGAAAGTAATTTGCAAGGTACCATTATGACTAAAATTTTATGCTAAAGCTTATTATATTTTTCGTTCTGAGTGAAAAAAATATATATTGCACGATGTTTAAATTAAACTATAAAAGTCTTAGGACCTAAACCTTATTTCACTATGAATGGAGCTTTCGCTAAACTGTTTCAATTGTTATTTTTCAGTCCAGAAGTCTAGTCCTCAAATATACTCAAAAGCCCATTATCAAATGTATTAATTAGGTCTAAAAAAATTAATCCGCAAATTTATTTGAACCCAGAAGGCTATTAACCTAAACAACAAATTTATTTGAATTAAGACCTATTGAAATTTCTTTTTAATGGAGCTTACGTAGAATTTTCTTTCTTTGGACCGGCCTCTCTTTTGCTCCCTTGGGCCAGTCCTCTCATTCAGCTCTTTTCCTGCGCGCCTCATACAAGGTTGCACAGAATTATTGCAAAACCACCTCATTCTCCCTGAATCGGATCCAAGTTCAGCGAACCGAACCGGCCTGGTTCATGATCCGATCTAGTCTGCTCCTCTTATTGCACTTGTACAGATCTTGATGTTCCTGAACTACATGATTGCAAACAAAAAATTCATTTCCCTGCTCGGGTTTAGACTTTGAAGTTTGAACTCACGGCCTCCCTGATTCGAAACCGCGCCTTATGACATTGAGCTGATCGACGGAGCTGTAAATAGGAGGGCCAGACTGAGTTTAAAGTCTAAACCCGAGCAGGGGAATGAACTTTTTAAGACCTATTGAAATTGACAAAATCCGATCTAGTCTGGTCCTCTTGTTTGACTTGAGAGTTAAGAACTATTGAAATTTCTCTTAATGCCAGGTCCCACATGTCATTTAGAAAAATGTTCATACCAAAAGGAAAGGAAGATATATTCAGATCAAGGAGTGTCAACGACAATTTCCTATTCTGAAGGGAAGTGGCATTCTTCATACAGAAGTTGCAAAATCCTATGGATTACCAAGTTTACTTTAAAAACTGCATCCCTTAGAATAAATTAATTAATAAATAAAAAATTAAATGTACAAAAGTAACATCAACATTTTGATGTATATAATTTTCTAAAAGTAGATATACCGTAGTTCGATTCTTTCTATCATATCGGTTCGTTGAGTTGTAAAACTGGCTTGTATTGTTGTTTAGCGGTGATTGGTGAATAGGTGCATTGTTGCCCCGTTTGTTTTCTTTTTTCTTAAAAAAAAAAATACAATTTCTATTATCAATTTTAAGAAGGAATTTAGCGTGACAGAATGTTGACCACATATTCTATTTTTTATCCTAAAAATTGCACGTATGAAAGCGGAGTGCAAGAATTTTGAGGATCAAGAAGAAATACATACAAAGTATCTGTTTGTCTTGGATTGGATTTCCTTGTTCGACAATGGAGTCTCTTTACTCGAAATTTCTTTTGTGTTTCCGCAACTGAATTGTTTTTCAGCCTATATCCAACTTGTAATATGCTAATAAAATAGACCCAGTTTGTAGTACACGGTGCGAAATGCTCTGGTCAACCTCGTGTAAACAAATTAATTAGCAAATGCATAAACTTGAGCAAAGAAGTTACAGTATTATATCAACAATTGGTCGATTGATGACCTTAAACACGGCATTTGCTGCTATATAATTATGATAAAAGTCGATCGTCTTTTTGCTGTGAATTGTTTCATTAAAATTAAATGCTCAACTTTATTTTTTCAAGTAAGATATTTAAGATCAAATCTAATCTCTACGGGGTTGAAAGAGGAAAAAGAATATTTATTGCTGAGATGTTCAGCCAACAATCAATTTTTATAGTCCGATTTATATTTTGTTTTGCTCAAATATATCACAATCTTTCATAATTTTTTTTAAAAATATATTTTTATTATTTTACAAAAATAATTCATATAATAAAAAATTGATCCACTTAATTTTTTTCCCTTATTTGGCGTCTTATCGTGAATCGGTCAATCACTACAGGAAACTGCAATCATGTGGAGATATAAATTTGCAGCAAAAAAAAAAAATAATAATTGTTGCATCGACAAAAAAAAAAAAACTTATTTGCATCCACCCTTAGTTTTCCAGTATTTTTCATCGACCTGTATTTGTTATCCTGTGGTGTGTCCCTGACAAATGGGCCTAGAGGGGTAGAACTATACATGGGTTTTTTTCAGTTCTCTGTTCTGCCTTAGTTCTTCAAAGCTTTCCTTTTACACTGTTAGGATTTATTTCGCTACGAGTCAAAGAGGAAAGAAAATAATATAACAACAGCCTCTGTCAGTATTTTTTGTTTCTTGAATCTTGATAGAAACCACCTATTATTATTATCCGAAGTTACGTACCAGTACGTGCCAATGAGGCAATGACCATAATAATTTAACAAAATAATATAAAAATTAATATGATAAAATATAATTGGCGCGTAACGGGCGATTGAAGACTTCTATTGAGGCATTTGACTAAATTAAAAGTCGCCATCGGAAAACACATTCTTTATATATATATTTTTTTCATAACTAACTACGCCCAGGCGCATATAAACTCTGGGAATGGAGTGCCTTCAAATAAGCACTTTACACAAAATTAGCACCGTTTCCCTGCCTTGTCACTACCAATGAAGAATACATTCCTCTTTATCATCCTTCTCCAAGTCTTCTATTTTTTACAAAGCTCCAAAGCACAAACCCAATCCAGTCTCAGCAAAGGATTCACTCAACAAGTAGAAGACTATCACCAACCATTCCTTGTCTCACAAGATGGTGCTTTCTCTTGCGGGTTGTACTCGGACCCAGTTGGTATAAATGCGTTTTACTTTTCCATTTGGTTCACCAATACAATCAACAGGACTGTAGTATGGACCGCAAATCGTGACTCGCCAGTCAATGGGCACGGTTCCAAGTTAATGTTTCGACATGATGGCAATCTGGTTTTGAGGGATGTTAATGGATCAGTGGTGTGGTCCACCTCCACAGCTGGCTCTGGTGCATCGACCATTTCACTCCAAAACAGCGGCAATCTCATAATAAATGACCAAAAAGGTAACATTATATGGCAAAGTTTTGATTCACCTACTGATACACTACTACCGTATCAGCCTCTTACAAAAGGAAAGAGATTGGTATCGGCTATCGTGAAAGGTGAATTCAGTTCTGGTTACTATAACCTCTTTTATGATAATGATAATGTGCTAAAACTAATGTATGATGGACCGGTGATCTCTAGCACGTATTGGCCATATCCTCTCAATAATGCCTTTCAAAATGGACGAACTACTTACAATAGCACTCGACGAGCAATACTAGATAAAACAGGACAATTTATATCTAGTGATGGTTTTTCTGTATCAACAAGTGATTTAGGTTTGGGTATAAGAAGATTGCAATTGGATTATGATGGTAACATGAGAATTTATAGTCTTAATATGTCTGATGGAAATTGGACAGTATCATGGGAAGCTCTGTCCCAATTATGTCAAGTCAATGGGTTATGCGGTGAAAATGGTATATGTAACTACACATTAGGTCACATCAGGTGTTCATGCCTACCTGGTTATGAGATGAACAACCCAAACAATTGGAATGAAGGGTGTAGGCCCAAGTTCAGTTTCATTTGCAACAAAACAAAATCACGTTTTGTAAAGGTCCCACAAGTCGACTTCTTTGGATTTGATCTAGTATCTAAATACCAACTTCCATATCATAATTGCGTAAAACTCTGCTTGGATAGTTGCAGTTGCAGAGGTTTTAGTTACCGTTTAACTGGAGCGGGTGTTTGTTATGTGAAAAATACACTTTTTAATGGATATTGGTCACCTAATTTTCCAGGAACATTCTATCTTAGAGTTTCAATTGGTACCAATGACTCAATTTTGAAAAACACATCCTCTTCTATAGATTGTTCTAATGATAGGCCTGAGATTTTGTTGGGGTCGCTAAGCAAGTTTGGTGCAAGTGAAAATGACACCAAATGGACATATATATTCATATTTATTGGTGTTATAGGTCTATTGGAGATTCTGTTTCTGGTAATAGGATGGTGGTATCTTTTGAGACATCGAGATGTGCCCCAATCTGTCGAGGAAGGTTATAAGATGATATCAAGTCAGTTCAAACGATTTACATATGAAGAATTAAAGGATATAACTGGAAAATTTAAGGAAGAGATCGGAAGGGGTTATACTGGGGTTGTCTATCGGGGCATTTTGGATGATAAGGGAGTTGTAGCAGTCAAACAGTTAACTGATGTCACACAAGGAGAAGAAGAGTTTTGGGCGGAGGTGAGTGTGATTGGTCGAATCAACCACATCAATTTGGTTAGAATGTGGGGTTTTTGCTCTGAACGCCGGCATCGACTCCTTGTTTATGAACACTTAGAGAATCAATCACTTGATAAGCACCTCTTTGAAAATGAGAAAACACTCACATGGAAAGAGAGGCTCAAAATTACATTAGGTATTGCAAAAGGACTTGCATATCTTCACCATGAGTGCTTAGAATGGATCATACATTGTGATGTGAAACCAGAAAATATCCTCTTGGCGAGAGATTTTGAGCCTAAGATCGCAGATTTCGGCCTTTCTAAGCTAACAAAGAGAGGCGGAGCAGGTTTAAACATTTCACAAATGAGAGGTACGATAGGTTACATGGCTCCTGAATGGGTGCTGAATTTGCCAATAACATCAAAAGTCGATGTTTATAGCTATGGGGTTGTGCTACTAGAGATAGTTTTGGGTACACGAGTATCAAATTTGGTGTTGGATTACACAGAAGCTGGCATGCCGAGTTTTGTAAGTGAAGTTAGAAGCTTTCTTGAATGCAAGGATGAACCGAGAATAGCAGATATGGTGGATCCAAAATTGCGGGGACAGTATGACTCGGAACAATTGATTACTATGATACGTGTTGCTACATCTTGTCTTGAAGAAGAAAGAAATCGGAGGCCGACTATGGATGAAGTTGTCAGGGATCTTATAGCTCTGGAGGAAAGCGAGGATGAACTATCCTATTCATGGTGAGATTATAAATGAATTGTAAAAGAAATATGTACTTGTTTTGAAATTTAGGTATTAATATGGTAAATTTTATTGTATAGTTCAAGATAGATAATAATTCAAAGATGCAAATGTACGCTAGCTCTAGAATAATTTTTCTTTTTTGTACTAAGGATTTTCTAGGTAGAAGTTATATATGTTTGTCTTTTCAAGTTTAAAAATCTAGTTGAGCAGTTGGATTTGATTGGATCACTAAAAACACTAGATTAAAAATTACGACATGCTTAATTAAGAGTTGGTTGAATGAGCAAAAAGTCAAGATAACAATTACATCATATTTTCCAAATAGATTAAAATTCTAGTTACTTTTAAGTATATTAAGATATATACTTTGTTTGCTCTTTTTTTTATTGATTATATATTTGCAGTCTATTTTTTTCGGAAGTACACCTAATCTTAAAAGAATACACACATATATAATCTATTGGACTGGCCTAGTCACTCATTGATTTGAAAACGTTTATAATTTAAATTTCACAAATTTTAAATGATAAAAGTACAATGATCTTAATTTTTTTATGGCAAGAA
This sequence comes from Rhynchospora pubera, assembly GCA_028095005.1. Lineage (NCBI taxonomy): Eukaryota > Viridiplantae > Streptophyta > Magnoliopsida > Poales > Cyperaceae > Rhynchospora > Rhynchospora pubera. The sequence goes on along the minus strand of CM051459.1, from coordinate 353,595,423 downwards.
CATTCTTTATGTGTCAAAAGTTATAATATTCAAATTTGTTTGACCTCTGCACAAATTTTGGAAATGGAAGTTCTCAAAATTTTCCACACAAGAATTACTAGCTCTCCTTATATATATATCGAGAGAGATAGAGAGAGAGATTGGCTAAAGAATACTGCAGCATACAGTCGTTTTCAAAATCTAAAATTTATATAGTCGATCCGAACTGTTCAAATTATTCTCCATATTGAAATCTCCTAGAAAACCAATATATATTTTTTCAATTTTTTTTGCTATATATTATGCTATTTTCAAAAAATACTTTAAAGGAGTATTGGTAAAGGAGTATTTCTGACCCTTCAATTTAAAAATAGCATAATATATAGCAAAAAAATAAAAAAAATGTAAAATTTGGCCTTGAAGGATATTTTTATATGGAGAACAACTTGAACGGTTTGGTTCGACTATTTGAATTTTAGATTTTGAGAAACGATTCCAGCATACGGATTTGCTGGAGTATACTCTACGATCAAAACTCAATTTTCGAGATTCTAACAGTCGATCCGAACCATTCAATGTGTCCTCCATATTGAAATCTCGTTGGAAACAAAATTTTATATTTTTCTGAAATTGTTTAGTATTTGTTTGGTATTTTACAAAATTCTTAATCTAAACAATTCTGGACCTTTCAATAACTATGCTTTTTAAAAATCTCAAAAATAGTAAATAAAATCAGAAATATGTAAAATTTGGTCTCCAATAAGATTTCAATATAGAGATGGAAAATACATTGAACGGTTCAGATTAATCATTAGAATCTCAAAAGTTGAGATATAATCGCACCTCAGTCGTGGCTGATTTTAGCAATTAATTATTATAGGCCGAGCAAATCTTCTTGCTGATTTTAGCAATTAATTATTATAGGCCGAGCAAATCTTCTTGCAATTAGAGGCGAACAGAAAGTACCTGTGCTGCAAGAAGAATATTTAAAAAACTTGCCTTTTCCATTCTGGCTATAGTGGTACCTTCCATTCTAGGTTTATTGGTACCTTATTGACACAAGATCCATCTATAAAAATATTGTTTTGGAGGACATAGAGTATCACTACATACTTTGGGCTCACGAGAGAACTTTGATTCCATTTTCGGACAATTAAAACCATGCTCGCTTTTGGACCCATGTAATGTAAAGCAGACCGAAATGACTAAATTGGATATTTTTATGAATTGAGGCTCCGTTTGGATGGCTTCTTTCCGGAATAAGGAATAAGAAATAACCACTTTTTACCAATAAATTTATTTCTAACCATCCAAACTCTTCACAAAAGTTACACACTTCCCAATAAATTTCTTCCTTTCTTCCTTCTTCCTACCTTATTCTCAACGCATCCAAACGGAGCCGAAAAGAAGGGAAATAGGCAGTATCATATGGTAAGAATCATATGCACCTGTGAGGAGTATATTTAACAAATACTTATCAATTGAAAAGAATAATAGTACTATCGAATAGGAAGGCAACTTGTAAAGAGGCATGAAAAGGTGACATTAATTACTTCTCATACAAAATTAACAAAAATAATGATAATAGTAAGGATATTTCTAGTGTTTGATGCTCAATGCAAGTTGCTAACAATTTTATAATATGAAATTATTACACATACAGACGAATCTCTCAATGATACCAATTTTATACAATTAGACTCTGCAAACTTGATTTTGTGCATAAAGAAGGGAGGAGATGGACCTCTAGCCAAACCTAAGGTCCCACCAGCATCTCCAGGTCTTTTTTTGGACAGACCAGGTAGCGGCTACCAGGTAATGCATCTCCAGGTCTTGGACAGTTGGAACTCCCAGTTTTCTCTTTTCAGAAAACTTCAAAACAAAAATCAAATAAATAATAATCCTAATTTCTAATTGCTAGCCTAGGAAGATGATACAAAATAGACGATCAAAATTCACCAATCGATAAAAAAAAAAAAAACAGAGAAAGGTAAGTACCGAATAAATGGTCTTCTCGAGAATCCTGGGACAGGTATTTGTAGACCATATTTGGATGGTGGAGGTTGCTCAACATGTAACCTCAGCCATAAATACTTTCTTTCCTTGAACTCCCTTCAAGTTCATTTATTTCACTGCTACAACATGTAGAAAACAATATTAATTAACAAATTACAAAGTTTCAATTTTTTTTTTTATCAAAATAAGCATCAGACCAACCAATGAACATTTTTGTCAAAATATCTTAGTTCTGTGCATGCCTATCAAAGAAACATGTCTTAACCACAACATCATGATGCACTCTTTTCTAGTCTCTCCTGGAATAAGAATAGCGGCGATTGCCCTCAGCATTAAGCAGTAGCTTTGAAATTATAAGTAACTCAATTTCAAACCTTGAAAACACTGTAGGTAAAGCTCGAATCGCAACGGCTCAGCTTACTGTTCACCTCGCGATGGATGGAATCTGGTCCATCCATCTCCGCCTGCACTACCCCTTCCATAGACTCTCGCGAAACTTCTCTCTTGCTTCCCTTTTCATCAATCGCCGCACCCTTTGATGCTCTTCTATTTCGCCTTCCTCCTTTCTGCTGCCATCGCCTCGATTGAAGGGTTCATCGCTGCACCAAAGTGGAGATCCAGTCCGGTCCCGTCATGGAGTCGGCCAGCCTCTTCCAAATTCCAAACCCTTCTTCCGAATTATAATTAGGTTTTTTTTTCCTTTTCTTGCGAAATTTCATTCTGCAGATCTCCCTCTCTTTCTATCTCATAAAAAAAAGGATCTACAACAAGGATTCTCTTTATTGTTTTTTTTGTTTTGCTTTTTGTTTTCTTTTTTTGAGACAAATTTGGCTGAAAATAATCATTTTTGTGGGTTACAAAAATCTGCTTTATCAAAACTTATTAGCCCTGCCGGTGCTTATTCAGTAAGGTACTTCTATTTTTTTTCTTTTCTCTGATAGCAAATATTACTGTGCCATGCTATAAGGCTGTCATCGGTCCTATTATGAGGCTTCCTGTGGTATTGTTCTGATCAGTTTCGGTTTTTTTAGCGTTCTTTCCTCTTCTGGTCTGTGTAGTTTACCTTTCTTTCTGTGCTGGTCTTATTTCTGTTCCTAACTTCTGTGATGATTTTTTTCAGGTTGCCTGTGGTCCTTCCTGGTGCAATTCTGCTGCTTGCCGAGATATTTCTTGCTTTTTGGCTGTTCCTTTTCTTTTTTCCCCTTCTTTGTTTGGTTATTTCTTGCCAATAAACTGTTCTTCTTAGGTATTTTTTTTTTTTTGGGTACTGGGGCTGTACTCTACCAGTATCATACTTTTTGTTTTACTTTTACCAAGCCTCTTTGGGTGTCTGCTATTTTTGTGCCTCACTGTGCTGCTCTTTGGTTTTCTTGCTAGGTCTAATCGGGTTATTGTCTTTGGTTTTTCATCGCTGGATCTTCTCTGCTCGATTACGTCCATCTTCTCCATTCTCCATTGGATCTGATCTGATTCTTCTAGAGACTTTGTTCTACATAAACGATTTTCAAGGTATATAGGATGCCCTCCATTAGTTGTCTGTGCTTGCTAATTTTTGCAGTTGTTTTTTCCCTTAATGTTAGCAAGTTACTTAAATAATTTTTCAAATTTACTCCTTTCGAGCATCTTTACTGATTATCTTTTTTTTTCGTTTAATTCTGAATTTTTTTTGGGTTTTGTACTTTTGTTCAAGGATATAAAATTTAAATTGGAGCATTCAAACTTGGATACCATGTCTGATCAGTTTCTCTTTATTTGAGTTGCAGCTTGTAGCGATCAAGCTCCAGCGCTGATCCAATTTTTAGCAGATGTGAAGTCAACCTCTGCATGCGGAGATGAGAGGGATAGATACAATATATTTTTATTGCTATCTATCATTATATTTTTTTATATTTGAGTTGCAGATTTGATGGATCTAAAGATTATTGACTTCTATATTTCAGGGCTAAATGCTAGGCTATTTTAAATTGCTATGGCAAATATACCTACATATTTCACATTATAGTTACATTCACTTTTTTTTAGTTACCTTTTTCAATGTTTTGTGCTTATCTTAGTTATCGATTAACTTCTGATATTTCTAAGGATTATTGCAGTATAAAGTTACACATGTTGCATTCATTATAGGTCTTTATTCTAATGGACGCTCGATGATTGCTTTTCTACAGGGATGGCAAATGTATTAGATATAATTTTTCTTATTTATATACATCTACTATTACATATCAGTTTTTTTATATGTTTTTTCCATAGTTTTCACAAAGGGAACAACATTTTTACTGTGCCATTGGTAGGGTTATTAATCTATTAACGTGTCGTCAAAATACTGACGTTTAGTTCATTAAATGGACTTCTCTCTTCAAAATTAATGATGCAAATTTATTATACATATCTAAATTATGCATTATTTTAATATCGCTAGATTAATTTGTGACTTTCTGCTGTTTCACAGGAAAACCTGGATGATCTCAAAGGAGTAGCACACCGAACTAGCTGGCAGTCTATAGGTACGAATCATATCCATGTTTGTTTGCTTTTAAAAAAAATATTTATGTTGTTTCTTTTTTCTTAGATTTGTATTGTTCCTTATACCAGTCAGCCCATTTGGATCACTAATTAATTCTTTAGTAGCGAAACTTCTTACTTCAATTTAGATATTTTTCTTATTTCTACTTATTTGATCAATTTTTCTAATTTTTAAAGATTTATTTGCGCTGATTAGTGGTACTGTTTATTATGTCTTCAGTTAAAATAAAAGTTAAAAATGACTATTTTATATGGACAAAACAGATCCTACTACAGACCTTCAACTAGAGTTCTGTACCAGCAAAAACACAGCTACATGATGCTTTGCACAAACTTGCACTATACATGTAATGGTTTTGGTCTCCATTGTCCCTTTCTTTTATTAGATATGACCAACAGGTATTGGAAACAATATGACCTAGAACAGTTAAGATTTTTTCCTTAACTTTCATTGATGCTGTGTGCCTTTATATAATTAGACCAAAATGTTAATTTATTATTGCTGAAAAAAGAAAAAAATATTACACTGATTTAGGAACCAATTGCCAAAAGTTCAAATTGGCAGGCCTGATACTCCTTTTCTTTAAAATGAAGAACAATGATTTACTTCGTTCTATTTTATTTACTTTAGGTTTGGCTCCGATAGTAAAATCTGATTTTGCTTAATTGACATACCTTTTTGAATTTTTTTGCAGAATAATCTTGACACATTAGTGAGCCTGATCGTTGATGCATGCATTTATCTGTTTTAGGTTAGATCTTTGGTTGTGAAATTTAAGGCATGTCATATATATTTAGCGTCAAAATTGCTAATGTGGCAGTGCGAAAAATTATTATGTCTAAGATAAATTATTTGGTTCTGTACCTAATTAGTGTGATTTTATTGAAATTTTGAATTTATGTCCCTTCCTAATTGACATATCATTCAGTTTGAGTAAGAAACTTGAGCTGATAGCAGTGAAGAACTCAAACCTTAGTGCGAAGCAGTATGTGCTGGAATTAAGCTGGAAAAATTTTATAAAGGTCAAAAGTTGGGGTTGGATATGCACAAATGCATCATTACTTGAGCACATTTTCAGTATTGTTTCATTACAGTTTGGTATCTTCTGCCATCATTATGTTTTTTTTTTTTTGCATTACTCATTCCGAACTGCTGATTTTCTGATTTCACTTAACTTGCTGCCAATTTAAGCTTTTGCCAAAGCAATCATTTATGTTCAATTCTCAACCTTAGCGAGCAATTTGGTAATTGCTTATTATTGATTTTTATATTTTTTACATTTTTTCATTAAAGAGGTTTTTTTGCTGCAACTGGAATGTATATTCCAGGGAAGTGTTGTACAATGGAGAAGAATAGAATAAGAATAGAATGAAGAACAAGAGCTAACTTAAAAGTTTTGCTCCAGGTTAGTTAGAGTCACAAAGGAATAAAAAATAATTCGATTGATTTTTGTTTGGCTATTTCATATTATAGCAAAATAAGTTATTAGAGACTTATTTTACCTTTTATATGGATTGGATTATATTATATTTTGCATCCAAATTTACGTTCGTAATTTCAATTTTTTCCATGTCAACTACTATTGATACAAATTAAATTAAACTTTCATCGCGCGAAGCGCGATGCAATAGCTAGTTAAATTTATTTTCAAACTTTCCTCAAATACTAAATCGTAAAATAAGAATAAAACTTTAATTGCTAATAAATGAAATTATGATTTTTTAAAAGGTACAGGGAGACGGCAACTGATGGAGGTCTCAACCAGAATTATAAGGGTCAAACTAAATGAAATAGGTACTTAGTAGATGAAACTTAATTTGACAACACTATTTCTTGCAGTAATTGTCAGAATTATAAGGGGTGTTTTTCCGCCAGTGGTCACTATACAAGTAGCTCAAAAGGTTAAATGGTAACACACTGTTTTGTTATGTTGGATTTGCAAAATTGAACCCGAAACCTTAATTGATTGATTGAATTTCATATTATTAAGAAAATAAATGACTTACACCTGTTAGCACAAAATCCATGGATAAAAACCAATGCAGGCCCACCTGCACCAAATACTGGTAACGGATCTTGTACTCGTGCCAAATTCAGGTGCTGTTACAGAAAAACAAAACTGAGAAATTACTAAAGAGTAATTGAGAGTGGCACGCTGATAGTTGGTAAATCATATACAAACCTGGTTTGAACTTGGGAGGAGGATGCGGATGCGACTGTAGATGAAGGATCCGACCCAGAAGCTTCCTGAATCCGCTCCGCGTTAGAAATGAATTTGGAAAACCTAGAGCAGAGCCGAGCTAGGAGGTACTGGAAGGGATAATTTAATAAATATAAAAAGCAGAAAAAAATTAAGCCCAGAAGGCTCGAACAGTACGCTGACCCAATGCAATTCTGCTCCAGCGAAGTTTAACTTGAGTCTACACGAAAGATTTAAACGTTCTATCGTATTATTAAATACAAATCACTAATCTAACTATATCTTAAAAATCCATGTCCATATTACACCTTAACTCAAAATTGAATAAACGATTGGATTCAATGGCGAAGCTAGAATTTCGTGTCTACAGGGTTCATAATTTTTTTACTGAAAACATATGTATGATGTAACGTCTAATATAAACATAATATAATAATAATTTTTAAATAAATAACTCTAAAATAATGTTGCATAAAAAATTTTAAAAGAAATTAAATATATATTATAATAAAAAAAATCTAAAATAATATACTTAATATACAAAAATAATTCAAAAATCAAGACAATAAAAAGTACAACAATTTCCTCTGAATTTTTATTTTCTCATAATTTTGGATAATATGTTCATTAGAAATCTTATTGAACACTTATTTTTCTATATTATAGATATATAAAGATGGAAGGCATACGAAAATGTTCGGTCACTATTCAAATCACAATATTTCTAATCTCTTTGTGGCGTTTGGAATTTTTTTGACATGAACAATATTTAGTAATTTTAGTGCCAGTTTTTATATAATATCGGAATTGTATTCTTGATCTTCTATGGTATCTTTTGTTTATAATGTCCTAACAATTCATGCAATGTGTTAGATTCGCGCTAGTATATATATGTTACAAATAATTATTCATCCAAATATTCCATTCTATTCTAAAATTTATTTTAATAAGATTCTTTGGGGATGAAGAAATAAGACGATTAATCAGGAACAAATACTACGTGGGTCCATACACAATTTTTTATGTGTCGTTATGTAATTCAAATCAAACAAGACATGTTCAGCTGGGTCCTTTAAATTTTTGAGATGGTCCCTAACTTTTTGTGATTTTTTTAATTACAAATAAATGCAATATCAATTAATATTTTTTTGAGCGGACCCACCAAAATTAAAATTTTAATAAGTAGTAGAAATTTGTATGTATGCAGTTAAAACTTCAAATACTAGATAACATTTCGAATGCCAGGAATTTATACTTCAGTTTAGGGTTGTCAATATTGTGCCGTTTCACACGTTTTCGTTTCGTTCTGTTCCGTCCAAAACGAAAGAAAAATCAGTTTCATTTTTGAAAACGAAACAGAAACGAAACGGATACTGATAAACGTTGGTGTTCCGTCTACCGAAAACTGGAGTGAAATCAATGAAAAATGGAGAATGGAACAGAAAATGAAACGAAAAACTGTTCCGTTTTATGAAATGAAACGGAAACGAAATGTAGTTACGTTACGTTACCAAAAACGAAACATACCAGTTTTGTTCCGTTTCGTTTCTGCACGTTTGAGACCCCTACTTCAGTTTCCAGTTATTAATATTTTCATGTACCAGGTGCTTATATATACTATATTTTTCTAGTATTAATACTTCAATGTTTGATATTAATATTTTAAATATCACATGTGTATACTTCAGTTTTCTGATATTATTGCTTCAAATGTTATGTGTTAATCTTATTTTAATACTCAAAATTGTAGATGTTAATATTTTAAATATAATGTGTTTATATTTATTTAATACTTATTTTTTCAGTATTTGTTAATTAATATTTGAGTTTAGTACTTCAAACATTCTGATACTTGAAATATTAAGTATTTATACGTTAAATTTCAAAAATAAAATATTTGGCAAAATGATTTTTTCAAAGAGAAAAGACAAAAATAGATTGTTTATATGCAGAGAATTATTTCGCTAAAAAAAAAAAAAAACTGAAGAACGGAACTGACGTTGGTTGAAAAGAGGAAAAATATAATTAAAGCGTGGCGAACGCAGGAAAGACGGAAACTTAGAAAATATTTCGCTTTCTCATTTGGCATCTTATCTGGAATTCGCATCCTCTGGATGGCCATCCAGTGAATGGTTCGATCTCAGCCGTCTGATTTAATCTCAATGGCTATAAATGTCCCGTGCATGATACTAAGATTGATAGGCCCGAAAAAATCTAACCGTTTAGATTAAATCAGACGGTTCGTATCGAAAGACGTCCACTGGATGGTTGAATAACAACCATCCAGAGGATACGCTCCCATCTTATCTGTCCTCAATTGGTCAATGCACGTCTTCCTAATGGAGACACAAATGTTACATCATTTCGTTATGGCCCAAACCCACGATCAGAACGCCAACGGAAAAGGAATTACTGCCAAGATTCCATGTGCTGATGCTAAAAACCTTATCCTGTTGTGGGTTTCTGACAACAATGGACGGAACCAGTATTGGAAGATAGAATAGACCAAATTATCTAGATCCGATTTAATTGCGATTTAGTAATCTGGATTTTTAATATTAGAACATGTCAAAGACATCGGATTACTGAATTAGCATTTTTTTTTACATTTCACACTAAAAAAGATAAAGAGATGTGTTAATTGTCATAAAAAATTATTGTGCTACATCATTATTTTCCTTTGCACTAACTCGCCACACTGTTATCTAAGAAGTTCATCTTCGCTAAAAAGAAGATTCGAACTCGGAGGTTTGAAATATTCTCCGTTAGAAAATTTTCAAGTCTCTCTTAATTATATAGTCTTCAAAGACTTGTTACTCTGCTTTTCATCATGGTAGTGCGAATGTGTGATATGTACCTTGATTATCTATCTACCTAGCAGTCAAAGAGGAAAGAAAATATTGCATAATTACCAGCCTTAATTAATCATTCTTTTTCATTATGAAAGCTCAACCAACTGTACTCCACCTCTATAGTTGCCCCTATCAACAGGGCACCTGCGAACGACCATAATATTATAATAATATATACTAAAAGATTGTCAAAAAGATAATATATAAAATATGACATGCGTGTCATGTGTGTATGCTTAAATACTCCAATTGAAACATTGACTAAATTGTAGCAGCCTCCAAATAACTATACATTTAATTCTTTTTTGCATAGTTGATAAGCGCGGGTCCATATAATCTTCACGGATTGGCATGCTATCAAAACAAGTCCTTTACACACAAAACCACCACAATCATGTCGCTGCAAATGAAGAATTCATTCCTCTTTATCATCCTTCTCCAATTCTTCTCTATTTTACTGATCAGCTCCAAAGCACAACCCCAATCCAGCCTCAACAAAGGATCTTCTCAACTTGTAGAACACTATGACCAACCATTCCTTGTCTCACAAGACGGAACTTTCGCTTGTGGGTTCTACCCAGACCCGGTTGGTGTAAACGTCTTCTACTTCTCCATTTGGTTCACCTATTCAATCGAGAAAACCGTAGCATGGACCGCAAATCGCGACTCTCCAGTTAATGGGCACGGATCCAAGATAAAGTTTGGACGTGACGGTAATCTCTTTTTGAGGGATTTTAATGGGTCTGAGGTGTGGTCCACCTCTACGGGAGGCTCGAGTGCATCAACAATCTCACTCCATGACAGTGGCAATCTCGTAATAAATGATCGAAAAGGTAACACTTTATGGCAAAGTTTTGATTCACCTACAGATACACTGCTACCGTATCAGCCTCTTACAAAAGGAAAGAGAGTCATATCGGCTATGGTGAAAGGTGAAATTGGTTCTGGTTACTATAGCCTCTACTTTGATAATGACAATGTATTACGGTTAATGTATGATGGACCAGTAATCTCTAGCACATATTGGCCAAACAAACCTCTCGATAATGTTTTTCAAAATGGGCGAACCACTTACAATAGCACAAGAATAGCAGTATTAGATAGAATGGGTCAATTTATATCCAGCGATGGATTCTCTGTATCAGCGAGTGATTTAGGTTCGGGTATTAGACGATTAAGAATGGAATATGATGGCAACTTTAGAATGTACAGTCTAAACATGTCTGATGGAAGTTGGGTAGTATCATGGGAAGCTTTGCCCGAGTTATGTCAAGTGCATGGATTATGCGGTGAAAATGGGATATGTGACTACCTGGGAGATCAAATGAGGTGTTCATGCTTGCCTGGTTATGAGATGAAAAACCCAAACAACTGGAATGAAGGGTGTAGGCCCAAGTTTACTTACAGTTGCAATAAAATACAATCTCGTTTTGTACAGATCCCACAAGTTGATTTTTATGGGTTTGATCTAGCATATAAAGAGAAAATTTCATATGATGACTGTGTAGAACTCTGCCTGCAAAATTGCACTTGCACCGGATTTAGTTACCGTTTAACTGGAGCTGGTTTTTGTTACCCGAAAGGTACTCTTTTTAATGGATACAGGTCACCTAACTTTCCAGGAAGCTTCTATCTCAGACTTCCAACTGATTCCAATGACTCTATTTTAAGCACTTCCTCTAAGCTCGATTGTACTAATAATAGGTCTGATATTTTGCTGGGGTCACCAAGTATGTTTGGTGCAAGTCAAAGTAACACCACATGGACATATATGTTTACATTTATTGGTATTCTGGGTGCATTGGAGATTTTATTTCTAGTGATAGGTTGGTGGTATCTTTTCAGAGATCGAGATGTACCTCAATCAGTCGAGGAAGGATATAAGATGATATCATACCAATTCAGACAATTTACATATGAAGAATTGAAGGATGTAACTGGCAAATTCAAGGAAGAGATCGGAAGGGGTCATACGGGGGTGGTCTATCGAGGCATTTTGGATGATAAGCGAGTTGTAGCGGTGAAAAAGTTAAGTGATGTCTCGCAAGGTGAAGAAGAGTTCTGGGCTGAGGTGAGTGTAATTGGCCGAATCAACCACATCAATTTAGTTAGAATGTGGGGTTTCTGTTCCGAACGCCGACATCGACTTCTTGTTTATGAACACTTGGAGAATCAGTCACTTGATAAGATCCTTTTTGAAAATGAGAGAACACTCCAGTGGAAAGAGAGGTTCAAAATTGCATTAGGTATTGCCAAGGGCCTCGCATATCTCCACCATGAATGCTTAGAATGGATCATACATTGTGATGTGAAACCCGAAAATATCCTCTTGACAAGAGATTTTGAACCTAAGATTGCTGATTTCGGCCTTGTTAAGCTGACAAAACGAGGTGAAGCGGGTCTCAACATCTCGGAAATGAGAGGTACTATGGGTTACATGGCTCCTGAATGGGTGCTAAATTTGCCCATAACATCAAAAGTTGATGTGTATAGCTATGGCGTTGTGCTAATAGAGATAATTATGGGTATACGAGTCACGACTTCGTTGTCGGATGACACAAAGGGTGGAATGCAGAACTTTGTAAGTGAAGTGAGGCACTTTCTAGAATGCAACGATGAACCAGAAATAGCACGTTTGGTGGATCCAAAATTGCGTGGTCAGCTTGACTGGGCACAATTGATCACCATGCTACGTGTTGCTACATCTTGTGTTGAAGAAGAAAGAAATCGGAGGCCGACTATGGATGAAGTTGTCAAGGATCTTATGGCTTTCGAGGAGAGAGATGATGAGCCATCATCCTCTTCATGGTGAGAAATATGATTTGTAAAAGAAATGAATGCTTGACTTAAAATTTCAGTATTAAATTATTAATATTGTAAATTCTCATGTATTGATCTAGATATAATGATGTATGTGTACGCTTTATTAGAATAATAATTTTGTTTTTATTTTTCTTATGTATTAATGATTTCTGAAGTCGAAGTTATCGCATTTTTAATTCTAAGATCTGGTGAAACTCTTGGAGTTGATTAATTGGATGAGCAACAGGACAAGATATATGAAAATTACAACATAATTGCTAGATAGATAAATCTAATTAACTTTTGAAGTGTTTAGTTTTTTTAAGTACTTATTTACATATTTCCTTAGTTTACTCTTCTTTTCATTGACTTTATTTAAATTTTATTATCTTTTTATTTATTTTTTAATAGGTACGCCTAATTTTTAATAAATGCACGCGTATATATATATATATATATATATATTAATCTATTTAGCCTTGTATTGGTTATTTCACTCATTGTGCGTACATAACAGTTTGACCTAGTGGTCTAAGCAACTAGAACCTATTATGTTGGGCAATGAGAAAATTGTATGCAGCAAAATTGGATAAAAGAGACCCTTGTTTTAAAAAAAAAAAAAAATTACTAAGTGGAGATTGCTATGTAATTTGAGACTTATGATGATGAAAATAGATGCCTTTCGTGGTTTGCTACATACATATTGAATGCTAATATTATCTTTTTCTTCTGATTTCAAACAAATCAAGGCCATATTTACTGACAAATCAGTAATTCGTGATAAAAAAAATTGGTTGTTTTGATTTGATGAGAATAATAGTGATATATATGCAAACACTAGAGTTGAAAGGAATTGAATTGGTTTGGAGAATTAGGAGGAAGAGCGAGGAGAAGAGATAGTGTAGGGCTAGCATGTAATCTGTCATACAAAACTCACCTAAATTTATTCAATATGGTCCCTAGATAATACGAAGGTTGCATTAAATGGTGTTTTAGAACTTGAATGTTTTTCTTCATAAGTTATAGTTATAAACCTAATGATTAAATTATTACTAATTAAGAATTTGATTCTCAAATCCTACAATGCTTAAATGTCATCGATTCTTCCAGAGAAATAAGTAAACTTTGGTCTTTGTGTGATCCTGATCAAATCGAAACATTATCACACTTGTTTGTAGTTTGTAGTTTGTACTTTGAAATTTTGCATGCTGCCTATGAGATGCAGTACAAGTTCAATTCAGTGTCCTGTTACTCATATGGAATGGAAAACCGGTTGTATTTTGGATTATCAATGAGCCACCCATTAATATAAAAAAAAAAGTTGCCTATGCAACACCATATGGCTACTCCTTCATGGTGATTGTTGAAGGACAGTTACTAGCGGCCATTTTCTCGTTAAAAAGATCTAGCCTCTATTCTATCTTGCTTGACAGTTAGCTGGACATCTGCAAGTGGGTCCCTTTTTCCTGACAGGTTAGGTAAGCTGTTCTGTATTGAACCAGGGGCAAATTTGGAATTTGGTCTGCTGCTAAACTGTTCTGTATACACAAAGGATTCCTACCAGAACCCGGGGCTTTCCATATCAGGTCCAACAGATCTTCAACACACTACTGTACTGGATGGCTTTGATGTGTACTGGTAAATGCAACTTGGTACTAGTTAACGTCAGTGTCATCATTTAACAATCAGCAAAATTAGGATAGGGCCAATTTTTCCTGTTGTTGTACCAATCAGTTCTGTTGTCCCTGGCACAAACTTCCATTACTGATACTGTTTATAATGTGATCATTCTTTCATATATTGTAAATTTTCTTTTTTTTCTGTATTGATGGATTTACTGGGTTTGGCACTGTCCCAAACAACCTTCAAAAAAATAGAGAAAGGTTTTATGAGTTCTTTGATGAATTTGATACTTTGTAATGTTTTTCAGCATTTTGTTGTAACTTATTTGCACTGGCCTAACAATGTTGTTTTGGGGAATGAATAGTGCTTGCTTATGTACAGGGTTCATCTTGGAAATATCTACCAGGTTACTATCTGATTAGAGGTATATTGTAGGTTATTTAGGATAGTCTAGGTTGTTGCTTTATTTTATTTTTGTACGATTTTAATTTTTGTAATAAAAACAGATGGCCTCTGGGTCTGGCACTTGATGAAATAAGAAAAATTATTGGCAATAATTTAGGCCAGGGGCACTACATGTTTGAAAACAAAATTAGAAGAGTGGGATTCATATTTCTTTGAAAAGAAGGTGGCATACTGACATCAAATAGATCTTTTTGGCAGACGAAAAATTAATATACTATATTTTTAAGTATTATATTCATCACAGAGGTATAGAACTTCAGAATTTATAGTTAGAGGACTCATTATGGATGTAGACCTTTCAACAACAACTCTACATATCTAGTTAGAGGACTTTCTAAATTGCTGACAACTACATTATTCCCCATAGCTGACGACTGCATTTATTCCCCATAGCACCTGCGTGTGCTGGTGTGCAACGATTTTCTTTAGTTTAGCTATTTTTTATTCAGCTTATTGGCTCCGTTTGGATGCATTGAGAATAAGGTAGGAAGAAAGAAGAAGGGAAGAAATTTATTGGGAAGGGGTAAATTTATTGGGAAGTGTGTAACTTTTGTGAAGAGTTTGGATGGTTAGAAATAAATTTATTGGTAAAAAGTGGTTATTCCTTATTCCTTGTTTCGAGAAGAAGCCATCCAAACGGAGCCATTAGGTTCAATTAGCTTCCTTAGTAGTTTATTTGACAGATGGGGATGGGAATTGCGGGTACTCATGCTCACATTTTGTAATATTTCGAATGAATTTAAGCCTACAGTAACATTATTATAAAAAGATAAAATAAAAAGATGACGCTAAATATTATTTAACTCGGTCGAATTGTATAATGATAGTGAATATCCATTAAGAAAGAATTTAAATGACAAATCAAGATAATATTATTTGACGTTAGTAATTTAATTTTTATAAATTTTAAAATGATAAAAGTGAAAACTCGAAATTGTTGACCTTCAAAAAAAAAATTTCGACTTTCAAAAAGAATACTCGAAATTGTTTATTGCCAGGAACATTTTATGTGTCAAAACTTAGAAGTTACAAAATTTATAGTTCGTTCGGCACAAAATCAATCCATCAAAATTAGTAAATTTCATAGTCATTTCACCTTGCGCTAAAATTCAAATAAATTTCAATAAAGATTGCTGCTGAGCAGTAAGCCAGTAACTAACAAAATCCAGCTGTTACACTTCCGAGACGCGTGCGTCAACAAATTTTCTTTTGGGAAGATTCATAGGTTCATACCTACGGGTGTCAGCGTGAAAAAATGGTACGTGATGCCGTTTCGTTTAAATGAAACAAAACGCATAACAAAATTTGGGAAGATTCATAGATTCATACCTAGGGGTGTCAGCGTGAAAAAATGGTACGTGATGCCGTTTCGTTTAAATGAAACAAAACGCATAACAAAATTGGTTTTTATTTCGTTCCAATAACGAAACGGTAAACGAAATATGGAATTATACCGTTTCGACTGTTTCAGCCTTATTTTAAACCGTTTCATGTGTTATTTCTGAAGTGGAGCGGTTAACAAAACGGAATTCTATACCGTTTCAGAAACAAAACAGTTAACGAAATAAAATTCTATACCGCGTTTCTTAACGGAACGGTAAACGAAACAGTCCGTTCCGTGCTTTTTTGACTCGTTTGACAGCCCTGAATCATACCATATTACCATCCAAGCTTAGGCCCATGACACTTGTCACTTAACCACCAACCCACTTCTTTGACAATAAAAAAAACTGCGCCTTTGGGCACGGTGGTAAGAAAATTAGTATTGCCATCTCTTATCATCATTAAATAAAAAATGAACATATAAAATAGATAAAGTAAACATATATAATAATCAAAGTGAACACATACAAATAAATAAGTTCAATAAATATAAGTTGAATATGCATATAAAAATCCGAAGAAGAAATAACAACACTTATTTGTTTGTAAGTGTTCACTTTGATTGTTTATATGTTTATCTTGTCTGATTTTATGTATTCATTTTATGTTTAACGATGACAAGGGATAACAAAACTACAGTCCACTGATGACAATTATCATTTCTGCCGTGGTAAATGAGAGAGATTAAAAACAAAGGAAGTGGCAATGGGCAAGTGGATATATTGAAGCAGACCGAAATGGTTGAATAAAATCAAGATATCCCAAGTGACAAGTGCCAATTACAAACAAAACATGAGTACCTAAATATCAATTTTTAATGAAGTAATTCTACCCTTACATTCAACCTGTACCACTTTCTGTATCTAAAACTGTTAACAGAGTAACTTAACTAAAAATGCAATATTAACAACAAATTCCAAAACAGTCAACAAACCTAATGAAGTTTTTAATAAGACTCTTATTGACTCGCTTAAATTACGTACAAAAATTAAAACTAACCTCAATAATAAATTCTGCGCGTATTTAAAAAGCATATTTGAACTTCATCAAATAAACTTAGCAAATGGGTAAAACTTGAATTAAGTAGTTCGTATGCCTGGTCCAACACGGAAGGGCCCTACATAAATTCTAATTTGACTTTTCGTTGACTGCTACATCATGCCACGCCTTCCATCGATGATCTACTATAGATGTGATATTAAGAAAAAAGGGGGAAAAAAAAAGAAAAAGAGCTAGGTCGCAACTCGCAAGAGCCACACGCCATCAAATTTTGGTTAACAAAAAGGAAAGAACATTACAAAGTTGAGAACTTATTTTCAAACATTTTTCATAAATATATATTTTTTATTTTTCCCCCATAATGCGTGTTTTCCTCTACGGTGATATACACTTGTATATAATTTAATCCTTCATATTTTGTAATGACATATACTTATTTGTTAGAATCAACTCTTATCTAGTGACAAAGAACAATGCATCTCAATTGAGAAGTCGCAGGTTCAAAACCCGGTTGGAGATCTTTTATAGACATTCACTTTAAAAATAAGTTGGGAAGTAGACCCCAATTTATCTTTAAAAAAATACTTATTTGTTTTAGTTAAAGTACGTAGTAATTACCACGTGAATTTAGCTAAGTCAAAACATATTTTTATTATCATAAATGAAACAACTATCTAGATTTTTTGCACATATTTGTCAAACACTTCAAATTATATATATACTTACCTATTGTACAAATACATAGCTAATATTAAGCCAATATACACTTAATTAAAAATACCAATTCGTACATGATTTATTCACTTTTTCAAATTACTTTAAATTGAATGAGCATAAGTCAACTACAAATATTCCCATTGAAATTCACGACTAGCTATATAGCCACCTCAAATTGCGGCGACATTGCAAACAGCAGCCTCTTCAACACGTAACATCTAGCTAGTCTCCTCACCTGTTTACGTCGTACAGGCGGCTGAACACTTGAACAGTAATAACATACAAAACTGCTTCCTCGTGGGAAAGTTTTTTTTTTTAGGATCGGATGGCAAAGTAGGACGCCAGCAAATTTTATTAAATAATAAAATAATTACAAAAGTGGAGAAAAATAAAAGAAAGAAAGGAAGAAAATCTGTGGAAAATCTGGGAAAAACAATTACAGAAGTTTTGTTTTTTTTTTTTGGGAAAGTTAGTTGTGGACAATCTGTCATTATCTGATGAAAATTAAATATTTAACTTTGTTCATTCCAATTTTCAAATTGTCCTATGTATCCTACCATTCCAATTCCATAATATTAATGTCCTTTTACTTGTGTCCGATTTTTCTCTCGTGATGTGGACTTTGTTAGACCGCCCTAAATAGATTTGAACAGTTTGATAGTGATTTATTAATGATTCGAATAGGTATGCAATCATGCATTCAATGCACAATAGATGGTTCTAATCCATTTAAAATGATCAAATAAATATAGTACAATTGGAAATATCGATCTAGGACCCGATTGGATACACAATTAGGACTGTCAACATATTCCGTTTCGCACATTTTTGTTCCGTTCAGTCCAAAACGGACCAACTAACAGAAGGGAAATGGGTTTTGATTCTAGAAACAAAACTGGTACCGGTAAATATTAGTGTTTCTTTTACCAAAAATTAGGCTGAAATTAATGTGAAAAATGACTAAAATCAATGAAAAAAATGGAGAACTAAACAGCTAACAGAACGGAAAATTGTTCCGTTTTAAGGAATGGAACGGAAACGAAACTGATATGATTTACATTACCACAAACAGAACTGGTGTGTTCGGTTCCGTTTCAGCACGTTTGACACCCCTATGTAACACAATAATTCATGCACACTCTTTTGACTTCAGGAGTAGGATCCGATTTGTATTTCAAACGATCTCTGAAACTAGAAACTTTTTATAAGTCACTCGATCAATGGTCCCACAGGCTTATTAATTAGTTTTTTACTAGTATTAATGTTGCAGAGGATTTTGGATCAAACTGGGAACTGATATGATTTTATTTATAACAAAGCACATTGCATATCTTTATTCTCACCTTTCTGTACGTAGTTGCCTCTCTCTCTCTCTCTCATACATATACACACTTCCAAACCATTAATGGCAAATTCATTCTCAATTTTAATCCTCATTCTATTCATTCATCTCTTACACAACTCCCACGCACAACCTTCCAGTCTCAGCAAGCACTTTACTCAACGAGTAGAGCAGCACGACCAACCCTTCCTTAGGTCACAAGATCAAACCTTCTCTTGTGGTTTCTACCCAGTTGGTACGAACGCCTTCTCCTTCTCCATTTGGTTCACCAATTCAACCAACAAAACTGTCGTGTGGACTGCAAACCGAGATTCGCTGGTTAATGGGCATGGTTCTGAGATCTCGTTTCAACATGATGGAAATTTGGTTTTGAGGGATGTTAACGGATCAACAGTGTGGTCCACCTCGCTAATCTCTTTCCCTGCATCAACACTCTCCCTCCTTAACAACGGCAATCTTGTAATTATCAGCAGTAGCAGTACAATATGGCAAAGTTTTGATTCCCCTACAGATACACTCCTACCCGACCAGCCATTGACTAAAGGAATCAAAGTTATCTCGGCTATGGTGAGAGGTGGAATCAGTTCAGGTTATTATACCCTCTATTTTGATAATGATAATGTGTTGCGACTCATATATGATGGGCCGGTTATATCCAGCATATATTGGCCTCTTAGCGGTTTGACTGTGTTTGAAGCCGGACGTACCAGCTATAATAGCACAAGGTTAGCAGTACTAGACAGAACAGGAAACTTTATTTCTAGTGATGGTTTTTCTGCGTCGGCTAGTGATTTGGGCCCTGGCATTAGAAGGAGATTAACTGTTGATTATGATGGTAACCTAAGAATGTATAGTTTGAACATGTCAGACGGGACATGGGAGGTGACATGGCAGGCTATGCGGCAGCTTTGTTATGTGCACGGTTTATGTGGTGAAAACGCTGTATGTGAGTATTTACCAGGGCTGATGTGTTCTTGTTTACCCGGTTATGAGATGAACGATCCAAGCAACTGGAATAGAGGTTGCAGACCCACATATAATTATAGCTGCAACCCTACGCAATCTCGGTTTGTAGAGGTTCCAAAAGTTGATTTCTATGGGTTTGACCTTTGGTATAGCACAGGTATTTCGTTTCACGATTGCAAACTCCTTTGCTTACGAAATTACACTTGCACGGGTTTTAGTTATCGGTTAGATGGAGGGGGGCTTTGTTACCCAAAAGGTACACTTTTTAACGGATATAAAACATCAAATTTCAATGGAAGTTTCTATCTCAGACTACCAACAAATTCCAATAACTCAATTTTAGATACAATATCAATTCTAAATTGTACAAATAGTAGTTCTGAGATTAGCATAGGGACGTCAACCATGTTCCATACAGGACGAAATGACCCAAAATGGTCTTATCTTTTTATATTTACTGCAGTTTTGGGTGCGCTGGAAATACTTATAATCGTAGCAGGATGGTGGTACCTTTTCAAAGGCACCGATGTGCCCAAATCAGTTGAAGAAGGGTATAAGATGATATCAAGCCAATTTAGAAAGTTTACTTATAGTGAATTGAAGGAGGTGACAGGAAAATTCAAGGAAGAAATAGGAAAAGGTTTATCAGGGGTCGTCTATCGGGGGGTTTTAGATGATAAGAGAGTAGTGGCTGTAAAAAAGCTCAGTGATGTTAAACAAGGCGAAGAGGAATTCTGGGCTGAGGTTAGCGTGATTGGTCGAATCAACCATATTAATTTGGTTCGAATGTTTGGCTTTTGCTCTGAAAGCAAACACCGACTACTGGTATACGAGCACATAGAGAACCAATCACTTGACAAGCACCTTTTCAATAATAATATGAAACTTCAATGGAATGATAGGTTCAAAATTGCATTTGGCACTGCCAAGGGGCTGGCATATCTCCATCACGAGTGCCTAGAATGGATCATACATTGTGATGTGAAACCTGAGAATATTCTTTTGACGAGGGATTTTGAGCCAAAGATTGCTGATTTCGGACTTGCTAAGCTGTCCAAGCGAGATGGGCTGGGTTTCAACTTCTCCCACATGAGAGGTACAATGGGTTACATGGCCCCTGAATGGGCACTGAGTCTACCGGTAACATCGAAAGTTGATGTGTACAGTTATGGGGTTGTTCTATTAGAGATGGTTTCGGGTTGTCGAGTCTCAGGAGGTTTGAATGATGGAAATGGAAGAGACTTGAGGAGCCTTAGAAAGGAAGTGAAGCAAGTTTTGGCAAGTGGAGACATATCATCTATAATGGGTCTAGTGGACATGAGGTTGCAAGGACAGTTCGACCCAGAACAAGCAGCTGCCATGCTACGTGTTGCTGTGACTTGTCTCGAGGAAGATAGAAATCAAAGGCCGACTATGGATGAAGTTGTCAAAGAGCTTATGGCTTTTGAGGAAAGAAAGGAATATTCATCCAACTCATGGTAAAAATACCAAGCTGTATTACTACTACTGTATTAGTGTCAACTTTTTAGTTTAATAATTGTGTAAAAATGCCGAGTTGTATTAGTGTCATCTTTTTAGTTTAAGAATTGCGGCTACTAATTATGCATCTTTCTCGTGTAAAAGTTATTATAAGAACCAGTGTACTGTTCTGAGAAATTGTACAAATACCTATATCTAGCCCCAATTTCTCATGTAAACTTCAAAACTCATGTAGTAAACAAATAATTACTTTTATACCTTTTTTATAGTTTTCGTTGTTTGTCAATAATATAATATCTGATGATTTCATAAGTAGAAGCGTTGCATCTTTGTTGATCTCCATATGAGTTGAAGCAACTAAGAAACCATTAATTTATACTTTGGCCGGCCTGATACGATATGCAAAGCAAATTCAAAATTGGAGGCGTGCTTCTTTTTGTCTCATTCATAGACAATAGAGAACCTTTCTTATAAATCATACCAGAATAATGGCAGCATAAGAATACCAACATCCTAATTTTCCTTCTTGTTGCCATCCAAGTTTCTTAGTGTGACAGTTTTGTTGCCATCTAGTGGTAAACAGAATTTCCAACTTCTAGATGTCATTATTGCGATGGCTGCTAGTTACCACATTTTCATGCACGGTACGATCAGAATTCAACATACTACATCACATAACATTTTTAGCTGGAATTTTTCCAATATGATCCATTATCAAAATGAACGATACCTCATGCATAGTTGTTTCCATCAGGACGACATCCGATAATGCATGCCGTCTCATAATAGCTAATACTCAACCAGCTGTATTAATACTTTGTTTCTAAAATAATCATTTATCGCAACAAATAATGCTAGAAAACTTACAGTATAAATTCTAGTTACTTTTTAGTATTCTAGTGGTCCATCGTCTCTTCTCATTAACTACAAGACTTATAAAAGAATTTACCAATTCAAAATCTTTGGATTTTAATTCTGCACTTAATAGTAAGCTGGTAATCCTGCTTGGATCCTTTTGAATTCGAAAATACTGCACTGAACAGTTTAAAAAAAAAATATATTTATGCGGCCAATTAATAGAGAATTCAATCAGATAATGAATCACAACAGCCAAATCCTCCTAAAAGTATCAACTATGACATGCAACAACCTCAGCAACAGTACAGGCTCATATAATTGTGCGATACAGTCATCTGTTACGTCCAGCTGCAATACACACTAACAAATGGCGTGATGCAAATTCATATATGGTGCAATAGACAGTTTTTTTTTTTTTTCTTTAAATCTACGGTGCAAATCTTTCATCTATGACTATTCGATCTAATCTCCATGGGCAGATTTTTCCGAGCCGTGCGAATCTCGAGGGGTCTAATATTAATAATAGGACATCCATCATTGATCGGACGGCCTTGGATGAAAGATTTGCACTGCAGGTTTTTTAAAAACATGCAGAGGATTTCGTTCCATGGCGTAATTCCCACTTAATATAGCATTAGTGCACGCATGCAGTGTAATTTTCAATTTAAAGGCAGTATTTCCATTACTTGGGCATGTTATTGTAATTATTCTATTGTTTAGGTCACAATGTTAAAATACAATTTGCTATCTTTTTTACAGTTTTTTTTTTAAAAAAAAATGAAGTCATTCTTCGTGTTCTGATAATATCATTTAATTAGTATCGTTTAGTTACAATGTTAAAATACAATTTGCAATCTTTTAAATAAATTAGTGTCGTTTTTACTATTAATGAACTGACCATTATTTCATTTAATTTCATCAAGGTCAAAGTTGTCCATCCTTTCTATTATTAATATAATATTAAAATGCACTACTTTTTTTCAAAATAATAATGATAATAAATCTGGGCTTCACGAATTCATATACAGGCTGGCAGCATCAAAAGCAGCACCAGTTGCAGCTATAGACAAAATTGACAATAAATATGTCAGTCATCTCAACACATCATTTTGAAAAAAAAAGAGGCATGCCTGCTTCATAACACATGAAGTATACTACAGAGAGTCCTGTAGCATCTTCAATAATTAATAAACAGAAAAAAAGAAAATTATAAAACCTATGAAAGATTGGATCAGCGAAAATTTACTAAATCTAGTACAGGACACACACATAGCCTCTTCCAACTGCAGTGAAGTGCCTCTGTACCATCTGCAGTTGAACACAGATGTGTTGGTATCAAAACACCATCTTTGAATAAAAATCTTAATGTAATATCTTCATCTCCTTCACCATTGCACAAATGGCATTCACAGTCTCTTGGTGCCAACTCAGCAGTACCTGAGGACTTCTCATGACAAGGGCATGAGCTCGAGTGAGCTTCCTCATGTTGCCTTTCGCTTGGAGTTTCATGGTTTTTAGATATTGCTGATATGAGATTTAAGGAATACGAAGTAAATATGTCGTGCATGTCTTCTACTGTTGAGCAATTGGCATGGGCCCTCCAAAATTTCGAGACTGCCTTGTGAACAGCGGCATGGACTTCATGGAAGCACTTGTGGCAGCAAATGTAGGTGCATGAATCCTTCTTTCTTGAGGCAAATATTGTCTCTGTACTGGTGGGTGGGTCTTGATTTTCACTTGATGTGGGTTCAGTACCTCGACTTTCACAGGCTGGAATTGGTGAGTCCTTCGATATGGTTTCTGTAGCAGTCGTTATTTCTTGGGTTTTGGGCAGTGTTGTAAGGTCAGAAATTCCATTTTCATGGCTTAGGTTTTGTGATTCCTTCAAGATCGCCTCAGTAAGGGTTTGTAGCTCTTTGGTTTCACTCCATACCATTTCGTCAACAGAAGGGTCCAACATTGGTGCCTCAATAGGAGGATCCATTGCCAATTCTTCATTAGGACCTGAGACCAGTACACCAATAGGAGGTTCCAATTCCATCCTATCATCAGCAGTACCTGGAAGTGCAGATTGATCGGCAATCACATCATTGGATATGGTGACAGCATCTGCTCGTGAAGGCTCATGCTGTGCCTCAGTTTCAACCTTCTCCGATGAGTCTTGTTGCACAGGAGAGGGGTTACTTCGAGATATATCACAAGTATCATTGCATGGGTTTCCATCACTTGGTTTGGTGCTTGATGAACGGATCTGTTTGTCACCATATGATCTGAAAAGAAATTGCAGCAAAAAGGATCATAAATTACTGCTACATTTCTACAGGAGCAAACATGATGAATTTTATTTTGTATTCCCTTTATACAAGGCCAATAGGCAATGATTTATTTAACCAGCCAATTTGTTATAAGCATTATTTATATATTTATATTTATTTAGTGCTTCATGACTGCAGGTATGGGCATTGGAGATTTACCATTGAAGCTATTAGGCACAGTTACCCATTGGTCAGGGCTTCATTGTGTTACAAACTTACAATAAATTAAAAGGTGACCAAATAAACCTACAGCTAATATTGGGGCATAGTTTACATTTTCATTTACCTGGAAATGCAGTAAACAGAAAATAGAAGTACCTTTGAAAGGAATAAGCCCAGTTCAGAACCATATCATCCAGAAAAGCCACCTGGGTCAGAATATGAAAATACCGATATGGATCCCTCTTCTCCAAAACCCTTGCTCGGATCTTCTGCACCAACAATTCCAATACCTTTCTCACATCAGAACAAACCTCATAAACAGAACTGTATTCGCCCCTGTATGCTCTCAAACCCACAGCTACCAAACCCCTTACTGTGCCCCCCTGATCCTTTTTACTCTCTTTAGTGGTACTAGTAGTGCTATCAGTACGAACCACACAAGTGTTAAAAGGCCATCCCTTCCAGGGCCCTTTCGTGCCAGCTGAAGGCCCCTCCCTGAGTTTTGAGGTGACCCAACAAAGCTCTGAGAACTGAGGGTACCTCAATATTTGATACCCAAATGACCAAATTGCTCCTACCAAAATATTACTCTTTGCAGTCTTCGTAGGTATGCTGCTTGGAATTTCTGCAGCTGCTGCTGAACTGAACTCCCCAGTTTTGGTTTCCATTTCTGTTTTATTTGAGAGTGGAAACTGCAATGGTGACTTAAGCTCAGCATCGTGGGTTGATTGGTGTACTAATTGGATGTAACGCAGTATTAATTCGTGAGATAATCTAAAGGCACATGAGTTTATTACTTCATTGGGGTTAAAAGCACTATTTAGATTAACTGAAAATCTCGGAATAGTGTGGGCATTTGGCTGGCCTGATGTGCTAGTATTGAAGAATTGCATAATTTCAATAGGAAGATCATCAAGCTGGATCTCACTTGTAGCCTATAATAAAATAATAAATAAGTCCAGTTTAAAAAAAAAGACGAAGGAAGAAATTATGTTTTAGGGTGTAAAGTTTTGAGAATTCACCAGGATAATTGTGGACATGGAAGTACATGCAGAATCAATTTGTTCAGTAAAGGTACTCCAAATTCCAGAGACTCGAGCCAATTCACCAGCTTCAGAGTTGCTTTTTCCATTACTGGAACCATTTTTTTGTGGTTTATCAACTGCCCACAAATCTATTCTTGGCATGTAAATAATGCATCTTCCGAAATTCAGACATCTCACTAGTCACAAGGCAGAACATAAATGACGATATGTTATTAAAATAAGTATATTCATCTTACAAATTTAAAAAAAAGTGTAAATAATTATGGAGAACAAAGAGCTCACTTAAGATCTGTGTTAACCCAGAAATGATATCTCCATTTCCCTCCTGAGACATCGTCGCAAGATTGACCTTATGAATATCAATCTGCCCCAAAAATGCATGAAGAAAGCAAGATGCAAGCCTTTGCTGTCCAGATTGATGATGACCGCCAATGAGAACTCGAAAACCTTTCAACTTGCTATGCATGAAATCACTTTTCAAGTCATTCACAGATCTCTCTGATCTGGAGAGACCAAATTTATTGGAATTCACATCATTGCATGGCGTCCCCAAGTAAAGCCCCATTTGACCAGTTATAATCCCATAGTTAGTCAGGACCTTTACTAATTCATTTGCAACATCTTCCTTCTCAATGAAAGAATAAATATGAGTTGGCCATAGGGGAATGGGGACCTTATTCCTCTCCATATCTGAAAAAATGACCCCTTTAACTATAGTTAATGTCTTCATTAGAGAACTCGGCAACCACAACCTTTCATCCAATGATAATGAGACCAGTAGCCAGCAAAGCGGTTTTAAAAAACATGGAACAAGATGCGACTCAAGAGGCAATGCAACCACATCACTCGCAGCAGCACCAGCCTCTCTTCGTGAGCATGGAGGTGGCGCAGATGCCAGTGCCAGAAGCCAGTCACTCTCGTCCACAGAAATATGCGGCAGGGGAGGGGGCCCACTGGTCCCATTAAAAAATCCCTTTTCGGCCAAAGAAAGAATTTCGCTTAATGGGCACTGCCTTTTTAGTGCATTAATTGCTGCCTGGGTGCACACTGACCTCAAGTCTGCACCAGCATATCCCACAGTTTGATTTGCCACAGATGATAGAAGAGATCCTGACACTCGACCAGGCCAACTTTTAGTATGAAGTGACAAGATAGCAGCTCTATCCTCACAAGTGGGCAGGGGAAAGTAAATTTCCCGGTCAAACCGCCCAGGACGCCTGAGTGCTGGGTCAACTGCATCAGGGCGGTTAGTGGCTCCAATAACCACAACTGACCCACGCGACTTCAATCCATCCATTAGAGAGAGGAGAGTCGCTACGACAGAATTATGTGTCTGGTCCTGCCGTCTGGACCTGCAGGGTGCAAGACCGTCAATCTCATCAAAGAATATTATAGACGGCTGGGATTTCTCTGCGACCTGGAAGAGCAGCCTGAGCTGACGCTCGGCATCACCCACGTACTTTCCAAGACAGTCAGCACCTTTCCGTGCAAAGTAAGCAATTTTACGATCACCACGGGAGCATGCACCAATAAGTGCACGGACGACCAGGGTTTTGCCCGTGCCAGGATGGCCATGCAAAAGAACTCCTCTAGGAGGTGTAAGAGACAAGGAATCAAATACTTCAGGATACAAGAGAGGCAGTATCACAACCTCCTTCATGCACCGAATCACATCTTGAAGACCAGCAACCGACTCCCAGCCCTCAGAAAATTGTGGACTTTCACAAGAGCCCCCAATGTAAGTAGGAGCGATGCGTAAGAGGTCACGATGGAGGCGTTTGCTTTCTCTCTTGAGAAATTCTTCATCCTCCCCGCAGTTCTCAAGCCATTTGTCCTCAGCCTCAAGGTCCTTTCTGCGGGCCTCATCTGAGCGCCTTTTCAAATCAACCTGGAGTTTCTTCAATTTTAGCTTCCTAAGGAGGAGGGTAAGTTTGTTGCCCTGTGGTTGGAAGAGGTGACGGTGGTCATTGCATGCTATCAGAAACTTCTTGTGGTCAAATATAGAACCATCAGCTCGGCTGCAAGGCTGCAACACAAAGTAAACACATTTCAAAATTTAAGAAATGATTAAATTAAAAATTAAAATTGACTCAGTAATAAGAGGTTTAGCAATTTGCAATATACTACATGGTATTTCTTGGTTTACGAAAGGAAGATTTAATAAATATTACTTTTGGTCAGGTTTTTGTTCTCCAATTTATTGTTTTAGTGGTTCCTCTACGAAATACAAGTCTTGGTCCTTGGACTTCACCAAAAGTATCAAATTGGTCCTTGAACTTCTATTCAAACCACATTTGCCCTCGAACTTTACAATAAAAGCTGATATTTTGAGCTAAAATGGTTGTATGCCCCACCCTTCAGGAACTTACACAGCTTAGTTAAAGGAAGGCCTAGTATTGATTCCTGACGTAAAGTTTTGAGGACAAATTTGGTCCTTTCAATAAAGTTCAAGACCAGAATCTGTGTTTTGTTTCTCATTTTTATTCTGTAGGTTTTTTTAATCAGGGTTTATGCAAAATATGTGCCCTGTAGCACAATTGTGATCCTTCAAAGTACAGACTACATTTTGGGAACTAATCACATGGCCAGTCAGTACCATCCGGTGATGTAATATCGGTCTATGTTATGCGTGTTTGGCTGAAAATGAAGAAATTGATAGAAATGTGTACCAAATGATAGGTTTTTGGGCAGCGATCCACACGGCAACCAACAGTAGCACCAGGTCTACCACAGCGGCTACATTTCAAAGCTCTACCCCTGTACAATGCAGCTCTCACACTCTTTAAGTAGCCTGGTCCAGCAAAATATACCTGAAATATATTCACACAAATTCCATCTTTAGTTAACTGGTTTAAAAAAGAGAGAATTTAGGTTACACAATATTATATACATACTATAATACATATAACTTCAAGATGCCTCAAAAAAAATTATGATAAATATAATTCTATAATAAAGGAAAGAATGTAGTAGTAACAAACTTAAAAATACATATGATCCACACTGGATAACCTCTTACAAAAATTACACCTCGTCACTTTGAAAAATAACATAATAAACCTTAAAGGTTCTGCACTTAAATAACAGGCACAACCACCCTTTATCATCATAGCTTTTAATCATAGGATAGATTATATTGATAACAAACTTATTTGACCACCATGGCACCATGTCAAAGGACTAAAGGTTTATTAGAATTAAACAATGGTAGAATTGTTACAATTGATCAAATCTGGTACAATTAACATCCAATTGATTGTTTATCAATTTGACAACTAAGCATTTTAGTTTTGTCAGAATTTGATTGGCGGCAACGTGATATTCAAATTGGACAAAATTCAGTGAATAGTTATTTAAAAGATAATAAACACATCTATAATTTTAACAACAAACTTGATGTTGGTTGTCACAATTGTCAAATAAATTTGGTTGTCAATGCATAACATTCTCTTAAAGTTTTTTCTGTTTATGCTGCATCAATAAAAGCTCATAAAATTGGCCCAGTTTTTGTTAATTATATCTCAGTGAACAAAAATATAGAGTTTGTCAAAGAATGCAGCAAGTTTCTCAAACCTCTGGACTCCACACGGCGCAATTCTGATGAACCCAGATCCGACTAATGCCATACTGGTCACGGATTGGTCCCAATAACCGGCCCAGCCAACCAGGTTCTTCCCCAAACCCATCCCACACATCATAGTTCGGCTCCTCTGAACCAGATAACTCTTCATATGCCTCTTTATCACTCTCATGTGTTGCGTTCAGATCCCGCACCAATACTTTTGGTGGCCTACCATCAGTACCGCCTCCACATAACCCGCATCTTCTTCCCTCTTTAATCTCTGATTTACGCATTGCATCTCTGTCTACCTTCAGGACATTCTCATTTTCACACATTACTTTTTCATCTGATTTTTCAGCAGAAACAGTTGCTTCGGTCTGTTGTGCAACAACTGGATCCGTTTCGTCAACCGGATTACTAATTTGGTCTTTTGAATTCAAATTCTCACTTTGGTTCATACCATTTACCTCCAAAGATTCCTCGTTTAAATTATCTTCATTTAACTCCTCTTGTATAACACTGAGCTCTGCTAAAGGTTCATCATTCTTGCTAGGACCCTCTTCTCCACCCAATGAGGAAATCCCAACCCGATCCGCAACTGGAGAAATCTCTATTGAACCATTATCTGCATTCTTCCTATTAAAACGAAATTTGGACTTCTTTTTCTTCTTCCTACCCCTTAAATTCGTCTTTCCCTTAGGATTTTCTCTTTGCCTCGAGATCCACCTGTCCCCATCATGATTATTCGAATCAAAAGAAATTGCCTTTTGAATTTTAACCTCCTTACTTCTTCTGGTACTACTTCCACTCGAATTGAGAGTGGTTGGAGAAGAATCGTCGATCCTAGGCCTCTTTTTGCGGTGAGAAGGGACTGGAGAGGAATCAAGCACGACTGGAGCGCGGCGCTCGCGCGAGCTGCGCCGGAGAGAAGAGGAAGAAGGAGAAGGAGGGAAAGAGGGATTGTCTACAATGGCGTCGAGCCGCTTTTGCTTCTTCTTAGCACGAACCATTAGAGAGGGAGAGGGTTGAAGCCGTGCAGACAAGGTGTTCGATCAAATGCCTGAGAGAGAGAGCGTGTGAAGAGGTTTTATCGTTTGATGATGGTGGTAAAGGGCGATTAGAGGAGAGAATGGTAAAGGTGTAGAAGAAGGTCTGATTTTAGTTTTTGCGCCGTGGTATAGCAGGGATATAACACTGACAGGTGGGACCAGACACGATGGGACCAATTAAACAGTGATACTGAAGCGATAATTTTACGTCCGTAACGTATTGGTGTCTTGGAAATTTTAAGGCGTGGAATTTGGAGGCCGGAAAGAAAACTTAGAAAAAGAGGAAAATGATGAATAGCACAGTGCCACTTGGAAAGTAGCACGGTGTTCAATATAGGGTTTTAGTACCTGATTTTAGAGGGTTTTAATTTAATTTATTTCTTTTCGTTTTGGAGATCAGGCGCGTTATATAAACATTTTGAGCAATTAATTAATGAAAATATATGTACATCATTATCAAATTCATTATTGATATAATATATGGTTATCTGAGTCGTATAATCTATGATAATATGTTTATCGATGATAAACATTTTCAATTACTCGTGCAATAAGAAAATTAATAAAAATTGTAGCTAGACTAAATATACGGATATAGATATTCTCGTCAAATAAAAAGTACAACTAACAATTATTTCGTGTTCATTAGTTATCTTGTGTTCTAACATTAACATTTTAACGGAAAATACTAATGGCCCTAAATTTAGTTTTGCACATCCATATGGTCACACTTTATCTTGAGAACAAATTATTGGATATCATAAATTGACCGTTCTTGAACATGTAGTTCATTATTTGTTTGCAACACTAACGTCAGTACATTATTATTATTATTATTATTATTTAAGGTTGGTTTGAAACCAACAATTTAGTTATTAAGAAATTTGAAAATAAATGTGTTTTTTGTTATTCCAACTAATGATCACTTTGTTGATGGAATAGAAGCAAAACATTGGACCAAAATTTTATCATATATGACATTTATAAGCTAATCTATACGATGTTTGTATTATTATTTTGTATCATTCATGAATTTAATACAATTATGAGATTCGACTAATATGTTGTTTTTTCCCCTTGTAATCATTATATTATGTATATCTCGTTGTATTAAGTAGTACATTTACTTGTTTATTATTTATTTGGAAGATTATATATATTATCATTTTATTCATTACTTATCTATTATAAGTCAATTACCTTAACCTTAACGGATAAGATCAAAATACTGGTTACAGAGTAATACTTAATACACAAGGATAGAATGTGAATGAATAAAATTATTAGCACCGGACATTTGATATGAAAAAATTTCTATCCAAATTGTACCGCTATCCTTTTGACACTTCTAGTAAATGAAGAATTTTCTCACCTAATATAACCAATTGATCAGTTTTAGATTATAATATGAGGATTGCTAAAATGCTATGCACGGATGGTCTTCGTGCTACGGATTCGTTCTTGAATTTCATGCTTTAAACAACCGATTCAAACTGTTCATTATCTTCTACATATTGAAATCTTATTAGAAACCAAATTTTACATTTTTAAAAAAATTTTTACTATTTTTCTCAGATTTTTTAAATCACTGTTATTGAAGGGTCCAGGATTTATTATTAGATTAAGTATCTTAAAAAATCTGAGAAAAATAGTAAAAAAAATAAAAAAAATGTAAAATTTGGTTTCTAATGAGATTTCAATATGAAGAAGATAATAAACGGTTTGGATCGGTTGTTTGAAGCATAAAATTAAAAAATGAATCTGTAGCACGAAGATCATCCGTGCTTTGCATAGCATTTTAGCAATTCTCTTATAATTTTGTTGTGGAATACTGGAATGGCATCAATCGGATCCAGTCAGAGTTTTTTTTTTTTTTTTGGATAAGCCAGGGGATCCAGTCAGAGTTTGAGTCTTTACTATTACTATTTACTAGTAGGTTCCTTTTTCTATGTACAGTGCTTTTTGCAATACAGTCTATTTCTAACTAGGGATAGATTAAATTAACACCTAATTGTACTATTAATATATAGTCATGAATCTGATCTAATTACTAAAAATAAAAATAATTAAAAGCAATATAGACTTACAATTGTACTAAAAAAATTTTCTATATCAAAATAGATGGCCTGAATCGCTCATTAAAACATCCAAAATACAAAATTTGATTCATCAATACCAATTTATACTAACACTACCAATAAATGAGGGAATTATGTCTTATTACCTGGAAAGAGGTATGTTCATCTTCAGTATTTGTCTCTCTTCTTAGAAAACTCTTCCAGATCATTTGATTATAAGAGCTGAATCCAGGTTCCATGGTTAATCACCTGCCATTTTGTCAAGATCAAATAATGTTCATTTCAAATCTATAATGTCAACTGCCTAATTATTTTTAGGAACCGTAGTTGCTAGGCCC
Source organism: Rhynchospora pubera (assembly GCA_028095005.1). NCBI lineage: Eukaryota > Viridiplantae > Streptophyta > Magnoliopsida > Poales > Cyperaceae > Rhynchospora > Rhynchospora pubera. The sequence goes on along the minus strand of CM051459.1, from coordinate 353,562,668 downwards.
CCTTCTTAAACTAGAATTTCACATTTTTTTTTAAATAAAACTAGAACCCACAATTGTTCCGAATATTTTGAGTTTTGACTATACAGTAACATGTTTTAAACGTGTCCATTATGATCTGACACCTAATAAGACCGGGCTTGATCTCATCCAAAACTCAGCCCAGCATGATCCATTTTGCCATCCTAACAATTACAAAAACAACCTTATAGTTTACTGATGTTGGCATCAATATGCCGTCAATATCGAAATGAAGCAATTCTAGGAAAATAAAACAGACGAGTTTCGTGCAACTAAATGTCAGATCTATATTTCTGAAAGAAAGTTTCACTTTAGTTCTAATATCTGACCTTATGCGAGAGTAGTTTGGAAATTTGAGACCATTTGGGTCTAATTCAGAACTTTCTTTTGACGACGACCACCTTTGTTGAGCTATTTATCGAGGAAAGAGACCTAAAAAGAACAACAAAACAGAAAATACTAAGAAATTGTCAATATTAACCCCAACAGTCTCCAACACTTACACACCTCTCAAACTGATTGACAAACACAAATATTAATTGACTAAGATAAAAAGAACCTCAAAGTAAAAAACAACTACAGATATTATATCTCTTAGGCCCATATTATTCAATCAAACAGCTACAAGCAAAATAACTTTTCATGCTTCAAATTACAATGCAGGAAAAAGATACACATCAAGGATCACTAAATCACTACTATTTGAAGAACAAAATCGCACACTAAAAAAATTCTCAAGCATCAATTAGGAATTATATTCAACATTCCATACAATCAAGATTGCCATCAATTGCAATTAATGCAGACAAATTACAAAAAGATATGAAAATATCAGGTGAAATCTGTTTCACTCTTTGATGAGTTCATTTGATGCATCACATGCCCAATTATTGCAACTATTAACTGCAAATACATGTACTTCTTTTTGTAAAAATAACTCATATAAGTTATTTTGAATGTTTATTTTTTTGAAAAATTGTAATTGAGAAAAGCATGTCTAGTAATAAGCATGTTCGTGATAACATCAACGACGTATTCCGCAGACAATGTTTGCGGAATTATTTTATTCTGGTATTGCGAAAATATTAATTAATTAATTCAAAGCTTTAGAAAAGCTACATGGGAATGCTATTCTTTCAGCAGAGCACAAAAACGGTCCTAAAATGTTTTATCGATTTTCTAATTTCACTAAATCAAATTTTACTTCCCATTTTTGTCAAGTTTAGAAAGTTTTGATCCATTTGTATAATTTACTCTTTCCTATAGAGAAAGTAGTTTTCCATAAACATGCTAGTTTTATTTTCTCAGACTCGATAGCAGTTCGAATTTTGCAATGATGGAACCTAATTATACTACATCTAAATCATAACACAAATTCTTGCTCCTACTTCTATCGATTCTTTATTTGAAAAAAATGATGATTAACCATTAAAATAATATATTATATACTATGGCATCTCAATTATTTATGTAGAATTTTTTGATATTTTATGAAATACGCCACTAGACTATTCACGAAAAGGAGAAAAGAATAACCAAAAAAAAGGAAGAAAATTACCTTAGATGATTTTCGAAATATACCACAAGCGAAAATGTTACAATATAGCTTTCAGATATTCAAAATCTCTTCAAATATTTTATATGAATTTATTAGAGATGAAATAGAAGAGAAAAATAAAATGGCGGTTTGTGTTGAAAGGCAAAGGTGAGACTATATATATGAGAAAATTAGGGTTTTATTTAAGTATTGATATAGTGCCTTTAGTATCCGTCCGTTAAATTCACCTACCATCACTGAAATAGGACCCTTACCTAACATAGATGATAGATGCACCTTTGGGAGCAAAACATAAGAGGTGCCTTAGAACATTTTTCAGAGGTTTTTTATACCTATAGGTATATTTGTGGGACTAGATACAATGGATCATTATCGAGCAAATATTGTGCAATAATGACTTACCACACGATATGATATGTATACCTAAAGGTCCAATGAAATTTTGGTACATTGGATGAGATCAACGGATAAGATTTAAATCCAAAATAAAAAATAGACACAAAACACTGTTGCAATATAAAATACCATTTATTTAGACTTGATAGAATAAAATTTTAAAAAAAACATTCAATTGAACTTTTAGGGTTTGCTTCAGAACACGAGATTCGAAGGAAGAAGAAAAAAAAGTGACAGAATTTATTGTTGGAGTTATGTCTTAGAAATTAATAGTGTAATGACATTCATTCAAATTGAAATCTATTTGTAACTGAGTCCACATTTGTCCATCATTCGTCCATAATTGTTCATAATTGGTCCAGACAAGTTTTAACAATTGAACTTGGACTGGACTTCAACCTAGATAAAAAATAGTCCAATCCATAAATGTTCAACATTGCAAGTATGCAAAGATAAACTGATTATGGGAATTCAGTGGCGGATTTAGAGTTTTCTAAGCCTAGGCACAATTAATAATTTATTAATTTTAATATAAAAAATTAATAGCAAATAATATTTTTAATATAAAAATTAATTTTTAACCTAATCACTAAAACTGTTTTGTCGATTTGCTAAATCAAAAAAACTTAACATTATTCCAGATAAGTTATCAATTTACTTGGATTATATATACGACTTTTAAGTAATAACATATAATATGATATAGAAAATTAACAAAAAAGTTTTATTGAACAACTTCATTATTTTACTACACCATCCACAAATACTTTAATGTGATATATCACTAATTTACTTTAACAATTATAAATAAATATTAAATTACTCATGTTATTGAAATCATCTTAAACTTATATAATTTTTTTTTAAAATTTGTCATTCTAACTTTATACTATATCAATAGATTTTAATTGATGATACTAATATTAAACAACATTATTCAATAATTTTTGCTAAATCAAAATTAACATAAGTTGTTCCAAAACATAACCACACAAAAAGAAATGTGTTTGGACAAGGAAAAAAAAAAAGGGGCACATGCCTTCCTGGATATGGAAAAGAGTATAATAACAACAAACTAACAATCATAATGCGAGAGGAAAAAAAAACATGGAACTCCAAAAGCACGGAAATTTACGAAAGAAATTTTTGCAGAGCGGTGGCGTTTGGGGTGCGAGTCAGCGATACAATAAAAGAACTTAAAATTAATTAAACGGAATTGCTTAAGAGTTAAGACTATCTCTAATATTCTATCATTCCATCATCCATGGACTTCTATTAATGAGGATGCTAGTTAATTAATGAGGATTTCAGGGGATGATGGGGGTGATAATGTGTTTTCTATTTTTGGCAAGGATCATTCACGTGTATCCCAGCGCCTTCTGCTTCGCTTCTGTTCCCCACCGTTGTGCTTCGCTCCTAACTTCAACAATTACATATCAACTTCAACAGTTACATATTAAGTATCATTAATTATCCAGTTCCTCTATTGAAGTAATATACATAACTGTTGAAGTTGATATATATAACTATTGAAGTTTATATATATAATTGTTCTTTTTGTATATATTAAATGTTAATGTATATAACTGTTGAGGTAAATATCCTAATTGTTGAAGTTAATATATATAACTATTCTAGTTATATATAACTATTGAAGTTAATAACGTAACTGTTGAAGTTAATATCGTAACTATTCTAGTTATATATATTAAATGTTGAAGTTAATATGTAATTGTTGAAGTTAAGTGGCTCTGTGTGGCTCCCCTCTGCTCTCTCTATCCCCTCATTCTCTTATCCAAATAAGAAAAAACGCATTAATCATCCCCTCATCCTCACTCCTCTTTTTCTTTTTTTGGAATACAATTAATATAACTGAATCTAACTGTTGAGGATGATGGGGATGATGAATATTAGGGATGATTCTTATCAGTCCCGTTAATTAAAGCTGTCGAGAATTGCGTATCAGATATAGAGAAAATATGGATTCGCTTTTTGAAAAGAATAAGTAGCACTGAACAATGCGAAGTGCGTCAGATTAATAATTTCTAGACTGAGCCGAGACAAAAAAAAAGATTCAGATAAATCAAGCCTAGGCACAATTGATATTTAACCCCAGGAACACTCCTATATTTCTTTAGCTAGGTATCAGTAGGACTGTTCACGAGGTGAGCCACGAGCGAGTTAGGCCTATCTCGAGCTCGTCCCGTCAGCTTAGCGATCGAGCTGACTCGTCTCGCCATGAGGTCACGAGCTGTTTCTCTTGGTTCGATCTCGTCTCGTCTCGTCTCGTTACGAGCTGTCTCGAGCTAGCTCGTCAACAGAGGTAGAGACGGGGAAGAGAAGGAGAAGACCATGGAGATCAGGTTGTGCACACGGACTAGAGGCAGAGGTGGAGCGGACTAGAGGTGGCGCAAGTTGGCATCGACTGGGGAAGAAAAAGTTAGACATGGGAGAGTTGGGTTTGGAGAGAAAAACTTGGGGTGTGTAACTGTGCACACGGACCCACCAGTAAAAATATTAGTGCTGAAGAAATCTCAAGTTCTCAACCTCGTGACATTCACACAGACTCCCAAGCCTTTTTTTTAATTATATCCAGCATTTTCTTATTGGCTCAGTATTTTTGAAGCGTCAATTTCTCTTTATTGACTCCGTATTGGCTACTAGCATTACTAGACGAGCTGTTACGAGCGAGCTGGCTAATGTTCGAACTCGTCAGTTTTAACTCGCGAGCTGTCTAGCTCGTCTCGTTAATGGCTCGAGCTGTTAACGAGATTGTATCGAGTCGAACACGAGCGAATCACGAGCTACGAGCTTTTTTTGCATCCCTAGATATCAGTTTTGGAAAATCAAACTTAGGCACTTGCATGGACTTGCCTTAATATAGATCCTCCCCTGGCCATTGTATGTCAAACGAAATCCTCTGGACCAATGGACTTTTTTTATCTTGTCCGTCCGATCAATAATGAATGCTCTGTGATTATAACTAGATTGTAAAGTCTGTAAAAATTTAACCATTGAGATTAAATCTGACGGTCCGTATCAAAATCAGACGGTCCAGGGGATTCCAGTCCCATTGTACGTAGGTTGCAGAAACAGAACAGTGCCTAAGGGCAAAAAAAAAAAAAAAGAAACAGAACAGTAATGATCCTGCGTTCACTCCTGCAATTGGAATTTGGAACAAGGGAAATTCCGTCTTTTACACAACCCGCTCGGGAATTGCTCAGGACAGTCGTACATTCACGGGAGCGTATCCTCTGGATGGTTGTTATTCAACCATCCAGTGGACGTCTTTCGATACGAGCCGTCTGATTTAATTTAAACGGTTAGATTTTTTCGGGCCTATCAATCTTAGTATCATGCACGGGGCATTTATAGTCATTGAGATTAAATCAGACGGCTGAGATCGAACCATCCACTGGATGGCCATCCACGGCTGAGATCGAACCATCCACTGGATGGCCATGCAGAGGATGCGAATTCGTACATTCACTCCCATTTTTATTTTGAAATGACCAAATTGCTCTCTCATCTGACAGCTTGGTTTACCAGACTTGCGCTGGACGGGGGAAACGGAAGGGTATTTAAGTCATTTTTAAAAATTTTGGGAGTGAAGTGGGGCGTGTACCGAGCAATTCCCAACCCGCTCTCCCGTCCATTTCCTCCGACTAAAACCTCTCTCGCCTAAAACCTTGGACTCCACCACGGATCCCGTCCGAACTACAACCTCCTCAAATCTCTCTCTCTCTCTCTCGGCAGCTTTGCATTACTCCAGTCCCATTTTCAGCAGGTCAGAACTCAGAACCCTCCTCCTCTCTCTCTCTATCGCAAAAATGGCAGTGGCTGCTCATTGAAACTTTATTGATAGAAACAAGTATTACATCAAAGTGCCCCAAACACAAAAAACAACATATTAGAAAACAATATGGAAAATTAGTAAAGTACTATAAACCATCCGAAAAACACTATCCTTGGACCTCAGTTCTGACGCTGACCATGTACCAGCAGAGTCATATTTCAAAACAAATTTGAGTCTGAGAGCAAGTATATGTTGAAAATTCACTTCAACACGAAGCTCTGATAAAAGAAATATAGCAGGCACTGCTTTGATTTATGTAACTGACTTCACTTTCTGAATGCCTTGTAGGAAATAACATAACATTACATACAATTGTGCTACTTGTGTGTCTGTCAGTACACGAGTAATAAGCTCCGAGCACAAAAGCACAATTATATATGCTCCTCCAAGGCTTTTCATCGAACAATTTATGTGCACCAGATACTGGAATTCTAAATGGTGGAGCAGTTCTTCCCATTGACTCAGTCCATTGAGCCTGAATCCATTGGACCCTTGATCCTCCTGTCTGGTCCCATTTGTTGGTAATGCTGATTTTTTTCAATTTTCCATGAAATGTTTTAGTTCTATTTAAGGTATCTGTTACTTGGAATGCTGTTACATGCAAAAATAGCTACCAAATCCACACTATTGAATTGTCGTCCCAATCCCATATAGTCCAGTCCATTGTTCTTTTATTTGTGCATGAGCAGTGGTAAATATCTTCTTTATGGTCCTGTATTGTCAAATCTTCTTTTGTTTGTGTATAAACAGTGGAAAAACTTCTCTTCTTTTCCAATTCACCATCAACTGTGCGCTGGACAGATCCAGCGAAGTGGTGTTCATTTGCAACAAGGGAAAATTGGAAAGCAAGCCTCCTTTCCTATCAGAGGTCAGTAATGGTTTCTCCACTTCTATATTAAAAATTGAATTCAAGTCTTATATTCAGGAAGTGAACTTTGTGCATCCTTTTTAATTGTTTGTTTGTTTGGTATTTTTTTTTACTTAATTTTATATTTTTTTCAGGCTATTGATCCATCATCAGATGTGTTTGAAAGAATACAAATGAAGTAAGGTTATTACCTTAGATATTTCTAAATTCTGATATTTTATTTCTGCAAATAATATTTTCAGAGCTGCAGCAGTATTACATATTCAAATATGCACAATTATATCATGGCTTAAAAATCTACAACAGCTGTTAAGTGTTAACTATACTTTTTTTTTAGAAACATCTGGTACAATTCTCGAATGGGGGTAATCTTTTGAGATTAGAATTAAAAAGATGATAATAAGCGAAAATATGGTTGGGATTCTTCTAGGACTGCACCAATTGATCCTTCCTGTCTCTCTCCCTTGGAGTAAAATATGGTGTCCAACATTTTATCTTTCACTAGCTATTTAGAATCTAAGAATACACTGCTTTTCCCAAAAAGAATAAAGAAGGGGGAAAAAAAACAAAACATTGAAAATCAAATGAATTTTCATCTTGGTTTTCTCCCCCAGATATGTAGAAGACTATGAAGATATCAAAAAGTACTTTTCTGCATTTCATCTGCATGTGAGATTTCCTTCTGCAGTTATTATCGATGACTTTGGAGGTTTCTTTAATGACAGGTATGGATGCTTTGTTGTCATCCCTAACCAGCCATGACCAATTTTCATAGTTGTTGACAATAGGGTTAATACCATGTTAAAATTTTCAGGTACTGTCAACAAAAATATGGCAATGCACGTGGCAGAGACCTTGCCATGGTTCGCACATTGTCTCTATGTCAGGATGCTGTCTCACATGCTAAGTAATGATTAAAAAATAAATGAAAATATTTATTTTATTTTTTTCCTGATTTTGATTAGAACAGAAGTCTAATTTTCTCTTATTTTTAGTAGAAAGCTACAACCTCATAAATCTTGCACCATTTTGCTATCTGATTTACAACAAGGCGATAGCCCACAACTGCTATTCATTTACAGACGATTGATAAAATGTTTCTTTACTATTGAAGGTAATCAAGGTACTCTCAATGTCGTGTGTTCTTTCTTGACGAGAACATAAACAAATTACACATTTAAAAGAATTTTCATCTCTTTTCAATGTTTATGAGAAGTTCAATTTTGGTTCCTTAACTATTGGATATAGTTTGATTAAGCCCCTGAACTTTATAGTTCATCGGTTCAAGCATCCTGTGAACTACTGCACTTGTATCATGCAGGTTCTTCCTATCACCCAATTTCAGAGTTCTGATGTGGGACCCATAATGTGCTGATGGCCCCAGATGAGGCAATGTGCTGACATGGCACTATAGTCAGTGCTCATGTGTTGCCATGTCATTTCTATAATTTTGGGGAGGGGCCAAATTGAACCAATTAAGTACAATAATGTGCTGACTTATTGGAAGACAAAAGAGTTCACGTGCCTAATGAACCAAGTGCAGAAGTTTGTAGGTCAAAGGCATACTTTCCTCACTGTATACAAGTATACATACCTTATGTTTTACTCCGGATCTTGGCCTTTGAAATTCTAAGAAAAAAATAACATAAAAAACTTCCAGTTGTTGTATTCTTTACAGAATTGTTACTGAGGTTGAGCCCTTCCCCTCTAACCTTAATGATAGTAAATGAATCGTAGAAATCAACTTTTTGTGTTCCTTTTCAGGTACATAGTAGCCTAGCGCCAGTGACTGCTGTCTATTTTTCCAGCTTTATTTGTGACATTCCAATGCTTTTTGTTTAATTGAACTGCTATGTACAATTATGCATTAAAAAATTACTTCCAGAAAACTAAAGAGAACAGGAAAAAGTAAAACTTCAGTTGTCTACACTCTACAGGCTTGTACCAATCCAACCAGTTCTCATAGTAAATAGGCATGGTTTTATCATTACTGACGCCTATGCATTAATTATTCTTTTTGTGTCTTAATTGTTTCTCAAATCTAACAGGCTAATATTACCATTTGTTATTTATTATTGCATAAATTATTTTGGTAAGGTGATGGCTCAGGCTCTTACAAATTAAAGAAGAACAAAAGCATATTGGGCTGTGGCGAGGGATCTAGAGTTGCTAAATACAATATAGCACTCCAATACTTGGTGCTTGAGGATATTATTGAAGAATAGTTGCAGACAGTTTCTTGTCGTTTTTTTTTTTAGATGAGTTAATTTAATTGAGCTTCGTTGTATTACACTCTAATTCTAGATTGCTAAAAGAGAATTATTAGACTTTTGAACATAATTTAACTATTGTAGTTTAAAATTTTCTGATTAAATAAATGAATATAAATTTGAGCTTAAACAAATCACCTGTGCCAAATTTCGAGCTTGAACTCAAGCTGGGGTGGAATTGTTCACAAACAAGCATCAGATACAGGTTGATTTCACATCTAAAATCATTCCTGATTGATATTTCACATCTACAACAACAAGTGATTAGATACAGATGCTTTCATGATTCCAGCATTCTCATACCATTACCATGTCAACCATTCCAAGACATCAGCAAAGACTCCTAAGTTTAATCTTATTTGTGTAGAATATAATAATTGGTTCATTGGTCAGTCATTCGTTTGTTTATTTCAGTGGTACACTGGTACTGACAGTTGTGCTGCCACCAGTCATGTGAAGTTTTGTTATTAAACATTTGGACCACACTATCTTCAAAACACACTTCAATGTATGTTAACCACCATACAGAGCAAAACTGCAACGTAGATAATCCAAACTTTAAGTCACAGGCAGAAACTATACAAACTACAACTAATTAGAATAGGTGCATTGGCTGCTCTACAAAGTAAAAAAATATGGCTTTGTAGAATTTAAGGAAACAAGTATCAAAACTGCCATAATCAACACCAGAGACCTAATCTATAAAAAACTACTACATATTAAATTCACAACTATATCAGAATCAGTCATCATCAAGTGCTGTGAAATCTTCAATGACATTATTTCTTACTGCAGCAGTCTCCGCTGAACGCAACTCTTCTAAATCAACTCGCAGAAGCGGGTCACATGTAACCTTCCCCGCTTGCAGTATTTTCGGGCAGCCTAAGAATCAAGAAAGGAGTTCAATGCCAGGATAGTTTTGCACATTTATAATTGAGAAAAATATATGCTAAAAATTATAAAACAAATCAATAAATAATGATGGAGAAGGGTAATGAGAATTGAGAAACATATATCCTGTTTTATAGAGTGGTATGCAGAAACTTTTATGCATCCATAAGCGAGGCAACTAACAAGAAGACAATGGAACTAATAAAAGGCAATATAAAGGACGTTTACCAGCAACAGGGCACCGCGGTTGAGGCTTCTTGGTTTTTATGTAGTGCATGACTGGGTCCCTGTCATATATGTGTTTGCACTCCACACTGAACACATTACAGAACATATATCATGAAAAAGTTGAATTAGGTCAGATTATGTAGGTTGTTGAAAAGTAAACAAGTCAATAAGTTCCCCCAATATAAATTTGCAGAGACCAGCTGCATCAAGCTTCACCCAGATTATATCTATTATTGAAAAGTTACGAGACGCCAATTTCCCCAAAAGAACCCCCGATCAATTATCAATAGAAGTATCTTTTAACTTTTATTTAATTTAGAGCTCATCTGAGCAATCCAGGCTCAAATGATACCTGCCTTAGCATCTCGATAGTTAAATACCAAAGAGGGCAGAGAAATTAGAGCACTAAATTGTATCTGATAATATGAAGTAACAAATGACTGTATCCCAAATTTAACATATTTACAAAAATGTTAGCAGATATTGACAGAAAACCATGTTGTTCACAGCTAAAATCTGCAAACCATGTTGTCCTTTCCTTTGCAATTAAAATATGCCAACTGTTGAGTGTGCCTAATAATCCAGAAACAACCATGGTGTTAGGCACTTTTTTCCAGAACTTAAAGCAAGTTGTTGCTAGAGGAACTGGAACACTTTTCTGGTAACAGGTGAACTTGCTTCCTTCCATTATATTTTCAGAAAATAGATCGGACCACCAAACTCGACAAGAAAAGGGGAAAAAAAGGGTGGTTGTACTCTTTGTGATGCAACAACTCACCCCATTCCAAATATCAACTCCACTTTCTTAGTAAGAACTAAAAAATTAACTCTGAGCCAAAAACCAGAGAGGATAACAGAGTTTGGGCATCCAAAGTGGTTTACAATCAATTTATGTGATTTTTTTAGTTTTAAACATTCCTTTATTGTTTTTTTTTTACTAGATTAACAAAAAGGTAAAAATTTTAGGGGTGATAGAGAAACATACCAACGAACAGGATTGACCAAGTCAACCACAGGCTTGCCAGTCAAAGGGCACGTAACATTTAATACATTGACTTGAGTGCTAGTCATGACTAAATCTTCTTGTTCTTCTCCTGGCATTAGTTCTCCCGCATGGTGTACATTCTATATCAGTACAAAATTGCACACATTTATACTATTTACAACTATTATTATATTGATGCACATTTCTTTATCCTTATTTTTTAATTGTAAATGGCAGTAACATTCCTTGTCAACTTGCAGTTTGTCCTGAGCTATTTGAAAGATTTTAATTCATTATTGCTTGCTTGTCTTATTATTCAAGAGATATTATTAATTTTGCCACTTCTTATTTGTCCCTTCATTTTTCCAGATTTACCTGCTGGGAACTGAAACAATCCTCAATATAAATTAAGCTAAGTTGTGCCAAATTGAGGATAGATTCAGTTATACAATAAGTACTTCCACAAACTGGGCTTCAGTCACTATAGAGTGGCAATTAGTTCAGTCTTAATCAGAATAAGGGATCTAATGCATGTTTTAGGAACTGACATATTACAGGATTACTACTTTTGCAATTGTGAAATATACCTGAAAATAACAGAAAAAACTTCAGAATGTGCACAGAAATTGCAATTTTTACTTTGCATTATAAAAGCAAGGACTGTGCAAAGTTACCACACAGTAATATAAGCATCCACTGAACTTGCATGGCAATGTGCAAGGAATTATACATATATGCAAATTTTAGGAATTAATGTTGATTTTTGTGTTTCTAAACTCTGCCTTGAAATGGTAAAACAGTAAAACTTACCCAGATAGCTTCCTTGAATTGGCGGTATAGAGGGTCACTTTCAGGAGCTGATTGCGATGATGCTTTGAGTTTGTCCACTTCATCTTTTAAAATCTTCCTAAAATCAGTAGGCTGCAGAAAGTAAAAGAGTTAATTTTCATTCATACTTTTTCTACAAGCAAACCCAAGTTTGGGACCTTTTTTAGGAGTGCCTTGGGGAGGAGCACGGGTACATTTAGCACAGAAATTTTACAAAAACAGTTCGAAAAACAAAATCAAGGAATCTAAATACAATAGTAGTTGCTTGACAAGGGTTTCCAGGAGAGAGACAAAAATAATAACACACAGGAGATAACAAAAGAACCTGATCAGAAGGCTGATAATTGTTTCCCATAGACTTAAGAGCCACTGAAAAATGGGCAAGGTCTTGAAATGAACCAAGCAGCTCCAATACCATCTCGTCTAACTTCTTCACCTGTAAATGGTATCATCAAAGCTATGATAACCGATCAGGTGAACTGACATTAACAATTCCTCGGCATGCATTGCTTTGTTTGGTGAAAGGTTCAAGTGGAAAAAATCAGATAAAAACTGTACCCTATCAGTCTAGTCAGTCAAGTAAATTAAAGCTATTTCACCAAAAAACATTAAACCTATAAACCACATTATCAGACAATCAAAACAATAGAGAAGTATAATAATTTGTATTCACTGAAATATTCTAGCAAAAAGGGAAGTTGAGTAGTTACTACCATTATATTACAGGGACAGGTCAGCTCAGAATCAGTACTGGTAAGAAACAAAGAAAAATGTTACCTTATCAGCTTGTCCTTCTTTCTCAAGATCAATAGCAACTGATTTGAATATATTCAATGATTTTCTGATATCCTACAAAGATAAATCAAAAGGGGGTTCAAACCATTCAATTTTGTAATTAATAGTAGGGATATATCTCTCAAGAGTCTTAAGTCTACCCTTAAAAAATCTACAACCTGAATATACACAGTATAGAAATTGCAACAAATACTCACAAACCCATAATAAGTTAGAAGGAACAAGAGACTTTTGAGGCTTTGGAGGAGTAGACTAAGCAAGACAAACAAAACAATTTAAAAAATAAATAAATAAACGAGGGTTTAAGTTTTCGTCTGAAAGGACAAACATACGGTCATGAGAGATTCGTTGTCCGATGAGATGGTGGAGGCGGCCAAGGCGATTCTCCCGGCGGCGCTATTGCCCGGCCGAGAGGACGAGGTTGAGGCCATTCCTTGGTCTCTTTTCCCTTTTTCTTTCTTCTCTCTCTTGAGAAATTTTTTAATGGAGGGAAAATTGTGCGGAAAGAGCAAAGAGGAGGGAATTTTGGGAAGGGAATTATTAAGGTCAATTAGCAAGTGCTTAAATTTATTAGAAACCAACAAGAGAAGTGTTGAGCCCTCGTCTAGGTTTTGAAAAATGGGCTTTATACCTTGGCCCAACCGCCCAAGTGACAAATGGGTCAAGAACTCAAGATAGACGGTAAGCTTTTAAGCAACAACATTAGGGCTGAAAACGGTAGCCGTTTCAACCGTTTTTTCGTTTCGTTCGGAACGGAACAGTAACGGATAAGAATTTCAGTTTCGTTTAAGGAATGGAACAACTAACGCAAACACAAATATTGTTTCGTCTCAGAACGGAACGATTAGTGAAACTGGTACGTTTCGTGGTCGTTTATTTCGCGCATTTCGTCTAAAAATTTTTTCATGGTTTTATTATTAGATTACAGAGGAGCTCAGCGGAGATATCGAGGGAGAAACGAGTAAAATTAAATTTCTGCAGCGTCGGTCCGTAATTTTTCCGTCGAACACAGTCACATCTATCTCTCTCGCCTCTGCACCACCCAGTAGAATCGTCGTCGAGAGCGAGAGGTGATGATGGTGCCTCCTCCCCCTTTCCCGCATGACCTAACCTGTCATTTCTCTATCTCTGTTTCATACAAAATGCAGAATAGTTTATTTTCTTGCATCTTAATAAAAATGCAAAATAGTTATGTAGTCAAAGACGGTTATAACCGTTTTGATCGTTCCCATCAACGAAACGATCAACGCAACATATGTTAAACAGGTGCAACAATCAACGCAATAAGTATAAAATTTTCGTGCATCACTACAACGGTTAACGAAAATGACCACTTTCGTGGTCGTTTTCCACGTTATGCACCCCTAAACAACATCCGTTATTTTATTATTGGTTATTGACTTATTGTTAGAGTTGGTCAGACAAAGAATTTTACATTGATTTTTCTCCGGATAGATACCCTCCATATACTAATGATCGATCTAGCTTGATTAGTTGTTTGCAAAATCTGTAGGTTAATTATTTCATCACCGCCTACTTCTAATTCTTCTGAACTTGCAAGCGACTTGAAAACTCAAAGAAACAACAATTTAATTGGAATGAAGCGGCATTTTTTTAAAAATAAAAAAAAAATTCCCCCTATTAAGTCTTATTTCATGTAGTTATTTTTTTTTTTAAAAAAAAAGTCTTATTTCATGCGATTTGGGGACTTCCCCATATAATAATCCCAACTCCACACATGCAATTTAATGCAGCTGTACTTATGTATATATGGCTGCGTTGTTTGACCTAAAACTTCTTAATTAATACTGAGAATCTTTACCATTAGCTAGCACTTAGCAGTAGAGGGTAGAACTTGCTAGCGAGCATTATATCATTTATATATAGTAAAGAAATTATGCATGCGCCTCTTGTAATTTTTTAGGGGGCGTTTGGATAAGGTTGGAATAGGTGGGAATTGCAAATTCCCGGAATTTTTTATGCCAAATTTATTATAAACAATCCAAACTCTTTACAAAGTTACACACTTCCCAATAAATTTATGTCTAGAATTGACTATTCCCCCAATTCTCAACCCATCCAAACGGGCCCTTAGATATTAATTAATGCTTGCTTTCTGTCTTCAAAATTGCAGGTACATACACTTTCTTATATCGTTGACACCTCTCGAATTAGTCATACGTATTATTTCAGATTTTTTTCCTTGAAATTAATTATTTAACGATTAAGTGCTCTAAACTTTGTGTTGAAATAATGATTAAAGGCCAAAAATGGAAAATTAATAAGACTAATTAGTTGCTAACAAGAAACACACACATCCCGAAGTCAAAGGAGAAGAAGAAAAGGGACACCTAAAGATATCATACAATTCAAAAATTGAGGATAAATTAAGGCCACAAAATATAACAACTCAAAACTAATCGTTTCGATACGATACCGCAATTGAATAATTCAATAGAACGGAATATTTGGCAGAATATCCTCAATATCGTCAATTAGAAAATCTTGGAAACAACAGTACTAGTGAAGATAGGGTCAGTACCCCAGCAAAAGTAGTCCATTGCATGATCGAGCTGGTGCTGGTGCTGGTGCACGTGAGTCAGAGAAAGAAGGCGGTTTAGCAATTGATGGATGTGATTTGTTGCCTGACTTGGCTCGCTTCGGTGCCGGTGCTGGTGCTGGTGCTGGTGCTGGTGGCTTTACACCAAATATACTGTATGGAAGTAGGACGGTGTCGACAGAGTACACGACCAATGGAAAGGAAGAGCTTAGTGTGTTGGTGATTGAAGCGCCTACAACACCAGTTGAGATGTTAACCTACATTAAAATTAGAATTTTAGAAATATTCGTTATCTCATCAATTTTAATTCTGATCAAATATAAGCATTCTTTCGCAAGACACGCAGATGGTTCACAGTTACATTTTTAATTCTGAGAACGTACTAGAAAATCGAAAATATATATATATATACTAGAATAAATGCTAAAGCTCCTCTAGTTACAACTTAACAAGGTTAAACATCTTTGAAAGTTTACCTGGTTAGTAGAGCTAGTAATGTTGAGGGTATCAACACCATCGCTGCCATATGCTTGCGTATTGACCGGGTTGATTACGGTATATATGGAACATGGCGGTGTTGTAAAACCTTGGCAGCACGTGAAATGACACAACTTCTATTTTCTCCTGTTCGGTCAACTTGTTAAGTGTGCCTGTCTTCAGCTTGTTGAATGCATTGTCGGTAGGCGCAAAGATAGTGACACCATTGAAGGAGTTGTTTAGTTGGCTATTTAGCCGCATGTTGACAGGGGTTGAAGTAAGGAGACGAATAAAGTTAGTGTACTGACCGCCAGCCTCTAAAATGGCGGTAATGTTGTTTGGAGATGCGGTTGGGCCGGGCGTAACTGGCTGTGCCAAGGATGGTGCTGTGGTAAAGAAGATAAGAGATATGGTATGAACAGGGAGATGTTTATCAAGGAGACCATTGTGTGTACTGCTTTATGATTTCTAACAGTGTTGACCCACTGAGGAGAGGGCGAGTGAGAGTAGAGTGGTGGGTGAGATATGAACGAGTTTTACTACATAAATAACGCGTTTTCTTTATTTTTCTTGGCTCTTACTTGTAACCCTCTTTTTTATTAAACAACTACACTTTCTCGAAACTAATGTCTTCCAAACATGAAAGCTCAGAAGTTAGACTAAATAACATATTGAAAAAACAAACTTATGTCAACCATGCATATATGAGAAAGTTTAATATGTATTATGGTGCATAGGCCATTCTATACATGGAGTTTTTTAATCAAAATTTTTATAATTTGACAAATGTAATTTAACCAATCTAATCTACATTTTGAAATCTCCTAAAAAAACTAAAATTTACAATTATTTAAATTTTATTACTATTTTTTCGAATTTTTTAAAATGACAAGTTTTAAAAAAAATAAAAAATAGTAATCAAATTTCAAAAATTATAAAATTTGGTTTGTTAGGAGATTTCAACATATAGATTAGATTGGTTAAATTAAATTTGTCAAATTGTAAAAATTCCGATGAAAAAAGTCGCAACACATAGAATGGCCTATGCACATAACCATAGTGCATATTAAACTTTCTCTGCATATATATAGGGTCTGATCGGAATGGGTCACCATTGAGAGTTCATTTCATTTCATTTCATTTCAATAGAATAGAATTGAAAAGAAATGATTTCAAACGAAATTTCATGATCAGAACCAATACAGAAGAAATTTAAGGGAATTGAAATTTGATGATCGAAAACCACTTAAAAATATGAAAAAATGATTTCACTTGTACAATATTACTATTTTGTCATTCTCTTAAGATATAGCCTTCTCTCTCAAGTCTCCACATGGAAACATACGCAGAGAGGGCAATCCGACTCTGCTGTTGCGCGACACAGCGTGTAGCGCACTACGCGGTGTCGCGCGGCAGCAGATCTCATTTCCAGAGAGGGATAGGTAGAATCAAACCTGTGCTCTCTTTCACGCATCGACAAAGAGATTCAGCGAAAAGGGTGAACGAGCACATATGTCTGGTTTCGAGAGAGTGCGAGAGAAGAGAAAAGAGAGAACAGAGAAGAGGAGAATGGCAGATAGAATAGATCGGAAGGACAATTTAGTCACTCTCTGAAGAGCCTCTTCTTCCCACATGAAATCCCCCCAAATTTCTTCATTTTTCCCATGAATTGTCAGGCGGAAAAATTTCTCGCCAAATCCCGTCAAATGAAATTATTTCTCATTTTAAATTTGATTCCGATCAGTGAATTTGTCAAAAGAAAATGTTGTTTCCGATTCTCGGCTTATTTTATTGCTTCCCATCATGTCCATAGAGTTTTTGTCCTATGGTTTTTTTTATTTTGGAATTTGTACTTTTATGCTACGTTGATATATAGAGTTTTTGTCCTATGTTTTTTTTTATTTTGGAATTTGTACTTTTATGCTACGTTGTTGCCAAGGCAGGTCCCTCTTATAATTTGGGGTGTCTGTGTGTGTTTTCGAGAATGAGTGTGTGTTTGTTTGTTGAACGGATAAGCTGTCAGCAAGGGGGTCTAAATTCCTGAAATGATAAGAAGAAACAAGAGGGAAATATTGGAAGAGTGCAAGTCAAACACTTAAATATTGGAAAAGTATGCTATTCGCCTATTCCGTAGGGACATTGATGATGAGAGATAATCATGATAAATATTACAAAAATGATTAAGTTCTGTCGGTGAATACGACCAGTTTACTTTCTAATTAAATATCGAAAATCAAGGATGCTTCCTTTAATGCTGGTTTTACTAGTTACACCTGATAGGATTAGGTCCGCCGGCATGGCCCAATCCTTGCGGCCACATTGCATCAATTGCATTCCGTCAGCTTCACATGCCAAAGCTCGAGGGCTGATGATAGGATTCGATCCATCCGCATGGCCAGGCCTAGTTTAGTCTATACTTATCCAACGGAGACAGAAGTACTCGAGTCAATACAACAGAGCAATGCACAATGAAGCAGGAGACTAGAGATTTTTCTTTAGACCTACTATGCAATTCTTAAGTGGAATCCATAAAGAGCTTTTTACATAATCATTCGTGGCTGTGATTAAATGGAGTGTGCTTAAGGTTCGGTATTGTTAGACTTAGGCGGTAACAACCCTCTATGTGATCTCAAATGTTATTTATCCGACAATAAAGGCTACTAAACATCGCTTAATTGGCTTTCTCAGTTCAGGAGCAAAGCCACGAGGGGGCTAGATTGTGTTGGCCTATTTGATCTTGGTTGCTCAATTTAGAATTTGTATGTTAGTAGAAAAAGAAAGAAGAGAGAAAAAAGAAAAGTGGTTGTTACCCCTCTATTGATTTTCTTAATTTTTTTATCCAATTACATGGTTTTTTGTCATACATATTGGAATCCGGTATTAAGTCTTATATAGTCCATTTGTAACATCAATACTAGTCCAAACATTATTCTAAACAACTCTAAATAAGGCCCAATAGTTATACTAACTATTAGCTTACTATTTTGACATACTAATACACAAATACTAAACAAAACATTAATTTCAACAGATTGGACTTTGTCCCCTGTGTTAAAAAAAAAAACAATTTCGATGCATATTTTTGTATACTTTGCCCCTCTAATTAATTGTGAAATCATTTAATTTAGGAAAGAAAATTTCTCCTTTATAAAAAAATTGCCAGTTATTTGTTAAACCTTCAAAATTTTATCCGCCGATACTAATTTCCTGCCTCCGCCACTGGCCCCGTTTTTCCAAAACTGATGATTATTGCATCATTTTTTTGCTGGTTTTTTTTTAGAAATGAGCATGCATGATATCCACTTCTTATTTTGTAAAGTAAAAAAAAATACAAACCTCAACAAGTCAACATCAGTTACAAGATACTTTAAACGCATATGTTTTTAGACGCACTCCTTATTTTGTTCTGCACTGGTACCACCGATCTCAGTACCAGTGCACTTTTAGTTTCTCCCTATCAGGCTGTTGAAATCTGAAGTACAACAGACAACAAATAGTGAAATATTAGGAAGATATAACCCAGAAAGCTCAAGTCCAACCAGACTGTTATCCAGTCGAACGAATTATATCCGTAGAAGTTTTTCCAACAACCACCACATTGGTCTTCTGATGATGCAATTGAAACTCTCATCCTATCGGACAGTTGAACTCCCCACATTCCAGTTGTAGGGGCAATGCATCACATTAAATTTGTACCCTGTTAGTCAGGTCAAGTCAAGTTAAGAAATTTCTCTTTTTTTGAGGGTCCAAGTTAAGAAATTTCACAAGAAAAAATAAAAAGCTTTTGATCGTATTAACCCGCATAAGCAAAACATAAGAAAAATATAGTTTGCATTCACTCAAATTTCTAATAAAAGTGACTACGATCCTAGTTCATGAAAGGTCTGGTCAGCTCAGACAGCAAAATAAGTTTTGTAGGTTTTGGTGAGATAACAAACCAACAAGAAAATAGTTTGCAGGTTTAGGATTCTGAAATATGGGCCATATGCCCATATCCCACCTGTGAGCCCCTCACTCTTTGTTAAAGCTTCTTTAGCTTATGTCTATCTTATTCTAGGCCCGACTTAGGTCGTGCACTTGTGCTCCAGTACTCAAAAATCTGGAGGAGGGGAGGGGCAGGAGGTAGAGCTGTCAAACGTGGTTGACGGTCACAGAAATAGCTGTGATTGTTATTGTTTTGTTTAATTAAACGTCACAGCTTAATTTACCGTTAACCACATCGTTTATGAAACGATACAAAAATTAGTTACGTTAATTGTTTTGTTTAACTAAAAGATATTAACGATTTAACGTGTATATGCTTGCCAACAACAATACAAATTTCAAATCAATACAAAAATCAATTACATTTGCCAACAACAATACAAATTTCAAATAGCCCCAGATCCGATAAAAACAGACACAAATAAATCTGTGTTTTAGGATGTCAAACTAGTTAATTAACAATATTCTAGTAGTGAAAAAAAAATACTTTTCTCAAATTCTCAGAAAAGGAGACAATAAATGACAAATTTAAACTTCTTAGTTCAAAAATTGACATAAAATGAATTTACACTTTTTACACTTAGTCGTATCCCTAATAAATCACCTCTGTCATTTTCCAAATTGGAGCTCAAAACTGAATCTAGAACAGGGCCTTCCTAGCACACCACAATCTGAGATCTACTCCAGTTTGCCCCTTTCTAGATCGTCCAGTCCGGCAACCTCTCTCCATCTGTAACACGTCGTCGATGGTGGCGGAGGTGAAAGCATCCAACGGAGAGGCGACCTAGACGAAGGAGTAGCCATAGGTAGGGTTTCCACGGAGACGGTGCTCGAGTCGCCGAGAAGGTTCTCGTTTCTAGGGTTTGTAGAGAGGAGACTTGGACTTTTTTATTTTTCTCTGTTTTTAACTTTTCTTTTTCTGATTTTTCTCAAGATGTAAAGAAAGACGGGGAATAGTGACGTGGGAGAAAGACAGGAAAATAGAGGAGAAGGCGCCTCGATACCTCCGTCCACTCTCTGTTATTAAAATAATTCTAAATTCGTAGAATACTATACGCGAAAACGAAATAACGAAAACGGAACCGCCTATTTCGTTTACCGCTACGTTTGTGTGTCTTATATACCGGCTTATTTCGTTTTCTGTTCCGCTTAATTAACGCAATATTTTTCGCTTCTGTTATGCGTATCGTTATCCGATAACGTTACGGCAGAACGTGACTTTTTATTTCGTTGACAGCTCTAGCAGGAGGTAAGGGGTGCCTAGGTATTTGTCACCCCAAATTGGAGATTACTAATTGAGTGTGAAGTCTAAAGGAATGAGTCTTAATTCATCTTCTCTCATCTCTTTTGTAGAGAGAGAAAGTTACTTCGGATTCTAACTTGATCTCCTCTCCTCCAAAATGAATATCGGAGCATAGCCTTAAGGTCGTTGGTACATATGGTTGTATGCTCAACCATATGTAAAGAGAGGAGATCAAGATAGATAGCAAAGAGGAAAATATTTTAAAATAACATTAAAAGTTGAAAAATTTTAAAATAACTTTTATTATTTTTT
The DNA here is from genome assembly GCA_028095005.1 of Rhynchospora pubera. Classification (NCBI taxonomy): domain Eukaryota; kingdom Viridiplantae; phylum Streptophyta; class Magnoliopsida; order Poales; family Cyperaceae; genus Rhynchospora; species Rhynchospora pubera. Next base: position 353,541,399 of record CM051459.1, on the reverse strand, counting down.
AAAAAAATAATATATTGTTATATCAGAATTTGGAAGTTCGACACTAACTTCCATTAGTCATAATAAATTAATTAATTATAAATTTACCTATTTAGATCTTTATTTAATTAATTTTAAGGTATATAATAATTGCTAAATCATTATTAGTTTGTAATCAACCTTAATATTGCTAAATGTTACAGTAAATTTAACAAATTATATTTACTAGGACGGATCAATCCATGATTCAACCCGTCTAAGATGGATAAAAGAAATTTAGTTATCGAAAAGGTTGGCCACATAGGGTTGACTGGTTGAGCTTGGTACTCTGTTCCAACTCGATTCAAATAAAAAGAAAATATTTTTATCAGTTGAGATGTGTTTAGAAAACACACATCAATTATATGGGGTAATAGATGATTATCTTATCAGTTTAACCAGATAAAAACATGACATTGATTTTCTACGAATATTTATATTCATATACTAGAAAAATCGGGATGGTTGTTAGCAAAATTGTGCAGTTTATTTCACCATCTACTCCCAAATTTTCAACTGAATATTAATTTAAAAATCAGTGTCAGTTAACTTAAAAAAATTAATCGACTCCTTTTTATCAGGAACAAAAAATGATTGTATGTATTAAAACGACATATTATGTTTTAAAATTAAATGTTGATTGTATTAAAACGACATATTGTTTTAATTCATTCCAAAACAAATTAAATGTGATAAATGGCGTGAAATGATTAAAGCTGAGATTGATGCTCTTGAGAGAAATAGAACTTGGACAGTCGAGAATTTGCCGTCTGGTAAGACTGCAATAGGTTGTAAATGGGTGTATCGTGTCAAATATCATGCAGATGGGAAAATTAAACAATACAAAGCTCGTTTGGTTGCTCTTGGAAATCGACAGATACAAGGAGTTGATTATGCAGAAATGTTCGCACTAGTTGCAAAAAAGGATGGGAATTACACCAAATGAATGTGCATAACGCATTTCTTCATGGAGATTTGCATGAGGAGGTATACATGCGTTTGCCACCAGGATTCTCAAGCTCAATGTCAGGAAAGGTTTGTAGACTTCGAAAGTCAATCTATGGACTGCGACAAGCCCCTCGTATGTGGTTCTTCAAACTGACCACTACACTTGAAATATATGGATTTGTTCAATCGAAGGCAGATTATTCACTTTTCACTTATCACAAGGGTAACATTTTTCTTGCGATTTTAATTTATGTTGATGACCTGGTTATTGCAGGCAATAATAGTGAAGCAATCTGTGATTCTAAGAAGTACATGAGTGCAATGTTTCATATGAAGGATTTGAGAACACTTAAATATTTTTTGGGCATAGAAATAACAAGAGGAGCAGAAGGGTTATTTCTGTCCCAGCGAAAATATACATTAGATTTGCTGGGCGAGTGTGGGTTGCTGGCAGCTAAACCTGCTTGTACACCTCTTGAACAAAACCACAGATTGGCTGAATGTCAAGGTGAAACATTGAAAGATCCTGAAAGATACAGACGTTTGATTGGTAAATTGATATATTTGACCATCACAAGACCGGAGTTAAGCTACTCGGTTCACACACTGGCTCAATTTATGGGAGAACCACTTGAAGCTCATTATGAGGCAGCACTCAGAGTCATGCGCTATTTGAAAAGCAATCCAGGTCAAGGTATTCTGCTTCGGACCGATAGTGAGTTGCAGTTAAATGCATACTGCGATTCAGATTGGGTTAGTTGTCCTATGACTCGAAGATCAGTGAGTTGATACTTTGTGATGATAGGAATGTCTCCTGTGTCTTGGAAAACAAAGAAACAGCCTATTGTATCACGTTCTTCTGCTGAGGCAGAATATAGATCAATGGCCAATGTTGTGTGTGAATTGATTTGGTTGAAATCATTTCTGTGTTCTTTGGACATTGACCACATTGAGCCAATGAAACTACATTGTGACAGTCAGGCAGCCATTTACATAGCTACTAATCCAGTGTTCCATGAAAGAACCAAACATATTGAATTGGAATGTCATTTTGTACGTGATCAGATCAAGAATGGGTCTGTAATTGCTCAGTACACACAATCATCCGAACAGCGAGCTGATCTATTTACCAAGGCGTTAGGCAAGAAACAATTTTCTTATTTGTTGAGCAAGTTGGGCATTTCTAATTTGCATGCTCCAACTTAAGGGGAAGTGTAGAAAATTAATGTAATAGATTGTGTTAGATTGCATTCGATTGTGTTTGGCTATTGATAGCAATTATGCTGTTTTGGTATGTAATTTAGGACAGGTTGTGTATATATGTAATATAATGTGTAATGAAAAGCGGCAGGGAAAATCAATCATAATCAATTCATTCCAAAAATCTTTCAGATTTGTTCAAATTTTCTACATTTTGGCTCAGAGAGTTTAGGAACAATACTTATCAGTTTTCTTAGAATTAATATACCTGATACTGATGTTTTAAATCAGTGCCCATTTTTCTTTTAATAACCGACACTATTGAGATTATTGGTATCTGATTTCAACGAACTAATACTAATGTGTCAATACTGATTGTCCTCTGTGCTGGTGAGGTATTAGGAAGAAAAAAAAAAACAGTACATTTTTTAGGTCTATTTTGGTTTAAATTCAAAAAAGGGAGTAGTTAGGTAAATTTTTAATCTAGTTAGCTAAAATATCACATCAGGTGAAACCACTTTGGATGAAATATTATTGACAAAATAGCTAACACGGTTTTATATGAGATATTAGTTAGTTGCTGACATTAGCCTCTTCATGATTTTTTTTTCCCAGAAGTATTCTATTTTACACAAGGAACTTTTGCATATCAATCTTCAAATAGCGTTTGACGTAAATTAAGGATAATATTATCTCTTCTGACAATGAAACATCTCAATTTGAATGAGGGCTGCGCTAGCGGCAATGTTTGGCGAAGAACTGAAAAGAGTTCTGGAAATTTATATTTTGAATATTGGAGTAGGCAATACCTGCCGAGAATATATTATGCTTGAAGATAAATTTGAACTAATATTTTCTGATTGACAGTTGTATAGCACTCTTTCATGCATGATGCATGTGGACTTAATTTTTTGACCGAGATTGATCTGGCAAGCTAGAAAAGTCAACTATGCATGTTGTTGAGATTTGGATGATCATTAGTTCTTATTAAAAAAATATGGAAATTTATTTCTAGCTAGTTTTCAACATTCAAACCATGATTCTTAAAAACTAATAATAATAATGATCCATGGGCTAATATTTATCAATTTTCAGCCTAGATTTTATTAATATATTTCACGGGAGGCCATTCAACCTTACTCGACAGTTTTTTTGTCAATTAATGTTGATTTATTCTACATTATTACTTAATTTTGATATCTAATCTAAATTTACTGATTTAGTCATTGTTTTGCGTGACCTAAAATCACATACAAATTATATCTAACCAATTGTTTTGTTAAAAATTAATAGTTTGTATAGTTGAAACCATAAAGTCTTAAATCAAATTAAATGCTGAGCACTAATAATTTTAGTTTAGACCTTAGGTATAATCAAGCTTTTCGAATGCTGTGAGCTAATTTGGACAAAAACCAAACCTCATTAATATCAAAGCTGGATTAAACAATCATAGACCAACAACGATATAGAGCAAAGTTAAGTGCCCCTATTAAAAATTTATTCTTAAGTTCCTATTATGGAAATAATTAGTAGGATAATATAGACAATATATGAAAGAAGAGCTGCCAGAAAAGCATGATTGTTAAAGGATAACAAAGCATTTCTTTTGTGCTTGATTTCTCTCCTTGACTAAGATGGATACAATAATTTAACGTTCTTGTATTATAACAATTTTTTTTTAAGAAAAAGGGATTTCATCAGGCAGTACGATTAATTACTAGCTAGAGTAAGAGTGCTAGTAAAAACTAAAAAAACAGAGTCTAAAATGAAATATATTTTCGTACCTGAGTCGTGCAACTGGCCAACTGCATATATTATTCTCATCATGATTCGTTCAACTCAACATATTACTCATATTAATTGTAATTAATAAAGATTATTCTAATTTTTTCCCTATTGTGTCTTTCATGTGATTTGTCGTCTTACCCATGATAACAGACCCACATGTACATGCAACGCAAACATATTTGTTTATATGGCTACGATGTTTGACCTAAACTTGCTTAATTAATTAATACTGGGAATTATTATCCGCAGTAGAGAGTATAGAATTAGCAAATTCGAGACCCGCTAGGTTTTATAAATAAGTTAAGAAGTCATGTGGTATAGTGGGCATTAATAGGAAATTCAAAGAGATAAGGATTCAAACTCTGCGTGTACTTCTAATTTCAAACAAAATTGAATGACAAAGTCCTCAACGTTTTTTCAAAAATAAAAATAGAGTATTTGATCCTCAATATATTTATATGTCTTCATAAAAAATATCCATGCTCGCTTTTTGTCTTCAAAATTGCAAGTATCTTTTCATTATTAATTTATGTTAGTGATAAGAATACCTCTTAAATTAGTCATATTTACTGTATATTATTTCTTATTCCTGTAAATTATTTCAACGACAAGTGCACCTCTTTTATTGTTAGATTAATTTCTCCCCTCTTAAGCAATAACCTAAAAAATTTTATGTTTAAAATAATGATTAAATTCCAAAAATGTAAGTTACTAATTACATCAGATCGATCCCGACAACAGAGAAGAAAAAAAAAAGAATGGGCACACATCTAAATAATTTAGTAGAAAATTGAGGATAACTTAAGGACACAAAATTATACAGCAACCCAACGCACAATTGAATACAATGCCGCAATGAATAATTCAATACAAGAAAAAATTTGGCAGAATAATATCAATATCCTCAAAATTAGAAGATCCTGAAAATAACACTCATCAATATCAACCCCACAAAGGAAGTAGTCCATTGCATGGCCCTGCCTTTGCTATTTATCCCCGAATTACTGTCTGCGGTGCCTCCAGCCGACTCAGAGGAAGAAGGCGCTTTCGCATTAGATGGTGTTTTGTTACTTGACTTGGCCGCCTTGGGTGACGGCGCCGGAGCCGGTGGCTTTACACCAAATATACTGTATGGTAGCAGGACCTTTTCGATAGAGTACACAGCCAATGGAAAGGAAGAGCTCAGTGTGTTGGTGATTGTGGTGTTAACAACACCAGTTGAGATGTTGACCTACATATAATGAAAATAAGAATTTTAATATATATTCTCGATCGATCCCATTTATTATCTTCTAGTATAACAATCAAATATATTGTTAAGGTGTTATCCTTATTTGTCATAAAAGTTATATCGACCGCAATATAATCATATATATATGTGAATCCTAGTATTCTTCAAAAAAAAAAAAAAATGTGACCCTGCGTCTACTATCATTATCATAAGTTGCACAAGTCACTGATTGCTGACCAACTCTAGCCAGATCTACAATTTCAATGGGATCTAAAAGGAATTAAACATGAAAAGTACTCCATAAGACAAACCAAATACTTCAAAGTTAGATACGAAGTACTAATTATCAAAAAAATCTATATATTAACTAAAGCCCCTCTATTTAATGCAAGGTTAAATGATAGAAAAGTTTAGACCTGGCTGGTAGAGCTAATTATATCGAGGGTATCTGCACCATCGCTGCCAGATGCTTGCGTATTGACAGGGTTGCTTGTTGTCCCGAACATGGCCATGGTGTAAAACCGTGGCAGAACATGAAACAACACGACCTCAATCTGCTCCTGTTCGGTCAACTTGTTAAGCGTGCCTGCAGGAAGCTGATTGAACGCATTGTCGGTTGGAGCAAAACAAGTGAGGCCATTGAACGAGTTGTTGAGTTGGCTATTGAGCTGGACATCCACACGGGTTGATGTAAGGAGGCGAATAAGGGTGGTGTATTGACCGCCGGCCTCCAAAATGGCGGTTATGTTGTTTGGAGGTGCAGTCGGTCCTGGTGCAACTGACTGTGCCAAAGATGGTGATGTGGTGAAGATGAGAAGGGATAGGCTGATGAAAAGGAAGATGTTTAGCAATGCTGCCATTGTAATTTGTGTGTACAGGCTTATGATTTCAAGCGAGTGCTTGCACACTGAGGAGAGGGAGTGCGTTGATATATGCAGAGTGGAGTGGTGGGTGAGAAATGCATGAGTTCTACTCCAAATAGAAAAATATGCAATGCGTTAGAATTGCCTGTTAATTTTCTCAAGTTGGGAGAACATAATGGATGCTCAATTAAAATTCAACTCAAAATATAGTATATGTTAGTTTCGTTGTTCTTATTTATATATGAGAAAGCCTTCAATCAAAGCGCTTTGACCGGAGTCTCAGTTAAACCCCGTCAGATCTCAATTTTGAAAGTTCAAACGACCGATCCGAACCGTCAAATATGATCTCCATATTGAAATCTCCTTGCCGACCAAAATTTTCATTTTTTTTAATTTTTTAAGTATTTTTTTCGGATTTTCAAAAACAGCAATTTTTGTAGGGTTCAGAACAAATTAGATTAACGATTTTTGAAAATCCGAAAAAAATACTTAAAAAATTCAAAAAAATGAAAATTTTGGTCGGCAAGGAGATTTCAATATGGAGATCATATTTGACTGTTCGGATCGGTCGTTTGAACTTTCAAAATTGAGAACCGACGGGGTTTAACTGAGACTCCGGTCAAAGCGCTTTGATTGAATCCATTCTCTTTATATATATGTAATATTCAGTCATTTTATGGAAAATTAGTATATGTTTTCCCCTAAGTTTGATGAATCTTAGAAAAATGCACTTTCTTTTCAATATCTTTAAGGATAAATTTTCTTTTCAACATCGGAACGCGGCCAAATATATAAGGACACAAGTATAATTAATCAGTACATATTAAACACAAAATTATGGCAGCCATTCATAAAGAGTATGTCTTGCATTGAAGTTAGTTATTTCACTTTTGAATTTGAACTTAAACATGTGTTTGTGGGTGGTGTGTGTTTTCGAGAACGAATAGTGTGTCTTTCTTTGATGAACAAGATATGAAAAATTATATGCACAAAGGAACTCCTTTTCTGTGAAAATGGAGAGGATCGAACAAAGATCCGAATGAGCTGTTAGTGAGTGGGTCTAAATTCCTAAAATGATAAAAAAGGAACAAGTGAACAACAGGGAAAAATTGGAAAAGTGCAAGTCAAACATTTGGACAGGTATGCTATGTTACTATTCTTATTATACAGAGGATTATTAACAGATATTGCATATGCAAAGTTTAGACGAAAAAATAAGGAAAAAATAGTTTTATGTCACCGCAAATTTTGTCAATTTAGAAAATCTTATATTTAGATTATTAATTAAAAATATGTTACTCTAAAGTCACTAAAATTAGTTTTTTTTTTGTCATAGTTCCTCCAAAAACATAGCTTATTAGATGTATAGTACTCTAATATATGTCATATTTTTTAAAAATAACAAAATCACCTTCATGGATTAAATGATTAAGAAAATAAAAAAATTACATCCACGACACCCTAAAAACCCTAAAATTTGGGAAATTTTTTTAAAAATTTTGAAGTTATTTTAAAATTTTGAACATTTCAAATAATAAAAATTTTAAAATTTTGAATATTTTTAATTTTTTAAAAAATTTCACGGCACAAATCAAATTACTTTATTTTGTGATGACATGTTTAAATTTTAATATTTTACGGTGTCATATCAACCTACTGATAGTATAAAATGATTTTTTATAGTGGCATAAAAATAATTCATTGTTTAATGATAATATACCTCAAATTTCAAATTTTTCATAGCGACGTATATCTTGATCATAAAAAAGAAAATGATAAATATTAATAAAATCTACAAGTTCTGTCGGTGGAACAAAGACTAGTTTTCTTTCTAATTAATAGTCGAAAAGGAGGCTGCCTTTAAATTGCTGCGACTAATTACCACAGGATCTCTCATATGTTCTTATCCGATCAGAAAGATTACTAACACTGTGTTTGGTTTTGTGGGAAGAAATGGAATGGAAGGAAAAATATAAAAGGGAATGGGATGGAATGGAATGGAAAAGAAAATATTTACTTTTGTTTGTTTGGATAATTATTGAAAGGAAAGAAAAAAAAATTAACCTTCTCTTCGTTTTTCTTGTTTGGGTGATCAAATTAAAAGAAGGTAAAATATAGCTGTTAAAAAATAAATTACCATTATGACCCTAACTCCTTTAGCATGTTTCTTTTAGACTCAAAGATCTAATTGCATGACATGCGTGTTTTAATACAACTTAAAAGGAGAAATACAAATTTTTTATAACAAAATAATGTATTTTATTTTTTTGGAATATGGTTGAAGGATCAACAGAGTACAGACAATTGAATTTAGAAATCAACTATTAGACCTTTATTATTATCTACTAGGTATCTTATCACAAGCAAACAAGTCGTTATCTAACTATAAATTATAATCTGGCTTCCAGAAAATAGTAAGACTAAAAATCTTTTAAGAAAAAAAATAAACTTGGAAAAATACGTAGCCTTTACTGGCCTATAGTTGTCAACTTGTCATCCTCTTCAGGACCCAAACATTAGTTAAAAAAGTAACTCACAGAGGAATGAACCAGGAGATAACCAAACCCTTTGAGGTGCTTTGAAGAGAAGAAGAGCAATATCGTGCAGTACTGTAGGAGGGAGGAAGGTGCGGCTTATAATAGGATTAAATCAATATAAAATTTTGTCGTTGAGAGAAACTGCGCCAAAAAAAAGAGAAAATCCCAATTTGAGGGCATCGCTGTCCACAGTAAATATTGAAAATTTCTTTCCGTCTGTTACACCCCAAATCGGGGTGTAATTTTTTTGTATAGAAAGGAAAATCACAAAGGAAATTAATTTCCATCGGTAAAAAAATTTTCTTCTGAAAACTGGCAATCCAAACTAGGTAATTTTACTATTTTCCTTCCTCTTTGTTATTTTCCTTCCGTTTCCCTCAATCCAAACACACTGTAAATGTCTGGTGAAACATCGCTTTAACCTGGAGAAAATATTTCCTCGCTTGTCTGGTTTTCCAACACGGCCGACTCTTGCATCATTTTTTGTTGATTTATAGCACCCACTTGTACTTCCTTGCATTTTTTTCAGGTAACACAATTCTGAGATAATATGTTTGAAAAATTTTCTTGCATATCTTTTTTTGTTATTATTACCTGCATTCTAAAACGTGTATATTTTATTTTAAAAATATTTATGCTGATTAAATTATTTAATTTATTTAAAATGAGTATAAACATATATATTTTTTGATAGATTATATGTAAGTTGGGTTTTTGGATCGAAATAGGCTTCGTCATCTAAGGAAAAAACAGAGCAGGTCAGTTTTTGTAAATATGGGCTTTCCATAATATGGTAGTCCAACTTGTTGGCACCATTGCGGGTCAGCGATGTAAAATATTATTTAATTGGTAATTACTACTTACCATCCAACAGTTTGTCATCTATGCCATCCAGCAGGCTCTTCCTGTCCAGCCTTCGTTCAGCCCAATGACAGCCCAACGTGCTTCTGCCTTCATCCATGCCACGTGATATCATCTGAGAGAGTTATTTACCTTTTTGAAATCTATTCTTTCCTCTTTCTCCCGATCTGCTCCTCCAATGGCGATTTGGATTGCGATGAGCTTCAACAATGGCGGAAAGATCTAAATTCTCTCTAAATTGTGTGCAATTAAATCGTCTATTACCTTTCCTACTCTCTTCTCTACCGATATCTCTTGTCTTTCTCCAATTTCTCAAAAATCACATCTCATTAGACTGTAGATTGTAGATTAATATGATCTTTCTACTTCTGATTATCAAGCTTTGCTGATACAAAGAGGAATCAATTACCTTCGAGATTGATGTCGGGATCAGGTTAGTATTTCTTTCATTACATATTTTGTCATTTTTTGGCTTCTAAATGGTTAAATATTGGATCGATTTTCTTATTCTTAGTTTAGAACTCTGATGAAGCTATATTAACAACATATTTGTTATTTTCAAGTTTAAATTAATCTTCACAATTGTGAACTGACGGATTGAATTATTGTCCTACATAGATTATGTTACTTTTTGTTTGAACATTATTGTGTTGATTGTAGATTTTAATTATAATTGCACTCTCATATTGTTTTAATTTTGTACTAATAGCATGAAGAGAATGTTGAAATTTACTTTTGGTTGAGCTGTGTTCGATTTATTTCACATAAATGTTCAGTTTATTCTCCTTTGTGTTCAATTTTTTTATATGTTATTATGGTCTTTTCTATATAACCAATTGGTAATTAATTCTTATAAGTGTTCAGATTATTTCATACTAGTGTTATATTAAATGTCTGTATTGTTTGAATGTTGTATTTGATTATATTTTCATTTCTGACATGGTATAATTGTTGTCTTTATATGAATTGATTTGAAGCTTACCTGGGATATACACTTCTATTCTTTTTTCCTTTTAGGTTGATGTTGGTCTTGATGAGTATGTCCTATGATATCATTTGATTAAGGATACTGCCAATACAATGAATGGAATTATATAGCTTAGGTATGTAATAAATCTTATCTTATTTCTTATATGCCAAAATGATTACTTAACGATTGTATGTCTTTAGTTTGTATTCATGAGTGTTCAATTTGTAGCCATCTTTTGTTTTCGTTAAGCACATTTCTGAAAGTGTTATGTATTGCATGGTCTGAAAAGATATCTTAGTGGTTGTATGTGTTCTGTTAGTTACCATAAGTGTTCAGTTTGTGACCATCTGACGTTATTTCATTAAGCTAATTCTGAAAAGTATTATGTATGGCACTGTATAAAAATGATTCCTTAGCAGTTGCAAGTGTTCTGTTAGTTGCCATAAGTGTGCAATTTGTTACCTTCTTATGTTAAGTCATGAAACTAATTCTGAAAGTGTTATGTATTGCATGGTTTGAAATGATTACTTAGCAATTGCATGGTTTGTATAGCTTAGGTATGTAATAAATCTTATCTTATTTCTTATATGCCAAAATGATTACTTAACGATTGTATGTCTTTAGTTTGTATTCATAAGTGTTCAATTTGTAGCCATCTTTTGTTTTTGTTAAGCACATTTCTGAAAGTGTTATGTATTGCACGGTCTGAAAAGATATCTTAGCGGTTGTATGTGTTCTGTTAGTTACCATAAGTGTTCAGTTTGTGACCATCTGACGTTATTTCATTAAGCTAATTCTGAAAAGTATTATGTATGGCACTGTATAAAAATGATTCCTTAGCAGTTGCAAGTGTTCTGTTAGTTGCCATAAGTGTGCAATTTGTTACCTTCTTATGTTAAGTCATGAAACTAATTTCGAAAGTGTTATGTATTGCATGGTTTGAAATAATTACTTAGCAATTGCAAGTGTTCTGTTAGTTATCGTAAGTGTTCAATTTGTGACCTTCTTATGTTAAGTCATGAATCTAATTCTAAAAGTGTTATGTATTGCACAGTTTGAAATGACTACTTAGCAGTTGTAAGTGTTTTGTTAGTTACCATAGGTGTTCAATTCGTGACCATCTTTATGTTAAGTCATGAATCTAATTCTGAAAGTGTTATTTATTGCACAGTTTGAAATGACTACTTAGCAGTTGTAAGTGTTCTGTTAGTTACCATAAGTGTTTAATTTGTGACCATCTTTATGTTAAGTTATGAATCTAATTTCGAAAGTGTTATGTATCGCACGATCTGAAATGATTACTTAGTAGTTGTATGTGTTCTATTAGTTACCATAAATGTTCAATTTGTGACCATCTAATGTTATTTTATTAAGCTAATTTCAAAAGTATTATGTATTGCACAGTCTTAGATTATTACACAAATGCTATTTGTTATATTAGTTACTCTAGGGAGTCATTTCGCTAACATTTTATGTTTGTTTGTATTATGTATTCCACAGGTTTGTGTTGGAATGGAGTCTTGTTGCCGTAATTATTGTTTTTTTCCCCCTACAATTCTTGAAAACTGAATTGATATTGTAGTTGTTAAAACTTGGTAATTTGTGGTTTATTTTGTGAATATGTATGTGCTTGTTGTTATGGACAAATAATATTTTTAAGGTTATTTGTTTTTTTAACATGAAATGCTTTGTGAATAGTTTGTTTTGTCGTTAATTGAACGGTTTGCCATGTGATAGAAAATTTGTATGTGTGGTTAACAAATTGGTATCTCTAGATGCATCGATCTCAGTTGAATGGATGGATTGCGGTGTCCAATTGAATATATAATCATATTAACTCTTTTCTTGAGGTTATAATAGCATGAAAAAATATAACATATTAACTGAACACTTGGTGCTGTCTAATTGAACAAATAAACTTGTCATATTGATGACGTGTCACAAATGAGTGCTAGAAAAGTGCGCTAAATTCCTTGCCAAAAGTTGGAAAAACATTGCAAAAACTGAAAATTCTGCGCAAAGTCACCCAGGTCATCAGAATAGCCCACCGACAAGCCCATTTTTGCACGCTGGATCAATTGGATGACGCAGATGACTAATGAGTGGATGACGGTTATCAGCTCCGTTATTTAATTAACTAATAATTTGGTTCATCTTTTTCATAATAATATGCTTATATGTGTATCCGTATGAGCGTATAGACTAAATTTCTGAACCGACAATTACTCAAGATTTTCCTCTAAAAGTTTCAAGCCATAAATTTGGTACATTCTGGAACCGAAAATCGAAAGGTAGATAATCGGTTAACAAGCAGAGATACAGCAATATTTCTTCAAAAAATGCATTATTGTGCACAGAATTGTGGTTCTACGTCCGGGGGAGTGACGGTTAGGAGGTCGATTATAAATTAATTAAGGACTTTAATTATGTTAGAAAAACTGTGATGAAGGAGCCATCTGTAGTCGTATTTATACTTATCAAACGTCTCAAAATACCACGTTACCACCCATACCGTTTGCCGTTTCGTTAAGAAAACGGTTTCAACATTCATTCTGTTAACCCGTTTCGTTTACGAAACGGCACAGAGTTCCATTCCGTTATTCGTTTCACTTAAGAAATTACACATGAAACGATTTGAAATGAAACGAAACGGTTCGAAACGTCACTATTCTCGTTCCGTTTGCCATTTCGTTTATTGAGACAAAATAAAATTGGTGCCGTTATTCGTTTTGTTTCGTATAAACGAAACGAAATCACGTGTATTTTTATGCCGTTGACAGGCCTAGTCGTATTCTTTTCGAAATAAGGAGTTGTCAAGGCCGATGACTTAGTCCACTTAGCAAATCTAGAATTTTAGTTACATTTAACTTTACTGAATGAAGCTGTTTTATGCAAATTTTGGGTCCCCTGAAAAATTAAGCAATTCAACTCAATTTATAGTTGGTTTCTGACTTCTGAGGCCTGAAGTCCAAGATGCATGATAACTTTGATCGGTCGTTCTCTTATATCACGCTTTTTGTGACGTTAATAATGCATATTGAAGCATCTTACTTCCAATTGCATACCCATAACATTCGTCTTTTTATAAAAGACAAGATAGGAACGAACCTAATCACATGCAAAACACCAAACCCAGAAAAAAAGACATGAAAAATAAATGGAACAAAAGAAGAATCAATATTTTCACACCAATCATGTACATCCTCAATCACACCTCCACCTACCAAAAGCAAGTACACACTTCCATTCAATTATTAACCCCACCGACGATCCCAATCTAATTCTCAATTGAAATTAATGCCCGGAAAAGAGATAAAAGGCAAAAGGAAAAATGAAAAAGGAACAAATAAATCATAGTCGAACTGATTTCTCACAACAGAGCACCCAAGGTTACACCCACCAGACCAAGCCCGGCTAAGGAGCTCCACTTTGTCCCAACAGCCCAGTTAGCACTGGTGCTTGCGGTACCCGCTTCACTCGGTGCGTCTGCCGTTGACTTAGGGCTCTTGCTTGCTGGTGTTGGGGCCGCCGCTGTTGTCTTTACGCCAAACAGATCCTCCGGCTGTAGCACCTTTTCGACCGAGTAAACTGCTAGCGGGTAGGTTGCATATAGAGTGTTTGTGATTGTTGCATCAACGATGCCAGTCGACACATTTACCTGTGAAAGAATAAAAATGAGTTTCATTTTAAAGTTTGGTTGGAGTATATTTTTAGATACTTCACCTCTGTGACAGGATCACAGGGATCATGTACAGAAAAAAAGAATTAAGACTTTTAGTTTGTGGACGAACCAAGAACAATTTAAACAACTGAAAAACATGTAATTGTTAGAGAAGATAATTCAATCAATCCACAAGCCAGAGGCCAGAGGCCATGGATTCAGGCTTTTATTAACATATAGAACCAGTGTTTCTGCATTTGATAATTAGTAATTACGTACCTGGTTCATGCTGCTAGTTATGTTGACAGTGTACACGCCATTGCTGCCAGAAGCCTGTGTGCGCACCGGGTTGCTCACTGTCTGGAACATATCTGAAGTGTAGTACTGTGGCAAAACATGGTACAATGCAAGGTTAACTTGCTCCTGCTGTGACAGTGAGTTGAGTGTACCAGCTTTCAGGTTGTTGAATGCATTATCGGTCGGTGCGAAGATGGTGTAACTGTTCCCGGAGTAATTCAACTGAGTGTTTATCTGATTGTCAAGTTTGGTTTCCTTCAAAAGCCTAATGAACGAAGTGTATTGGCCGCCTTTTTCGAGGATTGCCGTGACGTTTGGTGGGCCGGCGGGGCCTGGTGCTGGTGCAGCAGGCTGTGCATTGGAAATACTGAGAAATGTGAATAGGAGTGCCAAGGAGATGAGGGAGGCATGATGAGAGATGGCCATTGTTTAGTTCTGTTTCTTCTTGATGTGCAGTGTAGTGCAGTGAGGATGTAATGTAATAGTGGGGTGGTATAAGAGTAGATTAGGAGTGGTACTGTGTTGTGGGCCTTGTGTCACTCAAGACTGTAAGAGCTTAGAATTATCTTCCCCAGTTTATATAAAATGGAAACATCCATTTCTTAGAAGGTTCATCTGGTACATTTCGTTTTCAAAAAAATTGTAGGCATATGGTTAATATTATGGATTGCAGTGAACAAATTACATAAAGACAGGTGAGGTTAATGATCCTTCTAAAAATTAGCAAATTTATTATGTTGGTTATTTTTGTCCAACCTTTTTCAATTATTTTTTATTAACTTTATAAATATCATTGGATAAAAATATCGTTGCAAAAATTTTATTTCGGTTGCAAACTATATAGTTCAATATGGCATAGGAAAGAAATTATCATTAATTTTTCATAGTGAAATTGACCTAGATCAATTACAAAGCATATTTGTAAAGAGGAGAGTTCTAGTGTCCACCATTTGAGTATTTTCAAATGTCCTAGAACTCACATTTTTATTATTTTCCAAATTATAAAATTCAAACATTGAATTCAAATTTTTGATCTAGTTTAATTTAACAAGAGATATATTTTTTATATAAGTTTTATAAATTTTAAAGTTTATTTCATACTCAATCAAAAATTCAAAAATATGAATGTGTGTGTGTGTGTGTGTGTGTGTCTAGAGAGAGAGAGAGAGATATGCTATGGTGCATCGCGATGTATTGAGGCTTTTGTACATCACGATAATTATCCGTCAACCGTTTTATAAATTGACAAATTTAATTAAACTAATCCAATTTACATATTGAAATCTCACTACAAACGAAATTTTATATTTTTAAAATTTTTTTACTATTTTTTTGAATTTTCTAAAACTTTCTTTTTTTGGATACCAATTAATAATAAAGAAATTCCAAAAATGACAGATTTTAAAAAAATCGAAAAAATAGTAAAAAAAATTTTAAAAAATATAAAATTTGGTTTATAATGAGATTTCAATATATAGATTGAATTTGTCTAGTTAGATTTTCAATTTGTAAAACTATCAACAAATATGATCGCGATGTACAAAAGCCTTAATACATCGCGATGCATCATAGCATTACTATATATATATATATATTTATATTTATTTTGAAGGCTTGTCGGCCAGTGGGCAACCGCAAATGCATTAAAAAAATAAAAAGTTTTTACAGAGAGCTTAACACATAATCACAAGTAAAAGTCAGGCAAGAGAAATAGAAGCAAACTAAAAACGTTAACAAAGTAAATAGTTAAACAAAGCCCCAAGCAGAGATGTCTAGTTGCGCACCAGTGTCTCCACCTCAAAAATAATTTTATGTAGTGAAAGATTTTCATTTTAGAAAATAACTTTAGAACGGAATTTCCATAGTGTCCAACAAGTAACACTCCACACTATATATAATAGTTAACTAGATTTGTTTATTATTCATATATATATAGAGAGAGAGAAAGGATTCAATCAAAGCGCTTTGACCGGAGTTCCGGTTAAACCCCATCAGTTCTCAATTTTGAAAGTTCAAATGACCGATCCGAACCATCAAATATGATCTCCATATTGAAATCTCCTTGCCGACCAAAATTTTCATTTTTTTTAAATTTTTAAGTATTTTTTTCGGATTTTCAAAAACAGCAATTTTTGTAGGGTTCGGAACAAATTAGATTAACGATTTTTTAAAATCCGAAAAAAATACTTAAAAATTTCAGAAAAATGAAAATTTTAGTCAGTAAGGAGATTTCAATATGGAGATCATATTTGACGGTTTGGATCGGTCATTTGAACTTTCAAAATTGAAATTTGACGGGGTTTAACAGAGACTCCGGTCAAAGCGCTTTGATTGAAAACTTTCTATATATATAATGATTGATCAATGCTATATATAGCTAGTAATGTAGAAAATGGCCAATAAATTTTTTTGAAGAAATAATTTCATGAACTGATATGAAAATTAAACACGTATTGTCCTAAAATGTTACCAATCTCCCTTTCGAGTTGCACTTTGTTCAGTACTCTTAAGGGTCTGCTCCAGAAATAAAGGTGGAATGGAATGGAAAGGGATGGGAAAGAAGAGGAGAACTAAAACTTAATTCCTAAATTTGGGGTGACAAAATAGACAATAATTCTATGGGTGCGTTTGGATATAGGAAGAAGAAAAAAGAAAAAGGAAGAAGAAAGAAAAAAAATTATAAACAATTCAAACTCTTCACAAAGTTACACACTTCCCAATATTTCTTCCCACTTCTTCTCTTCTTCCCTTCTTCCCACACCTATCCAAACGGAGCCTATATGAAATGTTTCCTCATTTCCACCCTTTAACCTCCATTTCTACTAAATTTTTTTGAATGTGGAGCATGTCAATGGCATGGGCAGTGGCACTCCATTCCACTATCCTCGTTCTTCCTTTTTGGAGGGTACCCTAAGTATAAATTACTAAATTAGTTCTAACTGGAGAAAGAACAGCTCAAGTTTTGTGAAAATTGAGAGGAAATGAATTAAGAGGCTGATACGTGCTACTCGACTGCTGGAATGAGCTGGCATTGTCTGGTTGGCTTTGGATAAATGGTTCTGAAAAGCGAATATATTACCTGTATATCTTACTTTTTTTCAAAAAATAATCTAATGCATGTGGCATAATAATTCTAAAAAATTATGAATGAAATATGATTGTAATTTAGTCCAACCTCTGGTGAGACTGTGGGGCGTAAATTTTATTTTTCTACTAAAAAGCAGGGGCTGGGATGCACGCAATTTCACACAGCTTATGGCCCCAGTTGATCGGTTATAAGCATGTCATTATTTTGTTTCTACATAAATAAATAAGCATGGCTTTATTGTTGCAAGTCGATTTGAGCAATTTTTTTTTTAAAAAAAAAAAGGATAGAAGTTAAATATGCGCAGCCAGCTGGTCTCCTAAACTCGAGACTAATTTTCGCTGTTGATATGATTTCAGGTACAAGTGGGTACTCTGATTTTCTGTGGTCATTCATTTATACTTGCTCATGAAGTTCCTGGCGTCAGAGACTCAGAGTTAATTAATAAATAATAAAATAACATGGCCACTGTTTCAGAAATTTTGCAACGAGACTTTTAGGGTGATGCAATATTTTTATGGTTCTATTAAAATTATTTCTACATGAAAGTTTATTATATCTATAACTACATATGTTTAGGCGGTGTATATTTTAATATCTTAGGAGTTAGGATATTTAATTTTCTGAACCCAACAAATGTAGGAATTAAATCAAGGCCGAAGAGGCATATGATTGTATGAAACATGATAGGTCCACATTTGACCTTTTCATATCATATAGTTTTAAAAATATAATTTGCACTCAATTATTTAACTTTTATGTGTAAGTAGGTTATAACTTACGTCCTAACAACATGTAATGCGCTAACGAGAGTATGAAACGTCCCATCTTAGCGATTCAACTAAACAGATATCAATTTATTTGTTCAAAATTTTAGCGTTTTATTTTTGTTTTCTGTGGGCAATTTAGCTACCGGTTAAATGTCCTTCTTGTAAAGTTACTTTTATTAATTAAATGCAAATAGGGCTAGACTCCTATATATTTTTCGTCAAAAAAAATTTATTTGTTCAAAACATCTTCATGCTATAGTCTAGTACATGTGAATCTAAGTAGATTTCTTTTACAGTAGCTCTTTGTTCACATGTTCTCTCTTCTGTGAAAAACTAGTCCTTAATTAATTAAACGATCTTGCAATAGGACTAAAATGTCCAGCTCGCATCTCAACCATATGACAACTGAACCTCTTGAACCCCACAAGCTTTGACATAATATAAACACTTCATAACCTGTCAAGCCAGCTCAATCATGACTCATCAACACAGATAGCATACTAAGAATTTTAATTTTCACATGTTTTTAGAAAAATTTGAGTCCATTTTTCAACTTTAAATGTTTTAAAAAATCCACCAGCTAATTTTTTTTATTATGCACCTTCCATTTTAAAATTAATCACCTATTAGTACTAAATGAGAGAACTGATACCGGACTTAAATTGTCGATTTAGTTTTACACAGATTGGGCTTGAGGTGCCTTTTTAGTTTTACGCTAACTGCTCGGATCAAGAGTTTGTAATTGTGTGAAAGAGACCATCTAAACCGAAATCTCGAACACATCAAATGACATACTTAATTTTTGAAAGTAATCATATCAATATGAAAGCAATACCTGACCTTCATAGTTTGCCTCCTGGCTCTAACCATGAACCATATATCCATCGTAAACTGTCATGTGAATATGTGATGAATATAATATTGATTATTGTTATCATTAATCAATCATATAAGTTAGCTCTTAGTTGTATTAATGATTTGGCAATCTGTTAGTCTGGAACGGATCGTGGGAAACAAATTGGTAGTTTGGTTCTGACAGCAGTGGCATGGAAATGATGGAATGAATCGGAATAGGGGTGTCAAACGCGTCAAAAAAGCACGGAACGGACTGTTCCGTTTGCCGTTTCGTTAAAGAACGCGGTATAGAATTCCATTCCGTTAACTGTTTCGTTTTTGAAACGGCACAGAATTCTGTTTTGTTAACCGTTCCACTTCAGAAATAACATATGAAACGGTTTGAAATGAGGCTGAAACAGTCGAAACGGCATAATTCCACGTTCCGTTTACCGTTTCGTTATTGGAACGGAATGAAAACCATTTCTGTTATGCGTTCCGTTTCGCTTAAACGAAACGGCACCACGTGCCATTTTATCACGCTGACAGCTCTAAATCGGAATATGTGGTGGGATGATAATATCCTTCTTTTAGGTTCTTCTCGAAATAAGTGTCCTTCTGTGTTTTTTCCTAAAATCGAAGCACATAAGCAGAGTACTGTTCATTAAATACCTAGTGGCCATATCTTTGGTGTTTTCTAGAGGTGGCTTCCTCGTTGAGTTTTTTCTTAGTACAAGAGGAAATTAAAAAAAAAAATAGGTCCAAGAGATTAATGTCGGTCCGTTTGTTTTGATTAAAAGTTACATGACTTAAGTTATGCATTCTTAAATCATCAAATTTCTCTTATATAAGATACTTTAGAAGTACATAATACTAATTCAAATTAAATGATTCAAATTTATGGGCATTTTAATCTTTTGACATGAATATATGCATGCATTAAATTAGTTATCCTTACTACACAACCAATTATCTATTACATAACATTACATAAACACTTAGACATCTTTAACTTATGCAATCCCTTACTACACAAACAAATGCCCCTAAATTTATTTATACGGTTCATCTCTAACTTAATCAACTTATGTGGTCCAAATGAATTTAAGGAGCGTCTTTTCAAGCAAAAATAAAAACTAAAAGTAAAGTTTTATGAGGACCATCCGATCCCAAATTAATGGTGCAATAGATTTGATTAGAATTAATAAAATAAAATCCATTATGGCGGTCTTTAATCGAGGAAATCTCATTTTACTAATTTATGGTGCACAAAAATTATAATAAAATTATATAGAAGTTTAATCGTTCATTTAATCAACTTAATGTAATATGTCAAATGATTCGTGAATTTAAAAATAACACAAAATCATCATCATAAAAAAATAAAAAAGCATTTAGTCCAACAAGCTGGAGTAGACTGGGAGTGAAACCCAACAAGAATATAAACAATAATTTTTTGAAAGAACACACGCATTTAAGAACAATAATATACTTTAAAAAAAATTTAAAGATATTGTCGAAATTGTTAAAGAAAAGTTACCATTTTTTGCCTCTTAACTACATGATGGTAATGCCAATGAAGGCATGATGGCGACATTTTGATTGCCATTGGATTACTTGATATGGCTTCAAATGGTTCGGTTGGATACGCGTTATATATGCAGTGCTCTTGATTTCTTTTTTTTTTTTTGTGAAGAAAGTAAGGATCAAGACTCAAAACTTTTTATTGAGTTAGATGAGGTTTACAAGGGAAGAACAATAAAAAGGGAAAATAGGTTTAGGGGAAGAACCTAAGTGAAAAAAAAAAAAACAAAAAGTGAAAGCCTAAAAGGAAATAACAATAAAGAAACTTAAAAAAATAGCAATCCAAAGATCAGCCTCCAGCAGGCAGCCCAGAGAAAATATGAGCAGCCGAGCGGCAGGACACCCCACTCTCGAACTTGAATCGTCAAATTAAATATGCTAAATAAATTTGTGGTTATGTAGTTTTTTTACACACTGATTCCATCAGGGCAGGTGGTCTAGATATGCTTCTTTTTTCAGGCTATATGTTTTTGTCCTCCACTGGTTTTGGACCTTTTCGGACCGCCGCTCCACATAAAATAATTACATGCATTTCATTTCAACAGTCAGGATATGGTAAGTCGTATTCAAAATTCTTAGCCTTCTTCCTCTCCAGGTTTGATTATGCTCTAAGCTGAAATGTAATTGTGGTATTTATTGTGGCCACACATTTTTATTCGATTTAAGAGGTGCAAATATTATTCAGTTTAATTCAGCTTTAATACCTCATTTTATTGTGCTAAATATTGATTAATTTTCCCTCATAAAATCAAGTACATATGTTTGGATGAGGATTTAATATCTATTTTGACACAATCATTCTGTTTATTTTACAAAGATGTTTATATTTTGTTGTCCTGTGAAACATAAATGCAAAGAGCTATAGCACGGCAACAAATGCGCGTGGAGTTCTATTATACATGGCTGAGAATTGTCATTTTCGCAGTATTGAAATAGTACTAGTATCGTTCCTACAGTAGATATTTGTAATTTTATAATTTTAGACAGCATGTGAGCAATAAAAAATTGTATTGTTTGTTTTTCCCATCTGGTAGTATCTTCGAAAAAAAAAATTAACTATCTTGCATAAATTTTTATGAAAATATAAAAAAAGATAATCCGCGCAACGCATGAATTAATTCCACTAGTTTATAATAAATGGTAAGCTTGGACAACTAATCCCCAGTTAAGAAGTGCAGACCCGGTCTGATTTTATTTTAACTTTAAAGTAAATTAAAGGAGTGAATATTTTACGCTACAGACCCTGAATATTTTAAGCTGCTTTTAATTTTCGGGTCACTGCAATACTTATTTAACTGTAAAGTAAATCTGTATATACGTTTTGTTGCACATGTATATTCATTGCTTATTTTTTAAAATTTTTTATAGTAATTTGTACTTTTTTATATTTCATAAAAGTCATATCTTATAATGTTTTATTTGGATCCTTTTATGGATCGCCCCCAAAGCATTAGTTGAATTTCTTTTTCTACAAGACTGCCAAATTCATGAGGTTATGGAGCGTTTTTCCGATGAAGATAGGCTAAAATCAGTCACGACTGACGGAGGGACCTATCAACTGCGATTATATCTCAATTTTTGAGGTTCAAATGGCTAATCTGAACCGTTTAATGTGTTCTCCATATTAAAATCTCATTGGAGACTAAATTTTACATTTTTCCGATTTTATTTACTATTTGTTTGATATTTTTAAAATCATAGTTATTGAAAGGTCCAGAATTGTTTAGATTAAGAATTTTGTAAAATACAAAATAAATATTTAAAAAATTTCAGAAAAATATAAAATTTTGTCTCCAATGAGATTTCAATATGAAGAACACATTGAACGGTTCGGATCAACTAAAAGAATTTCGAAAATTGAGATTTGATTTTAGATCTCATCCGTCAGTTGCGACTTATTTTAGCCTAATCTCTTTTCCGATGATATGAATTTAACAAATGGGTTGTAAGAAAGTACTGATGTTGGTATGGAATGTTCGTATAGCGGTGGAACATGTGATGCCTGGCGTAGTGCCATCACATGTGATGCATGCAGCATGCGGCTGTTATTTTCTGAAATTATAATACTTTCTTCCATAGCTTTGCGTCTTAATTCTCTATTCAAGTATTCAATAACTTAATTAAACTTGAAACTGTTATTATTAAATTAAATAATGTAGAATATTAATGAAACTTTTGCTATTTAAAAAAAGGAGGGTGTAAATCACCCTATTTTATAATAACGTAATTATGATAATTACTAAGATTAGAAAGCAGCTTCGTTGTCAGGCCCATTGAAGAGTGAAACGCTAACAAATCCAGCACAGAGAAGTGAAAAAGAGAAATTTAAAATATTAAAGAATAATTTTCAAATGGATAAGAATACTGGAAATCCTAACTTCAAGCTTAGGAGAGGAGTCTCAGTTGAACTTAGAAAAGAAAAAACTGAAGCCATTAACCTAATTAGCAGTATAACGTTCACTAATGAAAACAACAGTATCTACTGGAACTGGGACAAAAAAGGAAGTTATACTGTTAAGTCAATGTACAATTTTCTAAATGATGGTGGAGTGAATATTACCTTGAATAATACTGTCTGGAAATTAAAAATTCCACTGAAATGTAAATTGTTCTATTGGCTAGTTTTAAAAGATAAAATTCTAACTAGATATAATCTAATAAGGAAAGGATGGCTTGGTTCTAGCACGTGTAGCTTTTGCAATCATAATGAAGCAGTAGACCATCTGTTCTTTAATTGCCCCTATGCTACACACTTTTGGAATACTGTTACTGACAGTATTCCAAATGGTTACCCACTGAATTTGTTGAACTTGGAAAGCTTTTGGTCCTCTGCATCTTCTTTAGATAAAGAAAAAGAAAAAAATTTCAAAACCCTTGGAGCTGCTTGGTTATGGACTATGTGGAACTAAAGAAATAAAAGAACCTTTGGTTCAGTAGGACAATGTTCCACAACTTCTATTTATGCAACTCTGCACCTTTTTCAACTTTGGACAGGTTCTACCTCAGGTCTGGAAATACGTGTAAGGAGGGAGGGTTTTACAAATACTCAAAGTGCTCCTGCAGCTCTCATCAATGCAGAAGTGGGAAACGCTATTTTTGCAGGAGATGGGGTGTTTGGTACTGAAAAACAACCTTGATGAGGATGAGGATCTCCTGGAACCTTGTTTTCTACTTTTTTCTAGTTTTTTCATACATGGCCTATTTTTAGTAGTGCTGTAATAGATTTGTCTCTTGGATGTAAGCCTGCATGTTTTTTAGGACGTTTTCACTTTTTTCTTTTTTTCTTTTTTCTTACATTTTCTTTACTGGGAATCACAGCTTGTGATTCGTTCTCTGTATGTTACTTTTCGTAGCATCAGTAAAGTATGTTGGCTTCCCATTGGATGAGGGCTTTTTTCAAAAAAAAAAAAATTCCAAATGGTATGTAATATAATTAGACATACCAAAAAAGGTAGGAAAAAAAATATTACGGTGTCAGAAAAAAAAAATTTCAAACATAACAAATTCTACATTCAATACATACACGGGCATCAATAAATTGAGTCGAGTTCCGATAATGTCAATATTATAGGTTTTTTATGTACATAAACTAAATCTTGACCATTCATTCATAATAATGATGAATACTTGTGATTAATTAGAACTCGAACATGCTTTAAAAGAACTATCCATGGCCGAATTTCCTTGTTTTATTTATTACTTTTATTCATACCAACCAGATTCGTGTAACTTGATTAACTTTTAATTAATATTCTGATTATACATTTACGAAACTAAAGCTTATTAAAATGAGAATTAGTACTTAATAAACCTTAATTAACATTCAAAATTATAAAGCAAACCCAACAAATCAAAATTATTCAAGTTGCGTGGGAACGACCCGTAACTCGATCCTAATTGGACCGAAAAAGCCCTCTGAGAGAGCTTTTTTTTCTTTGAAAATCAAGTGCTTTTTGTAGATTCACGACATAAATTAATATATAACCACACTTTTGAGATTGGTCTATAGTCTATAGTCTATACTTATTAAGGGGTCATTTGGATCGTTTAGGAATTTGAAAATTTTTTTATTTCTAGACATAAATTTATTAGAAAG
The DNA here is from genome assembly GCA_028095005.1 of Rhynchospora pubera. NCBI lineage: Eukaryota > Viridiplantae > Streptophyta > Magnoliopsida > Poales > Cyperaceae > Rhynchospora > Rhynchospora pubera. Next base: position 353,516,656 of record CM051459.1, on the reverse strand, counting down.
TGTGTACCTTTGTGAAGAGTTTGAATTATTTATAATAAATTTATATCTAAAAATAGAAAATTTTTCAAATTTTCCAAATTCTCACTTCAATCCAAACGCACCTAAAATCATATCCATGTACGCGGAACAGGAAATAATGCAGCTAAAGCAGGCCGAAAGATCTGCCAACGGCACTGAGCCACTGAAGCTACCACTCAACTCTTTTGAGTTCAATATTTAAAAACTCAGAAATTCATATCAAAGCCCAGCCTAGTACAATATGGATGAGGCCGTTAGAAGCAAATTCACCTAAGAAAATAAAAGAGGAAAAGAAACAAAAAAGGGCCGAGCACGTAGGGGATGAAGGGGGGTATTGTCCCCCTATGCACCAAAATGTGATTTTTTTTTAAAAAATTTTGTATGTATTTTTTTTTTTCAGAAAACTTATATAATGTGTCCCCCTAATAAAATATGAATAAGTAATTTGTCCCCCTACTGTCAATTTCTGTCTCCGGCCTGAAACAAAAGACAAGGTATCATACATATCATGCCTGGGCAGACTCGGCTCAGCTGCATAGCGTTGCACAGAAATGCAACCGTTGTATGTCGCCGCAGCCGATCTCAAAAAATATATAAATAAATAAAAGCACATTGTTTTGAAGAAAATGAGAAAATGTTTCATGTCGAAAAAAAACTTTACACACGGGATTAAATTGTTCATGTTAAATAGCTTGTTTAAAGTGATCTTTAATGTGTACTAATCTCCAGAGGTGGAGTGACAATTTGCAGGATAAAAGAACAGGTTGAAATTAAAATGTAACAGCGTTCATTATGTATTTTTTCTATATATAATTAATTTTCCCAATTTCTTTTTATATTCAATTTCGTATACACACGTTTCATTGGCACATCCTCATTTTTTTTTTCTTATTGCAACAGTGATATGTTCATTTCACCAGTCGCATTTTTTTCCTACATTCTAGCGACCAAATTAAACTCTAAACTGAACTGAAAATCACTATCAAAGTATCAAGTCCTGCTATTTAACGTGATACGTAAAGAAAAAAAAAAATTTCGGTGTCAATTCAACTTTGGCTTGTACGATAATTTACACCAATTAAAATTTTAATAATTGTTTTCAAAGGCACTAGTAATGACCGAATACTCTCAATTGAAATCATATCTGTTCCCCCCTCAAAGCATAACATACTGGGGGAAAAATTACCCCTCTTGAGAGTTAAAAAAATTGTTTTCCCACGCTCTTAAATTAACAAAATATTTTTAAAATTATGAAATATTATTAACAAGAATTTTAGTTATTGTGCACGTTTATATATATATACTTTCAACATCTTCACTGATATTTAAAGTTAGGAGGACATCTAGAAGCGCTTTGTATTTAAGAGAGTTTAGATTTGTTGCATTAAGGGCTACATAAACTATATAATTCCATTAATATTTTTAATTTTGTATTTTTGTTCCGCTGATGAATTATTTTATTAATTGGAGGGCACGCTGAAAGTGACAACCTGTATCACCATCATGGACCTTATGATATCTCGATCTTACCGGTCGGATATTTTAAGATACCACTGTCCACTGATAAACAAGTAGTTCATTAATATTAAGCACCGGCTTGGAGCTCCTCCTGTTTCTCTTGTTGATGCTTCAAATATGAAGGTATTCCTTGGTAGTATACTATTTTTTTTCTCTATAAAAAAAATTATTAGTTGTTCTCCTGAATTGATGACCATTGTATTCAGAAATAAGGCAATATTTATTTTGAAAAATAAAATTAGAGAACTTGAATTATTAATTTAGTATTATGTATTTATTGAACTTTCTAAATTTGGAAAACAAGAGAAAGTTGTAAGCTCTAATTTTGCATTGACATGTGGATCGACATACATAAAAGTTTTGTATATATATGGAAAAAAAAAAGTTAAGTTTGTTTGAAGGATATCTGCTTTGCTAACTCTTTGCACTAAATTGGTTATTAAATTTTGATTTATCCTCGCAAGTTACAAAACTTCAAATTTTGTGTATATCTATATAATTAAAAGGTTGATTAAATTAATTAATAATCATACTGTTAAACTCTGTCAAAAGTAGCTGCACATCCAGATCACAACAACATCATTTTTAACCGAGGAAATGATCTAAGTTGAAAAAATTTATAGCCAAAATTTGTTGGGTAAATGTTAAAATATAGTGACTGATTTTTTATGATAGATGCCAAGCCAAACCAGTGATTTTGACACCAAATGATTCAGATTTTGTCAATTCTTGCCTCTGATAAAAACAGAGTTCCGCAAGTTTATCTGTTCAATCTCCTCATTTATGATCATCATCGAGAAACAAAAAAATATGAGTCCAAATTTGATGACCCTGTATCTCATTTCAAAACAGTAAATCGTGACACAGTTGGAACGATGTCGATCTGAACTCTCATTTCATGTAGAAGGCAAATATGTACCGCCCACTTTTCAATCAGAAGTTTTAGATTTCACCAAAGTACTGTTACGTTTTAAATCTAAACAAAGGGACCACTATTTACAAAGGTTAAGCTTACACCGTACCATGAGCCAATTATTTGCTTGGTAGTTGGGACAGTCTAATGGTTCTATTAGTGTCCCAAAATAATTTAAAATGATCTAATCACTGTCTTGTGCTTTGGCTTGACGTCATCAATCTATAGTATTCTAGTACTCAACTACCTTGCAAAAGTCGAGTGGATTTTCTGAGACCCAGCTGATCCCTACAGCCACTACATATTTCCGAAGAATGAAAAACTGTCAGACCTAATGACTCGATCGGAACGGAGAAAATAAGAAATGAGTTCAGTTCAATCGAGAAAGAACGAGTTCAAATTGATCGGTGAAGAGATAAAAATGAAATCACAGAAGTTCATAAAGACGAATAGGAGGGAAGGACGACAATATTAGAAGATCGTGCAAGAATTCTCCTCAAATTTCTTGGTTTTGAGCGAGAATTAACTTTGCGATTTCATCAGGCTAAAGTCGCGTGAAATAAAATCGCTTCCGTTTATTTTGTCATCTCTGATCAGGGGTTCATAAAAATATAATTTTATTTTCATTTCTAGTTTTTTACCCTTGATCGGGTTAATTAATTAGTTTAAATTTATCTTATTATTTAAGAACACCAATTTGTGATATTTTCAGATGATATAAATCCAGATCATCGAGAGAAAATTGAATATTTGTTTCTTTCAATCCGCCCTTACGTTTAAGAAAGAATTTCCGAAAAGTAAGTCCGCAATTATATCATTATAATTGAAGATTTGATTACAATGACAGCGTATTGCTTAAAAAAAAATTACATAACGTTATCGAACAAAAGGAATGGACATGCTACATAACCAATGTCATGTATGATGAATCTTTCAAATCTTTTTTCGCGTTTCCCAAAATTAAGAGTTAAACATGCCAATTTTCCATCCGACGGTAACAATTATTATTCTTCCTATGGAATGATATACCAAAAAATAAAAATAATAATAATAATAAATAAATAAATACACACGCAACACGCAGAGGAATCTTCTTCTTTGTTTTCTTTTTCCTTTTAATTTTCTCTAACCACCGTGAAGTGCCTTCTTCCTTCGGTCACAGCTTACACAGAAAAACAGACCTTTGACTGTTCAATACCAGCAATCAAAAGTTGGCGCTTCAAGGATCTTATGTGGCTATATCCAAACATATATAGCTTGCAACGTAACCAGTACAGGCTTGGTAGTTGCTACCTAGCTTATCAAAAAAAAAAAAAAAAAAAAAACGCAACCAGTACTACTCCTTTCGTGCCATATATACCACCAAGCATCATTCAACTACCATACTTCTTTGGTTGTTTGAATTTAGTTTTTAATCCAAGGAGACGAGGAGTCATTTTCAAAGCACACCATGCTGAAAATAAATATAATAAATTTATTCTTCAAACTTCATTCTTTTATTCTAGCACCTACCAAAGTACCATGTCCCTGTATCATAGATTAATTAGTACTTTGCAGCTGATTAAAGCACACATCCTTCATTCCAATCCATGAAAACGCAACAAAATAGGCAAATAGCTAGCTAAAAGGAAAAGAGAGCAAAAGCTTAACCATGCAATTTTCCCACAAAAACCGGCTCACAATTTCTAAAACACTTCTCCTCCTCCTCCTCCTCCTCCTCCCTTTGTGCCTATTTAGTTATTTCTTTTTCTTTTCGAGCAACTCTGACTTGCAGCCTCTCTTCAACGATTCATCTTGCAATCCGACCAAAACCGAACTTAAGTCGTCTCTGCAGCAAAAAGAAGACCTCCGAATATTTATCGGCATTCTCACTGTTCCTCACCTCCATGAACGGCGCCACCTACTCCGCTTGGTCTATGCCTTACAAGTGCGCAGTCTGGCCACCGTTAAAGTGGACGTGCGTTTTGTATTTTGCCGCACAATGAATGAGGAGCAAATGATATTCCTTAAGCTCGAGATCATGCAACACAACGATATCATCATCCTTGATTGCTCCGAGAACCTAAATGATGGTAAGACCTATACATACTTCTCAAGCCTGCCGTCTATGCTAGGTGAGGAAGACAACAGTCGGCCATACGACTATGTCGTAAAAACAGATGACGATGCCTATTTCCGGCTAGATAATTTAGCTAAGTTTTTGAAAGATAAACCACGGAAGGATCTCTATTACGGTATGGAGCTTGGATGCGTAGGAGCACAGATTGCTTGCGGTGCAAATAACACATTCATGGCAGGTTTCGGGTATGTGTTGTCATGGGACCTTGTTGAATGGATAGCTAAGTCTGAAATTGCGCGCAATAACAAAATCGGGTTGGAGGATGTGATGTTGGGGAAGTGGCTCAATGAAGCAAATAAGGGGAAAAATAGGTATAATGGATTTCCAAATCAGTTTTATGACTATAAGGGAGATTTTCCAGATGATTATTTCCGGCACGAGCTTGTCGACAACACGGTGGCGGTACATAAGTTGAAAACGAACTTGCACTGGGCTAGAACTCTCAACTACTTCAATGCTACACATGGGTTAAAGCCTTCTAAGCTTCACAATAATCTTCTAATTCGTTGATTGATTAATTGATTGTATGTAGATTTTCTTTTTAATTGTATAATTTGTTGACCCTCAAAAAAAATTGTATAATTTATTTATTTTTACACGGAAGCTGCATTGTCAGCTGGGGGAGTGCCAGGTCAAATTTGAAATACGGACCTCTCTGGATAGATGGAGAATTAAGACTGCTTCGACACTTGTAATTACACAATTGAATTTTCTATTTGGAGAAGGAATTAATGGGCAATCTGCCAATCTCTTTTTTTTTTTTTATGAAGAATCATATTTTGCGTGTAAGAACTTCTCACTATCCTTTCAGTCGCCTTTCTAAACACAGGAGAAAACTACATGTTCCTTGTGGCTCCAGTAAGTCAAACTCTTGGAAAGATGCTTTCGAGCTGTTTGTTCCGAATACCGAACTAAAGCCACCGACAAATTTATTTAAAAAAAATACCAAACTGAAATGTTCTGAAACTATTCAATGGTGGCTAACCAAATGGCCAGGCACAGTTATCTTCTTATCTTTCATGTGTAAGAGCTTAAATATTGAAAAAAAATTAAGTTCTTCTAATTATTTTATGTATAATTAGTTCAAGAGGAAAGAGTTAAGAGTCATAAAAGTTCTTATCTTATACTAGCAGTTTGGTACAGCCTTCATTTTTTTATGCATATTCCGGGACCGAAATTTTAAAAAATAATGCTAAATTAATATAATATATTAAATATAATATCAATATAATAATATTTTTTAAAATAGTACCACGGAATCCCAAACGGAAAGCTAAGATCGGAATCCAGGAATCCAATCTTACGTTCGGAATCTGGGATTCCGATCTCGTGATACTATTTAAAAAAAATATTATTATATTGATATTATTTTTAATATATTATATTAATTTAATACTATTTTTAAATTTTTCGGATTCTCATAGCAAATCAAATTTTATAATTTTTTAGATTTTATTACTATTTTTTAAATTTTTTTAAAACATGTTATTTATGCTAATTATTTTATTTATGCAAGGGTTGTAATTAAACAAAGACTAACTTAACTCTTACTCTTGTTCAGGTCAAGTAATCTAAGTCCAACTACCTAACTTCCAAACTCTCTAAACTTCAACTCTCGTTTTTTGATTTAGGTTGTTTAGTTTAACTTCTTGGATTCATGGTAAATTCAACCTCTCAGGAATTACTCACCAATTAGTTCTATTAAAGTGTTCAATTCAAGTTAATCAATTTTGGGTCTAAACTATTAAACGTGATCATTCGCTTAACGGGACAATCAATTCACAAGTACCAAACATAAATAATAACCATTAAGCAATTCAATCACAAGAGATAAATCATAAACTACTTTAATTAGCAAAGTTAAACTATCCAAAAATATATCAATCAACATAGATAGGAAGGTTCTCAACTATAGCACTAACATAGCAAATATAATCATACAAACAAGCATATATCATCAATAAAGCAAGACATGAAAGATAAATCATTTAGACATACTTGATTATACATGGTAATTTTGCATATAATGCGCAAATAATGCATTTTCTGAGCATCATTTGATCATTCCAAGCGATTCTACATTTATTCTAAGACATTTAATCGTAATAATCTATATTTAAATTCTTTATACGGTCTAGAATATGATTCAGATATTACTTATTCATAATGTTGCATTATACATTGTAAATATGCATATAAGTTACAAATAAAGATTATTTTTGTGTATATTTTGGGAATTTCATCCAATTTTGGATTCGTTTAAAGTAATTTGATCGCAATAATTTATACTTAAGTTCTCTATACGATGAAGAATATGATTAATTAAGATCTTACTTATTTAAAAATATTTGATTATACATAGTAATTTTAGATATATAATGTACAAACGATACATGTTCTGAGTATCATTTGATCATTTCAAGAGATTCTACGTAGTAATGCTGGTAGGTGACCTTTGACACTGACTTCCTTCCTTCTTTTTTCTCTTGGGCCACCTTTTTCGAGCTCTGTGGCCGATGCCTAAAAATGAAACTGTAGTAGTTCGCTGACTATTAAGAAAATGATCATTGTAAACAATTTTTAATTTATTATTATTATTATTATTATTATTATTATTATTATTATTATTATTATTAGTATTCTTATTATTTTGACATACTTTCGATGTAATAAGTAATTACAAGCAATTTTGTTCCACTTAAAATATGTACGAAACATCATTCTGTTATATAATTAAGAAGATTTTAAGAGGATGCTCAAATATTTATATATATTTATCACATGACTAGTAGAAGAATTATTCCGTACATCGCAACATTATAACAACGAAAGTGTGACAAGATTAAAGAATAAAGTTTTTAAAATGTGCACAGTCGGTCGTCCAATAGGAAACTTAAAATGTGCAGCTTGGTCTTGAACCCAATCCCTTCAATACTCAGCTGGCTGCACCATAGGTTACACAACTTACGTTGCAGAGAGTTTTTTTTCAGAATAATCAATGGATCATACGATCTAGGTGATTCGAAATTTAGTACCCCTGCATTCGAATCTTGATGCCATCCAACCGCTGAGAAAGCTCTTCATCTTTGAAGCACAAGCACTAGTGCACTACAGTTCGAAACATTTTTTAAAACTAATTCTTTAATTTTATTCAGGGGACGAGAAAAAGGTGTTGTTCTAGAATCAAAGACCAGTTCAATTGGAACTTTAACTCAGATGAGAGATTTCCAGTCAAATCTGTCTACAAATTTCAGAAGTCGTTTTCCAAAATTAACTCAACACTTTTCTTCTTTTGAAAACCTATGTTGCACGGTACGAGTGCGGGTGTCGTATCGGATACGATGCGGGTGTGTGGATATGATATTTTTTAAAAAATTAGAATACGGAAGTATATATAGAATAATTAAAATAAAATAATTATATATTTATGGAACCCACCAAAATATGTGTAAAAAAAATTGATCAATTTTTTCGGATACACAAAATGCATAAATTGGTTCAGAACATGCACAAATTAAGTATTGCTAACATTAATGATGTGATAGTAAAGGATATTTTCATTTTTTTTATTCCAAATTTCACTTTGGAAAATGGTGCGTAAAGAGTAAAGGCTCAATGGTCAAAAGACAAAGGCACAAAAGGAGTGGGACCCATGAATTAATTCAGAGATTGCCATTATGTCTTTTCGAACAAAAACTTGACTGTTTCTCTTCCCTTCCAAAGTCCAAAACCATTAGAAAGGAAAGGAACTCTTTCTCGTATCCATAAACGTATCTAGAAACGTATCCATGCATATTTAAAAGATGGATATGGACAAATCATTTTTGCAATTTTTTGAAAACTAAATATCCCGCCACGAATGAAGATTTTCATCTGACAAAATGACTCAATTTAAGATTACTTCAATTGATAACTCGAAGAAAAGGGGATGGCAGCTAGCGAATATTTGCACACCGTGCGTCTCAAATAAAGAAACAAACAAACAGTGCATCGCCTCTTTAATGACCGTCACTTGTGTTGCAGAAGTTGTGCATAGAGCGAGAGTGTTCTCATTTCCTTTTTCACCTATGACATACCGTGATTTTTTTGTTTACTGTATCTCTTTTCTGGGTGATCATAGGGCCTCAATGAAGATTTAGTTGAATGACTATTAATTATAATTTTAAAGAATTGATTGGAATAAGAACGTATATTTAATTTTTTATTACCATTTTGTAGGTCGTGAACAGGAAGTTAGAACTGTGCTATGTTTTATTTGCTCTTAGTACTACTAATTATCAATTTTAGTTTGATGTCTATTTTTGTTTAAGCAGATAATAATAGAGAGATTCAACTTAAAATCGAGTATAGATAAATACTAGTAAAGAAATAAAAGTTTTGTTACCTGATGGAGGGCTCATGATGTGTAATTTTTTTCGGTAATTTTTAATTGTGGTAGTTCGTTTGAAATTCTTGTTTTGTGAGTTATATTTTTATTTGTGTGTCTGCTGCTATAAAGCGTAGTAAAAAAATCGGAAAAATTGTCCCGTTAAAGTTAGAAAGAAAGAAAGTAAGAAAGCGCGTTTTTCGTCAAGTAATAGAACAAGCGTGTTAACGCCATGACAATCTCTCTGAGGCATTCCACGGACACCTGATCTGCCAGACCTGCTACAAAAATAATTGCCCGAAAATGCCAAATCATTTTAGTTCGTATTATGCATGCGAAGGTTCACTACACGCTCAATAGTAGTTGTGAGATTTTATCAATCACTAAAAATGTCCTCTCTTAACTCTCCTCTCGCTGCTTCCTCTCTGGCGATTCTCATGGCGATTCTCTGACTTCCTAATCATCTCCGGTTTTTATCTTTTCTCTCATATCTTTCTGCTCTTATTAATTTTTTGCTACCCTCTTACCCAAAATCTCTATCTCCTTAACCCACTGTTTTCTTTTTACACTGTTCTTCCTATTTCTCATCCTATAGTACCCATAATCTTCATCTCTTTCATTTTATTTTCTCCTCTACCTTACGTTTTCAACTATTATAGTCTTTATTTTTCTTAAACAAACAAAAACAAGAAACCAAAAAAAAAAAAAAAACAAAAACAAAAATCTGCTATAGCCATTAACCATCGCAAATGGAGCCCGTCCCTATCCCTGCTTATCCTTTCCTACAAAACCGCACACAACATGGCCGCATAATGTTTGATGAGTACGATTTGACAAACTCAATACCTTCAGAAATGTCACAATCTCTTCTTGTTACTATAACCAATCCCCATCTTCCTTGGACCGCTGGGAATATTCAGCGATTCATTGGAGACATGACCTATAGACCTGTCACTGAAATTCGATGTTTCCAAAAATCACCCAGTCAATTTCTAATCCAACTTCCAAATTCTGCAAGTGCTTTCAGACTCATCAGGGATTATATGGATGATGCAGCAGATCATGGCTTGGCATTATCTTTATATAAAGATCCTGATTTGCCGTTCCATTTCGTCACATACTTAGTTCGGATCACTATCCATTCCTACCCAATAAGAATATGGGACGACCACTGCATTAGGAAATCTATTTCTGAATTTGGAAAAGCTCTTTCCATTAGTTACCCTGATAGTTTAGACAGAGACAGGTCGATGCTTCGACTCTGGGTCAATTGCCGAGATCCTCTAGCGATCCCGGAAGACATCCTCTTGGGTTACGAAACTAGGTGGACAATATGCCCGATTTCTATAAATGAATGGTGTCCAGATGGATGGGTAATACCACCTGAAGACCAAGATTTACTTCACGATGGAAGAAGCCCTCAAGAAAGTCTGTTTGCAATCCACCGACGAAACCTCAATCGTCGATTCAGAGAAAACCCTTGCTCCCAATCGCCGGCCGTAGATGCAGGACCTTCCAATGCACCACCAGTAAATGACCAGGCTAATTTGGAGATTTCTCCTACATCGGTCCACAACATTCATCCTGAACCAAGTGCATTCAATGATTCAAATGACACATTAACAGGTGTAACTGGATGCACCCCATCAGGTTCGCATCTTTCCAATTTTCCTAATTCTTTACACTTATTGACACCTCTTCGCCACTCCCCAAAAAAGTTACCGACTTCACTACCTATTAGAATTAACTCTTTATTTGAGAAAGCCCCCACTATATTCCTCAACATTTCTGAACATAAAATCATACGAAAACCACAACTACACCCTCATATACCTATTAGACACTCTACCAAACCACCCACACACTCTATCCTAGGCCCTCCCCCAAGTCGTACTAACATGGCAAACACGAACCAACCCAATGACCTCATTAATAAATTTGCAGATCTCTCTTCCTCGGGCGTTAGACGAGGACCATCTGTTCAACTTTCCCGAGGCGACACAAAAACTAAGGACTGGACTCTGCAGGCATTATTGCGAGTAGTTACAGATAGACAAGTGGATGTCAACCGGCTTCGAAGTTCAATGATTGAGGCTTGGCGTTCAGACCCCTCAACCACTGTATCTGAAACTACCACACGTAACACTTTTCTGGTTGAATTCACTACACAAAATGATCTCCTTCGCGCTCTCGACAGAGGTATCCTGAATCACAGAGGAGACCCTATCATTCTTAGACGATTTATGAATGAAACAGACTCACAGAACCGCCAAGTAGACTTTATGGAGACATGGGTACAGTTTCATAGCATTCCCCATGACTTCATGACTGAAACAGGTATCTTAAACCTATCTCTTTCAATTGGTACACCTTTATCAGATGCTCAGCCTATCATAACTGCTGGTTCAAGTTACTATCGTCAAAAGCTTCGCATTAAAATAGACAAACCATTATTTGATGAAATAGCCTTATTACATACAGACCTTGGCGAAATTCTTGTACCACTAGTGTATGAAAAGATTGATAAAATTTGTAGAAATTGTGGATTATTAGGCCATGACCATTTTACCTGCCCCAAAAGAATGCAACAATTAAGAGAAATTACAGATTCATTAGAATCTCAAAACTCATGTTTCTCAGGTCAACAAGAAGCCCAAGTTCCAAATAAACTTGAGGGACAGAGACTTATATCAGCATCATCTTCTAATCAAGCTTTCAACTTTGAGGGCAACCTTAACAAAGATCGCAAAGGCAAAGCGATTATGGAGGAACCTGCTACAAAGCCTAAACAAAGAGTAACCAGACCCAAATCCAAAAATCTGACGATTGGTCCACCCCATCTGGTTAAAAAGGAACAAAACTCCCAAAAGAGAGGACCCTACAGCAAGACCCTTTTTACCGAGTCTTCCTCTTCTAAGGAAGAAATTTCAGGCCCACCAGGCCCTAAAAGGGTGAAGGAGGCGCACCCGAATGCGCCTCCACAACCTATATGAATATCATAGGTTGGAACTGCCGCGGTATTGGAGGACTGCGGAAACATCAGTTCATTAAAGACCTCCTCCTCTCGACCCAGGCGGACATTATGTTTCTTTCTGAGACTAAGGCATCTTTCGACAGAACCACAAAATTTATTCACACATTACCGTTAAAAAATAATGTTTTCTCTGCTTCAAAAGGTCTGTCGGGGGGGATTGCACTCTGTTGGTCAGACACCATAAACTTACATGTCTTAGAGGTGACTCACAACCATATTTGGGCAAAAATCATTTACCCTCATAAACCACCATGGTACCTGATATGTGTCTATGGTGATCCCACTAGAAAACATAATCAAACCTTTTGGAACTACATAGACCAAATTCTTCTCCTTAATACACCCACATGTATCATGGGAGACTTTAATGCTATAAGCTCTCTACAGGACAAACATGGGGGTAAATCTCAACTAAAAAACAATGACCATCTTTTTAAACAATTTATATCTAATTCAGGTTTATTAGATCTTGATTTTTCAGGTCCTGCCTACACATGGGTCGGAAGACAACACACTTCAAAACCTATATTCGAGGGATTAGACAGATTTCTAGTGACTCCTACTTGGCTAAGTCGTTACCCTTGCACTATGGTAAAACATCTACCAAGAATACATAGTGATCACAGCCCAATTATTCTAAAAACAGACGGCTTCAAACCCATCAACAAACAATTTCGCATCGAGCACTCATGGTTCCTTGACAAGGATTTCAATTTCCTATGTGAATATTCCTGGTCACAACCACACAACTCAACTTGGGACACTAAGCTGCAATCTTTGACAAAGAACATAACCACTTGGGCAAAACAAAAACCATCTCCACCTCAGCGGTTAAAGGCCATTGACAAACAAATTCTTGACTTTCAATCCTTACATCCACTACAGCAAGATCCAAAAATTGAAAGACAACTTCTTAAAGATAGATGGGAGGCCGAGACGCTCAATAATGAATATTGGAGGCAAAGATCACGGATCAAATGGGCAGAAGAGGGAGACCGTAACACTCGCTTCTTCCATACTGTAGCTACAGTGAGAAGACGACGCAACAACATATCAGAGTTGGATACAACCTCAGGACAAACTCTCACAAAGGACTCAGAAATTAAAGGTGAATTTTTAAAATATTATAAAAAACTCTATACTGAGACCCCTGCTCAAAACCATTCCATTGACACACTTGACCAATTTTTTGAAAATATCAAAACCATACCTGGCCCAAAATTTCCCTATGACACACATGAAAAACTTATTGCCTTGCCATCAAAAAATGAAATTTGTCAAACCCTATTCTCAATGTCCCCCCACAGCGCCCCAGGCCCTGATGGAATAACAACTAAATTCCTACAAAATCTCTGGCCAATTCTAGGGGACAGTTTGACAGCTGCTATCACAGACTGCTTTAAATCCCAACATGTACCCTGTAACTGGCTTAAAGGAAGAATGATTCTTATCAAGAAAAATGATGATGCAAAAACAACCTCAGACTATAGACCTATAAGTATTGGCAACATCACATATCGTTTACTTATGAAAATAATTGCCTCTAGGATAAGACCTTATATCTCTGATGTCATCTCCTACAATCAAACAGCTTTTATCAAAGGGCGAAATATAACAGATAACATCCACCTTGTCAAAGAAGTTATGCACTCATTTACCTCCTTAAAATACCACGGTGAAAATTTCCTTTTTAAAGCTGACATAACAAAAGCATTTGATACAGTTCGCTGGGCTTACCTAGAAAAAATGCTAGATTACCTTAAATTTCCATCAGAGCTATGGAATCTTATCTCTAATTGTCTAACGAATAGCACCATTTCCATAGAAATTAATGGCTCAGGCAATAAAGGGAGCTTTATCAAACCCTCTAGGGGCCTCCGACAAGGATGCCCACTTTCACCACTGCTCTTTGTTTTGGCAATGGAGGGCTTCTCAAGACTGACACACCTACGGATGACAAAGCTCCCTCTAACAGGTATAACACTAACACCTCACTGTCCCCCTATTTCTCACATCATTTATGCTGATGATGTCCTAATTTTTGGAAACTCTACTGTAACAGACGCTCGCCACTGGCTAAACATTTTAACCTACTTCTCAACAGTTTCAGGCCTGACCATAAACCCACGCAAATCTAAGGTATGGTTTAGTAACAAATGTTCCCCAATGATACAAACCTTGATTCTTACAACTTTGCAAGCACAAAGAGGAGACGTAGATTCATACCTCGGAGTATCTCTAGCCCAGCCCCCCACATACAATACATACACCTCAAAATTATTACTTCAAAAAATACATCACAGACTTGGTGGCTGGAGAAGGGATCTCCTCTCTCATGCAGGAAGGCTAACTCTTATCAAGGCGACTTTATGCTCATTGCCAGTACATCTATTCTCTGTATCCCTATTCAACAAAGGTATGATCAACTCCATTAACAAAATTTTAAAACAATTTTTTTGGGGAAAAACACAAAACCGTTTCATCCATCCAATTGCTTGGTCTAAGGCCACAATACCAATTGAAAATGGGGGATTAGGTATAAAGGATCTTTCACTTTTTAATCAAGCTTTAATGTTAAAAACAGTCTGGAACCTAGCATCAAACAAACCCATCAAGTGGATTGACCAAGTTAAGGGGAAGTACTGTTGGGAAAGGGGCCTGTGGGGAACTAGCACAACCAGGGATTGTAGTAAATTATGGAAAGATATCCAACACCTCAAACCTTTTTTCAAACATCATATACATTGGGATGTCCAATCAGGTACGACAATCCCTGCACAAAACCAGCCTTGGATAAAAAATTGGGACAAAAGAACCATCACCTTCAAATCCCAGGAGATAACCATCTCTTCTCTTTATGACCATGAAACTGCCCAATGGGATCACCAAAACCTCTCTCTTCTTTTTAACTCCAACCAACGCAGATTCATTGTTACCAAAGCTCCTGTACCAAAATAAGACCCCCTAATCAGTGATAGATTAATTTGGGACGAATCAAAAAAAGGTGTTTATACAACTAAAGAGGGGTACAACATATTACAAAACACGAAATTGAGCCTGACCACTAATTCTTTCAACTGGACAAAAATGTGGCAATGCAAATTCTTACTTCCCAGAGTTAAGGTTTTCATATGGAGAGCTTATCACAATGGCCTAGTGACTGGACACCGTATCAAAAAGATTTTCCCTAATATTATTAACCAATGCTCCATATGTGGACACCTAGATGATACTATTAACCATATCTTATTCCACTGTCCTTTATCACGATCTATTTGGTTCCACAGTGCACTTTCTCTCAAAACAGATGCTTTACCCAGTCCTTTTCACGATGCACTACAGTTTTTATTTGTAAACCTATCTATAGCTGACTTTGCACTTGCCTGTAACATTTTATGGTCCATATGGAAATCAAGAAATAACTACATTTTCAGAGCATCTCCAATAAACCTTAATAACGTACTCCTAACGGCACATCAGTACCAACTCAACAGACAGACCAATCCCAAAACATTCAAACAAAAAGAGATTATAAATAAACATTGCTTACCTGCCTACTCTTTTACTATTCTTGTAGATGCTTCTTGGACAGTGTGCAAAAAATCGGGAATAGCGGCTCTATGCTACAATTTACTGGATCTCCTGGTATGGACAGAAACATCAACAATATTGGCTGATTGCCCTTTTCAAGCCGAGTCAGAAGCAGTCTTCATGGCTCTAAATCATATTAAAAATGCACAAGGTCAGAGCCAATCTCATCAATACATACTTTTAACTGATTGCAAGGTATTAACCCAAATCATTAACCAAAATGACATTGATCTCATACCTAATTGGAGATGCCTAGAAATCATCACCCGTATCCAGGAAACCATCCAACTTCTGCCCCAAATTATACAAATAGTATTTTGCCCTAGACAAAAAACAATGCCTGCAGATTTTTTAGCCAAAAAAGCTCGAAAAAATCAAACACTAGGCCAAAATATAATTAATATTAATCCATACCTGAACAAACAAGTACCAACCAAGCTTGATAATAATCTCTTCGAAAGACTTGCCCCCGAGATAATCTAGCCTTCTTCAAAGACTGAGCCTCTCTCCCTGCACCAATCTTAAACTTTTCACTAAGGGCCTACTATAGCAACATAAAAATCTACTAGTTCAAAAAAAAAAAAAAAAAAATCTTTTCCGTAAATTACCCTTCATAGTACCAATTACTGGTTTTTGTTTACTCTTAGTTATCTATTTACTTATCTAAAATTCCCCGATATACAAAAAAAAAAAACAACAAAGAAAAAAACAAAAATTCAGAAAGTACCTTCTGGTGTTTTTTTTTTCCTGCTGCAGAAACCTTCCCTTTGTTATCAGCTTCCTTGCATGAACCTCTTTACCTTATCCTCCCCTCCCCTCAGACCCAAATTTCCTACAGCAAAAAACAGCAGGTGAGACACTTAATCCTGACCTCCGCAAAACCCTTCAACTATGAGACGACCAAATGAAATAGGTTAAAGAGATAACACTTATCAACAAATGGTTTTTCTGTTCTGATAAAATAATGCTCAACATATCTTCCTCAGCTGTCACAACAAGACCATCGGAGCTTACTTGATTTGTTACAATTTTAGATCAAGCAAGCTTTGCACATTCAAGAACTTCGTCGAGATAGATCGGGAAGATTTGGTGATGATGTATTCAGGTTTTCTTTTGGAGTTTTAGGAAGTGCTCTGGTCAAGAAGATGAAGGAAGATGCGCCGCAACAAAAATGATTCTTAGGTTGTTCTTTACTCAGCTCCGAATTGGGGTTATATATGCAGCTCGCATAGCTGACAGCCTGTTACTTTTCTTTTAATTTTTCTTTTCTTTTCTAGGTTTTTGATATTGTAATATGGGCTAGACTTGGTTATTTTAAAGGCCCAAATGTTTAAGTCTTTAAAACAAGTTATTAATAAAGTTTGCCTACGGGCTTCATCTTCGAAAAAAAAAAAAAAAGGAAAGAATATGAACGTTTTGTCGGAGATCTTAAGAAAGATCCTAACGCACCTGTTAAGTAACAGAGGCATTTTAGTCTTAACAGAACAATTTAGCGTGAATTGCAAGTAACAGGGGCATTTTAGTCCTAACGCCCCTCTTTGCAATGCCCTTCCTCCTCCGCTCCACTGCTCCAGTTAGAAATTATAAATTAGAAACCAGACTCCATTTCTTCTATTTCTCTTTCTAAATTTCTAAATACGCTCTGCTCCGCTCCACTCCATTCCATTTCTATTTCTCCGATTGCCCCTCTTCTTCTTCTTCTTCTTCTTCTTCTTCTTCTTCTTCTTCTAGTTCCCCCGTTTAAGTCCAAGTCGACACCACTCGACTTCTCCGATCTCCGATCTAGGGTTTCCGTCTCTCTTCTCGTTCGAGTCGACACCACTCAACTTCTCTCTCCGATCTAGGGTTTGTCTCTCTTTCTCTTCAGAAGACGATGGTCGCCGCCTTCAATTTTACACCTTAGGTTTGTCGAATGTCTCGTTCTTTTCTTTTTCTTTTTTTTGCAATCTGAAGCCGTAAGTTATTTGTCGAATGTATTTTAATTTTTTTTTAATTTCGTACTTTTTTTTTGAGTCAGCGTCTTCCTTGTTTCTTGCATCTTGGTTCTCGCTGACCTTACGAAATTTCTAACGAGGTGCTGTACTCTTACCATTTATCCCCTATCTTTCTCTTTAATCACTTTTAACCAGAAAATTCTCCAAATTATCTGCATCAATTTTTGTCTGAACAGTTACATATTTTGCAAAATTGTTCATGTCCAAGGAACTTTATTATTGGTAAATAATTGTGTCTATGTAGCTGCTCTTGTTGCAGTAATATTCATTTATAGTGAATCAGTTCTGATGGTCTGATTAATTTGTTACATAGAAGATTGAAGAATTTTAGTTGAAGTATTTAAGTAAGTTTCTAATACTAGTAGCATATTTAACATAGTCTGTTAAAATAGTAGCATAGTAACCATATTCTCACTGTGCTTTTGAGATTCAGTTTATTGTACGCATCTAGTTAGTATAGTGTTTCTTGTATGCATCTGGTTAGCTTTTTCTAAAAAGATTTTAGAGTTTGCCTTGTATATTCATTTCAAATTATAAAAATTTGAATGAAAACAAAGATCTGAACAGATCATTTTTGCAATTTTTTCTGAACAGATGGATATGGACATAAGAGATGATGAGATGCAACCCACAGTACAGCCAGAGAACAGATAATGACTTTTTTATATATCTCCTATAATGGTTTTCTAATAATTATAAAATTTGCTCAAATGTTTAATATCATGCACTCTGGTGGCCTAATTGAGTTATGAGAGATATTTTAACTGAACTTAGTACCATAGTAATTTGAGATACTTTGACTAATAGAAACCAACACACCTTCTAAATGAGCCTTGATTAATTAAAATTTATATTATATAAATTGTGTCACAAACTGAATCCTTTTTTTTTAATCGGGTCACAATCTGAATCCTATTATGGAAGCTAGGTAGGAAAGGTTAGTGTCATTTATTAATTTAATTGGAATGTGTGCTTAACAATTTTCCATCTTATTCTTTTGATTGGTGCAGTTTCAGAGCAAAAATTTTGACTCCATGGGTAATCGCAACATGTGAACGAAAAGGAGGGGAAAGAAGGGGAGAGTGTGAGCAATGCCAGTTTGAAGACTAAAAATTGCTGGCACGATATCTTTCAGTAATGCTAGGAAAATTAGTCACTGTTAGACTGCAATAAGGTATATTCTTTGTCCCTGATTTCAAGTTAAAATAGTATAGAAAGTAGCATATATAATCAGCAAAAGGCATTTTTGTAGTTGAATTATAAGCTGTGGAATTTTGTGTTTCAAGTACTATGTTATTGAGTAAAACATATAATTTGCAATACACATATATGGTCTTAAAATATGAACAATAGTAGATTTTAATTTTTTTTCTTTGTAAAATTATTGTTGGTTAGCATTTCCTAACAATATTTTAGGGTTTGCCTAGTATATGCATTAATTTGTTTAAGCATATTTTGTTATCTAGCTTTCTAATAATTATAAAAATTTCACATGAAATAAAAAAAAAAGATCCTAACAGATTGGAATTTTTTTTCTAAATAGATGGATAGAGACATTAGAGATGAGGAGATGCCACCAACTGTACTGCGCAGAGAACAGATAATAACTTTGTTTATATATCTTCTATTATGGTTTTCTAATTATTATAAATTTGCTCTTGTTTCTTTTTAGATATTTGGTTGCTATCTCTTTGATAGTTTTTACTTGTTTTACATTTAATTTGTGCCAAGTACTTGCAGGGTTTGGTGCTGTAATGTTTTGCTCGTAATTTTCTATTTCTTTTCTTTCCCTATTTTATGAAGAGCACAATGTTTAAATTGTATTGGCTGAACCATATGCCTCCCTGTTTTTCCTTGGTGTTTCTCTTTTATATCGTCATCAATTGCCGATTATAGAGCGGTAATGAGGAACTAAATTGGGGCTAATTTCATGGTACTTGGGGCTTAAAATTGAGTTTTGGGTAGGGATGGGGAGGTGTAAACCGATGCTGGTATGGAAAAGTTCTAGAAGTCATCAACTGATTACCTTGTCAAAATTCCTATATTTTCAAAAATGTTTGTTTTATACAGATTCTTTATCTTCAACTGTGGATTACTTTTTGAATAGCCAAATTCATATATTACATTATACTGTTTGATGCAGGGGACAATAATGGAATGACTTGTAGAACAACAATTGGAATTGCAAAGGTAATCAATGCACTGACTCATCTACCCCTCCCATTTGAAGACCAAAAATTGCTGACAGGACAGCTTTCAGTAATGCTAGGAAAATTAGTCACTAGTAGACTGCAATAAGGTATATTCTTTGTCCCTGATTGCAAGTTAAAATAGTATAGAAAGTAGCATATATAATCAGCAAAAGTCATTTTTCGAGTTGAATTATAAGCAGTGGAATTTTTTTGTTTCAAGTACTATGTTATCGAGTAATACATATACATTGCAATACACATATATGGTCTTAAGGAAAAAAGATAAGCGTATTTAAAATTTGAATGGAAGTACATATTTAAAATAAACTACTGTGGATTACTTTTTGAATAGCCAAATTCCTATATTATATTATACTGTTTGATGCAGGGGACAATAATTGGAATGGCTGGTAGAACAACAATTGGAATTGCAAATTTGAGGTACACATCTATTCATTTTGACCAGAATCCGCTTTGATTGTGTAAATGTTAGTTATTCAGGTCTATCACAGCAGAAAATATTCTTGCAATCTAATTCAAGAGTGTTTCACTTTGTTGAGTTCCTTAGAAGTTCTGAATTACATCCACGTACACAAAATAATTTAATTTTTCGCAACAAATTTGACATTCACACGATACCTCAAGCTGAAATTGAAAAGCTGTAGCATTGAGTTTTAAGATATACACAGTTTAGTTCAAGAAATAAACAATATGGTATAGCAGTAATGCAATACCAACCTCTAGGGATGCATAGAGAGGGCTCGCAAGCAACAACTCTTAGCAGTTTTGGCATCTGCTTCTCCTTTTAGTGGTGGTATGTTACCTTGTAGGTTTTTTTTTTTTTGGTATTTTTATTTCATTTCATGATCAGGTGGTCTGATGACATCCTCTCTTAAGATATGCATAATGATATAAATCAGACCAGATTTGAGTATTGTAGAACAGTGGGTTAGTTGATACCAATTTGGAGTATATTAAGTTGAATTTTTAAGTTAAATCAGACCAAATTTCAGATGTAAAAATTGATCGCACCTCGTAAAAATGTTGTAGTAGTCTCGTAGACTTGTAGTTTTTGATATTAATGTAAAAATTTTGTCTTGGACATAAATGTACAACGAAGAGAAATACCTAGAAGATTATTTGGATCTTGCTTAACTGAATAAGCTCAATTTTTTGACTGATTGGAGTGATGGGTTAATTTCGTTAAATTAGGTAATGTTCGTTTGCTCTTGCTGTAAATTAATCCTTTTCTTGAATTGGGTCACTATATAAATCCTGTTATTGAAGCTTTTTGATAGGAAAGATTAGTATCATTTATTAATTTAATTGGAATGTGTGCTAAACAATTTTCCATCTTATTCTTTTGATTGGTGCAGATTCAGACTTAAATTTTTTGGACTCCATGGGTAATTGCAACATGTGAACGTAAAGGGGGGGGGCGGGGGAAGAAGGGAGAGTATGAGCAATGCCAGTTGGAAGACTAAAAATTGCTGGCACGGCAGCTTTCAGTAATGCTAGGAAAATTAGTCACCGGTAGACTGCAATAAGGTATATTCTTTGTCCCTGATTTCAGGTTAAAATAGTATAGAAAGTGGCATATATAATCATCAAAAGGCATTTTTGGAGTTAAATTATAAGCAGCGGAATTTTTTGTTTCAAGTACTTTGTTATCGAGTAATACATATAATTTGCAATACACATATATGGTCTTAAAATATGGTCATCAATTGCCGATTAGAGAGCGGTAATAAGCGACTAAATTGGGGCTAATTTTATGGTACTTGGGGTTTAAAATTGAGTTTTGGGTATGGATGGGGAGGTGTAAACCGATGCCGGTATGGAAAAGTTCTAGCAGTCATCAACTGATTACCATGTCAAAATTGCCAGAACAACTAAAAGCAACATGAGAACAAGAGACAAATCATACAGGCGAGTCTTTGGGTCTGCACGGCAAGTGTTCGATAAAATGTGCCAGTTACAGGCGAGTCTTTGTCCTTGATGATGGTATTTCGCCTTGCAATCTACTATTTGTTTACTTTTTAATTATTTATAATCAGTAAAATCTACTCGACTGTCTGCCTCCCCTATCATGAAATTGTTAATTTTGGTGTTTTCATATGTGAGATAAACTTCTTCTGTTTTGGTCAATTTCCTATCCAATATATTTTTACTGACATTTTATCTTCTTTGTCTTATTAGATCCTACTTAAATGGTGCGGATGCCGTGTTGGTAGGCATGATAACCTAGATACTCATAGACAAAGAGGAAGCGAAAGGTAATATTTTGTGCAGAATTAATGTCCACTTATTCATTTGGTCATGGATTACTATTCTCATATATATTGTAGCATTTAAATTTGCAGAATTCAATGGGTCATAGATTCTTTTTTTTCCTCCCTTAAGATAGGAATTTTGAAAAGATGTATTGGTTAGTATGTGTTTGATGAAATGCCTAAGAGAACATGTGGCATCATCGCCTATATTTTGTTCTCCGGCCACGGAACTACCATAAGCTTTCATGGCACATAACACACATGACCACCTATAGTTTGTGATTTTGAAAACTTAAGTCACTGTCCTTATTTAAACTACAGTAGAAAAAATTGTTAAGGAAAAAAGATAAGCGCATTTAAAATTTGAATGGCAGTACGTATTAATCTCATGATGATTATTTAAACTATTTTATATCATATTACTTGTCAGAATGCAATAAACATTTGTTATTTATATACATATTAATCGTTTTATTTTGGTTTGGAGTAGGTTTCAACATGCGTGCTACAATAAGATACGCTTTGCCCAGAAAAATCTTTCAGAGAACTAGGATGGAGGTTTGTTTATCATTCCTTTTTGGCATCTTACAAATATGAGATACCTTTCGTTGTTAGGTTTTATTTTTGCTTGGATATGTTTATGGCATGACAACTTATGAGAAAAGTATGTACGAAGAAGGCATATCTATCTTTGTCCGTAGTGATACAAACTTTCAAGATTACTATCCTCAATTTTTTCGAGTATAAAGCGGTACCATCAGATTACTATCCTCAGATTAACCTTTTTAATTTCGTTTTTCTTTTTTGAGTCGGCGTATTCCTTTTTTCTCCTCCTCTCTCTTGGATCTTCGTTCTTGCTGACCTGACGGAATTAAATGTGTCCTAGTAGCTGCTCTTGTGTTAGTAATATTCAATTTTAGTGGATCTGTGAGTTAATTTTTCTGATAGCTTGGATGTATTTTCTGTTCACCATATAAATCCTGTTATGGAAGCTTTTTGATAGGACAGATTAGTATCATTTATTAATTTAATTGGAATGTGTGCTAAACAATTTTTCATCTTATTCTTTTGATTGGTGCAGATTCAGACTTAAAATTTTTCGACTCCATGAGTAATTGCAACAAGTGAACGAAAAGGGGGGGGGGGGGCAGAAGGGGAGAGTATGAGCAATGCCGGTTGGAAGACTAAAATTTGCTGGCACGACAGCTTTCAGTAATGCTAGGAAAATTAGTCACCGGTAGACTGCAATATGGTATATTCTTTGTCCCTGATTTCAGGTTCAAATAGTATAGAAAGTGGCATATATAATCATCAAAAGGCATTTTTGGAGTTGAATTATAAGCAGCGGAATTTTTTGTTTCAAGTACTTTGTTATCGAGTAATACATATAATTTGCAATACACATATATGGTCTTAAAATATGGTCATCAATTGCCGATTAGAGAGCGGTAATAAGCGACTAAATTGGGGCTAATTTTATGGTACTTGGGGCTTAAAATTGAGTTTTGGGTATGGATGGGGAGGTGTAAACCGATGCCGGTATGGAAAAGTTCTAGCAGTCATCAACTGATTACCATGTCAAAATTGCCAGAACAACTAAAAGTAACATGAGAACAAGAGACAAATCATACAGGCGAGTCATTGGGTCTGCACGGCAAGTGTTCGATAAAATGTGCCAGTTACAGGCGAGTCTTTGTCCTTGATGATGGTATTTCGCCTTGAGTTTTTAATTAGTTATATCGGAACCCGGATGAGATGATAAATGAGCAAGGGCCGGGTCGCCACCCCTTTAGTGGCGTGCCTTATCGGAACCCGGATAAGGTGATAAGTGAGCAAGGGCCAGATCGTCACTCCCTTAGTGGCGCGCTACATCAGCGCCCGGATGTAGTGGCAAGTAAGCAAGGGTCTTCGCACTTTTCACGACGGGTGCGGGGGGCAAGGAAGATAGTCAATGAGAGTAGGATTCGTTTAGGTAGTTGGAATGTAGGGTCTCTAACAGGAAAGTTAAGAGAGTTAGTGGATACGGCGATTAGGAGGCGTGTGAACATCTTGTGCGTACAAGAGACAAAGTGGACGGGCCAAAAAGCAAAGGAAGTGGAGATCACCGGTTTCAAGCTGTGGTACACTGGAAAAGAACGGGGCAGGAATGGAGTAGGTATCTTAATCGACAAGAGCCTTAAGAGTGGAGTTGTCGACGTGCGGAGACAAGGGGATAGGATCATTCTAGTGAAGCTAGTTTTGGGGGACTTAGTTTTGAACGTCATTAGTGCTTATGCACCACAAGTAGACTAAGTGAATCCATCAAAATCCAATTCTGGGAAGATTTAGATGTTATGATTAGAAGTGTGCCAACCACTGAAAAGCTCTTCATCGGAGGAGACTTCAATGGACATGTAGGTGAAACTAGTGGAGGGTTTGAGAGGGTGCATGGGGGTTTTGGGTATGGCGATAGGAACCAAGAAGGTGAGGACTCTTGAACTTGGCCATAGCTTACGACCTCATGATAGCTAACACCTTTAGAAAAAAACAATCCCACTTAGTTACCTTTAGTAGTGCCCAACACTTTTCCCAGATTGATTTTGTTCTTGCTAGGAGAGAGGACAGACGAGCCTGCATGGATTGCAAGGTTATACCTGGGGAATGTGTCGTCTCACAACACAAACTTGTGGTGGCTGATTTTCGCTTTCCGCTGCGTTCTAGAGTAGGTAGAGGCGCTCGAGTTGTGAAAACGAAGTGGTGGAAGCTCAAAGGAGACGTGTCTCATACTTTTAGGGGTAGAATGATTGAAGAAGGTCCGTGGAAAGCAGGTGAAGAAGCAAACAAGATGTGGGAAGATATGTCAGCTAGCATTCAAAAGGTAGCTACGGAAGTGCTTGGAGTTACTAGAGGAAGCAACCGCGAACCCAAAGATACGTGGTGGTGGAACGACGAAGTGCAGAAAGCTATTAAAGAAAAGAAAGAATGCTACAAACGCTTGCACCATGACAAGACCGACGACAATGCGCAGAAGTACAAATTGGCCAAGAAGAATGCAAAGAAAGCTGTGAGCGAAGCAAGAGGTCGGGTTTATGAGGATCTATACCAGAAGCTGAGTACGAAGGAGGGTGAGAAGGACGTGTATAAGATAGCCAAGCTTCGAGATAGGAAGACGAGAGACTTAAACCAAGTGAAGTGCATCAAGGACGAGACTGATAGGCTTTTAGTGAGGGACGACGAGATCAAGAATAGGTGGAGGGATTACTTCAACAAGTTATTCAATGGAGAGGATGACGACTTAGGAATTGTGTTGAACGACTCCTTTGATGACTCCAATAGACGTTTTGTTAGGAGAATTCAAGAGTCCGAGGTGAAAGAAGCCTTAAAACGAATGAAAGTAGGTAAGGCTCTAGGACCTGATAACATACCAATCGAAGTATGGAGGTGCCTCGGAGATGTGGCTGTAGTTTGGTTAACCAAACTATTCAATAGCATTTTCCGATCAAATAGGATGCCAGATGCGTGGAGGAGAAGCACTCTAGTACCAATCTTCAAGAATAAAGGGGATGCTCAAAGCTGTACAAACTATAGAGGGATTAAGCTTATGAGTCATACAATGAAGCTTTGGGAGAGAGTGATAGAACATCGCTTGAGACGGATGACAAACGTTTCGAAAAACCAATTTGGTTTTATGCCTGGGAGGTCAACCATGGAGGCCATCTTCCTAATAAGGCAATTGCTGGAGAGATATCGGGAGCGAAAGAAGGATCTACATATGGTTTTCATTGATTTGGAGAAAGCATACGACAAAGTGCCAAGGAAAGTTATGTGGTGGGCACTAGAAAAGAAGAAAGTCCCCACAAAGTATGTTACCCTCATCCAAGACATGTATGATTGTGCCGTTACTTGCATCAGGACATGTGATAGTGTAACTAGTGACTTTCCTATTAAAATAGGACTACATCAGGGATCAGCTTTGAGCCCGTATATTTTTGCCTTAGTGATGGATGAGATCACGAAGGATATACAGGGAGAGATTCCTTGGTGTATGCTCTTTGCGGACGATGTGGTGTTAGTCGATGAGAGTAGGACGGAGGTCGATAGGAAATTGGAATTGTGGAGACGAACTCTAGAGTCCAAAGGGTTTAGACTTAGTAGAACTAAGACGGAATATATGGGGTGTGAGTTTAGTGGGATACGACCAGTGGACGGAGATGTCTGTCTAGACGGGCAGGTAGTACCTACGAAAGATACTTTTCGATATTTAGGGTCGATGCTGCAGAGCGATGGCGAGATAGATGAAGATGTTAGTCACAGGATAAGAGCGGGGTGGGTGAAATGGCGACAAGCATCAGGCGTCCTATGCGATAAGAAAGTCCCGCAGAAGCTAAAAGGCAAGTTCTACAGGACAGCGATTAGACCTGCGATGTTGTATGGCGCAGAATGTTGGGCTACTAAAAGACGACATGTCCAGAAGATGAGTGTAGCTGAGATGCGTATGTTGAGGTGGATCTGCGGTCACACGAGGAAAGATCGGATTAGAAATGATGACATAGAGATATGGTTGGGGTCGCACCAATAGAGGAGAAGTTGATCCAACATCGTTTGAGATGGTTTGGACATATCCAACGCAGACCTCCAGAGGCACCGGTACGTATCGGAATTCTTAATCATTTCGAGAACACCCGGAGGGGGAGAGGGAGACCAAGATTGACATGGGAAGAAGCGGTGAAAAGAGACCTTAAAGAATGGAACGTCTCCAAGGAGTTGGCGATCGATAGGAGCGCTTGGAAGTTAGCAATTCATGTACCGGAGCCATGACGTAGGAACTTAGGGGTAGGAGCGATGCCATAGGTTTGTAGGTCCCTCTATTAGGTCACGGTCGAGGTCTAGGTTTCTACTATTACTATTATTATTAGAGGTATTATTATTAGTATGGCTAGTCTTACTATTAGTATTTTTATGTTTTGTATTTTTTTTATTTTTTTTATTTATTTATTTTTTTTGTTTCTTGGATGTGTTCTCTTGTTGGGTTTCTTTCTAGCCTACCCCAACTTGTTTGGGACAAAAGGCTTAGTTGTTATTGTTGTTGTTGTATAATCAGTAAAATCTACTCGACTGTCTGCCTCCCCTATCATGAAATTGTTAATTTTGGTGTTTTCATATGTGAGATGAGCTTCTTCTGTTTTGGTCAATTTCCTATCCAATATATTTTTACTGACATTTTATCTTCTTTGTCTTATTAGATCCTACTTAATTGGTGCAGATGCCGTGTTGGTAGGCATGATAACCTAGATACTCATAGATAAAGAGGAAGCGAAAGGTAATATTTTGTGCAGAATTAATGTCCACTTATTCATTTGGTCATGGATTACTATTCTCATATATATTGTAGCATTTAAATGTGCAGAATTCAATGGGTCATAGATTCTTTTTTTTCCTCCCTTAAGATAGGAATTTTGAAAAGATGTATTGGTTAGCATGTGTTTGATGAAATGCCTAAGAGAACATGTGGCATCATCGCCTATATTTTGTTCTCCGGCCACGGAACTACCATAAGCTTTCATGGCACATAACACACATGACCACCTATAGTTTGTGATTTTGAAAACATAAGTCACTTTCCTTATTTAAACTACAGTAGAAAAATTTGTTAAGGTAAAAAGATGAGCGCATTTAAAATTTGAATGGCAGTACGTATTAATCTGATGATGATTATTTAAACTATTTTATATCATATTACTTGTCAGAATGCAATAAACATTTGTTATTTATATACATATTAATCGTTTTATTTTGGTTTGGAGCAGGTTTCAACATGCGTGCTACAATAAGATACGCTTTGCCCAGAAAAATCTTTCAGAGAACTAGGATGGAGGTTTGTTTATCATTCCTTTTTGGCATCTTACAAATATGAGATACCTTTTGTTGTTAGGTTTTATTTTTGCTTGGATATGTTTATGGCATGACAACTTATGAGAAAAGTATGTACGAAGAAGGCATATCTATCTTTGTCCGTAGTGATACAAACTTTCAAGATTACTATCCTCAATTTTTTCGAGTATAAAGCGGTACCATCAGATTACTATCCTCAGATTAACCTTTTTAATTTCGTTTTTCTTTTTTGAGTCGGCGTATTCCTTTTTTCTCCTCCTCTCTCTTGGATCTTCGTTCTTGCTGACCTGACGGAATTAAATGTGTCCTAGTAGCTGCTCTTGTGTTAGTAATATTCAATTTTAGTGGATCTGTGAGTTAATTTTTCTGATAGCTTGGATGTATTTTCTGTTCATTGAAGTCAATAACCATTTAATTTACTTGTCTTGTTTCAGACGAACAGTGTTGTAATGGCTTCAGTTTGAAAAGGTAATCAATGCACTGACCGATCCGCCCCTCCCATTTTAATAGTAAGATCTCATTAACTTTTGTGTTATTTTACTTTTTATGGTCTGATTAATTGATTAGAGTGTAGATTGAAGAATAAGTAGGATATCAAAATACTTGCTTAAATTCTGCAACTACAATTCTAATTTTAATTTTCATAGTGTATTAAAATTAGATTTGTAGTTGCAGAATTTAAGCAAGTTTCTAATACTAGTAATATATTTACCATAGTCTATTAAAATAGTAGCATATTAACCATAGTCTGATTGTTCTTTGGAGATTCAGTTTATCTAATTAGATTTGTGCGTCTCGTATTCATCTATTCATTTTGACCAATCTGAAAAGGTAATCAATGCACTAACTGTTTAATTGGTTAGATAGAAGATTGAATAATTTAAGTAGTATATTGTAATAGTAGCATATATTAAGTCTTTTAGAATTAAAATTGTAATTGCTATTGTAGTTGAAAAATTTAAGTTTCTAATCCTAGAAGCATATATTGCCATAGTCTGATTGTGCGTTAGAAATACTGTTTGTCTAGTTAGTATTTCTTGGATGCATCTAGTTTCAAGTGTGATTTGAGATAGAATCTTCTTAGTTACCAGTATTTTTGGATTTAGTTCAACTTCAAAAATGTTTTGTGCGTTAGAAATACTGTTTGTCTAGTTAGTATTTATTGGATGCATCTAGTTTCAAGTGTGATTTGAGATAGAATCTTCTTAGTTAATCTTCTTATAAGGAATCTTTACTTTATTAGCAACTGTGGATTACTTTTTGAATAACCAAAATTCTTATATATGGGGATTGGTAATATTTTTGCTTGAGCATCTTCTGATAGAGAACTCTATAGAGCAAAATCTGGTGTCGCGTCGACTAAATTTTTATATTTCACTTTTGTCTCTATAGGTGTGATATAACTTTCATAATTGTCCATTGCTCCAATTAATACAGAAATGCAAAGAGTCGATTGTTCATCAACTCAAGTGAATAACATACATGCACCATACTCAGTTCTGGTACAATGTACCATTACAATAGTCAGTACTGGTACAACTTACCAGTATCACAGGGATCCAGGTTTAAACTAAAGCTCACAGTACGTTGATCTATATTTGTGCGTTTGGATGAGAGAAGAAGAAGAGGAAGAAGGTAGATGAGAAGAAAAAAAATTATAAACAATCCAAACTCTTCACAAAGTTACACACTTCCCAATACTTCTTCCCTTCTTCCCTTCTTCCCACACCTATCCAAACACACCTATATATATGAGACTCTATTTTAAAGATTCCATTGAACTGAGAGTAGATAGAAAAATATAATAAGAATAATAAAGAAAGAGAAAACATCATCGTTTGTTGAGCTTAGAACAGGACTGGGTCTTGTCTTACTCGTCAGAGGGAGCATTGAAAGGTTTGTGCATGCATGTAGAATTCCTTGTATATAACTAACTGCATTGACATCACATTACACTTTTTTTAGAAAATAAGCATAGTTGACAGAAGACGATCTGTCGCAAGCTTGAGTTGTATTGTATGAAGCATTTAAGACATTTTACATTTACATTCGCTTTTGACATATGGGCTTGGTAGTTATAGATAATAACGAGGCACTCGTGAAACGGTGATGTGAGATGGGTGTCACCAATGCCAATGTCTGTTGATTTGTTGATATAGCTGAGATTCGATTATAATCTTGCTTGTAATATGTTAAAACATTTTATATTGTCTGCTTGTTTTTAAAAAAAAAAATACCTTCCGCAAAACAGGAAAACTTATGAAAAGGAGAGATTTTCATTATTTTGGTATTCCCTTTTCATTTTGTAACAAAATATCTAGAATTCTTGTCATGTATGACCCGAATTTTAGAAAGATAGCAAATATATGGTAATTTATACGAGCACAAAAAAAAATCAGAAAACTCTAGCGCTTGCAGTAAAATCAGATAGCAAATATTATGATATTTGAGTTGAACACTTCTGTTTAAACATCTGCGGTAAAATCTCTAGCGCCTGCACTCGGAAATAATATTGAATACGAACATTCAAATTTCTCTTGATAATTTCATCATTCTTTTGGAAACAAGGATGTTCACCACAATCCGGGTCAAACAAAAGTACAAAACAATTAATGTATGTACGTAACGACTGAGCGGCTGAGCTAGACATTAAAATAATTAAATAATTAAATTTATAATAATGTACTAGAAATATTACATCAAAAGTATGGACTTTTAATTATAGGATTCGATAATAGAATTGTATTCCAAATTTGGTGGGGTTGAAATACATAATTTTTATTTTAGTATAAGAATGATCTATTTAATCACAAAATACATGCAAAATAATGAATTGAATAATACAGATCACTTCACTCAGGAAGAACAGTGCAGGTTATTGAATTGGACTTCTCTTCTTAATTGTTAACCAATGGTGCAATCCTACAATAGACGCTTGAAACAACGAAAACCCTCGTATATTATTTCGTAAAAATTATATCTTATGTTTAGAATGTTAATGTTGTAATTTGGTTTATAGCATGGTCCCATCATTTTCTCTATTTTCTGAAAAATTGAATTCCAATGGTCTGGATGTTGCTCTTGAAAGGAAGGTGACATTTGATAAACAACTGATGCAGCACGGATCAAGATACCAGCCGTTAATCCTTATCTCCGTTTGGATAAGGTGTGGGAAGAAGGGAAAAAGTGAAGAAGTATTGGGAAGTGTGCAACTTTGTGAATAGTTTGGATTATTATTTATAATAAATTTATTTTCTTATTCCTTTCTTTCCAAATGGAATCCAAACGGAGCATAAAAAATACAAGAGGGTAGTTAAAAGCATAAAATAAATTAGAGATGAAAGTCATCTTTGAAACTACTCTACAGTATATATATATATATATATATATATATAGAGTTTAGCTACGGTGAGTCGCGACTCACGGACCCTCCGGTGAGTCGCGACCAATACTCCTAGATCTAGATCAAAATGACCGATCCAAACCGTCCAATATGATCTCCCTATTGAAATCTCCATATAGACCGAATTTTTCATTTTTTCGAAATTTTTAAGTATTTTTTTAAAATTTTAGAAAATCGTTAATCTAATTGGTTCTGAACCATTCAAAAACATCAGTTTTTTAAAATCCGAAAAAAATACTTAAAAATTTCGAAAAAATAAAAAATTCGGTCTACATGGAAATTTCAATAGGGAGATCATATTGGACGGTTTGGATCGGTCATTTTGATCTAGATCTAGGAGTTTAGGTCGCGACTCACCGGAGGGTCCGTGAGTCGCGACTCGCCGTAGCTAAACTCTATATATATATATATATATATATATATATTCTCTATCGACCAAACATGCATGACCAAAATTAAAGAGCCGAAATTGTGGAATCCTTAAATATTTTTGAGATGAAAGTCTTTTTAGATAAGTATGCAGAATTTCGTTTTATATGGGTAAGTAATCATGTCAATAAAAAAATATTATTTGTCGTTAAAATATGATGAAGAGTATTATGCAGAATTGTGCTCGGTGTGTCTAAGAACACACGACCACAAAAAACGCCGATCATTAACACCCCATTAATAACGGTTTTGGGAAAAGAAGAAAAAAAAACGTTACAGAATTCTTAGCGGCAGCGGTGTAAATATTTTCAAGCTCGTTCAAACGGTTTATTCGAGGGGACAAATTGGACAGCGGCTAATAAAAACGAAGAATGTATAGAGGAGAGAAGAGCATCCTAAGAGGATATATCTCAATGAATAATTTCTAAACCATTACTGTCTGATATTAGAAAATGGGTCGAAAGTCCCCAGAAGTTGCAGGGAAAAAAATAGAGGCCGGAGAAGAGTACAACTGTACAAGTAAATAGAAACATTAATGATGAACATGAGAGGAGAAGGTAATAAATTTTGCACAAGTACCGCCAGGCAGATAAAAAATTATTAGTGACTTACACCAGATTTGGAGCTAGTTGGTGTTGTACCGGGATGATCTTTTCAAACTGTGTACATGGCTTCTCTTTTAAAATAAAAGCGAAGTGGTAGGGGAAAACCCTACTTAGTTCCCAAAAAAAAAATATATATTTGGAGCTAGCTGCGCTGTGTTAATTGAAAATTAGTGGTGTTTCCAACTGGCTGGAAGATAAAATAGTTTACTAAGGTTAAGGTACATGATGATTATTCCTTTTTTTTTTTCCCCGACTGTCAAGGTGAGACCGCGTATCGGATAATTAATTTGTTTCCATTAAAGAAAGATTGGTACAAGAGAAGTCCAAACTCATATCAAAGAAAGATTGGTACAAGAGAAGTCCAAACTCATGTATTCAGATCAAGAGTTCTAGTGGCATGTAATTCAGAGAGGAATAGCTTATACAACATACATCGGTGAAGCATGTACCGGCCTCCTTGAGTACCATCCTGGAGCATGTATCGGCCTCCTTTAACATCAATGCAACTATAAAGAAACAGCTGATGATACAACATACGTCAATTTAAGAACCTAGAAAATTCAGACTAGAGGATAACAGATTTGAACATAGAGTACCATCTTGGAGCATGTGGTGGCCTCCTTTAACATTAGTGAAGCATGTACCAGGCCTCCTTTCAAATAACATACACGTTTGCTCTTGATATGTACCGGCCTCCTTACAAATAACATCAGTGACGCATCGGTGATCTTCAATACGCATTTCCTTCAAAATTTTGCACATTCAGACCCAACCCGCTAGGCCACAAATTTCGCAAATAAACCCTCGAAAATTTTCAAATAACATCAGGCCATGTACCAACAACAATTAACATACACGAGTGGGATTGACAGAGTCCTAACATCAGAAGCTAATTAGCTTATTCAATCAATACAGAAATATATTTAATTACACGGCTCATGGCCTTAAATAAAGAAAACTAGAAATTTATTTTAACCAATCCCTGCAACAAATTATTTTGCACATAAACTAAAGTTCAAAGTGTGACACCCCGCCGCATCCCGTGACTGGACGGTACACGACGGCGTGCCCGCCGCGGATGCCTCTGCACCCGCAAGGCTTACCAAGACTTAATTAATTCTAATTATGAAATTAAATATAATAGTAAATCAAAATTTACTAAAATAATTAAGTTATAAGCCAAATATAAATTTTTAAATAGAAACATAAAATAATATGTGCTACAGTAGGCTGGTTCACATGCTTTAGGTTGCTAACCATACAGTCCAACGGTTTATTTGTCGTCTTGTTGTTCAGCGCTCGAACTGCAACCTGGAACCCACAACCATCGTGGAAACAATGCAAAAAGCAAAGAATGAGATAAATATAATTTATCTCAGTGCGGTATTCAGTTCCAGCCACACGAACAATCTTACATGCTTCGGAACTATTTACCGACTGAGGTAGAAAAACACACAATTTGTATAAATCAAATATCGATACATCTTATAATACAATATAAAATGATATTATGAAGATGCAATGCAAATGAACCCGACATATTAATCAATTTGAACTGTCACATTCAAATGGTAGCACAAAATGTCGGTTCAACTTGGTCAACTATCTAATACCGAGGCTGGTTCAATATCAATCATTCAAAACAGATCTGAATTATCCCGAAGGATCCATCTCTCCTTGATCAGAGGAGACAGAGTATACAATAGAACATATATTGTATACGGCACCGTACTACGGTACCTTTCCATTCATCATCAATCCAGACAAATAGATAAGCAAATGGTACTAATTACGTGAACACTGTCAGACCACGGATATAAGCGCTTACTCACGGAGACTGGCACGTCAGGGAGCTACCCCAACGTCCAACCCAACCAGTGTCATTTCACCGTACAAGAGTACCAACAATTATCACAATCCATTCAATTCGGAACCATTTCAACATGCAATAATAATATTAAATAATATAAGTCATATGATACAATCCAAATATGCGTGCAATTATCAGTTCAAATTATGCAATGCAGTTATGCGTAAATAATTTCTAGCATGTAATCAAGTTGTGTGGGATCCGCACCTGAAAATCAAGCGAGCAAACGATCTACATATCTTCACTCATATCGACCACCCGACCCCGATAACCGACTTCTCGATTAACTTAATCTTTTCAAATTGTCACACCCCGCGCCGACGCACCGACACACGGGGCGGGATGGTAGGTCGATATCTTCTACATCCATCCGACGTCCCGTCAACCTGACTGAGCGATCAATAGCACAAGCAAATCGGGATGACTATAACTGCGACGTAGAACTCGAATTCCAAATGGCCGACTATTCAAAGCCAAGGCGGTATTCAAAACTTGATAGGGAGAGAGAGAAACAGAAATGAAATACGAAATGAAATGAAATGAGGCTGGGGTCTATTTATAGTGGAGGTCTGGCTAAAATGGTAAATATTCTAGATTACTTAATGGCTAAGTAAGCAGAAAGGAATTACTTAGCTATTATTTCTGAAAATATTAATACTATTTATAAAGATAATTGAGCCTATTTATAAAGATATTAATTATCAGAAATTATTTATATAAATACTGATTACTTAGCTACTAAAAATGTGGATAAGATCAAAGAGATATTTTCAAAGTGGATAAGCATGAACATTTTTCAAATAGGACCTTAGAATTTGAAGTATTGCAATTCACAAACAGATCCTAAAATTCAGGGATGTCACACAAAGCAAAAAAAGCAATAAGCATATTCTAGAGAGTAGATAAGACTGTACAAATTTCATCCCAACTGATACCTTTTTAGGCGTCACAAAGGAGATGAATTTGCGCTTGAGCTTGTCCTTATCTTCCGGTAGCACCAACCATACCACAAATGGCAACTTGAAATCGTACCATATTGGTGTCCTGTCCTATGAAGTGAAAGACAGAGAATTCAGTCCCTTTTTAAGCAACAAGAAGCCTTTAAATGAAATTGTAGATTAATTTGCCAATTAACCTTCTACCAGCTGATTTCGGGATATTTGGAAAATTCCATCAGAAAGTTAAATCATATATATGAGAATTCTATCCGACTGTTTTATGGGTACCTTTGTTTGGAGCGTTCCTCTTTGGTGACCTTATAAACAAACCAAAGTGAATTAATTGTACTAAACATCAATGCTCTGAGATATAAAAATAAAGTGAAATGCTAGAGTCTAATATATTGGACATATGGGCTCTATCTAATACGATTGATTTCACGTTTTTAAATTTGAAATAACCGATCCGAACTGTTCAATATGTTTTCCATATTGAAAACTTATAAGAAACCAATTTTTACATTTTTTTCAGAATTTTTTATTATTTTTTTGGTATTTTAGAAAATCGTTATTTCAAATTTATATCATGAATTTTCAAAAATACAAAAAAAAAATAGTAAAATATTTCGAAAATGTAAAAATTGGTTTTTTATAACTGTTTGGATTGGTCATTTTAAATTTAAAAATGTGAAAACGATCATATTGGACGGACCTATTTATCATATATATTGGACAGTAGTATTTCTAAAAAAATATATGCCAGTACAAAACAAACTTGAGAAATGCCTTGATAGAAGTATAGAAAAAAAAGCTAAAACAAAAACTTAAGAAATTCCTCGAATTGTACACGTGACCCAATTTGGCAGTTAGGTACAAGAGAAGTCCAAACTCATTGATTTTTTTTTTTACCACGCAGAAAGAAATCGATAGTCGGCCACCTAATTTCCAGTGCAGTTCAATGATCCGATCATCTTAGATGCTTTGGCCGGAGGGGATACAGACATTTTTAGCGAGGCGAAATTGATTTGGCGGGAATTCAATTGGAATTGGAGATAATCCATTTATTTTTATATAAGGTTCCGTTTGGATCGTATGATAATAGGAGGAATAACTTATTTCTAAACGTGAATTTATTATAAACTATCCAAATTTTTTACAAACTTACACATTTTCGCTTATTTCTAAGCAATCTAAACGAAGCCTAAGAGAAGACAGGAACTCAGGCAGAGGTCAATTTTTGTGATTTCCCTTTTTCCGTGGGAGTTGTTGGATCGTAATCCAATGGCTTAGATGGAACGTCTGATCTCTACATAAGATCTGCAGAGGATATGGTTCCTGTGAGAGGGGGCGATAAGAAAGTGAACTCGAGAAGCGTCCATATCTTTTTTTTTCTAGTAATCTGATAACAAATATTAATGCACCAGTTGTCTCTTATTTGTGTATACTATTCACATGATAATATCTGGTATGATAACTCACCAATGACCAAGCAGTTTCCTCTCATCTTTGAGAAAACTAAAAGGAAGAAGCATCTTTCTTTGGCACAAGTATGGAATAATGGCGATGTTAATTTTTTTTCTAACTAGGAGTGTTTCTAAAAACTTAAGAGTAGAAAAGGTTACCTTAACCAACATTATTTTAAATAGTGGCATAGGTACTGACCAAGATAGTGTTTGGGGAAACTTTGAGAACACTTGTATGTTCTCAGTTAGGTCTTTTTATGCCTTTTTAAATAATGGAGGAGTAACTATAAATCTAAATAACACTGTATGGCATTTGAAAATTCCTCTGAAATACAAATGTCTACTTTGGCTTATTTTAAATAACAAAGTTCTTACCTATGACAATTTAGTGAAGAGGGGACATTATGGACCAAATAAATGTCAATTTTTCTCTAATGAGGAAACTGTTGAACATTTATTCCTAAATTGCCCCTTTGTAAGACATTTTTTGTTAGGTTTTAACTTGTTCAATAACTTAGGAATAAACCTAGATTTTGACAGTTTTAGCACCTTATGGTCTTGTATCAATAATCTAGATAAACCTAAAAACAAATTTACTAAGACCATCTTGGCTGCACTTTGCTGGACAATATGGATAGAGAGAAACAAACGAATTTTTATGAATTCCGGTGGCTCTAATCCTTATGTAATTTATCTTAATGTCTTGTGCCTTTATTGCTTCTGGACAAGTTTTAGCACCATGATGGAACCCAGCTTTAGAGAGCTCGCAGCTATGTCAGGCAGCATGACAAGTGATGGGTATGTTTCAACTGCTGAAGAGAGCCAGTAAGAGGCACATCGGCAGGATTCTGAAGTTCATTTTGGTTTTTTGTTGTCATGTTGTTGTCTCTATGTGTTGCTGACTTAATGTGTTTTGTGATGGGTTTTGGGTGCAAAGATATAGATTTGTTCAGGGTTTTTAGCTGTTTTGACAGTTGGTAGTAGACTTTGATGTTCCTACCTAAATAACGATCCGTAGGATAGTCTATTCTGGGTGGTTTATCTAGTTTGATTCGTAACAACTCTTTTACTTTTAAATGGAAGTCCATCTCGGACATATTTCTTAAAAAAAAAAATTATTCACATGATAATAAATAATTAATGAACTTAATATGTATGATTACACCTTGTGAAACGAGCAACAATTTTATTTCTAATTTATTTATTAATATTATTATTTTTAAGTACTCAACGGTCAAGCATTGGGCATACACCTCTCCGAATATTACTTTTTTTTTAGTTTCATCTGAATATTACTTAACAACAACAAGAACAACAATTAAGTCTTTTGTACCAAACAAATTAAAATAGACTAGAAACGAAACCCAACAATTACACACATCCAAGACTCACCGAATACTACTTACTTCATAAAAAAAACTATTATTTAGAATTACTGTAGACAAATAATGCTAAACATATTCTATTTTGCATCTTCTGATCCGTTTGGATGCGTTGAGAATAAGATAGGAAGAAGGAAGAAGGAAGAAGGGAAGAAATTTATTGGGAAGGGGTAAATTTATTGGGAAGTGTGTAACTTTTGTGAAGAGTTTGGATGGTTAGAAATAAATTTATTGGTAAAAAGTGGTTATTCCTTATTCCTTATTCCGAGAAGAAGCCATCCAAACGGAGCCATAGATGCTATTTGTAGTATCTTATTAAATTTTCCATTCCTTGAATACTTTTTATGTCATAAAACTAGATATTACGATTCTAAACCATTCATAACGAATTTTATATGATTTCTTTGAAAAAAATAAAATAAAGTCACCCAAACTATATTAGGCCGACACAGACTCACTGGATAGAACCAAGTGTTGGAGTTATGTCCTAGAAGTCAATAATTTAATGACTTAATTATTAGTTTATGTTTTGGATGATAATTTATCATTTGTTCCTAGGTTTATTATTGACAGATTATTCAGGTTGAGGATCTGAATTGTAGATCTCCGTGGATCATTCTTTAGAATGACAATAATAAATCTAAACGGTCCATAATCTTGATAATTAACAAAGGAACATTAATTATCTTATAAGATTAGTATGCAAGTTGAGTGATGATTAAGTTCTACAAATCATAGGTAAAGAGTTACCAACTTAATTGCATATGTGTATGTTATGGAACATAGCACAGGACTTGACCCATCGAAATAAACATATGGATTGTGTTATGTGTCATTGTTTATTTTGTAATGATTTTGGTTCTAAGTTTGAGATGTTTATCTTTTCCACATGAGGATAGGTTCAATAAATTTCGTCTACCGCTGATTCCCGATAAGGGCTGCTATACGGACTTTATTTATGTTCTCTTGAATTGTGCGGGGAAAAGTTAATCATCAAGAAAACCGTATGTCCCTCATTAATTCACTTAGTGAGTGACGATATCTGTTTGGGCCCCTTGATGGAGTTGGATCGTATGCGTGCAACTAAGCGATCAACTCTAGATCAAGAAACGTATAATCTGCAAGAATGACACATTCCTATCTTGGATTATACGATGATATCGTGAGACATAAGAATCAAAATAGAGAAACATATTTATTCTCTTATGCAGGATTTAAATACTGTAGCAGTACACTATTTATGCGAATTGGGAATCATAACGTGTTGCTAGATACCGCTTATGATTATTGGGATTAAATAGCGATTTAATTCCATGTCCAACTTAGCATAAATCCTCAAAGGGTCACACAAATAAAGGTTTAACCATACAGTGCATTATTCATTTATTCGCAACAGTATGTATTGCGTAAATATGATAAGTTTATTAATTATTTATACACCGTTATAATTAATTAAGTCAAATAGATCATATTGAAATGAATTAATGTATTAGCTAATCCTAGAATAATTATTAATTAGTTAATAATTATATTTAGCTTAACACAATTTAATATAAATAGTTATATTGAATTAATGGGCCAATATTTATGTACTAAAGATATAGCCCAAATAAAGAGCAATAAAAGGGGATTCTAATTAAATGGATTAGAAACAAATTGGATGGACAAATGAGGCCCAAGAGGCCCATTTATGGCCGGCCACATGAAGGGTGGTAGGTGGGGTGGCATGAGATGTAAATAGTTGCATCTTTGGTCTAGGGTTTGAGCATTATAAAAGGACCCTTGGTGGCTCCTTGCACAACTCTCTCTCTTCCCTTCTCCTAGCCGCCATCCACTCCCTTCCCCTTGGCCATGCGCCATCTTCCCTCCTCCTCTTATTGCTCATGTGTTGAGCTACAACTCTCCACCTATATCAAAGTGTTGATGTGTAGAAGAGAGTTGCTCCATGGGATTAGCCTCGTTCTAATCGAAACGCTAGCACGTGTCGATTTAGAAATTGGTTAACCTTTTGGTGGACTCGAGGCGGCCGCTAACATGGTGAAGGCGTACGGAAAGCACGCCATCGATTTCTATGCCGTAGGATCGAGCCCCGCGAATACGATTTCGCGGGAGGTATAAATTTCCACCTCTATCTCTTGTGTCGACTTGGTTTTTGTGCACGATTCGTTGTGTGTGTTGTTTCGATGGCTTAATTAACTTGTAATTAGCATAAAAATCGAAAATTACACAATAACTAACAGTGGTATCAGAGCACATGG
This sequence comes from Rhynchospora pubera, assembly GCA_028095005.1. Classification (NCBI taxonomy): domain Eukaryota; kingdom Viridiplantae; phylum Streptophyta; class Magnoliopsida; order Poales; family Cyperaceae; genus Rhynchospora; species Rhynchospora pubera. The sequence goes on along the minus strand of CM051459.1, from coordinate 353,476,419 downwards.
TCGTACTTAAGCTATTTTGACACTTAATTAAGAGAAATTGGCTAATTAACGGATTAGTAGAGATGATGCGTTTGTTTGCTGTCTGGAAATGGTATTTTCTGTGTTGTTTCGCGTTTTTCGCTTTGATAGGTTCTCTGGAAGTTTTTTCCATCTACATGAAAGTTGTAGATCTGTGGATTGTGATTCTTTTGGCGTTAGATTCACATTTTTCTGAATTAGTATGGATTTACTGTGAATAAAATGGCGACAGTGCGCAGAACCAGTTTCTGCTCGTACTGTCCTGTTTGAATGGCTTGAAAGATTTATATTTTGAATATAAGTACCAGTGTTCTATGGCTAGATTTAAAGAGGACTTGAAACTCTCTCTGAGCATGTATAAATTGTTGCATGACTTGGATTAATTTGTGGGTTTTCAAGTATGAAAAGGAAGATCTCGTCAGATCCAGTTTGTTGAGCGAATCGATTGTTCTAATAAACTGTACCAACTGAGAACTCCTTTAAAAATTCTGTTTAAATGGAGTTGTTCTATTTTGAGTTAGGATTCCAGGAAAATTAGTTTCATAATTTTTCGTGGATGTTTGGACCTTCAACTAGGTTAAAACCTTTCGATTGACAGTCTGTTCCAGTACAGAATTTGTTGATTGTTTAGGCTGTAACTTAATATTATTGAACTGAACTTGGTTGTTTTCTTTTCATGAATGGATAGCCTGTAGTTGAAACAAGTTTTTCTATGTATATTGTATATATAAAAACTGGATAGAAGGTGGTCTAACAGACCAAATGGTTGAGAGGATAATCTGAAAATCTCATAACGGTGTTTCGTGCACTTGTAAGAGATTTGTCATTTTTTATTCTCCCAGATGGTGTAAGATCTCTTCTTGAAATTTTTACTGGTAATCACAACTATGATAAGGAGCTTAAGTAATTTATTTGAGAATTTTTGGAGACCTAAAACCTTTGCTTTTATTGGATTCCATTAGTTACGTTTTTAATAAATTATTGTTTTTCTAAATATTCAAACTAGTTGAAATTAATTAGAAAACTCCTTGTTTGATCTCCTTTATGTTATGGGATGTTGAAAGAACTTTCTAAATGAATTTAAACAAGTTTTATTGTTTAAAATTGAGGATTTGTACACGGAATTTACTTATGGCAAACGATACGCAAAGATGCTTGAAAATTGTTAATTGGAAACAAAGTTCTTGTATGTGCTAACTTTGTTTTGTAGGTGGATAGTGGGTTTAGTATGGCTCAAGACTCAATGCCTTGTGGTTGTATTTGAATGCATGTGTGAATGTTTGTAATGCGGCCTTTGGTGCCATTAATTAATTAATTTGTTGATTAATTTTTGATGTAACTTGTGAGGCTTGCATGCCCCTAAGGTTAGGATGGGAATAGGATATTTTCACATGTATTTTGTACCTTTATTTTATATAGGATTTAGATCCTTATAGAATTTAGTGGGAAGGGACAAGGATTAGATTAGTTTTGCTCCATGGACGATGTGGCGAAACTAATGCAAGCGGGAGCCATACAAACCCACAACTATGAGATGCTTATATGTGATTACTTGTGATTGCTATGAATTGTCATAGGCTAGGTATGGGTGTATGCTTACACGACCACCAAACAAGTGTCATATGATTGATAGTCCCAACTAAAACTCGATTAAGTTAAATCGCCCTCCTTCTCTCTATCCCCTTCACGCCGATTGTCACTCATGGCGCGGTCCGCCCAAGCGGACGTCATGATTGCCAATTCGGTAGTCGGGGTGCAAATAGCTAAGATTTGCAAGGAGCAAATAGTGAGAGGTTACTTTTCGATGGACCCAACTAGAGTTTGGACATCGGGGCGAAGTTTGTAAATATACTTAGATATTCACAAACCAAGAATCATATGGAACGATATGATTGGTTGGAGAACCTACCTTGTCTAATTAAGTAGGGTGACGTGCCATAGCAGGCTCTACTTGATGAAAACCGGGATCTTGGAAAAACCAACTACATTTGGGACATTAAATGAATGTAGTGGGAGTTTTATTTGTTATAAATAAAACAATTGCATAAACTAATTGACCTTAAATTGATTTTGTTATAGATGTTTAAATTGTTAATTTTGTTGCGATCAATCTTTGAAAATTAACAAACTCGTTTCTAAAAGGTATTTACTTAAAGAAGTAATACTGATTCCTAAGACACGATCTTAGTGAAAAGAAATTTGAGTGTGTCAATTCCCAAAACTTTCCTCAAACTACCCGAACGTAGCAACGCGATGATTGATTGACTTTTGGCGAAAAGTTATTCAATAAAGCGTATGGCTAATATCCTCATTTGAAATTTCTAGACCTTTGAATTAGAGAATTCATATAGACTAGATTTAACTCGTACGCTCTTATCCACTTACTCAAGAAAGTGTTCTTGGAGAAAGTAGATATTAACTCCATCATTTATGATCGAGTATAAAGAGTATGAGTTGACAAAGAGATTCTTCTTTTATACATGAACGTTTCATTGGCTTACAAATCGAAAGATTTAAGTAGCTAATTGATAACTAGAGATATTGATCTCCGATATCAAGGATTATTGATATTGTCATACGATCTCTTTGAAATTATAAAGGATATAATGTTACCTTCTTCGCACACTTGTTGATGCAACAAGGTAATTGGTTTAGTATTCAAGAAATACTTCGCCAAGGCATGAGTTGAAATTTCGAGACTCTTGATTGTGATTATGTATCACATGAGATGTTTCATTTGCCGTTTATTGGAGGCATTTTGAAAGGTTGTCCGAAATACCATGATTGTGATGTTTTAATCCTAAAGTGTATTTGTCGTTCAAATTATCTCACTATCTCTAATTTACACTAGTAACTTGATACTAGTTCATATGCTCGCATTTGACGAAATGTGTTAGCAATGAAGAATAAGAGAATGTTCGAGAGATGTAAAGTAAACTCCGTATAGGCAATGACTTGTTCGTCTAAGTCATTACCATTGAATACGTAGAGTTATCTTTATTAAGAGTTTGTTTAGGAATTGAAGGTTGCATACCTTAATCCTAACTTCTCAAAACATCTCCACTTCATATTCGATGAAATGGATGATTATGTTTAATAAAAGACAAGTTCTTTTATTCTGGATTTGTTTATATGTTTTCATGCATCTTGATTGAATTTGCTTGAAATAGATAAGCAAGTTTTGAATGACAAATAGGATGCGTAAGACTTGACATAAAGTATTTGACTTTAATGTTATACCGCTTAGTCACATAAATAAACGAGAATCGCATTACGAGAGTCTCCGTAACGTAGAGCTCGTAATTCAATTCGATTTCAAATCGGTTGATATGCGAATCATGTTTGTTAAAATGACAAAAGCGCCTTTAACCTATGAAGGTTTAAGGACAAGTAAACTAATTAGGACTTATACATATCGATGTATAAAGACCTATAAGTACTTGTGTAATGAAAGGTTGTTGATACTTTACTACTTAACCAACGATCATTGTAGATATTAACATATCTATTTGATAAGGTATAAGTATGAACCTTTTGACTAATTCAAAGGAGTTCAAGAGTGAAGTTTAAAAGACCGTTCAAGAAAAATGGAAGTCTTATAATTAATCATGGTAAATAGTTAAGTCACATGATTTGAAATATTATCTAAAGAGTATGAAAGTGGTTTCACAACTCGCTCCATGAGGAATAATATGTCCAAGAATGGAGGTATCGAACAATATTTTGTATAGTTCGATCGATAATAAATCAAATTGACTTATTCGACTCGTATTAGGGAATTATGTTTGAGGACAATATTGTTTACACTGAATAATGTTCCATCAAAGTCTATTGAAGAAGATATCTTAGGAGATTTTGATCTCTAAGTATAATACTTCTCGAGATTTGGTGTTGAGAAGCTTATTTCAAGTATTGTAGACTTGTAAGCTTAAACCAAATAAGACACTATATATTTGTAGGATGCTTTATATTAAAAGGCACTACTTCCACGAATATGATAAGAACAAAGTAGTTGTTGCTAATCATAATGTAGTCTTGATGAATTGAAATTCTCAAGAAGAAGTAGTGGGAGTAAAGTGAGCATTAAAATAGTTTATGCGTCACTACAAGAAGTACTCTTATGGGAAACTTGTCACTCCATACATGGTACTTAGTGGGAGTTGAGCGAAACTTCATTCACAAGTTGTTTTGAAAGAAGTTTAATAGTACGCTCCTTCCAATGAGGACTCAACCATCTCACGAGTTGATGATGATTCGAGAAACTCATGGAATATATGAGGAGTCAAGAACTCGTTCGACAATTCATTGTGGAAGTAGTTCATGAACCTCAAGTACCAATCCTACAAAAGATCAACGAGAGTTGATTGCCTAAGCCGTTTGGTGCATTGGCTTCACGACATTCTCAAACTTAGCATATGAGAATCCGTTGATAAACAAGAAAAACGATGGAACGATCCGATTCCACATATATGGTTTGAATTCATATGATCTTTAAATAAAATTCATGTATAACAACAAGGTATAGACCTTGGTTGATGTTCATGAAGGAGCAATCCATCAAGAACGTTTTAGATCTTCAAAAGGAAAGATCGACATGGATAACAAATCGACTATGTACAAAGCGCGGCTTCTCGCTTGTAGCTATGTCTAAGTCGATGACTAGTTGACTACGTACAAAGCACAACCTCTTGCTTGTGGCTATGTAAAAGTCAATAAAGATCATTCTAGCAATAGTTGTATTTCATATATGTTGATATATGGAAAAACACATAAAACCGCCTTCTTCGTATGAATGAAGGAAGATGTTGTGCATCTGACACAAATCGAGGTTTTATTAATGTATTGCTAAAATCATATGCATGCTTCAAGGATCCATTAATGGATTAAAGCAAGTGTTGTGGAGATTGGAATAAAAGATTTGACAATGAAGTCAAGGAGTTGAACTTCGTCAAAAGTATCCTGTATAAACAAGATATTCAGTGGGAGCATAATTGAATTACTTGTATTGTTCAAGAGAACAATTCATTAAATTGGGAATACCATTAAGAAAAAGAATATTGTCGAGATCTCTTTGGAGAATGCTTTCTCAAATGAGAACTTGGGCGAAATCACCTAATCCAAGGAAACAAAATCTATAAAGATAGATTATGATGGATGTTAGGTTTGAGCAAATATGCATATATTGACGAAGTGTTCTAGAAACACGAAAGTTACACTCCAAGAAAGGATGTCTAACTATACGTCACATGGCATGACTTGAGTGTTTAACTCGGTCTATTGCAACTTAATTCAAGAAAGTGCATGAAATAGTTCAAGCATTCTTTCATTATGAGTTTCATTTCGTACGCCATATTTATGCATATGCCCCAATGTGTAATATCCAAAGGATATGACAAACAGTTGTCAAATGGATACAAGAGAGACACATTTGGACGATAATCAAGGATATCCTCGAGTACCTTATGAGAAAGAGTGATACAATGTTTCATCTCTTAAGATGAAAGAAATCTCGTGTAAGTTGTTACACTGATAAAAGTTTTTCAAAGGATTGATATAATCACGATTGAGCTACATATTTTGCTTAAAAGGTGGTGTTGTAAGTTTAGAAAGTGTTCTAAATGAAATATTACAACCGTTTCCGTCACCAAAGCAAAATATATAGCAACTTGTGAAGCAATAAAAGAAGTTTATTTCGGATCAAGTTCTTAGTCGAGTTATTATGGTTCTATGCATCTCGAACCATTACTTACTCCTAAAGAACCCAATGTTACATTGGAGATTCAAATATGATCTATAACGATATCACTTGATATCATATGATGATGATCAAGAACATATATATAGTAGTATATATATATATAGGGTCAAACAAAATTTTGGATAGGTTCGCGAACACAGCGAACACTCTAGCATGACCTCTACCTTGAGCAGTATACAAGATGCAGTTATGCATCCATACGTGATGGACGTATGAGTAATTAGCTTTAAGCGTATTATTTCTTTTGAGGTCCGAGACATGTATATATGTAGATATATGACATTGTTCTCAACTCTTCGTTGGCTAGAAGTCACTACTGATTGACTCTAGGCCAAGTGGGAGATTGTTGGAGTTATGTCCTAGAAGTCAATAATTTAATGACTTAATTATTAGTTTATGTTTTGGATGATAATTTATCATCTGTTCCTAGGTTTATTATTGACAGATTATTCAGGTTGAGGATCTGAATTGTAGATCTCCGTGGATCATTCTTTAGAATGACAATAATAAATCTAAACGGTCCATAATCTTGATAATTAACAAAGGAACATTAATTATCTTATAAGATTAGTATGCAAGTTGAGTGATGATTAAGTTCTACAAATCATAGGTAAAGAGTTACCAACTTAATTGCATATGTGTATGTTATGGAACATAGCACAGGACTTGACCCATCGAAATAAACATATGGATTGTGTTATGTGTCATTGTTTATTTTGTAATGATTTTGGTTCTAAGTTTGAGATGTTTATCTTTTCCACATGAGGATAGGTTCAATAAATTTCGTCTACCGCTGATTCCCGATAAGGGCTGCTATACGGACTTTATTTATGTTCTCTTGAATTGTGCGGGGAAAAGTTAATCATCAAGAAAACCGTATGTCCCTCATTAATTCACTTAGTGAGTGACGATATCTGTTTGGGCCCCTTGATGGAGTTGGATCGTATGCGTGCAACTAAGCGATCAACTCTAGATCAAGAAACGTATAATCTGCAAGAATGACACATTCCTATCTTGGATTATACGATGATATCGTGAGACATAAGAATCAAAATAGAGAAACATATTTATTCTCTTATGCAGGATTTAAATACTGTAGCAGTACACTATTTATGCGAATTGGGAATCATAACGTGTTGCTAGATACCGCTTATGATTATTGGGATTAAATAGCGATTTAATTCCATGTCCAACTTAGCATAAATCCTCAAAGGGTCACACAAATAAAGGTTTAACCATACAGTGCATTATTCATTTATTCGCAACAGTATGTATTGCGTAAATATGATAAGTTTATTAATTAATTATACACCGTTATAATTAATTAAGTCAAATAGATCATATTGAAATGAATTAATGTATTAGCTAATCCTAGAATAATTATTAATTAGTTAATAATTATATTTAGCTTAACACAATTTAATATAAATAGTTATATTGAATTAATGGGCCAATATTTATGTACTAAAGATATAGCCCAAATAAAGAGCAATAAAAGGGGATTCTAATTAAATGGATTAGAAACAAATTGGATGGACAAATGAGGCCCAAGAGGCCCATTTATGGCCGGCCACATGAAGGGTGGTAGGTGGGGTGGCATGAGATGTAAATAGTTGCATCTTTGGTCTAGGGTTTGAGCATTATAAAAGGACCCTTGGTGGCTCCTTGCACAACTCTCTCTCTTCCCTTCTCCTAGCCGCCATCCACTCCCTTCCCCTTGGCCATGCGCCATCTTCCCTCCTCCTCTTATTGCTCATGTGTTGAGCTACAACTCTCCACCTATATCAAAGTGTTGATGTGTAGAAGAGAGTTGCTCCATGGGATTAGCCTCGTTCTAATCGAAACGCTAGCACGTGTCGATTTAGAAATTGGTTAACCTTTTGGTGGACTCGAGGCGGCCGCTAACATGGTGAAGGCGTACGGAAAGCACGCCATCGATTTCTATGCCGTAGGATCGAGCCCCGCGAATACGATTTCGCGGGAGGTATAAATTTCCACCTCTATCTCTTGTGTCGACTTGGTTTTTGTGCACGATTCGTTGTGTGTGTTGTTTCGATGGCTTAATTAACTTGTAATTAGCATAAAAATCGAAAATTACACAATAACTAACACCAAGTCCACGTGCATACATTTGTAATCGGAATTGCTTAGGATCATCCCAGCGTTTCTATCATCCCCATCATCCTTTACGGATGCATTTAAAAACCGCGTTTGAAATGTCTATTCCATTTTCGAAAATCCAGAGGATGAGCGCCAGAGCGACTGCTCCCCCTATCCCTCCCGCGTATGCTCTCACCTCCCTCCACCTCTCCCGTGTACGCTCCCCCCTCTCCCTCCCCGACGCACCTCCCTCTCCCCTCTCACACACTTCATAACTGTTGAAATTAATATTCATAAATATTGAAGCTAATGTCGTAATTGTTGAAATTGACATATTTAAATGTTGAAGGTAATAGTTGAACTTGGCATATTTAAATTGTTGAAATTGGCATATATAACTGTAACAGTTATATATATTAACTTCAACAGTTGAAGTTCGGATACTAACTATTGATGTTAATATGATTAATTGATATAGTTTGAATACTATATGTTGAAGTTAATATGAGTAATTGTTGTAATCCGAATACTAACTGTTGTAGTTAGTATTAGTAATTGTTGTAACTCAGAAGTTAATATGAGTAAATATTGTAGTTCGGATACTAAATGTTGTAGTTAGTATTAGTAATTCTTGTTGTTGTAGTTAATGTGAGAGGGATGGAGGAAAACAGAGAGACAGAGGGAATAAAAAGGAAAGAGGGGAGGGAAACAGAGAAAAGGCAAGTCATCGGGGGAGGAGATGAGGAGAGAAACAGAGAAGTGACACGGAGAGGAGAGGAGGAGAGGGAAAGAGAGCGAGAGAGAAAGAGTCACATTTGTGAATTGTGATCTAAAATGGCGAGAGAGAGTTCTTGCGAATCTTGCTTGTTTGTTTGTTTATAGCTAACCAATTTACAATAGAAAAGAATTACAGTTTAATACTAACAGTAAAAGTAATTTGGATAATAAGCCATATCAGCAGAATTTGTCACTGGAAATTGATTACTGCCATCTCTATTTCTACCATCACTACCATCGCTCCCTCTAGCGAAATGCTCTCCTCTCCTCATCCAGCGAAACGCTCACCTCGCCTCACCTAGCGAAGCACTCCCCTCTCCTCACCCAGCGTGGATAAGCTCCCTCTCCCTCCTACGCACCCTTCTGTCTCTCTCCCTTCCCTCTCTGTGTCTCTCTCCCTTCCTTCTGTGCTTCAGATTTTATTCATTTTGTTTATTGCATCTGTTCAATTTATTATTTTAAGTGTTCATTTTGTTTTTTTGTGCATTAAAATTCTGTGTTTATTTTATGTCTCACTTTGTTGGTGTATATGTTCACTTTATTCATTCATATGTTCAATTTGTTACTTCTATATGTTCAATTTGTTTTGCTGTGCGTCAGAGTTCTGTGTTTATTTTATGTCTCACTTTGTTGGTGTATATGTTCACTTTGTTCATTCATATATTCAATTTGTTACTCTATGTGTTCAATTTGTTTTGCTGTGCGTCAGAGTTCTATGTTTATTTTATGTCTCACTTTGTTGGTGTATATGTTCACTTTGTTCATTCATATGTTCAATTTGTTATTCTATATGTGCAATTTGTTTTCTTGCTTGTCAGATTTATGTGTATATGTTCACTTTGTTCATTCATATGTTCAATTTGTTATTCTATATGTTCAATTTGTTATTATATATGTTCAATTTGTTACTTCTATGTGTTCAATTTGTTTTACTGTGCGTCAGAGTTCTGTGTTTATTTTATGCCTCACTTTGTTGGTGTATATGTTCACTTTGTTCATTCATATGTTCAATTTGTTATTCTATATGTTCAATTTGTTTTCTTGCTTGTCAGAGGAAAGACAGAGAAGAGAAGAAAAGGCACGGGGGTAGAAGGAGAGTGAAGAGGGACGGAGGGGAGTGTGGCAGAGAAGGGAAGAGAGGAGCTGGAGAAGATGAACGCGCTAGGGAAGGAGAGCGCGCGTGAGAGGAGAGAGCGGAAGGAGAGCGCGCTTGAGAGGAGAGGGAGCGGAAATTCTATTTTTGGTTAGCAATGATAGCGATGGTACAAAATGCGATGGTGGTTATAATTCTTGTTTGTCACTGTCTAACGATCTCAAAGACTTTAGCCCATCGCTTGGGCCTTCTTGGGCCTTCCTTCATTAGTTGACCCAATTTCTATTCAATTTCTGAACCTACCTCTCGTTCCTCTCTCTGGCATATCGACCCCACCAGTCAATAATACAGCTCCCACTTCAGAAGCTAATTAGCTTATTCAATCAATACAGAAATCTATTTACACGACTCATGGCCTTAAATAAAGAAAACTAGAAATTTATTTTAACTAATCCCTGCAACAATTTATTTTGCACATAAACCAAAGTTCAAAGCAAAAAAACAATAAGCACATTCTAGAGAGTAGATAAGACTGATATAAAGGAACCATCATAACGAAAGAATAAAATGGCTTATGAAGCAAAAATGACCAGAAACTAGCTAATATTATTATCATATTATGTATCTGTATTATCATGTTATGTATCTGCCGACAGGTAATTCAATCGTACGGATTTCATTGAGATTTCTGACTGGATCTTTATGTATCTCAGATTCTCAGATCAAACGGCCCAGATCAAATTTACTTCATATTTATTAATTGTAATAGAATCATTTCAAAATGGAAGACTAAATGCATATTTAGTAGAAGACTTTTTAATCTGAAATGAACCGTTGCATATCCTAATGGGCCGACCACAAAAAAGCCTTTATGGACTTCACACACTCATTTAATTGATTCTTAAATCAATTACTTAGGTCCGCCAATTGAAGCTCTACATTTGGGCTATATATTTAATATAAATATTGGCCCATTAATTTAATATAACTATTTATATTAAATTGTGTTGAACTGAAAATAATTATTAACTAATTAATAATTATTGTGGGATTAGCTAATACATTAAATCATTTCGATATGATCCTTTTGACTTAATTAATTATATCGTTATATAATCAATTAATCAACTCATCATATTTTCGCAACACACACTGATGCGAATAAATGACTAATGTACTATATGGTTAAATTTCGATCTGTGTGACCCTTTGAGGATTTATGCTAAGTTGGAAATGGAAATAAATCGTAATTTATTTCCAATAATCATAAGCGGTATCTAGCAACACGTTATGATTCCCAATTCGCATAAATAGTGTACTGCTACAATATTTAAATCTTGTATAAGAGAATAAAAATATTTCTCTATTTTGATTCTTATGTCTCACGATATCAACATATAATCCAAGATAGGAATGTGTCATTCTTGCAGATTATGCGTTTCTTGATCTAGAGTTGATCGCTTAGTTGCGCGCATACGATCCAACTCCATCAAGGGACCCAAACAGATATCGTCACTCACTAAGTGAATTTATAAGGGACATACAGTTTTCTTGATGATTATCTTTTCCCCGCACAATTCAAGAGAACATAAATAAAGTCCGTATAGCAGCCCTTATCGGGAATCAGCGGTAGACAATATTTATTGAACCTATCCTCATGTGGAAAAGATAAACATCTCAAACTTAAAATCAAAATCATAACGAAATAAACAATGACACATAACACAATCCATATGTTTATTTCGTTGGGTCAAGTTCTGTACTATGTTCCAATAACATAGACATATGCAATTAAGTTGGTAACTCTTTACCTATGATTTGTAGAACTTAATCATCACTTAACTTGCATACTAATCTTATATGATAATTAATGTTCCTTGTTAATTATCAAGATTATGGACCGTTTAGATTTATTATTGTCATTCTAAATAATGATCCATAGAGATCCACAATTCAGATCCTCAACCTGAATGATCTGTCAATAATAAACCTAGGAACAGATGATAAAATATCATCCATAACATAAACTAATATTTAAGTCATTAAATTATTGACGTTTAGGACATAACTCCAACAAATTCAACTAATCTAATCTACATATTAAAATCTCATAGCAAACCAAATTTTATAATTTTTGAGATTTTATTACTATTTTTTTCAATTTTTTTAAAACATGTTATTTTTGCTAATTATTTTATTATGCAAGGGTTGTAATTAAACAAAGACTAACTTAACTCTTATTCTTGTTCAGGTCAAGTAATCTAAGTCCAACTACCTAACTTCCAAACTCTCTAAATTTCAACTCTCGTTTTTTTTATTTAGGTTGTTTAGTTAAACTTCATGGATTCATGGTAAATTCAACCTCTCAAGAATTACTCACCAATTAGTTCTATTAAAGTGTTCAATTAAAGTTAATCAATTTTGGGTCTAAACTATTAAACGTGATCATTCGCTTAACGGGACAATCAATTCACAAGTACCAAACATAAATAATAACCATTAAGCAATTCAATCACAAGAGATAAATCATAAACTACTTTAATTAGCAAAGTTAAACTATTCAAAAATATATCAATCAAGATAGATAGTAAGGTTCTCAACTATAGCACTAACATAGCAAATATAATTATACAAACAAGCATGTATCATCAATAAAGCAAGACATGAAAGATAAATCATTTAGACGTACTTGATTATACATGGTAATTTTGCATATAATGCACAAATAATGCATTTTCTGAGCATCATTTGATCATTCCAAGCGATTCTACATTTATTCTAAGATATTTGATCATAATAATCTATATTTAAATTCTTTATACGGTCTAGAATATGATTCAGATATTACTTATTCATAATGTTGCATTATACATTGTAAATATGCATATAAGTTACAAATAAAGATTATTTTTGTGTATCTTTTGGGAATTTCATCCAATTTTGGATTCGTTTATAGTAATTTGATTGCTATAATTTATACTTAAGTTCTCTATACGATGAAGAATATGATTAATTAAGATCTTACTTATTTAAAAATATTTGATTATACATAGTAATTTTAGATATATAATGTACAAAAATACATGTTTTGAGTATCATTTGATCATTTCAAGAGATTCTACGTAGTAATGCTGGTAGGTGACCTTTGACACTGACTTCCTTCCTTCCTTCTTTTTTCTCTTGGGCCACCTTTTTCGAGCTCTGTGGTCGATGCCTAAAAATGAAACTGTAGTAGTTCGCTGACTGTTAAGAAAATGATCATTGTAAACGATTTTTTAATTTATTATTATTATTATTATTAGTATTATTATTATTTTATACTTTCGATGTAATAAGTAATTACAAGAAATTTTGTTCCACTTAAAATATGTACGAAACATCATTCTGTTATATAATTAAGAAGATTTTAAGAGGATGCTCAAATATTTATATATATTTATCACATGACTAGTAGAAGAATTATTCCGTACATCGCAACATTATAACAATGAAAGTGTGACAAGATTAAAGAATAAAATTTTTAAAATGTGCACAGTCGGTCGTCCAATAGGAAACTTAAAATGTGCAGCTTGGTCTTGAACCCAATCCCTTCAATACTCAGCTGGCTGCACCATAGGTTACACAACTTACGTTGCAGAGAGTTTTTTTTTTCAGAATAATCAATGGATCATACGATCTAGGTGATTCGAAATTTAGTACCCCTGCATTCGAATCTTGATGCCATCCAACCGCTGAGAAAGCTCTTCATCTTTGAAGCACAAGCACTAATGCACTACAGTTCGAAACATTTTTTAAAACTAATTCTTTAATTTTATTCAGGGGACGAGAAAAAGGTGTTGTTCTAGAATCAAAGACCAATTCAATTGGAACTTTAACTCAGATGAGAGATTTCCAGTCAAATCTGTCTACAAATTTCAGAAGTCGTTTTCCAAAATTAACTCAACACTTTTCTTCTTTTGAAAACCTATGTTGCACGGTACGAGTGCGGGTGTCGTATCGGATACGATGCGGGTGTGTGGATATGATATTTTTTAAAAAATTGGAATGCGAAAGTATATATAGAATAATTAAAATAAAATAATTATATATTTATGGAACCCACCAAAATATGTGTAAAAAAAATTGATCAATTTTTTCGGATACACAAAATGCATAAATTGGTTCAGAACATGCACAAATTAAGTATTGCTAACATTAATGATGTGATAGTAAAGGATATTTTCATTTTTTTTTATTCCAAATTTCACTTTGGAAAATGGTGCGTAAAGAGTAAAGGCTCAATGGTCAAAAGACAAAGGCACAAAAGGAGTGGGACCCATGAATTAATTCAGAGATTGCCATTCTGTCTTTTCGAACAAAAACTTGACTGTTTCTCTTCCCTTCCAAAGTCCAAAACCATTAGAAAGGAAAGGAACTCTTTCTCGTATCCATAAACATATCTAGAAACGTATCCATGCATATTTAAAAGATGGATATGGACAAATCATTTTTGCAATTTTTTTAAAACTAAATATCCCGCCACGAATGAAGATTTTCATCTGACAAAATGACTCAATTTAAGATTACTTCAATTGATAACTCGAAGAAAAGGGGATGTCAGCTAGCGAATATTTGCACACCGTGCGTCTCAAATAAAGAAACAAACAAACAAACAGTGCATCGCCTCTTTAATGACCGTCACTTGTGTTGCAGAAGTTGTGCATAGAGCGAGAGTGTTCTCATTTCCTTTTTCACCTATGACATACCGTGATTTTTTTGTTTACTGTATCTCTTTTCTGGGTGATCATAGGGCCTCAATGAAGATTTAGTTGAATGACTATTAATTATAATTTTAAAGAATTGATTGGAATAAGAACGTATATTTAATTTTTTATTACCATTTTGTAGGTCGTGAACAGGAAGTTAGAACTGTGCTATGTTTTATTTGCTCTTAGTACTACTAATTATCAATTTTAGTTTGATGTCTATTTTTGTTTAAGCAGATAATAATAGAGAGATTCAACTTAAAATCGAGTATAGATAAATACTAGTAAAGAAATAAAAGTTTTGTTACCTGATGGAGGGCTCATGATGTGTAATTTTTTTCGGTAATTTTTAATTGTGGTAATTCGTTTGAAATTCTTGTTTTGAGAGTTATATTTTTATTTGTGTGTCTGCTGCTATAAAGCGTAGTAAAAAAATCGGAAAAATTGTCCCGTTAAAGTTAGAAAGAAAGAAAGTAAGAAAGCGCGTTTTCCGTCATTGCTGCCCACTGTTGGGAAAGGGGCCTGTGGGGAACTAGCACAACCAGGGATTGTAGTAAATTATGGAAAGATATCCAACACCTCAAACCTTTTTTCAAACATCATATACATTGGGATGTCCAATCAGGTACGACAATCCCTGCACAAAACCAGCCTTGGATAAAAAATTGGGACAAAAGAACCATCACCTTCAAATCCCAGGAGATAACCATCTCTTCTCTTTATGACCATGAAACTGCCCAATGGGATCACCAAAACCTCTCTCTTCTTTTTAACTCCAACCAACGCAGATTCATTGTTACCAAAGCTCCTGTACCAAAATAAGACCCCCTAATCAGTGATAGATTAATTTGGGACGAATCAAAAAAAGGTGTTTATACAACTAAAGAGGGGTACAACATATTACAAAACACGAAATTGAGCCTGACCACTAATTCTTTCAACTGGACAAAAATGTGGCAATGCAAATTCTTACTTCCCAGAGTTAAGGTTTTCATATGGAGAGCTTATCACAATGGCCTAGTGACTGGACACCGTATCAAAAAGATTTTCCCTAATATTATTAACCAATGCTCCATATGTGGACACCTAGATGATACTATTAACCATATCTTATTCCACTGTCCTTTATCACGATCTATTTGGTTCCACAGTGCACTTTCTCTCAAAACAGATGCTTTACCCAGTCCTTTTCACGATGCACTACAGTTTTTATTTGTAAACCTATCTATAGCTGACTTTGCACTTGCCTGTAACATTTTATGGTCCATATGGAAATCAAGAAATAACTACATTTTCAGAGCATCTCCAATAAACCTTAATAACGTACTCCTAACGGCACATCAGTACCAACTCAACAGACAGACCAATCCCAAAACATTCAAACAAAAAGAGATTATAAATAAACATTGCTTACCTGCCTACTCTTTTACTATTCTTGTAGATGCTTCTTGGACAGTGTGCAAAAAATCGGGAATAGCGGCTCTATGCTACAATTTACTGGATCTCCTGGTATGGACAGAAACATCAACAATATTGGCTGATTGCCCTTTTCAAGCCGAGTCAGAAGCAGTCTTCATGGCTCTAAATCATATTAAAAATGCACAAGGTCAGAGCCAATCTCATCAATACATACTTTTAACTGATTGCAAGGTATTAACCCAAATCATTAACCAAAATGACATTGATCTCATACCTAATTGGAGATGCCTAGAAATCATCACCCGTATCCAGGAAACCATCCAACTTCTGCCCCAAATTATACAAATAGTATTTTGCCCTAGACAAAAAACAATGCCTGCAGATTTTTTAGCCAAAAAAGCTCGAAAAAATCAAACACTAGGCCAAAATATAATTAATATTAATCCATACCTGAACAAACAAGTACCAACCAAGCTTGATAATAATCTCTTCGAAAGACTTGCCCCCGAGATAATCTAGCCTTCTTCAAAGACTGAGCCTCTCTCCCTGCACCAATCTTAAACTTTTCACTAAGGGCCTACTATAGCAACATAAAAATCTACTAGTTCAAAAAAAAAAAAAAAAAAATCTTTTCCGTAAATTACCCTTCATAGTACCAATTACTGGTTTTTGTTTACTCTTAGTTATCTATTTACTTATCTAAAATTCCCCGATATACAAAAAAAAAAAACAACAAAGAAAAAAACAAAAATTCAGAAAGTACCTTCTGGTGTTTTTTTTTTTCCTGCTGCAGAAACCTTCCCTTTGTTATCAGCTTCCTTGCATGAACCTCTTTACCTTATCCTCCCCTCCCCTCAGACCCAAATTTCCTACAGCAAAAAACAGCAGGTGAGACACTTAATCCTGACCTCCGCAAAACCCTTCAACTATGAGACGACCAAATGAAATAGGTTAAAGAGATAACACTTATCAACAAATGGTTTTTCTGTTCTGATAAAATAATGCTCAACATATCTTCCTCAGCTGTCACAACAAGACCATCGGAGCTTACTTGATTTGTTACAATTTTAGATCAAGCAAGCTTTGCACATTCAAGAACTTCGTCGAGATAGATCGGGAAGATTTGGTGATGATGTATTCAGGTTTTCTTTTGGAGTTTTAGGAAGTGCTCTGGTCAAGAAGATGAAGGAAGATGCGCCGCAACAAAAATGATTCTTAGGTTGTTCTTTACTCAGCTCCGAATTGGGGTTATATATGCAGCTCGCATAGCTGACAGCCTGTTACTTTTCTTTTAATTTTTCTTTTCTTTTCTAGGTTTTTGATATTGTAATATGGGCTAGACTTGGTTATTTTAAAGGCCCAAATGTTTAAGTCTTTAAAACAAGTTATTAATAAAGTTTGCCTACGGGCTTCATCTTCGAAAAAAAAAAAAAAAGGAAAGAATATGAACGTTTTGTCGGAGATCTTAAGAAAGATCCTAACGCACCTGTTAAGTAACAGAGGCATTTTAGTCTTAACAGAACAATTTAGCGTGAATTGCAAGTAACAGGGGCATTTTAGTCCTAACGCCCCTCTTTGCAATGCCCTTCCTCCTCCGCTCCACTGCTCCAGTTAGAAATTATAAATTAGAAACCAGACTCCATTTCTTCTATTTCTCTTTCTAAATTTCTAAATACGCTCTGCTCCGCTCCACTCCATTCCATTTCTATTTCTCCGATTGCCCCTCTTCTTCTTCTTCTTCTTCTTCTTCTTCTTCTTCTTCTTCTAGTTCCCCCGTTTAAGTCCAAGTCGACACCACTCGACTTCTCCGATCTCCGATCTAGGGTTTCCGTCTCTCTTCTCGTTCGAGTCGACACCACTCAACTTCTCTCTCCGATCTAGGGTTTGTCTCTCTTTCTCTTCAGAAGACGATGGTCGCCGCCTTCAATTTTACACCTTAGGTTTGTCGAATGTCTCGTTCTTTTCTTTTTCTTTTTTTTGCAATCTGAAGCCGTAAGTTATTTGTCGAATGTATTTTAATTTTTTTTTAATTTCGTACTTTTTTTTTGAGTCAGCGTCTTCCTTGTTTCTTGCATCTTGGTTCTCGCTGACCTTACGAAATTTCTAACGAGGTGCTGTACTCTTACCATTTATCCCCTATCTTTCTCTTTAATCACTTTTAACCAGAAAATTCTCCAAATTATCTGCATCAATTTTTGTCTGAACAGTTACATATTTTGCAAAATTGTTCATGTCCAAGGAACTTTATTATTGGTAAATAATTGTGTCTATGTAGCTGCTCTTGTTGCAGTAATATTCATTTATAGTGAATCAGTTCTGATGGTCTGATTAATTTGTTACATAGAAGATTGAAGAATTTTAGTTGAAGTATTTAAGTAAGTTTCTAATACTAGTAGCATATTTAACATAGTCTGTTAAAATAGTAGCATAGTAACCATATTCTCACTGTGCTTTTGAGATTCAGTTTATTGTACGCATCTAGTTAGTATAGTGTTTCTTGTATGCATCTGGTTAGCTTTTTCTAAAAAGATTTTAGAGTTTGCCTTGTATATTCATTTCAAATTATAAAAATTTGAATGAAAACAAAGATCTGAACAGATCATTTTTGCAATTTTTTCTGAACAGATGGATATGGACATAAGAGATGATGAGATGCAACCCACAGTACAGCCAGAGAACAGATAATGACTTTTTTATATATCTCCTATAATGGTTTTCTAATAATTATAAAATTTGCTCAAATGTTTAATATCATGCACTCTGGTGGCCTAATTGAGTTATGAGAGATATTTTAACTGAACTTAGTACCATAGTAATTTGAGATACTTTGACTAATAGAAACCAACACACCTTCTAAATGAGCCTTGATTAATTAAAATTTATATTATATAAATTGTGTCACAAACTGAATCCTTTTTTTTTAATCGGGTCACAATCTGAATCCTATTATGGAAGCTAGGTAGGAAAGGTTAGTGTCATTTATTAATTTAATTGGAATGTGTGCTTAACAATTTTCCATCTTATTCTTTTGATTGGTGCAGTTTCAGAGCAAAAATTTTGACTCCATGGGTAATCGCAACATGTGAACGAAAAGGAGGGGAAAGAAGGGGAGAGTGTGAGCAATGCCAGTTTGAAGACTAAAAATTGCTGGCACAATATCTTTCAGTAATGCTAGGAAAATTAGTCACTGGTAGACTGCAATAAGGTATATTCTTTGTCCCTGATTTCAAGTTAAAATAGTATAGAAAGTAGCATATATAATCAGCAAAGGGCATTTTTGTAGTTGAATTATAAGCTGTTGAATTTTGTGTTTCAAGTACTATGTTATTGAGTAAAACATATAATTTGCAATACACATATATGGTCTTAAAATATGAACAATAGTAGATTTTAATTTTTTTTCTTTGTAAAATTATTGTTGGTTAGCATTTCCTAACAATATTTTAGGGTTTGCCTAGTATATGCATTAATTTGTTTAAGCATATTTTGTAATCTAGCTTTCTAATAATTATAAAAATTTCACATGAAATAAAAAAGAAGATCCTAACAGATTGGAATTTTTTTTTCTAAATAGATGGATAGAGACATTAGTGATGAGGAGATGCCACCAACTGTACTGCGCAGAGAACAGATAATAACTTTGTTTATATATCTTCTATTATGGTTTTCTAATTATTATAAATTTGCTCTTGTTTCTTTTTAGATATTTGGTTGCTATCTCTTTGATAGTTTTTACTTGTTTTACATTTAATTTGTGCCAAGTACTTGCAGGGTTTGGTGCTGTAATGTGTTGCTTGTAATTTTCTATTTCTTTTCTTTCCCTATTTTATGAAGAGCACAATGTTTAAATTGTATTGGCTGAACCATATGCCTCCCTGTTTTTCCTTGGTGTTTCTCTTTTATATCGTCATCAATTGCCGATTATAGAGCGGTAATAAGGAACTAAATTGGGGCTAATTTCATGGTACTTGGGGCTTAAAATTGAGTTTTGGGTAGGGATGGCGTGGTGTAAACCGATGCTGGTATGGAAAAGTTCTTGCAGTCATCAACTGATTACCTTGTCAAAATTCCTATATTTTCAAAAATGTTTGTTTTATACAGATTCTTTATCTTCAACTGTGGATTACTTTTTGATGAATAGCCAAATTCATATATTACATTATACTGTTTGATGCAGGGGACAATAATGGAATGACTTGTAGAACAACAATTGGAATTGCAAAGGTAATCAATGCACTGACTCATCTACCCCTCCCATTTGAAGACTAAAAATTGCTGACAGGACAGCTTTCAGTAATGCTAGGAAAATTAGTCACTAGTAGACTGCAATAAGGTATATTCTTTGTCCATGATTGCAAGTTAAAATAGTATAGAAAGTAGCATATATAATCAGCAAAAGTCATTTTTCGAGTTGAATTATAAGCAGTGGAATTTTTTTGTTTCAAGTACTATGTTATCGAGTAATACATATACATTGCAATACACATATATGGTCTTAAGGAAAAAAGATAAGCGTATTTAAAATTTGAATGGCAGTACATATTTAAAATAAACTACTGTGGATTACTTTTTGAATAGCCAAATTCCTATATTACATTATACTGTTTGATGCAGGGGACAATAATTGGAATGGCTGGTAGAACAACAATTGGAATTGCAAATTTGAGGTACACCTCTATTCATTTTGACCAGAATCCGCTTTGATTGTGTAAATGTTAGTTATTCAGGTCTATCACAGCAGAATATATTCTTGCAATCTAATTCAAGAGTGTTTCACTTTGTTGAGTTCCTTAGAAGTTCTGAATTACATCCACGTACACAAAATAATTTAATTTTTCGCAACAAATTTGACATTCACACGATACCTCAAGCTGAAATTGAAAAGCTGTAGCATTGAGTTTTAAGATGTACACAGTTTAGTTCAAGAAATAAACAATATGGTATAGCAGTAATGCAATACCAACCTCTAGGGATGCATAGAGAGGGCTCGCAAGCAACAACTCTTAGCAGTTTTGGCATCTGCTTCTCCTTTTAGTGGTGGTATGTTACCTTGTAGTTTTTTTTTTTTTTTGGTATTTTTGTTTCATTTCATGATCAGGTGGTCTGATGACATCATCTCTTAAGATATGCATAATGAAATAAATCAGACCAGATTTGAGTATTGTAGAACAGTGGGTTAGTTGATACCAATTTGGAGTATATTAAGTTGAATATTTAAGTTAAATCAGACCAAATTTCATATGTAAAAATTGATCGCACCTCGTAAAAATGTTGTAGTAGTCTCGTAGACTTGTAGTTGTTGATATGAATGTAAAAATTTTGTCTTGGACATAAATGTACAACCAAGAGAAATACCTAGAAGATTATTTGGATCTTGCTTAACTGAATAAGCTCAATTTTTTGACTGATTGGAGTGATGGGTTAATTTCGTTAAATTAGGTAATGTTCGTTTGCTCTTGCTGTAAATTAATCCTTTTCTTGAATTGGGTCACCATATAAATCCTGTTATGGAAGCTTTTTGATAGGAAAGATTAGTATCATTTATTAATTTAATTGGAATGTGTGCTAAACAATTTTCCATCTTATTCTTTTGATTGGTGCAGATTCAGACTTAAATTTTTTGGACTCCATGGGTAATTGCAACATGTGAACGAAAAGGGTGGGGGGGGGAAGAAGGGGAGAGTATGAGCAATGCCAGTTGGAAGACTAAAAATTGCTGGCACGACAGCTTTCAGTAATGCTAGGAAAATTAGTCACCGGTAGACTGCAATAAGGTATATTCTTTGTCCCTGATTTCAGGTTCAAATAGTATAGAAAGTGGCATATATAATCATCAAAAGGCATTTTTGGAGTTGAATTATAAGCAGCGGAATTTTTTGTTTCAAGTACTTTGTTATCGAGTAATACATATAATTTGCAATAAACATGTATGGTCTTAAAATATGGTCATCAATTGCCGATTAGAGAGCGGTAATAAGCGACTAAATTGGGGCTAATTTTATGGTACTTGGGGCTTAAAATTGAGTTTTGGGTATGGATGGGGAGGTGTAAACCGATGCCGGTATGGAAAAGTTCTAGCAGTCATCAACTGATTACCATGTCAAAATTGCCAGAACAACTAAAAGCAACATGAGAACAAGAGACAAATCATACAGGCGAGTCTTTGGGTCTGCACGGCAAGTGTTCGATAAAATGTGCCAGTTACAGGCGAGTCTTTGTCCTTGATGATGGTATTTCGCCTTGAGTTTTTAATTAGTTATAATCAGTAAAATCTACTCGACTGTCTGCCTCCCCTATCATGAAATAGTTAATTTTGGTGTTTTCATATGTGAGATAAGCTTCTTCTGTTTTGGTCAATTTCCTATCCAATATATTTTTACTGACATTTTATTTTCTTTGTCTTATTAGATCCTACTTAATTGGTGCGGATGCCGTGTTGGTAGGCATGATAACCTAGATACTCATAGACAAAGAGGAAGCGAAAGGTAATATTTTGTGCAGAATTAATGTCCACTTATTCATATGGTCATGGATTTCTATTCTCATATATATTGTAGCATTTAAATGTGCAGAATTCAATGGGTCATAGATTCTTTTTTTTTCCTCCCTTAAGATAGGAATTTTGAAAAGATGTATTGGTTAGTATGTGTTTGATGAAATGCCTAAGAGAACATGTGGCATCATTGCCTATATTTTGTTCTCCGGACACGGAACTACCATAAGCTTTCATGGCACATAACACACATGACCACCTATAGTTTGTGATTTTGTAAACTTAAGTCACTGTCCTTATTTAAACTACAGTAGAAAAAATTGTTATGGAAAAAAGATAAGCGCATTTAAAATTTGAATGGCAGTACGTATTAATCTCATGATGATTATTTAAACTATTTTATATCATATTACTTGTCAGAATGCAATAAACATTTGTTATTTATATACATATTAATCGTTTTATTTTGGTTTGGACCAGGTTTCAACATGCGTGCTACAATAAGATACGCTTTGCCCAGAAAAATCTTTCAGAGAACTAGGATGGAGGTTTGTTTATCATTCCTTTTTGGCATCTTACAAATATGAGATACCTTTTGTTGTTAGGTTTTATTTTTGCTTGGATATGTTTATGGCATGACAACTTATGAGAAAAGTATGTACGAAGAAGGCATATCTATCTTTGTCTGTAGTGATACAAACTTTCAAGATTACTATCCTCAATTTTTTCGAGTATAAAGCGGTACCATCAGATTACTATCCTCAGATTAACCTTTTTAATTTCGTTTTTCTTTTTTGAGTCGGCGTATTCCTTTTTTCTCCTCCTCTCTCTTGGATCTTCGTTCTTGCTGACCTGACGGAATTAAATGTGTCCTAGTAGCTGCTCTTGTGTTAGTAATATTCAATTTTAGTGGATCTGTGAGTAAATTTTTCTGATAGCTTGGATGTATTTTCTGTTCATTGAAGTCAATAACCATTTAATTTACTTGTCTTGTTTCAGACGAACAGTGTTGTAATGGCTTCAGTCTGAAAAGGTAATCAATGCACTGACCGATCCGCCCCTCCCATTTTAATAGTAAGATCTCATTAACTTTTGTGTTATTTTACTTTTTATGGTCTGATTAATTGATTAGATTGTAGATTGAAGAATAAGTAGGATATCAAAATACTTGCATAAATTCTGCAACTACAATTCTAATTTTGATACACTATGATATCTAATTTTAATTTTCATAGTGTATTAAAATTAGATTAGTAGTTGCAGAATTTAAGCAAGTTTCTAATACTAGTAATATATTTACCATAGTCTGTTAAAATAGTAGCATATTAACCATAGTCTGATTGTTCTTTGAAGATTCAGTTTATCTAATTAGATTTGTGCTTCTCGTATTCATCTATTCATTTTGACCAATCTGAAAAGGTAATCAATGCACTAACTGTTTAATTGGTTAGATAGAAGATTGAATAATTTAAGTAGGATATTGTAATAGTAGCATATATTAAGTCTTTTAGAATTAAAATTGCAATTGCTATTGTAGTTGAAAATTTTAAGTTTCTAATCCTAGAAGCATATATTGCCATAGTCTGATTGTGCGTTAGAAATACTGTTTGTCTAGTTAGTATTTCTTGGATGCATCTAGTTTCAAGTGTGATTTGAGATAGAATCTTCTTAGTTACCATTATTTTTGGATTTAGTTCAACTTCAAAAATGTTTTGTGCGTTAGAAATACTGTTTGTCTAGTTAGTATTTATTGGATGCATCTAGTTTCAAGTGTGATTTGAGATAGAATCTTCTTAGTTACCAGTATTTTTTAATCTTCTTATAAGGAATCTTTACTTTATAAACAACTGTGGATTACTTTTTGAATAACCAAAATTCTTATATATGGGGATTGGTAATATTTTTGCTTGAGCATCTTCTGATAGAGAACTCTATAGAGCAAAATCTGGTGTCGCATCGACTAAATTTTTATATTTCACTTTTGTCTCTATAGGTGTGATATAACTTTCATAATTGTCCATTGCTCCAATTAATACAGAAATGCAAAGAGTCGATTGTTCATCAACTCAAGTGAATAACATACATGCACCATACTCAGTTCTGGTACAATGTACCATTACAATAGTCAGTACTGGTACAACTTACCAGTATCACAGGGATCCAGGTTTGAACTAAAGCTCACAGTACGTTGATCTATATGAGACTCTATTTTAAAGATTCCATTGAACTGAGAGTAGATAGAAAAATATAATAAGAATAATAAAGAAAGAGAAAACATCATCGTTTGTTGAGCTTAGAACAGGACTGGGTCTTGTCTTACTCGTCAGAGGGAGCATTGAAAGGTTTGTGCATGCATGTAGAATTCCTTGTATATAACTAACTGCATTGACATCACATTACACTTTTTTTAGAAAATAAGCATAGTTGACAGAAGACAATCTGTCGCAAGCTTGAGTTGTATTGTATGAAGCATTTAAGACATTTTACATTTACATTCGCTTTTGACATATGGGCTTGGTAGTTATAGATAATAACGAGGCACTCGTGAAACGGTGATGTGAGATGGGTGTCACCAATGCCAATGTCTGTTGATTTGTTGATATAGCTGAGATTCGATTATAATCTTGCTTGTAATCTGTTAAAACGTTTTATATTGTCTGCTTGTTTTTCAAAAAAAAAAAAAAAAACCTTCCGCAAAACAGGAAAACTTATGAAAAGGAGAGATTTTCATTATTTTGGTATTCCCTTTTCATTTTGTAACAAAATATCTAGAATTCTTGTCATGTATGACCCGAATTTTAGAAAGATAGCAAATATATGGTAATTTATACGAGCACAAAAAAAAAATCAGAAAACTCTAGCGCTTGCAGTAAAATCAGATAGCAAATATTATGATATTTGAGTTGAACACTTCTGTTTAAACATCTGCGGTAAAATCTCTAGCGCCTGCACTCGGAAATAATATTGAATACGAACATTCAAATTTCTCTTGATAATTTCATCATTCTTTTGGAAACAAGGATGTTCACCACAATCCGGGTCAAGCAAAAGTACAAAACAATTAATGTATGTACGTAACGACTGAGCGGCTGAGCTAGACATTAAAATAATTAAATAATTAAATTTATAATAATGTACCAGAAATATTACATCAAAAGTATGGACTTTTAATTATAGGATTCGATAATAGAATTGTATTCCAAATTTGGTGGGGTTGAAATACATAATTTTTATTTTAGTATAAGAATGATCTATTTAATCACAAAATACATGCAAAATAATGAATTGAATAATACAGATCACTTCACTCAGGAAGAACAGTGCAGGTTATTGAATTTGACTTCTCTTCTTAATTGTTAACCAATGGTGCAATCCTACAATAGACGCTTGAAACAACGAAAACCCTCGTATATTATTTCGTAAAAATTATATCTTATGTTTAGAATGTTAATGTTGTAATTTGGTTAATAGCATGGTCCCATGAGTTTCTCTATTTTCTGAAAAATTGAATTCCAATGGTCTGGATGTTGCTCTTGAAAGGAAGGTGACATTTGATAAACAACTGATGCAGCACGGATCAAGATACCAGCCGTTAATCCTTATCTCCGTTTGGATAAGGTGTGGGAAGAAGGGAAGAAGTGAAGAAGTATTGGGAAGTGTGCAACTTTGTGAAGAGTTTGGATTATTATTTATAATAAATTTATTTTGTTATTCCTTTCTTCCCAAATGGAATCCAAACGGAGCATAAAAAATACAGGAGGGTAGTTAAAAGCATAAAATAAATTAGAGATGAAAGTCATCATTGAAACTACTCTACAGTATATATATATATATATATATATATATATATATATATTCTCTATCAACCAAACATGCATGACCAAAATTAAAGAGCCGAAATTGTGGAATCCTTAAATATTTTTGAGATGAAAGTCTTTTTAGATAAGTATGCAGAATTTCGTTTTACATGGGTAAGTAATCATGTCAATAAAAAAAGATTATTTGTCGTTAAAATATGATGAAGAGTATTATGCAGAATTGTGCTCGGTGTGTCTAAGAACACACGACCACAAAAAACGCCGATCGTTAACACCCCATTAATAACGGTTTTGGGAAAAGAAAAAAAAAACGTTACAGAATTCTTAGCGGCAGCGGTGTAAATATTTTCAAGCTCGTTCAAATGGTTTATTCGAGGGGACAAATTGGACAGCGGCTAATAAAAACGAAGAATATATAGAGGAGAGAAGAGCATCCTAAGAGGATATATCTCAATAAATAATTTCTAAACCATTACTGTCTGATACGAGAAAATGGGTCGAAAGTCCCCAGAAGTTGCAGGGAAAAAAATAGAGGCCGGAGAAGAGTACAACTGTACAAGTAATATAGAAACATTAATGATGAACATGAGAGGAGAAGGTTATAAATTTTGCACAAGTACCGCCAGGCAGATAAAAAATTATTAGTGGCTTACACCAGATTTGGAGCTAGTTGGTGTTGTACCGGGATGATCTTTTCAAACTGTGTTCCTGGCTTCTCTTTTAATAAAAGCGAAGTGGTAGGGGAAAACCCTACTTAATTCCAAAAAAAAAAAAAAAAGATTTGGAGCTAGCATGCACTGTGTTAATTGAAAATTAGTGGTGTTTCCAACTGGCTGGAAGATAAAATAGTTTACTAAGGTTAAGGTACATGATGATTATTCCTTTTTTTTTTTGTTACCCGACTGTCAAGGTGAGACCGCGTATCGGATAATTAATTTGTTTCCATTAGTGGATCCGATTTGACAAGTCTAAAAAACTAATTATATATATGCATTTTCGCTCCTCTCCAATTAACGCAAATATTCCTTAATAATAATTCATACAAAGATTATTAATAGTATCAGTAATGATTCTGGCATCTTTATATGATATTATGAAGTTGTTAGCACGTTACGATATATTAGTGAGACGTACTATAAAACTGAGGTCCATTTTTTTTTTAAATTAAGTGCATTTTTTATAGATTATACCCGGTCATTAAAGGTTTCTTTATATTTTTTTATTTTTTACTTCTGTTTTCAACGGGAATTGAGTCCGTTGTCTTTTATATAAGACTAACTGTACTACACTCCCTCGTACAAAACAATGTCCAAAATTAAGAGGAAAAATTTGGTGCCAATATTTTTTTTTCAAATGGAACTGAATATATATCACTAGCTAAAAATTCAAGAGCTAAATAAACAAGTACTTTTAAATCAACTCGTATGGACAAATTAAGTTGTGCACTGATTGTTTGCTCGTGGGTGGAACCAAATAACTAATTATTTACAAACTTAGAGGGCGGATAATTCGGATCATGTTTAGTTTAATAGTTAATCAAATTAAATAAAATTTTCTTTGAAGTTTATAAATTTTGCACCGTTGAGTTTCTGCTGTGAGAGATGCAAAAAGTAATTCAACTCATCAAAAGCTCGAATATCGGTATCTGTTGACACTTGACAGTAAATATCAAAATCCTCTTTCTTAACATGAGATTTCATTTCATTTATTTCATTAAAAAATTTCTGATCAAAATGAAAAAATTTGGTATCATTTGGTTATAATTTTTATGTTATTAGCTCTAACAAAATTCTAAGAAATCCATCGAAATGAAATCCCGCATAAAAATACATGAGCAAGTTTTGGGTGGCTTGAGTAAAAGATCGCAGGTTCGAAATTTGGCTGGAGTTTTTTATAGACATTTAATTTAATTTAAAAATAAGTTGGGTGACTTGACCCTAATTTATATTAAAAAAAAAGAATACATGATCAACAGATCAAGAGTTCTAGTGCCACTACTTTTGGTCATGATAAAAAAATACATGTTGTCAATTTATTCATCTCAACATGTAAATTTGTTGCGTTGTTCTACATAGCAATTAGTTGTAAATTTGTTGCATTTTGTGTCAATTCATATCAAAGAAAGATTGGCATGCTATCTTATAGATGGCAGATAGAGTGGCATGTAATTCAGAGAGGAATAGCTTATACAACATACATCGGTGAAGCATGTACCGGCCTCCTTGAGTACCATCCTGGAGCATGTATCGGCCTCCTTTAACATCAATGCAACTATAAAGAAACAGCTGATGATACAACATACGTCAATTTAAGAACCTAGAAAATTCAGACTAGAGGATAACAGATTTGAACATAGAGTACCATCTTGGAGCATGTGGTGGCCTCCTTTAACATTAGTGAAGCATGTACCAGGCCTCCTTTCAAATAACATACACGTTTGCTCTTGATATGTACCGGCCTCCTTACAAATAACATCAGTGACGCATCGGTGATCTTCAATACGCATTTCCTTCAAAATTTTGCACATTCAGACCCAACCCGCTAGGCCACAAATTTCGCAAATAAACCCTCGAAAATTTTCAAATAACATCAGGCCATGTACCAACAACAATTAACATACACGAGTGGGATTGACAGAGTCCTAACATCAGAAGCTAATTAGCTTATTCAATCAATACAGAAATATATTTAATTACACGGCTCATGGCCTTAAATAAAGAAAACTAGAAATTTATTTTAACCAATCCCTGCAACAAATTATTTTGCACATAAACTAAAGTTCAAAGCAAAAAAAACAATAAGCATATTCTAGAGAGTAGATAAGACTGTACAAATTTCATCCCAACTGATACCTTTTTAGGCGTCACAAAGGAGATGAATTTGCGCTTGAGCTTGTCCTTATCTTTCGGTAGCACCAACCATACCACAAATGGCAACTTGAAATCGTACCATATTGGTGTCCTGTCCTATGAAGTGAAAGACAGAGAATTAGTCCCTTTTTAAGCAACAAGAAGCTTTTAAATGAAATTGTAGATTAATTTGCCAATTAACCTTCTACCAGCTGATTTCAGGATATTTGGTAAATTCCATCAGAAAGTTAAATCATATATATGAGAATTCTATCCGACTGTTTTATGGGTACCTTTGTTTGGAGTGTTCCTCTTTGGTGACCTTATAAACAAACCAAAGTGAATTAATTGTACTAAATATCAATGCTCTGAGATATAAAAAGAAAGTGAAATGCTAGAGTCTAATATATTGGACATATGGGCTCTATCTAATACGATTGATTTCACGTTTTTAAATTTGAAATAACCGATCCGAACTGTTCAATATGTTTTCCATACTGGTGTCCTATGAAGTGAAAGACACAGAATTCAGTCCCTTCTTAAGCAACAATAAGCCTTTAAATTGTAGACTACCACTAATAGAAACAAACCAAAGTGATACTCGGCCACCTAATTTCCAGTGCAGTTCAATGATCCGATCACCTTAGATGCTGTTGGCGGAGTGGATACGGACAGTTTTAGCGAGTCGAAGTTTTGTGTGGGTGCCGCTGGATCGTAATCCAATGGTTCAGATGAAACGTCTGTCCTCTGCATAACAGAGGATATGGTTCCTATGAGAGGGGGCGATAAGAAAGTGAACACGAGTAGAGTCAATATATTTTTTCTTTTTTTCCCTAGTAATCAGATAACAAAAATTAATGCACCAGCTGTCTCTTATTTGTGTATAATATTCACATGTGATCGATAATAAAAAATTAATGAACTTAACATGATATGTATTATTACACCTTGTGAAACGACGTGACATTTTTATTTTTAATTTATTTATTTATTAATTTTGAAGTACTCAACGGTCAAGCATTCAGCAGATATACACCTCACCGAATAATATTTACTTAAAAAAACTATTATTTACAATTAATTGTAGAAAAACAATGTAAACATATTCTATTTTGCATTTTCTGATGGACGTTATTTGTAATATCTTAGTTTGTATGTGGTTCCACTTGGACAACTTAAATTTTCCATTCCTTAATACATGCACCATATAAGAATCTACATTATAAATACTTTTTACGTCATAAAACTAGATATTACGATTTTGAACCAGTCATGACGTACGAATTTATATGATTTCTTTAAAAAATTAAAATAAAGTCACCCAAACTATATTAGGCCGACACATATAATAGAACCAAGTCCACGTGCATACATTTGTAATGCATGACAATCATGAATCATGTAAGATTCATAATACTCATTAATCGAGTTCAAGCTGTGTTTTAAATACGCACAAGCACTCCTACCGGGCAGCAGCTAAAATCAAGTATTTTTCGATATTTTTTTAAAATTTTTTATGGTATTTTTTCTCACAATATCATATACTACCGTTTCGATCACTGTTCTGGTTTTTAGTATTATCGGAATTTTCTGGTATCCAATACAGTATTAAAAACGCTTGTGAACTAATCGGAATTTTTCAGTATCAAGTACGGTATTGAAAACATCGAGTTCAAGAGAAAAATGGAATGCGTATGTTTTACAATTATGCTTTCTTTAATTAAATTTTCAATTAAGGTAAAAAGAAATTTAATTCAAAAAATGATATCATTAATCAAGTATTCTGAGGGTTATTTGTGTATGATTATGATTCTTATAAGCATAATTAAGTATGAAAATAAATTCTAAGACGGTTTTTAGAAGGTCATAGATCTTGGCTGACGATTTTGTTATATTATTCTAGTGTTCGAATACTTTATGATTGAAAATTTTGTGATATGAGGATATAATAAATTTCCATCTTATTTGAATATATCCCTGCATGCCTTCGATCTCCGATATAATTGTCACGTCCCGCACCGACGGGTCGCGTGGCTGAAACAGTATCTTCTGCATCCATCCGACGGCCCGTCAACCTACGTCGCAACAGAAAAATAAAACAAAATCAGGTACAAACCTCAGTAACTGGTTATTTAACGATGCAGCTTCTCTACATTTAATTATTATAACAAAGTCCAATTAGATCGGATTAATCCACATAACAAATAATAGGGTCTAGCATTCAATCAGTCAGTCACAGTGATCCCTCCCCGATCTCAGAAGGATCAGGACCGGCCCCTCCCCGAACTCAGGAGGATCATGGCTCAAAATTCAGATTCAATTCAATTATGTATCCAATTCCAAACCCGATAACCCATAAAATACACCAATCACAATTCAATTAAATAATTTTAACCAAAACCAAACGATAAATCAAATCAATTCAATCAAAATGAAATTAAACACAGAGAAGTCCGGTTACCTGATTAAACAATCCAGAAATCAACATACATATCAACATATCAAATCAACTAGTCAATTCGACTGCGACGTAGTTTCGGAATCTCAATCGGCCAATCAATTATGTTGAGAGGATTTCAACTTTTGGGTGATATAAAGGAACCATCATAACGAAGGAATAAAATGGCTTATGAAGCAAAAATGTATCGGATAAAATAAAAGAGATCAGTATAAAAGGAGAGCTGTATACGTGGGTGTAAGAGAAGAGTTGCATATGGCAGGTGGCATGAAACCATTTGGTACAAATTCCCATTCATTTCCCAATCGGTTAATGGGTCAAAAAGTCCAACGATCCAATTCAGTCAAAGATGGTCAAAGGAAGTCAAAGGTCGCATTTTTTTCGGTCAACACAAGTCAAGAGGTCAACTAGGTCAACATTTGTCAAACTAATCAAAATTTGGTCAACTTCAATAAAAATCGGTGGAATGTTACAATAATAGCCCAATAAAAACTTCACCAGAAACTAGCTAATATTATTATCATATTATGTATCTGTATTATCATGTTATGTATCTGCCGACAGGTAATTCAATCGTACGGATTTCATTGAGATTTCCGACTGGATCTTTATGTATCTCAGATTCTCAGATCAAACGGCCCAGATCAAATTTACTTCATATTTATTAATTGTAATAGAATCATTTCAAAATGGAAGACTAAATGCACATTTAGTAGAAGACTTTATAATCTGAAATGAACCGTTGCATATCCTAATGGGCCGGCCACAAAAAAGCCTTTATGGACTTCACACACTCATTTAATTGATTCTTAAATCAATTACTTAGGTCCACCAATTGAAGCTCTACATCTGGGCTATATATTTAATATAAATATTGGCCCATTAATTTAATATAACTATTTATATTAAATTGTGTTGAACTGAAAATAATTATTAACTAATTAATAATTATTGTGGGATTAGCTAATACATTAAATCATTTCGATATGATCCTTTTGACTTAATTAATTATATCGTTATATAATCAATTAATCAACTCATCATATTTTCGCAACACACACTGATGCGAATAAATGACTAATGTACTGTATGGTTAAATTTCGATCTGTGTGACCCTTTGAGGATTTATGCTGAGTTGGACATGGAAATAAATCGTAATTTATTTCCAATAATCATAAGCGGTATCTAGCAACACGTTATGATTCCCAATTCGCATAAATAGTGTACTGCTACAATATTTATATCTTGTATAAGAGAATAAAAGTATTTCTCTATTTTGATTCTTATGTCTCACGATATCAACATATAATCCAAGATAGGAATGTGTCATTCTTGCAGATTATACGTTTCTTGATCTAGAGTTGATCGCTTAGTTGCGCGCATACGATCCAACTCCATCAAGGGACCCAAACAGATATCGTCACTCACTAAGTGAATTAATGAGGGACATACGGTTTTCTTGATGATTATCTTTTCCCCGCACAATTCAAGAGAACATAAATAAAGTCCGTATAGCAGCCCTTATCGGGAATCAGCGGTAGACAATATTTATTGAACCTATCCTCATGTGGAAAAGATAAACATCTCAAACTTAAAATCAAAATCATAACGAAATAAACAATGACACATAACACAATCCATATGTTTATTTCGTTGGGTCAAGTCCTGTACTATGTTCCAATAACATAAACATATGCAATTAAGTTGGTAACTCTTTACCTATGATTTGTAGAACTTAATCATCACTTAACTTGCATACTAATCTTATATGATAATTAATGTTCCTTGTTAATTATCAAGATTATGGACCGTTTAGATTTATTATTGTCATTCTAAAGAATGATCCACAGAGATTCACAATTCAGATCCTCAACCTGAATGATCTGTCAATAATAAACCTAGGAACAGATGATAAAATATCATCCATAACATAAACTAATATTTAAGTCATTAAATTATTGACTTTTAGGACATAACTCCAACAAATTCAACTAATCTAATCTACATATTAAAATCTCATAGCAAACCAAATTTTATAATTTTTTTAGATTTTATTACTATTTTTTTAAATTTTTTAAAACATGTTATTTTTGCTAATTATTTTATTTATGCAAGGGTTGTAATTAAACAAAGACTAACTTAACTCTTATTCTTGTTCAGGTCAAGTAATCTAAGTCCAACTACCTAACTTCCAAACTCTCTAAATTTCAACTCTCGTTTTTTTCATTTAGGTTGTTTAGTTTAACTTCTTGGATTCATGGTAAATTCAAGCTCTCAGGAATTACTCACCAATTAGTTCTATTAAAGTGTTCAATTAAAGTTAATCAATTTTGGGTCTAAACTATTAAACGTGATCATTCGCTTAACGGGACAATCAATTCACAAGTACCAAACATAAATAATAACCAATAAGCAATTCAATCACAAGAGATAAATCATAAACTACTTTAATTAGCAAAATTAAACTATTCAAAAAGATATCAATCAACATAGATAGGAAGGTTCTCAACTATAGCACTAACATAGCAAATATAATTATACAAACAAGCATGTATCATCAATAAAGCAAGACATGAAAGATAAATCATTTAGACATACTTGATTATGCATGGTAATTTTGCATATAATGCGCAAATAATGCATTTTCTGAGCACCATTTGATCATTCCAAGCGATTCTACATTTATTCTAAGATATTTGATCATAATAATCTATATTTAAATTCTTTATACGGTCTAGAATATGATTCAGATATTACTTATTCATAATGTTGCATTATACATTGTAAATATGCATATAAGTTACAAATAAAGATTATTTTTGTGTATCTTTTGGGAATTTCATCCAATTTTGGATTCGTTTAAAGTAATTTGATCGCTATAATTTATACTTAAGTTCTCTATACGATGAAGAATATGATTAATTAAGATCTTACTTATTTAAAAATATTTGATTATACATAGTAATTTTAGATATATAATGTACAAACAATACATGTTTTGAGTATCATTTGATCATTTCAAGAGATTCTACGTAGTAATGCTGGTAGGTGACCTTTGACACTGACTTCCTTCCTTCCTTCTTTTTTCTCTTGGGCCACCTTTTTCGAGCTCTGTGGCCGATGCCTAAAAATGTAACTGTAGTAGTTCGCTGACTGTTAAGAAAATGATCATTATAAACGATTTTTTAATTTTTTATTATTATTATTATTATTATTATTATTATTATTATTATTATTATTAGTATTATTATTATTTTGACATACTTTCGATGTAATAAGTAATTACAAGCAATTTTGTTCCACTTAAAATATGTACGAAACATCATTATGTTATATAATTAAGAAGATTTTAAGAGGATGCTCAAATATTTATATATATTTATCACATGACTAGTAGAAGAATTATTCCGTACATCGCAACATTATAACAACTAAAGTGTGACAAGATTAAAGAATAAAGTTTTTAAAATGTGCACAGTCGGTCGTCCAATAGGAAACTTAAAATGTGCAGCTTGGTCTTGAACCCAATCCCTTCAATACTCAGCTGGCTGCACCATAGGTTACACAACTTACGTTGCAGAGAGTTTTTTTTCAGAATAATCAATGGATCATACGATCTAGGTGATTCGAAATTTAGTACCCTTGCATTCGAATCTTGATGCCATCCAACCGCTGAGAAAGCTCTTCATCTTTGAAGCACAAGCACTAGTGCACTACAGTTCGAAACATTTTTTAAAACTAATTCTTTAATTTTATTCAGGGGACGAGAAAAAGGTGTTGTTCTAGAATCAAAGACCAGTTCAACTGGAACTTTAACTCAGATGAGAGATTTCCAGTCAAATATGTCTACAAATTTCAGAAGTCGTTTTCCAAAATTAACTCAACACTTTTCTTCTTTTGAAAACCTATGTTGCACGGTACGAGTGCGGGGGTCGTATCGGATACGATGCAGGTGTGTGGATATGATATTTTTTAAAAAATTAGAATACGAAAGTATATATAGAATAATTAAAATAAAATAATTATATATTTATGGAACCCACCAAAATATGTGTAAAAAAAATTGATCAATTTTTTCGGATACACAAAATGCATAAATTGGTTCAGAACATGCACAAATTAAGTACTGCTAACATTAATGATGTGATAGTAAAGGATATTTTCATTTTTTTTATTCCAAATTTCGCTTTGGAAAATGGTGCGTAAATTGTAAAGGCTCAATGGTCAAAAGACAAAGGCACAAAAGGAGTGGGACCCATGAATTAATTTAGAGATTGCCATTCTATCTTTTCGAACAAAAACTTGACTGTTTCTCTTCCCTTCCAAAGTCCAAAACCATTAGAAAGGAAAGGAACTCTTTCTCGTATCCATAAACGTATCTAGAAACGTATCCATGCATATTTAAAAGATGGATATGGACAAATCATTTTTGCAATTTTTTGAAAACTAAATATCCCGCCACGAATGAAGATTTGCATCTGACAAAATGACTCAATTTAAGATTACTTCAATTGATAACTCGAAGAAAAGGGGATGGCAGCTAGCGAATATTTGCACATCGTGCGTCTCAAATAAAGAAACAGACAAACAGTGCATCGCCTCTTTAATGACCGTCACTTGTGTTGCAGAAGTTGTGCATAGAGCGAGAGTGTTCTCATTTGCTTTTTCACCTATGACATACCGTGATTTTTTTGTTTACTGTATCTCTTTTCTGGGTGATCATAGGGCCTCAATGAAGATTTAGTTGAATGACTATTAATTATAATTTTAAAGAATTGATTGGAATAAGAACGTATATTTAATTTTTTTATTACCATTTTGTAGGTCATGAACAGGAAGTTAGAACTGTGCTCTGTTTTATTTGCTCTTAGTACTACTAATTATCAATTTTAGTTTGATGTCTATTTTTGTTTAAGCAGATAATAATAGAGAGATTCAACTTAAAATCGAGTATAGATAAATACTAGTAAAGAAATAAAAGTTTTGTTACCTGATGGAGGGCTCATGATGTGTAATTTTTTTCGGTAATTTTTAATGGTAATTACTACTTACCATCCTCTTAATTGTCATCTAAGCCATCCAATTAATCGCCGCCCTCCAATTTAGGCGATCGCCTTCTGATCCGAGCGCAACTCTCACCTAGTTTCTTCACCTACGCGTCATCTTCCTTCCCTCCGCTCCCAAGCGCTCCTCCCTCTCTCTTCGCACTCCCAAGCGTGGTTCCCGTCCTCTCCCTTCACACTCCCATGCGTGGCTCTCCCTTCGCACTCCCAGGCATGACTCCTTTCGCTCCCTTCTTCTTTCTTCTTTCTCTTTTCCCTTCTGCTATCTCTATTCCCTATCTATTGATATTTTTGATTTCTCACTGGTCTTTTCTTCCTTTTATCTCACGTTATATTTGTTAAATTTATTTGATATAACTGTTCAATTTAATTGTCATTTCTGTTCAGTTTATTTGCTCACTTTTATTTTTTTTATGAGTCCACATTGTTTGCTACATCTGTTTAGTTTATTTGATATAACTGTTCAATTTAATTGATATTTCTGTTCAGTTTATTTGCTCACTTTTACTTTTTGTATGAGTCCACATTGTTTGTTACATCTGTTCAGTTTATTTGTTATAACTGTTTAATTTAATTGTCATTTCTGTTCAGTTTATTTGCTCATTTTTACTTTTTGCATGAGTCAACATTGTTTGTTACATTTGTTCAGTTTATTTGTTGTAACTGTTCAATTTAATTGTCATTCTGTTCAGTTTATTTGCTCAATTTTATTTTCTATATGAGTCCACATTGTTTGTTACATCTGTCAGTTTATTTGTTATAATTGTTCAATTTATTTGTTATAACTATTCAATTTATTTGTCATTTATTTGATCAATTTTACTTTTTTGTTTGAATCCACATTGTTTGTTCCATATGTTCAGTTTATTTGCTGTTTATGTTCAGCTAGTTGTTGTAACTGTTCAGTTTAAGAAGGCAGAATAAAGTGTGAGGGAGATGAAGGGGAAATAGATCGTCAGAGAGGAGGGAAGGTCGTAAGGGAGGGTGCTGGCGAACAAGGAAGGAGCGTTAGGTACGTAGGAAGGGACGCGAGGGAGGAAAGGAGCGTGAAAGAGGGAGGGCGCGTGAGGGAGCGAAAAAGCCTCACCCAGACGCGCGGAAAATAGCGAAAGAAGGAGGGAAGGGGAGGGTTGGATGGCGCGGATGGTTTTTTTGTGGATGATGGTTATCAGCTCTGATTTTTAATTGTGGTAATTCGTTTGAAATTCTTGTTTTGAGAGTTATATTTTTATTTGTGTGTCTGCTGCTATAAAGCGTAGTAAAAAAATCGGAAAAATTGTCCCGTTAAAGTTAGAAAGAAAGAAAGTAAGAAAGCGCGTTTTTTGTTGTGTAAAAAAAAGGAAAGAATATGAACGTTTTGTCGGAGATCTTAAGAAAGATCCTAACGCACCTGTTAAGTAACAGAGGCATTTTAGTCTTAACAGAACAATTTAGCGTGAATTGCAAGTAACAGGGGCATTTTAGTCCTAACGCCCCTCTTTGCAATGCCCTTCCTCCTCCGCTCCACTGCTCCAGTTAGAAATTATAAATTAGAAACCAGACTCCATTTCTTCTATTTCTCTTTCTAAATTTCTAAATACGCTCTGCTCCGCTCCACTCCATTCCATTTCTATTTCTCCGATTGCCCCTCTTCTTCTTCTTCTTCTTCTTCTTCTTCTTCTTCTTCTAGTTCCCCCGTTTAAGTCCAAGTCGACACCACTCGACTTCTCCGATCTCCGATCTAGGGTTTCCGTCTCTCTTCTCGTTCGAGTCGACACCACTCAACTTCTCTCTCCGATCTAGGGTTTGTCTCTCTTTCTCTTCAGAAGACGATGGTCGCCGCCTTCAATTTTACACCTTAGGTTTGTCGAATGTCTCGTTCTTTTCTTTTTCTTTTTTTTGCAATCTGAAGCCGTAAGTTATTTGTCGAATGTATTTTAATTTTTTTTTTATTTCGTACTTTTTTTTTGAGTCAGCGTCTTCCTTGTTTCTTGCATCTTGGTTCTCGCTGACCTTACGAAATTTCTAACGAGGTGCTGTACTCTTACCATTTATCCCCTATCTTTCTCTTTAATCACTTTTAACCAGAAAATTCTCCAAATTATCTGCATCAATTTTTGTCTGAACAGTTACATATTTTGCAAAATTGTTCATGTCCAAGGAACTTTATTATTGGTAAATAATTGTGTCTATGTAGCTGCTCTTGTTGCAGTAATATTCATTTATAGTGAATCAGTTCTGATGGTCTGATTAATTTGTTACATAGAAGATTGAAGAATTTTAGTTGAAGTATTTAAGTAAGTTTCTAATACTAGTAGCATATTTACCATAGTCTGTTAAAATAGTAGCATAGTAACCATATTCTCACTGTGCTTTTGAGATTCAGTTTATTGTACGCATCTAGTTAGTATAGTGTTTCTTGTATGCATCTGGTTAGCTTTTTCTAAAAAGATTTTAGAGTTTGCCTTGTATATTCATTTCAAATTATAAAAATTTGAATGAAAACAAAGATCTGAACAGATCATTTTTGCAATTTTTTCTGAACAGATGGATATGGACATAAGAGATGATGAGATGCAACCCACAGTACAGCCAGAGAACAGATAATGACTTTGTTTATATATCTCCTATAATGGTTTTCTAATAATTATAAAATTTGCTCAAATGCTTAATATCATGCACTCTGGTGGCCTAATTGAGTTATGAGAGATATTTTAACTGAACTTAGTAGCATAGTAATTTGAGATACTTTGACTAATTGAAACCAACACACCTTCTAAATGAGCCTTGATTAATTAAAATTTATATTATATAAATTGTGTCACAAACTGAATCCTTTTTTTTAATCGGGTCACAAACTGAATCCTATTATGGAAGCTAGGTAGGAAAGGTTAGTGTCATTTATTAATTTAATTGGAATGTGTGCTTAACAATTTTCCATCTTATTCTTTTGATTGGTGCAGATTCAGAGCAAAAATTTTGACTCCATGGGTAATCGCAACATGTGAACGAAAAGGAGGGGAAAGAAGGGGAGAGTGTGAGCAATGCCAGTTTGAAGACTAAAAATTGCTGGCACGATATCTTTCAGTGATGCTAGGAAAATTAGTCACTGGTAGACTGCAATAAGGTATATTCTTTGTCCCTGATTTCAAGTTAAAATAGTATAGAAAGTAGCATATATAATCAGCAAAGGGCATTTTTGTAGTTGAATTATAAGCTGTGGAATTTTGTGTTTCAAGTACTATGTTATTGAGTAAAACATATAATTTGCAATACACATATATGGTCTTAAAATATGAACAATAGTAGATTTTAAATTTTTTACTTTGTAAAATTATTGTTGGTTAGCATTTCCTAACAATATTTTAGGGTTTGCCTAGTATATGCATTAATTTGTTTAAGCATATTTTGTAATCTAGCTTTCTAATAATTATAAAAATTTCACATGAAATAAAAAAGAAGATCCTAACAGATTGGAATTTTTTTTCTAAATAGATGGATAGAGACATTAGAGATGAGGAGATGCCACCAACTGTACTGCGCAGAGAACAGATAATAACTTTGTTTATATATCTTCTATTATGGTTTTCTAATTATTATAAATTTGCTCTTGTTTCTTTTTAGATATTTGGTTGCTATCTCTTTGATAGTTTTTACTTGTTTTACATTTAATTTGTGCCAAGTAATTGCAGGGTTTGGTGCTGTAATGTTTTGCTCCTAATTTTCTATTTCTTTTCTTTCCCTATTTTATGAATAGCACAATGTTTAAATTGTATTGGCTGAACCATATGCCTCCCTGTTTTTCCTTGGTGTTTCTCTTTTATATCGTCATCAATTGCCGATTATAGAGCGGTAATAAGGAACTAACTTGGGGCTAATTTCATGGTACTTGGGGCTTAAAATTGAGTTTTGGGTAGGGATGGCGAGGTGTAAACCGATGCTGGTATGGAAAAGTTCTTGCAGTCATCAACTGATTACCTTGTCAAAATTCCTATATTTTCAAAAATGTTTGTTTTATACAGATTCTTTATCTTCAACTGTGGATTACTTTTTGAATAGCCAAATTCATATATTACATTATACTGTTTGATGCAGGGGACAATAATGGAATGACTTGTAGAACAACAATTGGAATTGCAAAGGTAATCAATGCACTGACTCATCTACCCCTCCCATTTGAAGACTAAAAATTGCTGACAGGACAGCTTTCAGTAATGCTAGGAAAATTAGTCACTAGTAGACTGCAATAAGGTATATTCTTTGTCCCTGATTGCAAGTTAAAATAGTATAGAAAGTAGCATATATAATCAGCAAAAGTCATTTTTCGAGTTGAATTATAAGCAGTGGAATTTTTTTGTTTCAAGTACTATGTTATCGAGTAATACATATACATTGCAATACACATATATGGTCTTAAGGAAAAAAGATAAGCGTATTAAAAATTTGAATGGCAGTACATATTTAAAATAAACTACTGTGGATTACTTTTTGAATAGCCAAATTCCTATATTACATTATACTGTTTGATGCAGAGGACAATAATTGGAATGGCTGGTAGAACAACAATTGGAATTGCAAATTTGAGGTACACATCTATTCATTTTGACCAGAATCCGCTTTGATTGTGTAAATGTTAGTTATTCAGGTCTATCACAGCAGAATATATTCTTGCAATCTAATTCAAGAGTGTTTCACTTTGTTGAGTTCCTTAGAAGTTCTGAATTACATCCACGTACACAAAATAATTTAATTTTTCGCAACAAATTTGACATTCACACGATACCTCAAGCTGAAATTGAAAAGCTGTAGCATTGAGTTTTAAGATATACACAGTTTAGTTCAAGAAATAAACAATATGGTATAGCAGTAATGCAATACCAACCTCTAGGGATGCATAGAGAGGTCTCGCGAGCAACAATTCTAACAGTTTTGGCAGCTGCTTCTCCTTTTAGTGGTGGTATGTTACCTTGTAGTTTTTTTTTTTTTTTTGGTAATTTTGTTTCATTTCATGATCAGGTGGTCTGATGACATCATCTCTTAATTAAGATATGCATAATGAAATAAATCAGACCAGATTTGTGTATTGTAGAACAGTGGGTTAGTTGATACCAATTTGGAGTTTATTAAGTTGAATTTTTAAGTTAAATCAGACCAAATTTCAGATGTAAAAATTGATCGCACCTCGTAAAAATGTTGTAGTAGTCTCGTAGACTTGTAGTTCTTGATATTAATGTAAAAATTTAGTCTTGGACATAAATGTACAACCAAGAGAAATACCTGGAAGATTATTTGGATCTTGCTTAACTGAATAAGCTCAATTTTTTTGACTAATTGGAGTGATGGGTGAATTTCGTTAAATTAGGTAATGTTCGTTTGCTCTTGCTGTAAATTAATCCTTTTCTTGAATTGGGTCACTATATAAATCCTGTTATGGAAGCTTTTTGATAGGAAAGATTAGTATCATTTATTAATTTAATTGGAATGTGTGCTAAACAATTTTCCATCTTATTCTTTTGATTGGTGCAGATTCAGACTTCAAAATTTTGACTCCATGGGTAATTGCAACATGTGAACGAAAAGGAGGGGAAAGAAGGGGAGAGTATGAGCAATGCCAGTTGGAAGACTAAAAATTGCTGGCGCGACAGCTTTCAGTAATGCTAGGAAAATTAGTCACCGGTAGATTGCAATAAGGTATATTCTTTGTCCCTGATTTCAGGTTAAAATAGTATAGAAAGTGGCATATATAATCATCAAAAGGCATTTTTGGAGTTGAATTATAAGCAGCGGAATTTTTTGTTTCAAGTACTTTGTTATCGATTAATACATATAATTTGCAATACACATATATGGTCTTAAAATATGGTCATCAATTGCCGATTAGAGAGCGGTAATAAGGGACTAAATTGGGGCTAATTTTATGGTACTTGGGGATTAAAATTGAGTTTTGGGTATGGATGGGGAGGTGTAAACCGATGCCGGTATGGAAAAGTTCTAGCAGTCATCAACTGATTACCATGTCAAAATTGCCAGAACAACTAAAACCAACATGAGAACAAGAGAC
This sequence comes from Rhynchospora pubera, assembly GCA_028095005.1. Lineage (NCBI taxonomy): Eukaryota > Viridiplantae > Streptophyta > Magnoliopsida > Poales > Cyperaceae > Rhynchospora > Rhynchospora pubera. The sequence goes on along the minus strand of CM051459.1, from coordinate 353,433,788 downwards.
AACTCATACAGGCGAGTCTTTGGGTCTGCACGGCAAGTGTTCGATAAAATGTGCCAGTTACAGGCGAGTCTTTGTCCTTGATAAAATGTGCCAGTTACAGATCATTTTTGCAATTTTTTCTGAACAGATGGATATGGACATAAGAGATGATGAGATGCAACCCACAGTACAGCCAGAGAACAGATAATGACTTTTTTATATATCTCCTATAATGGTTTTCTAATAATTATAAAATTTGCTCAAATGCTTAATATCTTGCACTCTGGTGGCCTAATTGAGTTATGAGAGATATTTTAACTGAACTTAGTAGCATAGTAATTTGAGATACTTTGACTAATTGAAACCAACACACCTTCTAAATGAGCCTTGATTAATTAAAATTTATATTATATAAATTGTGTCACAAACTGAATCCTTTTTTTTAATCGGGTCACAAACTGAATCCTTTTTTGTTTCAAGTACTATGTTATCGAGTAATACATATAAATTGCAATACACATATATGGTCTTAAGGAAAAAAGATAAGCGTATTTAAAATTTGAATGGCAGTACATATTTAAAATTTAAACTACTGTGGATTATTTTTTGAATAGCCAAATTCTCATATTACATTATACTGTTTGATGCAGGGGATAATAATTGGAATGGCTGGTAGAACAACAATTGGAATTGCAAATTTGAGGTACACATCTATTCATTTTGACCAGAATCCGCTTTGATTGTGTAAATGTTAGCTATTCAGGTTTATCCCAGCAGAATATATTCTTGCAATCTAATTCAAGAGTGTTTCACTTTTTGTTGAGTTCCTTAGAAGTTCTGAATTACATCCACGTACACAAAATAATTTAATTTTTCGCAACAAATTTGACATTCACACGATACCTCAAGCTGAAATTGAAAAGCTGTAGCATTGAGTTTTAAGATATACACAGTTTAGTTCAAGAAATAAACAATATGGTATAGCAGTAATGCAATACCAACCTCTAGGGATGCATAGAGAGGGCTCGCAAGCAACAACTCTTAGCAGTTTTGGCATCTGCTTCTCCTTTTAGTGGTGGTATGTTACCTTGTAGGTTTTTTTTTTTTTTTTTGGTATTTTCGTTTCATTTCATGATCAGGTGGTCTGATGACATCATCTCTTAAGATATGCATAATGAAATAAATCAGACCAGATTTGAGTATTGTAGAACAGTGGGTTAGTTGATACCAATTTGGAGTATATTAAGTTGAATTTTTAAGTTAAATCAGACCAAATTTCAGATGTAAAAATTGATCGCACCTCGTAAAAATGTTGTAGTAGTCTCGTAAACTTGTAGTTCTTGATATTAATGTAAAAATTTTGTCTTGGACATAAATGTACAACCAAGAGAAATACCTAGAAGATTATTTGGATCTTGCTTAACTGAATAAGCTCAATTTTTTGACTGATTGGAGTGATGGGTTAATTTCGTTAAATTAGGTAATGTTCGTTTGCTCTTGCTGTAAATTAATCCTTTTCTTGAATTGGGTCACTATATAAATCCTGTTATGGAAGCTTTTTGATAGGAAAGATTAGTATCATTTATTAATTTAATTGGAATGTGTGCTAAACAATTTTCCATCTTATTCTTTTGATTGGTGCAGATTCGGACTTAAAATTTTTTGACTCCATGGGTAATTGCAACATGTGAACGAAAAGGGGGGGGGAAGAAGGGGAGAGTATGAGCAATGCCAGTTGGAAGACTAAAAATTGCTGGCACGACAGCTTTCAGTAATGCTAGGAAAATTAGTCACCGGTAGACTGCAATAAGGTATATTCTTTGTCCCTGATTTCAGGTTAAAATAGTATAGAAAGTGGCATATATAATCATCAAAAGGCATTTTTGGAGTTGAATTATAAGCAGCGGAATTTTTTGTTTCAAGTACTTTGTTATCGAGTAATACATATAATTTGCAATACACATATATGGTCTTAAAATATGGTCATCAATTGCCGATTAGAGAGCGGTAATAAGGGACTAAATTGGGGCTAATTTTATGGTACTTGGGGCTTAAAATTGAGTTTTTGGGTATGGATGGGGAGGTGTAAACCGATGCCGGTATGGAAAAGTTCTAGCAGTCATCAACTGATTACCATGTCAAAATTGCCAGAACAACTAAAAGCAACATGAGAACAAGAGACAAATCAAACAGGGGAGTCTTTGGGTATGCACGGCAAGTGTTCGATAAAATGTGCCAGTTACAGGCGAGTCTTTGTCCTTGATGATGGTATTTCGCCTTGCAATCTACTATTTGTTTACTTTTTAATTAGTTATAATCAGTAAAATCTACTCGACTGTCTGCCTCCCCTAACATGAAATTGTTAATTTTGGTGTTTTCATATGTGAGATAAACTTCTTCTGTTCTGGTCAATTTCCTATCCAATATATTTTTACTGACATTTCATCTTCTTTGTCTTATTAGATCCTACTTAAATGGTGCGGATGCCGTGTTGGTAGGCATGATAACCTAGATACTCATAGACAAAGAGGAAGCAAAAGGTAATATTTTGTGCAGAATTAATGTCCACTTATTCATTTGGTCATGGATTACTATTCTTATATATATCGTAGCATTTAAATGTGCAGAATTCAATGGGTCATAGATTCTTTTTATCCCTCCCTTAAGATGGGAATTTTGAAAAGATGTATTGGTTAGTATGTGTTTGATGAAATGCCTAAGAGAACAAGTGGCATCATCGCCTATATTTTTTTCTCCGGCCACGGAACTACCATAAGCTTTCATGGCACATAACACACATGACCACCTATAGTTTGTGATTTTGAAAACTTAAGTCACTGTCCTTGTTTAAACTACAGTAGAAAAAATTGTTAAGGAAAAAAGATAAGCGCATTTAAAATTTGAATGGCAGTACGTATTAATCTCATGATGATTATTTAAACTATTTTATATCATATTACTTGTCAGAATGCAATAAACATTTGTTATTTATATACATATTAATCGTTTTATTTTGGTTTGGATCAGGTTTTCAACATGCGTGCTACAATAAGATACGCTTTGCCCAGATAAATCTTTCAGAGAACTAGGATGGAGGTTTGTTTATCATTCCTTTTTGGCATCTTACAAATATGAGATACCTTTTGTTGTTAGGTTTTATTTTTGCTTGGATATGTTTATGGCATGACAACTTATGAGAAAAGTATGTACGAAGAAGGCATATCTATCTTTGTCTGTACTGATACAAACTTTCAAGATTACTATCCTCAATTTTTTCGAGTATAAAGCGGTACCATCAGATTACTATCCTCAGATTAACCTTTTTAATTTCGTTTTTCTTTTTTGATTCGGCGTATTCCTTTTTTCTCCTCCTCTCTCTTGGATCTTCGTTCTTGCTGACCTGACGGAATTAATTGTGTCCTAGTAGCTGCTCTTGTGTTAGTAATATTCAATTTTAGTGGATCTGTGAGTAAATTTTTTCTGATAGCTTGGATGTATTTTCTGTTCATTGAAGTCAATAACCATTTAATTTACTTGTCTTGTTTCAGACGAACAGTGTTGTAATGGCTTCAGTCTGAAAAGGTAATCAATGCACTGACCGATGCGCCCCTCCCATTTTAATAGTAAGATCTCATTAACTTTTGTGTTATTTTACTTTTTATGGTTTGATTAATTGATTAGATTGTAGATTGAAGAATAAGTAGGATATCAAAATACTTGCACACATTATCATGGTGTATTAAAATTAGAATTGTAGTTGCAGAATTTAAGCAAGTTTCTAATACTAGTAATATATTTTCCAGTCTGTTAAAATAGTAGCATGTTAACCATAGTCTGATTGTGCTCTGGAGATTTAGTTTATCTAGTTAGAATTGTGTTTCTCGTATTCATCTAGTTTCATGTGTGATTTCTCACAAGATGGTATTCATCTAGTTTCATGTGCGATTTCTCACAAGATGACATAATCTTAGTTATCAGTGTTCTTGGATTTACTGCAACTTCACAATAATGTTTGTTTTATACAGATTCTTTATTTCCAACTGTGGATTACTTTTTGAATAGCCAAATTCTCATATTACATTATACTGTTTGATGCAGGGGATAATAATTGGAATGGCTGGTAGAACAACAATTGGAATTGCAAATTTGAGGTACACATTTATTCATTTTGACCAGAATCTGCTTTGATTGTGTAAATGTTAGCTATTCAGGTTTATCCCAGCAGAATATATTCTTGGAATCTAATTTAAGAGTGTTTCACTTTTTGTTGAGTTCCTTAGAAGTTCTGAATTACATCCACGTACACAAAATAATTTAATTTTTCGCAACAAATTTGACATTCACACGATACCTCAAGCTGAAATTGAAAAGCTGTTGCATTGAGTTTTAAGATATACACAGTTTAGTTCAAGAAATAAACAATATGGTATAAGCAGTAATGCAATACCAACCTCTAGGGATGCATAGAGAGGACTCGCAAGCAACAACTCTTAACAGTTTTGGCATATGCTTCTCCTTTTAGTGGTGGTATGTTACCTTGTAGTTTTTTCTTTTTTTTTGGTATTTTCGTTTCATTTCATGATCAGGTGGTCTGATGACATCATCTCTTAAGATATGCATAATGAAATAAATCAGACCAGATTTGAGTATTGTAGAACAGTGGGTTAGTTGATACCAATTTGGAGTATATTAAGTTGAATTTTTAAGTTAAATCAGACCAAATTTCAGATGTAAAAATTGATCGCACCTCGTAAAAATGTTGTAGTAGTCTCGTAAACTTGTAGTTCTTGATATTAATGTAAAAATTTTGTCTTGGACATAAATGTACAACCAAGAGAAATACCTAGAAGATTATTTGGATCTTGCTTAACTGAATAAGCTCAATTTTTTGACTGATTGGAGTGATGGGTTAATTTCGTTAAATTAGGTAATGTTCGTTTGCTCTTGCTGTAAATTAATCCTTTTCTTGAATTGGGTCACTATATAAATCCTGTTATGGAAGCTTTTTGATAGGAAAGATTAGTATCATTTATTAATTTAATTGGAATGTGTGCTCAACAATTTTCCATCTTATTCTTTTGATTGGTGCAGATTCAGACTTAAAATTTTTTTTGACTCCATGGGTAATTGCAACATGTGAACGAAAAGGGGGGGAAAGAAGGGGAGAGTATGAGCAATGCCAGTTGGAAGACTAAAAATTGCTGGCACGACAGCTTTCAGTAATGCTAGGAAAATTAGTCACCGGTAGACTGCAATAAGGTATATTCTTTGTCCCTGATTTCAGGTTAAAATAGTATAGAAAGTGGCATGTATAATCATCAAAAGGCATTTTTGGAGTTGAATTATAAGCAGCGGAATTTTTTGTTTCGAGTACTTTGTTATCGAGTAATACATATAATTTGCAATACACATATATGGTCTTAAAATATGGTCATCAATTGCTGATTAGAGAGCGGTAATGAGGGACTAAATTGGGGCTAATTTTATGGTACTTGGGGCTTAAAATTGAGTTTTTGGGTATGGATGGGGAGGTGTAAACCGATGCCGGTATGGAAAAGTTCTAGCAGTCATCAACTGATTACCATGTCAAAATTGCCAGAACAACTAAAAGCAACATGAGAACAAGAGACAAATCATACAGGGGAGTCTTTGGGTATGCACGGCAAGTGTTCGATAAAATGTGCCAGTTACAGGCGAGTCATTGTCCTTGATGATGGTATTTCGCCTTGCAATCTACTATTTGTTTACTTTTTAATTAGTTATAATCAGTAAAATCTACTCGACTGTCTGCCTCCCCTAACATGAAATTGTTAATTTTGGTGTTTTCATATGTGAGATAAACTTCTTCTGTTTTGGTCAATTTCCTATCCAATATATTTTTACTGACATTTTATCTTCTTTGTCTTATTAGATCCTATTTAAATGGTGCGGATGCCGTGTTGGTAGGCATGATAACCTAGATACTCGTAGACAAAGAGGAAGCAAAAGGTAATATTTTGTGCAGAATTAATGTCCACTTATTCATTTGGTCATGGATTACTATTCTCATATATATCGTAGCATTTAAATGTGCAGAATTCAATGGGTCATAGATTCTTTTTTTCCCTCCCTTATGATAGTAATTTTGAAAAGATGTATTGGTTAGTATGTGTTTGATGAAATGCCTAAGAGAACACGTGGCATCATCGCCTATATTTTTTTCTCCGGCCACGGAACTACCATAAGCTTTCATGGCACATAACACACATGACCACCTATAGTTTGTGATTTTGAAAACTTAAGTCACTGTCCTTGTTTAAACTACAGTAGAAAAAATTGTTAAGTAAAAAAGATAAGCGCATTTAAAATTTGAATGGCAGTACGTATTAATCTCATGATGATTATTTAAACTATTTTATATCATATTACTTGTCAGAATGCAATAAAAGTTTGTTATTTATATACATATTAATCGTTTTATTTTGGTTTGGATCAGGTTTCAACATGCGTGCTACAATAAGATACGCTTTGCCCAGAAAAATCTTTCAGAGAACTAGGATGGAGGTTTGTTTATCATTCCTTTTTGGCATCTTACAAATATGAGATACCTTTCGTTGTTAGGTTTTATTTTTGCTTGGATATGTTTATGGCATGACAACTTATGAGAAAAGTATGTACGAAGAAGGCATATCTATCTTTGTCCGTAGTGATACAAACTTTCAAGATTACTATCCTCAATTTTTTCGAGTATAAAGCGGTACCATCAGATTACTATCCTCAGATTAACCTTTTTAATTTCGTTTTTCTTTTTTGAGTCGGCGTATTCCTTTTTTCTCCTCCTCTCTCTTGGATCTTCGTTCTTGCTGACCTGACGGAATTAAATGTGTCCTAGTAGCTGCTCTTGTGTTAGTAATATTCAATTTTAGTGGATCTGTGAGTTAATTTTTCTGATAGCTTGGATGTATTTTCTGTTCATTGAAGTCAATAACCATTTAATTTACTTGTCTTGTTTCAGACGAACAGTGTTGTAATGGCTTCAGTCTGAAAAGGTAATCAATGCACTGACCGATCCGCCCCTCCCATTTTAATAGTAAGATCTCATTAACTTTTGTGTTATTTTACTTTTTATGGTCTGATTAATTGATTAGATTGTAGATTGAAGAATAAGTAGGATATCAAAATACTTGCATAAATTCTGCAACTACAATTCTAATTTTGATACACTATGATATCTAATTTTAATTTTCATAGTGTATTAAAATTAGTTTTGTAGTTGCAGAATTTAAGCAAGTTTCTAATACTAGTAATATATTTACCATAGTCTGTTAAAATAGTAGCATATTAACCATAGTCTGATTGTTCTATGGAGATTGAGTTTATCTAATTAGATTTGTGCTTCTCGTATTCATCTATTCATTTTGACCAATCTGAAAAGGTAATCAATGCACTAACTGTTTAATTGGTTAGATAGAAGATTGAATAATTTAAGTAGGATATTGTAATAGTAGCATATATTAAGTCTTTTAGAATTAAAATTGTAATTGCTATTGTAGTTTAAAATTTAAGGTTCTAATCCTAGAAGCATATATTGCCATAGTCTGATTGTGCGTTAGAAATACTGTTTGTCTTGTTAGTATTTCTTGGATGCATCTAGTTTCAAGTGTGATTTGAGATAGAATCTTCTTAATTATCAGTATTTTTTGGATTTAGTTCAACTTCAAAAATGTTTTGTGCGTTAGAAATACTGTTTGTCTAGTTAGTATTTATTGGATGCATCTAGTTTCAAGTGTGATTTGAGATAGAATCTTCTTAGTTACCAGTATTTTGGATTTAGTTCAACTTCAAAAATGTTTTAAAGAAAATCTTGTTTTTATAAGGAATCTTTACTTTATTAGCAACTCTGGATTACTTTTTGAATAACCAAAATTCTTATATATGGGGATTGGTAATATTTTTGCTTGAGCATCTTCTGATAGAGAACTCTATAGAGCAAAATCTGGTGTCGCATCGACTAAATTTTTATATTTCACTTTTGTCTCTATAGGTGTGATATAACTTTCATAATTGTCCATTGCTCCAATTAATACAGAAATGCAAAGAGTCGATTGTTCATCAACTCAAGTGAATAACATACATGCACCATACTCAGTTCTGGTACAATGTACCATTACAATAGTCAGTACTGGTACAACTTACCAGTATCACAGGGATCCAGGTTTAAACTAAAGCTCACAGTACGTTGATCTATATGAGACTCTATTTTAAAGATTCCATTGAACTTAGAGTAGATAGAAAAATATAATAAGAATAATAAAGAAAGAGAAAACATCATCGTTTGTTGAGCTTAGAACAGGACTGGGTCTTGTCTTACTCGTCAGAGGGAGCATTGAAAGGTTTGTGCATGCATGTAGAATTCCTTGTATATAACTAACTGCATTGACATCACATTACACTTTTTTTAGAAAATAAGCATAGTTGACAGAAGACAATCTGTCGCAAGCTTGAGTTGTATTGTATGAAGCATTTAAGACATTTTACATTTACATTCGCTTTTGACATATGGGCTTGGTAGTTATAGATAATAACGAGGCACTCGTGAAACGGTGATGTGAGATGGGTGTCACCAATGCCAATGTCTGTTGATTTGTTGATATAGCTGAGATTCGATTATAATCTTGCTTGTAATCTGTTAAAACGTTTTATATTGTCTGCTTGTTTTTCAAAAAAAAAAAAAAAAAAACCTTCCGCAAAACAAGAAAACTTATGAAAAGGAGAGATTTTCATTATTTTGGTATTCCCTTTTCATTTTGTAACAAAATATCTAGAATTCTTGTCATGTATGACCCGAATTTTAGAAAGATAGCAAATATATGGTAATTTATACGAGCACAAAAAAAAAATCAGAAAACTCTAGCGCTTGCAGTAAAATCAGATAGCAAATATTATGATATTTGAGTTGAACACTTCTGTTTAAACATCTGCGGTAAAATCTCTAGCGCCTGCACTCGGAAATAATATTGAATACGTACATTCAAATTTCTCTTGATAATTTCATCATTCTTTTGGAAACAAGGATGTTCACCACAATCCGGGTCAAACAAAAGTACAAAACAATCAATGCATGTACGTAGCGGCTGAGCTAGACATTAAAATTATTAAATAATTAAATTTATAATAATGTACATGAAATATTACATCAAGAGTATGGACTTTTAATTACAGGATTCAATAATAGAATTGTATTCCAAATTTGGTGGGGTTAAAATACATAATTTTTATTTTAGTGTAAGAATGATCTATTTAATCACAAAATACATGCAAAATAATGAATTGAATAAAGCAGTGTCCATGAGTACAGATCACTTCACTCAGGAAGAACAGTGCAGGTAATTGAATTGGACTTCTCTTCTTAATTGTTAACCAATGGTGCAATCCTACAATAGACGCTTGAAACAACAAAAACCCTCGTATATTATTTCGTAAAAATTATATCTAATGTTTAGAATGTTAATGTTGTAATTTGGTTAATAGCATGGTCCCACGAGTTTCTCTATTTTCTGAAAAATTGAATTCCAATGGTCTGGATGTTGCTCTTGAAAGGAAGGTGACATTTGATAAACAACTGATGCAGCACGGATCAAGATACCAGCCGTTAATCCTTATCTCCGTTTGGATAAGGTGTGGGAAGAAGGGAAAAAGGAAAGAAATGGGAAGAAGTATTGGGAAGTGTGTAATTTTATGAAGAGTTTGCATTATTTATAATAAATTTATTTTCTTATTCCTTTCTTCCCAAATGGAATCCAAACGGAGCATAAAAAATACAGGAGGGTACTTAAAAGCATAAAATAAATTAGAGATGAAAGTCATCTTTGAAACTACTCTACAGTATATATATATTCTCTATCAACCAAACATGCATGACCAAAATTAAAGAGCCGAAATTGTGGAATCCTTAAATATTTTTGAGATGAAAGTCTTTTAAGATAAGTATGCAGAATTTCGTTTTATATGGGTAAGTAATCATGTCAATAAAAAAAGATTATTTGTCGTTAAAATATGATGAAGAGTATTATGCAGAATTGTGCTCGGTGTGTCTAAGAACACACGACCACAAAAAACGCCGATTAGTAACACCCCATTAATAACGGTTTTGGGAAAAGAAAAAAAAACGTTACAGAATTCTTAGCGGCAGCGGTGAAAAAATTTTCAAGCTCGTTCAAACGGTTTATTCGAGGGGACAAATTGGACAGCGGCTAATAAAAACGAAGAATATATATAGAGGAGAGAAGAGCATCCTAAGAGGATATATCTCAATAAATAATTTCTAAACCATTACTGTCTGATACGAGAAAATGGGTCGAAAGTCCCCAGAAGTTGCAGGGAAAAAAATAGAGGCCGGAGAAGAGTACAACTGTACAAGTAATATAGAAACATTAATGATGAACATGAGAGGAGAAGGTTATAAATTTTGCGCAAGTACCACCAGGCAGATAAAAAATTATTAGTGACTTACACCAGATTTGGAGCTAGTTGGTGTTATACCGGGATGATCTTTTCAAATTGTGTACCTGGCTTCTCTTTTAATAAAAGCGAAGTGGTAGGGGAAAACCTACTTAGTTCCAAAAAAAAAAAAAAGATTTGGAGCTAGCTGCGCTGTGTTAATTGAAAATTAGTGGTGTTTCCAACTGGCTGGAAGATAAAATAGTTTACTAAGGTTAAGGTACACTAGATGGACCCCTTCCGGCTCCGCCGGAACAAATTGCTCGGAAAAAAATTGGAATCAATTATTTTGTTGTCTACGTTGAAGGAAGTTCAGTGAATAATTATGTTTAAAAGAATTGGGGATGAGTTTTTTTTTTTAAAAAAATACATGAGTTGTATGTCAAATACAGCAGCCATTAGATGCACCATAGATTGAATTAATGAATTCTAAATTTAATAGATTCACAATTACAATACCAATTCCATTTGCCTAAAAAATAATTAATGATTCTCCAAATTTAGCATGCATCAGATAAATTTTGCAAAAATACCTTAAAAAAATACTCATAATTTTAAGAACTATGAATACTTTCGTTTTTTTAACTATCAATCTAATTGTAGCAACAATATGCAACAAATTATGGTGCAAGAAACCAAATAAAAGCATTTCCATAGAAGAGAAATTAAATGTGTTGTAATCTCACCTCTTATGGACATTACCAGCAGAAATTATCTCATCCACATAATAAATTGTGTTTACATTACAATTTACATAAATCTCAGTAAAAGATAAATGAAGAAAGAGGACCTGCAATTTCAAGGAGACTATGACATCGGTATCGGGAGTGTCTTAGGAAAAGCATTTGGTAGGCCTAACTCGCCAGAGTCATGACCATGACATGCTATCGTGCTCCTAATATTCCTTTATTCTTCCTCTGATTTTGATTTTGACTTTGCATGTCGAGGATAAGAATAGAAAGATATAGCAAGAAGAAAGAAATGATCAGACGAAGAATGACTCTATGCATGATCTTAAAATGTTAGAATGCCATTATAACGAACTTAAGAAAAAAAAATTAAGTTCCTGACAATTAGGATCAATGTGCAATATATTACCTATTTTCTACAAATAATGCCCTTGCAAGAGCTAGAATCTTTGGTGAAGATATGTACCATAGTGTATATATCAGCATAAGGCACATCTAGTGTCTGACAAACCTCATCAAGGAAAGAGAAGGAACAAATGTTTATTGTAATATACACTTTTGTCTGAAGTGTGCAAACAGATAATGTCCTTTTTGCAACAATGAAAATAATATTATTACCAAAAGAAGATATAAAGCAATAATATTCCTGATTTCAGGTCTATGTTTCCAGTTACATATGGTGAAGGTGTAAACTCTGTTAAATATCTCTAGTTCTCTTTTTAATGTGAAAATGACTTTAAATTGAAGCATTGTTATAATTCAATATAAATAAAATAAAATTATGATGCAAACATACCTACTGCCTAAGCTTGCCAGCGAAAGAAACTATGTGCACATGTACACCTTAATTATGATTGTCCAACATCCATAACTATAGATTGAGTTTTCAAGTTGATATAGCTAGCAAGTCGTATTGACCAAATTCCTTACAACCCCAATTCCACAACTACTGCCAAAAAAAAGGTCGCAGTAAACTAAGTCGAACAAAAGTTCTCACCACAAAGTCACAAACGTACACAACTATTAATTTTTGTTATGTTAAAACATATACTGACATGTGTGCTTCAGAATATGTCAGCTGGACTAAATGACAATTATGCCCCTACTAGTCATTGATAGAATGAACCGGTTAATTAGATACTTCACGCGATGAAATTTGAACAACAGTCTGTGTTATAATAGGTCTCTTGTGTTTATCTATGTTTATGATTATCGGTGATTACCATTTTGTTTATGCGTTAATTCTGCAATCGACAAACTACTTCAAAGACAGTTTAGGAAGTGGCATATTTTTCTAGGCTAGTAAATTTGAAGGATAATTTAGGAAGCGGTAGATTTTTTAGGGTAATAAAAATTGAAATATGACTTAAACTCCAGATGGCAATAAGAAATTTATAATGATCTATAAAAACAAAAGTAATAACAATCACTTTTTTTTATCAGAATAAGGAATGATTGTATTAATAATCACTATTTTTTTTTCAAAACTTGACAATATAGTATGCTTCCTATAAATTATGATTAGAAAAAATCGAGATAAAAATATGACAAAAGAAAAAACAAAACCACCCACAAAATAGAAATAACTTTCCCATGAGAATAACTTTGAATTGAGACCAGTAATCTTTATTTTCCTGCCAACCATGAATCAAAGAGTTAAATATAGACAAATTGAAACAACCGTTCTTAGTACATAGCCATCAGAATCATAGGGTCTCCCCTTTGACCAGTCTCGTAAGCAAAACTAACTAACACTCTTCACATCTATTAATTAATACTGAACATTATTAAAGTAATCTCAATAACAAAAGGGCGAGTAAATTAAGAACACTCTTCAATTCAATCGTTGTTTGCTCCACGCAAATAACAATGAGCCTAAGTTGGCCTAATAATCTGTAAAATCAACAACAATTTACCGCTTAGAATAAAATCAATAGTAATACAATATCGGATCATGAGGTGCTCAAAGTTTCAGGCACTTGCTCATGAGAATACTCCATTCTTTTATCATTGTCTAAATCCAAACAACGTGAAAATAAAAGACCTGAAATTCAAATAATTGCTGCAGTGTTATGGTCATGTAATCTTATATTGTAACAAACCTTGATAGGGTCGCACAATAATACCAGCATGTTCTTGCTGAAATTGGTAGTGTTCTACTTTCAATAATCGTATACAAAGTAGATGTAACATAAAATGAATGAGTCAAATTTTCATATTAATAATGATTAGGTACCGATAGTAGCAATTGATAACCATGAGCACTCTCTGAAATCTACACTTCCATTAATTGATCCTTAATTAAATTGAATCCAATAATCAAACCTCAATTAAATATGTTTGTTTTCTCTTAAGATTTTGCCATGATGCTTTCTTGCTAGTCTCTCGATATCCAGATTCCTCACTATGGAGAAAAACATATGCTAAATAGAAAAATTATGATAAAATTTATGGCATGGTCGAACGTTAAAGTTGGAGCCTCCGAGAAGTAATTGAGAAAATCGTAGGGAAATGTATGTTAAACTAATGTCAAATAATAGCAATTGTTAAGAATAAAGATGCTCGAAACAATTGCAATATAAGATAGTGATTTGGAACAGCTGTTAAACCGTAATACATCTCTAATAGCAATGAGTAGGTATTAATTTTAAATCACTGTCTAATTGTGTACATGCTTAAACTATTGCTTTTCTGACACCTGAGAAACTCTTGCTTTTTTGTTTTTTTTTTCAAAAATATCAGGATATGCAAATAAGATTGTATATCTAGCAACAATTAAAGATGACATTTTTTTCAAATAAAACCTCAAACAATTTGAGATTATGCTTACTTCTTGGATGCTGGCAGTATGTAAATTCCAAAAAAAAAAAAAAAGCTTTCTCGTTCAGGGAAATGAAGGGAAGACGTAAAACAGGACTTTTCCTCTTTTAATTTTTTTTTTCCAAATAGACAGACTATAAATAAAGCATGTGAACCCGCACAATTAAATGAATTGTTAAAGTATCTACCACATGGTCTATACTAAACCCGATGAACCTAGTTCACAGAAAAAAAATCCAAAGCAGTCTAAGTGGTGGTGGGCCCATAGTATGAAAGGACGATCTTTATTGCCTTAGTAGAGGAGAATTTTGTGTGGCTTCGTCATTGGGTTATTTTTCGATGGAATATCACGGTATTACCCGTCACAGCAGGAATACACACTCACAGGGAATCATTGTTGTGGCCGCGTAACATTCGTTGGATGGAGATCGGATGGTTTTTAACTTGTGAAAACACTGTTCATTCACTGTTCATTTACTGTTCATTAGTGTTGGCGTTACATGGCAAAGATTATAGATATATAAATGATGATTATTCCTTTTTTTTTGTTCCCCGACTGTCAAGGTGAGACCGCGTATCGGATAATTAATTTGTTTCCATTAGTGGATCCGATTTGACAAGTCTAAAAAACTAATTATATATATGCATTTTCGCTCCTCTCCAATTAACGCAAATATTCCTTAATAATAATTCATACAAAGATTATTAATAGTATCAGTAACGATTCTGGCATCTTTATATGATATTATGAAGTTGTTAGCACGTTACGATATATTAGTGAGACGTACTATAAAACAGAGGTCCATTTTTTTAAAAATTAAGTGCATTTTTTATAGATTCATACCCGGTCATTAAAGGTTTCTTTATATATTTTTTTTTTTACTTCTGTTTTCAACGGGAATTGAGTCCGTTGTCTTTTATATAAGACTAACTGTACTACACTCCCTCGTACAAAACAATGTCCAAAATTAAGAGGAAAAATTTGGTGCCAATATTTTTTTCAAATGGAACTGAATATATATCACTAGCTAAAAATTCAAGAGCTAAATAAACAAGTACTTTTAAATCAACTCGTATGGACAAATTAAGTTGTGCACTGATTGTTTGCTCGTGGGTGGAACCAAATAACTAATTATTTACAAACTTAGAGGGCGGATAATTCGGATCATGTTTAGTTTAATAGTTAATCAAATTAAATAAATTTTTTTTAAGTTTATAAATTTTGCACCGTTGAGTTTCTGCTCATCAAAATATCAAAATTTTTGCACTGTCAGAGATGCAAAAAGTAATTCAACTCATCAAAAGCTCGAATATCGGTATCTGTTGACACTTGACAGTAAATATCAAAATCCTCTTTCTTAACATGAGATTTCATTTTATTTATTTCATTGAAAAATTCCTGATCAAAATGAAAAAATTTGGTATCATTTGGTTATAATTTTTATGTTATTAGCTCTAACAAAATTCTAAGAAATCCATCGAAATGAAATCCCGCATAAAAATACATGAGCAAGTTTTGGGTGGCTTGAGTAAAAGATCGCAGGTTCGAAATTTGGCTGGAGTTTTTTATAGACATTTAATTTAATTTAAAAATAAGTTGGGTGACTTGACCCTAATTTATATTAAAAAAAAAGAATACATGATCAACAGATCAA
Organism: Rhynchospora pubera; assembly: GCA_028095005.1. NCBI lineage: Eukaryota > Viridiplantae > Streptophyta > Magnoliopsida > Poales > Cyperaceae > Rhynchospora > Rhynchospora pubera. Next base: position 353,418,166 of record CM051459.1, on the reverse strand, counting down.
GAGTTCTAGTGCCACTACTTTTGGTCATGATAAAAAAATACATGTCGTCAATTTATTCATCTCAACATGTAAATTTGTTGCGTTGTTCTACAGAGCAATTAGTTGTAAATTTGTTGCATTTTGTGTCAATTTATATCAAAGAAAGATTGGCATGCTATCTTATAGATGGCAGAAAGAGTGGCATGTAATTCAGAGAGGAATAGTTTATACAACATACATCGGTGAAGCATGTACCGGCCTCCTTGAGTACCATCCTGGAGCATGTATCGGCCTCCTTTAACATCAATGCAACTATAAAGAAACAGCTGATGATACAACATTCGTCAATTTAAGAACCTAGAAAATTCAGACTAGAGGATAACAGATTTGAACATAGAGCCATCTTGGAGCATGTGGTGGCCTGCTTTAACATTAGCGAAGCATGTTCCAGGCCTCATTTCAAATAACATACACGTTTGCTCTTGATATGTACCGGCCTCCTTACAAATAACATCAGTGACGCATCAGTGATCTTCAATACGCATTTCCTTCAAAATTTTGCACATTCAGATCCAACCCGCTAGGCCACAAATTTCGCAAATAAACCCTCGAAAATTTTCAAATAACATCAGGCCATGTACCAACAACAATTAACATACACGAGTGTGATTGACAGAGTCCTAACATCAGAAGCTAATTAGCTTATCCAATCAATACAGAAATATATTTAATTACACGGCTCGTGGCCTTAAATAAAGAAAACTAGAAATTTATTTTAACCAATCCCTGCAACAAATTATTTTGCACATAAACTAAAGTTCAAAGCAAAAAAAAGCAATAAGCATATTCTAGAGAGTAGATAAGACTGTACAGATTTCATCCCAACTGATACCTTTTTAGGCGTCACAAAGGAGATGAATTTGCGCTTGAGCTTGTCCTTATCTTTCGGTAGCACCAACCATACCACAAATGGCAACTTGAAATCGTACCAAATTGGTGTCCTGTCCTATGAAGTGAAAGACGGAGAATTCAGTCCCTTTTTAAGCAACAAGAAACCCTTAAATGAAACTGTAGATTAATTTACCAATTAACCTTCTACCAGCTGATTTCGGGATATTTGGTAAATTCCATCAGAAGGTTAAATCATATATATGAGAATTCTATTGACTGTTTTATGGGTACCTTTGTTTGGAGCGTTCCTCTTTGGTGACCTTATAAACAAACCAAAGTGAATTAATTGTACTAAATATCAATGCTTTGAGATATAAAAAGAAAGTGAAATGCTAGAGTCTAATATATTGGACATATGGGCTCTATCTAATACGATTGATTTCATGTTTTTAAATTTGAATAACCGATCCGAACTGTTCAATATGTCTTCCATATTGAAAACTTAGAAGAAACCAATTTTTACATTTTTTCAGAATTTTTTAATATTTTTTGGGTATTTTAGAAAATCGTTATTTCAAATTTATATCATGAATTTTCAAAAATACAAAAAATAGTAAAATATTTCGAAAATGTAAAAATTGGTTTTTTATAAGTTTTTAATATGGAGAACATATTGAACCGTTTGGATTGGTCATTTTAAATTAAAAAATGTGAAAACGATCATATTGGACAGACCTATTTATCATATATATTGGACAGTAGCATTTCTAAAAAAATATATGCCAGTACAAAACAAACTTGAGAAATGCCTTGATAGAAGTATAGAAAAAAAAAAAGCTAAAACAAAAATTTAAGAAATTCCTCGAATTGTACACGTGACCCAATTTGGCAGTTAGGTACAAGAGAAGTCCAAACTCATTGATTTTTTTTTTTACCACGCAGAAAGAAATCGATAGTCGGCCACCTAATTTCCAGTGCAGTTCAATGATCCGATCATCTTAGATGCTTTGGCCGGAGGGGATACAGACATTTTTAGCGAGGCGAAATTGATTTGACGGGAATTCAATTGGAATTGGAGATAATTCTTTTATTTTTATATAAGGTTCCGTTTGGATCGTATGAGAATAGGAGGAATAACTTATTTCTAGACGTGAATTTATTATAAACTATCCAAATTTTTTACAAAATTACACATTTTCGCTTATTTCTAAGCAATCTAAACGAAGCCTAAGAGAAGACAGGAACTCAGGCAGAGGTCAATTTTTGTGATTTCCCTTTTTCCGTGGGAGTTGTTGGATCATAATCCAATGGCTTAGATGAAACGTCTGATCTCTACATAAGATCTGCAGAGGATATGGTTCCTGTGAGAGGGGGCGATAAGAAAGTGAACTCGAGAAGCGTCCATATCTTTTTTTTTCTAGTAATCTGATAACAAATATTAATGCACCAGTTGTCTCTTATTTGTGTATACTATTCACATGATAATATCTGGTATGATAACACACCAATGACCAAGCAGTTTCCTATCATCTTTGAGAAAACTAAAAGGAAGAAGCATCTTTCTTTGGCACAAGTATGGAATAATGGCGATGTTAATTTTTTTTCTAACTAGGAGTGTTTCTAAAAACTTAAGAGTAGAAAAGGTTACCTTAACCAACATTATTTTAAATAGTGGCATAGGTAATGACCAAGATAGTGTTTGGGGAAACTTTGAGAACACTTGTATGTTCTCAGTTAGGTCTTTTTATGCCTTTTTAAATAATGGAGGAGTAACTATAAATCTAAATAACACTGTATGGCATTTGAAAATTCCTCTGAAATACAAATGTCTACTTTGGCTTATTTTAAATAACAAAGTTCTTACCTATGACAATTTAGTGAAGAGGGGACATTATGGACCAAATAAATGTCAATTTTGCTCTAATGAGGAAACTGTTGAACATTTATTCCTAAATTGCCCCTTTGTAAGACATTTTTGGTTAGGTTTTAACTTGTTCAATAACTTAGGAATAAACCTAGATTTTGACAGTTTTAGCACCTTATGGTCTTGTATCAATAATCTAGATAAACCTAAAAAAAAGTTTACTAAGACCATCTTGGCTGCACTTTGCTGGACAATATGGATAGAGAGAAACAAACGAATTTTTATGAATTCCGGTGGCTCTTATCCTTATGTAATTTATCTTAATGTCTTGTGCCTTTATTGCTTCTGGACAGGTTTTAGCACCATGATGGAACCCAGCTTTAGAGAGCTCGCAGCTATGTCAAGCAGCATGACAAGTGATGGGTATGTTTCAACTGCTGAAGAGAGCCAGTAAGAGGCACATCGGCAGGATTCTGAAGTTCATTTTGGTTTTTTGTTGTCATATTGTTGTCTCTATGTGTTGCTGACTTAATGTGTTTTGTGATGGGTTTTGGGTGCAAAGATATAGATTTGTTCAGGGTTTTTAGCTGTTTTGACAGTTGGTAGTAGACTTTGATGTTCCTACCTAAATAACGGTCCGTAGGATAGTCTATTCTGGGTGGTTTATCTAGTTTGATTTGTAACAACTCTTTTACTTTTAAATGGAAGTCCATCTCGGACATCTTTCTTCAAAAAAAAAATTATTCACATGATAATAAATAATTAATGAACTTAATATGTATGATTACACCTTGTGAAACGAGCAACAATTTTATTTCTAATTTATTTATTAATATTATTATTTTTAAGTACTCAACGGTCAAGCATTGGGCATACACCTCTCCGAATATTACTTTTTTTTTTAGTTTCATCCGAATATTACTTAACAACAACAAGAACAACAATTAAGTCTTTTGTACCAAACAAATTAAAATAGACTAGAAACGAAACCCAACAATTACACACATCCAAGACTCACCGAATACTACTTCATAAAAAAAACTATTATTTAGAATTACTGTAGACAAATAATGCTAAACATATTCTATTTTGCATCTTCTGATCCGTTTGGATGCGTTGAGAATAAGGTAGGAAGAAGGAAGAAGGAAAGAAATTTATTGGGAAGGGGTAAATTTATTGGGAAGTGTGTAACTTTTGTGAAGAGTTTGGATGGTTAGAAATAAATTTATTGGTAAAAAGTGGTTATTCCTTATTCCTTATTCCGAGAAGAAGCCATCCAAACGGAGCCATAGATGCTATTTGTAGTATCTTATTAAATTTTTCATTCCTTGAATACTTTTTATGTCATAAAACTAGATATTACGATTCTGAACTATTCATAATGAATTTTATATGATTTCTTTGAAAAAAATAAATAAAGTCACCCAAACTATATTAGGCCGACACAAACTCACTGGATAGAACCAAGTCCACGTGCATACATTTGTAATCGGAATTGTTTAGGATCATCCCAGCGTTTCTATCATCCCCATCATCCTTTACGGTGTTTGACCCTAAAATATGGTGCCAAATTCATGAATTAAATTGGATAATTTCATCAAAAAGCTCGAGAAAATTCATGAAAAATATCAAATGGATCACAAAAATCATGGAAAATTACTCAAAAATACAGTGAAGCATGAAGAAAATTATGGTGTCCTCAGATTGGACAGAGGAGATACAGAATCCCTATTTTATGCAAAAAGGTCTATAATTTTGGAGAAATTAAATAAAATAGGTGGAGAGGCCTTTTCAGAAAATTTTGGATTTCATAAAATTCTACATATTTTTATGAGGCCGTGTATAAAATTTCATAGAGAAACTCAACAAGGAGGGGATCCAAACGATTTGTTTAGTTTCAGCAACAAAAGAAAGTTGATTTAAATAATAAAATGGAGAAGAGCAGTGTTCAATAAAATGGAGACGAAGTAGTTGCTGCTTCAAACTTTCCCTCCTATGCGTAGCATTCTAGGTGCTCCTGTTTCTCATACACCACATACAGAAAATTTGCTGAGACTTGATCGGTGTATGGTAATCCATGCCCACTCAAAACGAGAGAAGGAGGGGCACTACCTCTGTGTCTCATTTAGTCTGACGCGTGGGGCCCAGATGAAGAGGTCTTCTTCCCCAACAGAAAGAAAGAAAATCGAAGAAGGGAAGAGAGAGGCGCTGCCGTAACCTCCTCTAACTGATTCCGTTCGAGTCTCTCCTGAAGCGGGCCCCAGTGCGACGCGACAACAACCGTTGGATCGAGGCTCAAAGGATTGACGATTGGGATCGATGGGAGCAGTAACAGACCCGTAACCACCATGGTCAAACCTGCCCCTTCTCTTCTGTTGACCACCTAAAAGAAACACAAGTCGATGACCTCTCCGCCGTTGGATCAGGAGTCGATCCGTGTGCTCTGGGATGGACGGATGAGATCAAACGAAGACTGAAGCTTCTTGGAGGAGAGACCAGGCCTTGAGGCCTATATATACCACCTCAACAGATGAAGAGGGGCCGCTTTCGTTCCACTTCGATCCTTCTTTTTCACTTCGACCTTTTTCCCACGGCTTCAATTCCACTTCACTTCCAAGCCTTCTTCTTCCACAGAATACACGCACACCTAGGATAGGGATAGGTAGACATTTTGTCAAGCACTTGTTGTGCGTAGCAAGATAGGATAGAATAGAAGAATCTACGAAGACGGAAGGTTGTACTGAAGCAAGGTAGGTAAGAAAAGAGGTGAACCGTGGTCGTATGATGTGTAATTGTTTGTTTCTTGAAAGAATTGATGGATTTCATTTTGATTGATACTTGTTTTCTATCTCTGAAAGTGTGAGCTGAATGATTTTGTTAAAACGATGATCTTCTTGCTCTTATTGATGAAACATTGAGATTTGAGATCCTATGCTATGGGTTCCATGGTAGTAGGTGATCAATTGGTGAGGTTGAAACCGATTTTGGCTTTGGTAACGAAGTTTCTTGCAATTGAGCTGTTCGTTTTTTTTTTTCCTCTGAATCTCTTATGAAATCTTCCCTCTTTCCCTTAGCCTCTAACTTGCCTTGAGTAGATTTAGGAACCTGAGATTCTATGCCATGGGTTCCATGGTACTAGGATATCTGTTAGTGAAATGTTAAAGTTTAGTTTCAGTTCAAGAAATGCAGTTCTAGTAAATTGATTATGATTTATTCTTTTCTGGATCCTTCTTGACTGTTTCCTCTTTTTCCCCTAACTTCTGATCCAAACACACTGCCTACCTCCATTAAGGTCTATGCTAAGGGGTCCTTAGACATAGACTGGAGAAGGCAACCTAGCTTGAGGGTTCCTCATGACTAGGTGTAGTTCTTGGTTTAAGCTGAGGGTTCCTCAGTTCTAAGCCATTGTTCTCTAATGAGAGCTTTCATAGCTCAAATTAGAGGACCTTCATGTAAATCCTAGGTATTTTAAGTCGAAATGCTGCCAAAATTTAGTCTTGTGATATTTCTTTTAAGTTCTGGACCAATATGCATAAATATGACTCTTGGAAATACTTTGATGTGACCTAATTGTTTCTGGATTGTATGTTAGAGATATAGTGTGACTCAATTGTTAGAAAAAAGACATTATTATGATAAAGTGGCATATCTGAACTTCTTGGGACTTTAGCGAATATATTGCTTGCATTCGGATCTTACTGTACTTGTAAACCACCATCAGTAATGAGGTTGAAATGAATGGTATTGTTTAGAATCAATCATCTTTCTTGTATTCCCTGAATGATGGTAAGAGGGCAATCCATTCTGCTCTACATTTTAGATGATAGGATAAACATAAAAGGCTGGAGTGGTGAAACTTTGAAATATTGTTATTAAGTGTGTCTTGTTTACTTAATTACTCTTCTGTGTGATTTTGCTTGTTGTTATTTCTTGGTTACTGAACTTTGATATTCTAAAAATGCTTCTCTTCCTTTCATCACCAGTGTTGTAGACTCCCAGAAAAGTGACTATATTTATCTGATAATACAGCAGCATTGATAGATTTTAACATATGACTTCACACTTTTTAAATTATGGCTTGCCAGTATATGAGTATACGTACCAGTGAATAAGGGGTAAGCTAAGTGAAATATGAAAGGTTTATTGTTAAATGTGGGTGGCCAAGATGATACCATGTAAAGTGAACCTATATGGCTATATCAAACATCAATTGTGTCAAGTGTGAATTATATATAGGATATTATTTTGTGTACCAGACTTTGTACGTAGCATAAAGGAGAGCAAGTGAAAAACTGTTCAAATATGTCATAAACTGGAGGAAGTAAATGCCAAATTAGTAGGCCTTAACGTCAATCACTGTATGTGTATGATAGCATTAAAACAATTGGGTTAGAACTTGGTTCCTGACACATTTCAGTACCAACCTCATCTCTCACCATGACACTTATCGATCCTCTCACTAAATTAGAATAATTTAGCATTAATTCGACATACTATCGTACTCTCCACTTCATCGTAACTCCAATGGAGCTAGTCCCGTTTAATCTGGTCTTGACAATCGTCTGAAAACGAAATTCAAAACGACAGGGGCTTAATCGAATTTCAGTCTTATACTGTCACGTAGAGCGTTCCGTCCCCTGACCAGACAAAGACGACGCGGTGGAAATTGAAGTCGCCGTTGTGTTCTTCTCCCTCTCGCGATGCCAGAGAATCCCTGCCGAGGAGTCGTGATGGCCGGAATCGATTGCGGATCCAAACTCATTCCGTCGGACCCGTTAAACTTCGGAATAGAATCCGTCCTCTTCGTCTGAGTTTTAGCGCGAGAAATGTTTCGATCTTCTGTGGCAAAGGGGTCACAAAGTTTGTCAGTAACCCATTATACGAAGCACACTTAGGAGGTCAGCGCTCTGGTGACATTATCGTGACGTCATTCCTTGCTAGTCAGTGCCCAGTCAAGCGCCATCTCGACTTTTAGGCTGACGTGGACCAATCAGAAAACGCCAAATCGACAGGGACATTGAAAAATTATTAAAAATAGTAGGAAACTCAGAAAAATACAACTAAAATATCTATAAAATCCTAAAAATCAAAATGAACCGAATTCACTGATACTTTTATATAAAATTGTATCAAAGTAGTGACCTTTTGTATTTTTTTTCAGTATTTGTACTTTAAAAATGATTTTTATAAATATTAGAAAATTAGTAAACTCATTATTTTCAAATAAACATTTCAAGCGTTATATTTTCAAAGTCAAGTATACTTGACTATGAGTATTTTTCAAAATAAATATAAATGATTTCGAGCATGATATTTTCTAAAGTCTAACGTCTTCAAGGTTAAATATTTTTAAAATATAAAAGGGTTTCTAAAATTCAAAGATACAAGAGGCTAAAGTGAATAAAATCACCAATATCCCAATCAAAACGTCAAAATTAAAAGTCCAAACGTGAAACCCAAAGTCAAAGCCAAAACATCTTCGTTTGAGGAAAAGTCCCTCGCTGGGGTTAAGATCGACCTCAGATGACTTAAATTATCAAGTGGCCCCCAAACGACTCCACATCAAGAGTTTCTCTTTTCAAACGAAAACCAGCCTTTAAGCCAAAAGTCCTTTGTCGATCCTTAATTGGGTCCCGTCAACTAGGTTTGGTACCATCAATTTAAGTCCTCCTTAAGACAAATAATAGCACTCCATAAGTCTCTTTTCTTAGCCCATTACGTCAATACCCTTTACGTCCCTTAATCAGAGGTTCCCGTAGGCAACTACGGGGTAATTAACAATAGGGGCTTGCGCCTATTGGAAAGAAAGGACCCGCTAAATCAAGAAACTTCTTTAAGTAGCGACTCTGTATAGGGTTCTCTTGTGTTGAGAGATACCCGCCATAGAGATCGAAACCTTAAGGGAGGTGAATCTAAGGCTATGTTCCCATTGTTCTTCGAGAAATTCCTTCGAGGAGAATAATGACGAAAAAGCCGCGACATACGGATGCATTTATTTTTTCCCTTTTTTAAAAACCGCGTTTGAAATGTCTATTCCATTTTCGAAAATCCAGAGGATGAGCGCCAGAGCGACTGCTCCCCCTATCCCTCCCGCGTATGCTCTCACCTCCCTCCACCTCTCCCGTGTACGCTCCCCCCTCTCCCTCCCCGACGCCCATCGCTTGGGTAATAAGCCATATCAGCAGAATTTGTCACTGGAAATTGATTACTGCCATCCCTATTTCTACCATCGCTACCATCGCTCCCTCTAGCGAAATGCTCTCCTCTCCTCATCCAGCGAAACGCTCACCTCGCCTCACCTAGCGAAGCACTCCCCTCTCCTCACCCAGCGTGGATAAGCTCCCTCTCCCTTCTACGCACCCTTCTGTCTCTCTCCCTTCCCTCTCTATGTCTCTCTCCCTTCCTTCTGTGCTTCAGATTTTGTTCATTTTGTTTATTGCATCTGTTCAATTTGTTATTTTAAGTGTTCATTTTGTTTTGTTGTGCATTAATATTCTGTGTTTATTTTATGTCTCACTTTGTTGGTGTATATGTTCACTTTGTTCATTCATATGTTCAATTTGTTACTTCTATGTGTTCAATTTGTTTTGTTGTGCGTCAGAGTTCTGTGTTTATTTTATGTCTCACTTTGTTGGTGTATATGTTCACTTTGTTCATTCATATATTCAATTTGTTACTCTATGTGTTCAATTTGTTTTGATGTGCGTCAGAGTTCTGTGTTTATTTTATGTCTCACTTTGTTGGTGTATATATTCACTTTGTTCATTCATATGTTCAATTTATTATTCTATATGTTCAATTTGTTTTCTTGCTTGTCAGATTTATGTGTATATGTTCACTTTGTTCATTCATATGTTCAATTTGTTTTCTTGCTTGTCAGATTTATGTGTATATGTTCACTTTGTTCATTCATATGTTCAATTTGTTATTCTATATGTTCAATTTGTTATTCTATATGTTCAATTTGTTACTTCTATGTGTTCAATTTGTTTTGCTGTGCGTCAGAGTTCTGTGTTTATTTTACGTCTCACTTTGTTGGTGTATATGTTCACTTTGTTCATTCATATGTTTAATTTGTTATTCTATATGTTCAATTTGTTTTCTTGCTTGTCAGAGGAAAGACAGAGAAGAGAAGAAAAGGCACGGGGGTAGAAGGAGAGTGAAGAGGGACGGAGGGGAGTGTGGCAGAGAAGGGAAGAGAGGAGGTGGAGAAGATGAACGCGCTAGGGAAGGAGAGCGCGCGTGAGAGGAGAGAACGGAAGGAGAGCGCGCGTGAGAGGAGAGGGAGCGGAAATTCTATTTTTGGTTAGCGATGGTAGCGAAGGTACAAAACGCGATGGTGGTTATAATTCCTGTTTATCACTGTCTACAAGCTTCTTCCAAAGCATACGGCTTTCTAGATGTATATGATGATATCGAAAAAAATAGATCTTTTCATCGTATTAACGATCTCAAAGGCTTCAGCCCATCGCTTGGGCCTTCTTGGGCCTTCCTTCATTAGTTGACCCAATTTCTATTCAATTTCCGAACCTACCTCTCGTTCCTCTCTCTGGCATATCGACCCCACCAGTCAACAATACAGCTCCCACGTCAGAAGCTAATTAGCTTATTCAATCAATACATAAATCTATTTACACGGCTCATGGCCTTAAATAAAGAAAACTAGAAATTTATTTTAACTAATCCCTGCAACAATTTATTTTGCACATAAACCAAAGTTCAAAGCAAAAAAAGCAATAAGCACATTCTAGAGAGTAGATAAGACTGTACAGATTTCATCCCAACTGATACGTACCTTTTTAGGCGTCACAAAGGAGATGAATTTGCTCTTGAGCTTGTCCTTATCTTTCGGTAGCACCGACCATACCACAAATGGCAACTTGAAATCGTACCATACTAGTTAGTCCTATGAAGAGAATTCAATCCCTTTTTAAGCAACAAGAAGCCTTTAAATGAAATTGTAGATTAATTTGCCAATTAACCTTCTACCAGCTGATTTCGGGATATTTGGTAAATTCCATCAGAAAGTTAAATCATTTATATGAGAATTCTATCCGACTGTTTTATGGGTACCTTTGTTTGGAGCGTTCCTCTTTGGTGACCTTATAAACAAACCAAAGTGAATTAATTGTACTAAATATCAATGCTCTGAGATATAAAAAGAAAGTGAAATGCTAGATTCTAATATATTGGACATATGGGCTCTATCTAATACGATTGATTTCACGTTTTTAAATTTGAAATAACCGATCCGAACTGTTCAATATGTTTTCCATACTGGTGTCCTATGAAGTGAAAGACACAGAATTCAGTCCCTTCTTAAGCAACAATAAGCCTTTAAATTGTAGACTACCACTAATAGAAACAAACCAAAGTGATACTCAGCCACCTAATTTCCAGTGCAGTTCAGTGATCTGATCACCTTAGATGCTGTTGGCGGAGTGGATACGGACAGTTTTAGCGAGTCGAAGTTTTGTGTGGGTGCCGCTGGATCGTAATCCAATGGTTCAGATGAAACGTTTGTCCTCTGCATAACAGAGGATACGGTTCCTATGAGAGGGGGCGATAAGAAAGTGAACACGAGTATAGTCAATATCTTTTTTCTTTTTTTCCCTAGTAATTAGATAACAAAAATTAATGCACCAGCTGTCTCTTATTTGTGTATAATATTCACATGTGATCGATAATAAAAAATTAATGAACTTAACATGATGTGTATTATTACACCTTGTGAAACGAGGCGACATTTTTATTTCTAATTTATTTATTTATTAATTTTGAAGTACTCAACGGTCAAGCATTCAGCAGATATACACCTCACCGAATAATATTTACTTAAAAAAAACTATTATTTACAATTAACTGTAGAAAAACAATGTAAACATATTCTATTTTGCATCTTCTGATGGACGTTATTTGTAATATCTTAGTTTGTATGTGGTTCCACTTGGACAACTTAAATTTTCCATTCCTTAATACATGCACCATATAAGAATCTACATTATAAATACTTTTTACGTCATAAAACTAGATATTACGATTTTGAACCAGTCATGACGTACGAATTTATATGATTTCTTTAAAAAATAAAAAATTAAAATAAAGTCACCCAAACTATATTAGGCCGACACAGATGATAGAACCAAGTCCACGTGCATACATTTGTAATGCATAACAATCATGAATCATGTAAGATTCATAATACTCATTAATCGAGTTCAAGCTGTGTTTTAAATACTCACAAGCACTCCTACCGGGCAGCAGCTAAAATCATGTATTTTTCGATATTTTTTAAAAAAATTTTATGGTATTTTGTCTCAAAATATCATATACTACCGTTTCGATCACTGTTCTGGTTTTTAGTATTATCGAAATTTTCTGGTATCCAATACAGTATTAAAAACGCTTGTGAACTAATCAGAATTTTTCAGTATCAAGTACGGTATTGAAAACATCGAGTTCAAGAGAAAAATGGAATGCGTATGTTTTACAATTATGCTTTCTTTAATTAAATTTTCAATTAAGGTAAAAAGAAATTTAATTCAAAAAATGATATCATTAATCAAGTATTCTGAGGGTTATTTGTGTATGATTATGATTCTTATAAGCATAATTAAGTATGAAAATAAATTCTAAGACGGTTTTTAGAAGGTCATAGATCTTGGCTGACGATTTTGTTTTATTATTCTAGTGTTCGAATACTTTATGGTTGAAAATTTTGTGATATGAGGATATAATAAATTTCCATCTTATTTGAATATATCCCTGCATGCCTTCGATATCCGATATAATTGTCACGTTCCGCACCGACGGGTCGCGGGGCTGAAACGATATCTTCTGCATCCATCCGACGGCCCGTCAACCTACGTCGCAATAGAAAAATAAAACAAAATCAGGTACAAACCTCAGTAACCGGTTATTTAACGACAAATCTTCTCTACATTTAATTAATATAACAAAGTCCAATCATATCGGATTAATCCACATAACAAATAATAGGGTCTAGCATTCAATCAGTCAGACACAGTGGTCCCTCCCCGATCTCAGGAGGATCAGGACCGGCCCCTCCCCGAACTCAGGAGGATCATGGCTCAAAATTCAGATTCAATTCAATTATGTATCCAATTCCAAACCCGATAACCCATAAAATACACCAATCACAATTCAATTAAATAATTTTAACCAAAACCAAACGATAAATCAAATCAATTCAATCAAAACGAAATTAAACGCAGAGAAGTCCGATTACCTGATTAAACAATCCAGAAATCAACAGACATATCAACATATCAAATCAACTAGTCAATTCAACTGCGACGTAGTTTCAGAATCTCAATCGGCCAATCAATTCTGTTGGGAGGATTTCAACTTTTGGGTGATATAAAGGAACCATCATAACGAAGGAATAAAATGGCTTATGAAGCAAAAATGTATCAGATAAAATAAAAGAGATCAGTATAAAAGGAGAGCTGTATACGTGGGTGAAAGAGAAGAGTTGCATGAAACCATTTGGTACAAATTCCCATTCATTTCCCAATCGGTTAATGGGTCAAAAAGTCCAACGATCCAATTCAGTCAAAGATGGTCAAAGGAAGTCAAAGGTCACATTTTTTCGGTCAACACAAGTCAAGAGGTCAACTAGGTCAACATTTGTCAAACTAATCAAAATTTGGTCAACTTCGATAAAAATCGGTGGAATGTTACAATAATAGCCCAATAAAAACTTCACCAGAAACTAGCTAATATTATTATCATATTATGTATCTGTATTATCATGTTATGTATCTGCCGACAGGTAATTCAATCGTACGGATTTCATTGAGATTTCCGACTGGATCTTTATGTATCTCAGATTCTCAGATCAAACGGCCCAGATCAAATTTACTTCAAATTTATTAATTGTAATAGAATCATTTCAAAATGGAAGACTAAATGCACATTTAGTAGAAGACTTTTTAATCTGAAATGAACTATTGCATATCCTAATGGGCCGGCCACAAAAAAGCCTTTATGGACTTCACACACTCATTTAATTGATTCTTAAATCAATTACTTAGGTCCACCAATTGAAGCTCTACATTTGGGCTATATATTTAATATAAATATTGGCCCATTAATTTAATATAACTATTTATATTAAATTGTGTTGAACTAAAAATAATTATTAACTAATTAATAATTATTGTGGGATTAGCTAATACATTAAATCATTTCGATATGATCCTTTTGACTTAATTAATTATATCGTTATATAATCAATTAATCAACTCATCATATTTTCGCAACACACACTGATGCGAATAAATGACTAATGTACTGTATGGTTAAATTTCGATCTGTGTGACCCTTTGAGGATTTATGCTGAGTTGGACATGGAAATAAATCGTAATTTATTTCCAATAATCATAAGCGGTATCTAGCAACACGTTATGATTCCCAATTCGCATAAATAGTGTACTGCTACAATATTTAAATCATGTATAAGAGAATAAAAGTATTTCTCTATTTTGATTCTTATGTCTCACGATATCAACATATAATCCAAGATAGGAATGTGTCATTCTTGCAGATTATACGTTTCTTGATCTAGAGTTGATCGCTTAGTTGCGCGCATACGATCCAACTCCATCAAGGGACCCAAACAGATAACGTCACTCACTAAGTGAATTAATGAGGGACATACGGTTTTCTTGATGATTATCTTTTCCCCCGCACAATTCAAGAGAACATAAATAAAGTCCGTATAGCAGCCCTTATCGGGAATCAGCGGTAGACAATATTTATTGAACCTATCCTCATGTGGAAAAGATAAACATCTCAAACTTAAAATCAAAATCATAACGAAATAAACAATGACACATAACACAATCCATATGTTTATTTCGTTGGGTCAAGTCCTGTACTATGTTCCAATAACATAGACATATGCAATTAAGTTGGTAACTCTTCACCTATGATTTGTATAACTTAATCATCACTTAACTTGCATACTAATCTTATATGATAATTAATGTTCCTTGTTAATTATCAAGATTATGGACCGTTTAGATTTATTATTGTCATTCTAAAGAATGATCCACAGAGATCCACAATTCAGATCCTCAACCTGAATGATCTGTCAATAATAAACCTAGGAACAGATGATAAAATATCATCCATAACATAAACTAATATTTAAGTCATTAAATTATTGACTTTTAGGACATAACTCCAACAAATTCAACTAATCTAATCTACATATTAAAATCTCATAGCAAACCAAATTTTATAATTTTTTAGATTTTATCACTATTTTTTTCAATTTTTTTAAAACATGTTATTTTTGCTAATTATTTTATTTATGCAAGGGTTGTAATTAAACAAAGACTAACTTAACTCTTACTCTTGTTCAGGTCAAGTAATCTAAGTCCAACTACATAACTTCCAAACTCTCTAATTTCAACTCTCGTTTTTTTTATTTAGGTTGTTTAGTTTAACTTCTTGGATTCATGGTAAATTCAACCTCTCAGGAATTACTCACCAATTAGTTCTATTAAAGTGTTCAATTCAAGTTAATCAATTTTGGGTCTAAACTATTAAACGTGATCATTCGCTTAACGGGACAATCAATTCACAAGTACCAAACATAAATAATAACCATTAAGCAATTCAATCACAAGAGATAAATCATAAACTGCTTTAATTAGCAAAGTTAAACTATTCAAAAATATATCAATCAACATAGATAGGAAGGTTCTCAACTATAGCACTAACATAGCAAATATAATTATACAAACAAGCATGTATCATCAATAAAGCAAGACATGAAAGATAAATCATTTAGACATACTTGCTTATACATGGTAATTTTGCATATAATGCGCAAATAATGCATTTTCTGAGCATCATTTGATCATTCCAAGCGATTCTACATTTATTCTAAGATATTTGATCATAATATTCTATATTTAAATTCTTTATACGGTCTAGAATATGATTCAGATATTACTTATTCATAATGTTGCATTATACATTGTAAATATGCATATAAGTTACAAATAAAGATTATTTTTGTGTATCTTTTGGGAATTTCATCCAATTTTGGATTTGTTTAAAGTAAATTGATCGCTATAATTTATACTTAAGTTCTCTATACGATGAAGAATATGATTAATTAAGATCTTACTTATTTAAAAATATTTGATTATACATAGTAATTTTAGATATATAATGTACAAACAATACATGTTTTGAGTATCATTTGATCATTTCAAGAGATTCTACGTAGTAATGCTGGTAGGTGACCTTTGACACTGACTTCCTTCCTTCCTTCTTTTTTCTCTTGGGCCACCTTTTTCGAGCTCTGTGGCCGATGCCTAAAAATAAAACTGTAGTAGTTCGCCGACTGTTAAGAAAATGATCATTGTAAACGATTTTTTAATTTATTATTATTATTATTATTATTAGTATTATTATTATTTTGACATACTTTCGATGTAATAAGTAATTAGAAGCAATTTTGTTCCACTTAAAATATGTACGAAACATCATTCTGTTATATAATTAAGAAGATTTTAACAGGATGCTCAAATATTTATATATATTTATCACATGACTAGTAGAAGAATTATTCTGTACATCGCAACATTATAACAACGAAAGTGTGACAAGATTAAAGAATAAAGTTTTTAAAATGTGCACAGTCGGTCGTCCAATAGGAAACTTAAAATGTGCAGCTTGGTCTTGAACCCAATCCCTTCAATACTCAGCTGGCTGCGCCATAGGTTACACAACTTACGTTGCAGAGAGTTTTTTTTTTCTGAATAATCAATGGATCATACGATCTAGGTGATTCGAAATTTAGTACCCCTGCATTCGAATCTTGATGCCATCCAACCGCTGAGAAATCTCTTCATCTTTGAAGCACAAGCACTAGTGCACTACAGTTCGAAACATTTTTTAAAACTAATTCTTTAATTTTATTCAGGGGACGAGAAAAAGCTGTTGTTCTAGAATCAAAGACCAGTTCAATTGGAACTTTAACTCAGATGAGAGATTTCCAGTCAAATCTGTCTACAAATTTCAGAAGTCGTTTTCCAAAATTAACTCAACACTTTTCTTTTTTTGAAAACCTATGTTGCACGGTACGAGTGCGGGTGTCGTATCAGATACGATGCGGGTGTGGGATATGATATTTTTTAAAAAATTAGAATACAAAAGTATATATAGAATAATTAAAATAAAATAATTATATATTTATGGAACCCACCAAAATATGTGTAAAAAAATTGATAAATTTTTTCGGATACACAAAATGCATAAATTGGTTCAGAACGTGCACAAATTAAGTACTGCTAACATTAATGATGTGATAGTAAAGGACATTTTCATTTTTTTTATTCCAAATTTCGCTTTGGAAAATGGTGCGTAAAGAGTAAAGGCTCAATGGTCAAAAGACAAAGGGACAAAAGGAGTGGGACCCATGAATTAATTCAGAGATTGCCATTCTGTCTATTTCGAACAAAAAATTTACCGTTTCTCTTCCCTTCCAAAGTCCAAAACCATTAGAAAGGAAAGGAACTCTTTCTCGTCTCCATAAACGTATCTAAACGTATCCATGCATATTAAAAAGATGGATATGGACAAATCATTTTTGCAATTTTTTGAAAACTAAATATCCCGCCACGAATGAAGATTTTCATCTGACAAAATGACTCAATTTAAGATTACTTCAATTGATAACTCGAAAAAAAGGGGATGGCAGCTAGCGAATATTTGCACATCGTGCTTCTCAAATAAAGAAACAAACAAACAGTGCATCGCCTCTTTAATGACCGTCACTTGTGTTGCAGAAGTTGTGCACAGAGCGAGAGTGTTCTCATTTCCTTTTTCACCTATGACATACCGTGATTTTTTTGTTTACTGTATCTCTTTTCTGGGTGATCATAGGGCCTCAATGAAGATTTAGTTGAATGACTATTAATTATAATTTTAAAGAATTGATTGGAATAAGAACGTATATTTAATTTTTTATTACCATTTTGTAGGTCATGAACAGGAAGTTAGAACTGTGCTCTGTTTTATTTGCTCTTAGTACTACTAATTATCAATTTTAGTTTGATGTCTATTTTTGTTTAAGCAGATAATAATAGAGAGATTCAACTTAAAATCGAGTATAGATAAATACTAGTAAAGAAATAAAAGTTTTGTTACCTGATGGAGGGCTCATGATGTGTAATTTTTTTCGGTAATTTTTAATTGTGGTAGTTCGTTTGAAATTCTTGTTTTGAGAGTTATATTTTTATTTGTGTGTCTGCTGCTATAAAGCGTAGTAAAAAAATCGGAAAAATTGTCCCGTTAAAGTTAGAAAGAAAGAAAGTAAGAAAGCGCGTTTTTTGTTGTGTAAAAAAAAGGAAAGAATATGAACGTTTTGTCGGAGATCTTAAGAAAGATCCTAACGCACCTGTTAAGTAACAGAGGCATTTTAGTCTTAACAGAACAATTTAGCGTGAATTGCAAGTAACAGGGGCATTTTAGTCCTAACGCCCCTCTTTGCAATGCCCTTCCTCCTCCGCTCCACTGCTCCAGTTAGAAATTATAAATTAGAAACCAGACTCCATTTCTTCTATTTCTCTTTCTAAATTTCTAAATACGCTCTGCTCCGCTCCACTCCATTCCATTTCTATTTCTCCGATTGCCCCTCTTCTTCTTCTTCTTCTTCTTCTTCTTCTTCTTCTTCTTCTTCTTCTAGTTCCCCCGTTTAAGTCCAAGTCGACACCACTCGACTTCTCCGATCTCCGATCTAGGGTTTCCGTCTCTCTTCTCGTTCGAGTCGACACCACTCAACTTCTCTCTCCGATCTAGGGTTTGTCTCTCTTTCTCTTCAGAAGACGATGGTCGCCGCCTTCAATTTTACACCTTAGGTTTGTCGAATGTCTCGTTCTTTTCTTTTTCTTTTTTTTGCAATCTGAAGCCGTAAGTTATTTGTCGAATGTATTTTAATTTTTTTTTAATTTCGTACTTTTTTTTTGAGTCAGCGTCTTCCTTGTTTCTTGCATCTTGGTTCTCGCTGACCTTACGAAATTTCTAACGAGGTGCTGTACTCTTACCATTTATCCCCTATCTTTCTCTTTAATCACTTTTAACCAGAAAATTCTCCAAATTATCTGCATCAATTTTTGTCTGAACAGTTACATATTTTGCAAAATTGTTCATGTCCAAGGAACTTTATTATTGGTAAATAATTGTGTCTATGTAGCTGCTCTTGTTGCAGTAATATTCATTTATAGTGAATCAGTTCTGATGGTCTGATTAATTTGTTACATAGAAGATTGAAGAATTTTAGTTGAAGTATTTAAGTAAGTTTCTAATACTAGTAGCATATTTACCATAGTCTGTTAAAATAGTAGCATAGTAACCATATTCTCACTGTGCTTTTGAGATTCAGTTTATTGTACGCATCTAGTTAGTATAGTGTTTCTTGTATGCATCTGGTTAGCTTTTTCTAAAAGGATTTTAGAGTTTGCCTTGTATATTCATTTCAAATTATAAAAATTTGATTGAAAACAAAGATATGAACAGATCATTTTTGCAATTTTTTCTGAACAGATGGATATGGACATAAGAGATGATGAGATGCAACCCACAGTACAGCCAGAGAACAGATAATGACTTTGTTTATATATCTCCTATAATGGTTTTCTAATAATTATAAAATTTGCTCAAATGCTTAATATCATGCACTCTGGTGGCCTAATTGAGTTATGAGTGATATTTTAACTGAACTTAGTAGCATAGTAATTTGAGATACTTTGACTAATTGAAACCAACACACCTTCTAAATGAGCCTTGATTAATTAAAATTTATATTATATAAATTGTGTCACAAACTGAATCCTTTTTTTTAATCGGGTCACAAACTGAATCCTATTATGGAAGCTAGGTAGGAAAGGTTAGTGTCATTTATTAATTTAATTGGAATGTGTGCTTAACAATTTTCCATCTTATTCTTTTGATTGGTGCAGATTCAGAGCAAAAATTTTGACTCCATGGGTAATCGCAACATGTGAACGAAAAGGAGGGGAAAGAAGGGGAGAGTGTGAGCAATGCCAGTTTGAAGACTAAAAATTGCTGGCACAATATCTTTCAGTAATGGTAGGAAAATTAGTCACTGGTAGACTGCAATAAGGTATATTCTTTGTCCCTGATTTCAAGTTAAAATAGTATAGAAAGTAGCATATATAATCAGCAAAGGGCATTTTTGTAGTTGAATTATAAGCTGTTGAATTTTGTGTTTCAAGTACTATGTTATTGAGTAAAACATATAATTTGCAATACACATATATGGTCTTAAAATATGAACAATAGTAGATTTTAATTTTTTTTCTTTGTAAAATTATTGTTGGTTAGCATTTCCTAACAATATTTTAGGGTTTGCCTAGTATATGCATTAATTTGTTTAAGCATATTTTGTAATCTAGCTTTCTAATAATTATAAAAATTTCACATGAAATAAAAAAGAAGATCCTAACAGATTGGAATTTTTTTTTCTAAATAGATGGATAGAGACATTAGTGATGAGGAGATGCCACCAACTGTACTGCGCAGAGAACAGATAATAACTTTGTTTATATATCTTCTATTATGGTTTTCTAATTATTATAAATTTGCTCTTGTTTCTTTTTAGATATTTGGTTGCTATCTCTTTGATAGTTTTTACTTGTTTTACATTTAATTTGTGCCAAGTACTTGCAGGGTTTGGTGCTGTAATGTTTTGCTTGTAATTTTATATTTCTTTTCTTTCCCTATTTTATGAAGAGCACAATGTTTAAATTGTATTGGCTGAACCATATGCCTCCCTGTTTTTCCTTGGTGTTTCTCTTTTATATCGTCATCAATTGCCGATTATAGAGCAATGATAAGGAACTAAATTGGGGCTAATTTCATGGTACTTGGGGCTTAAAATTGAGTTTTGGGTAGGGATGGGGAGGTGTAAACCGATGCTGGTATGGAAAACTTCTAGCAGTCATCAACTGATTACCTTGTCAAAATTCCTATATTTTCAAAAATGTTTGTTTTATACAGATTCTTTATCTTCAACTGTGGATTACTTTTTGAATAGCCAAATTCCTATATTACATTATACTGTTTGATGCAGGGGACAATAATGGAATGACTTGTAGAACAACAATTGGAATTGCAAAGGTAATCAATGCACTGACTCATCTACCCCTCCCATTAGAAGACTAAAAATTGCTGACAGGACAGCTTTCAGTAATGCTAGGAAAATTAGTCACTAGTAGACTGCAATAAGGTATATTCTTTGTCCCTGATTGCAAGTTAAAATAGTATAATCAGCAAAAGTCATTTTTCGAGTTGAATTATAAGCAGTGGAATTTTTTTGTTTCAAGTACTATGTTATCGAGTAATACATATAAATTGCAATACACATATATGGTCTTAAGGAAAAAAGATAAGCGTATTTAAAATTTGAATGGCAGTACATATTTAAAATTTAAACTACTGTGGATTACTTTTTGAATAGCCAAATTCCTATATTACATTATACTGTTTGATGCAGGGGACAATAATTGGAATGGCTGGTAGAACAACAATTGGAATTGCAAATTTGAGGTACACATCTATTCATTTTGACCAGAATCCGCTTTGATTGTGTAAATGTTAGTTATTCAGGTCTATCACAGCAGAATATATTCTTGCAATCTAATTCAAGAGTGTTTCACTTTGTTGAGTTCCTTAGAAGTTCTGAATTACATCCACGTACACAAAATAATTTAATTTTTCGCAACAAATTTGACATTCACACGATACCTCAAGCTGAAATTGAAAAGCTGTAGCATTGAGTTTTAAGATATGCACAGTTTAGTTCAAGAAATATACAATATGGTATAGCAGTAATGCAATACCAACCTCTAGGGATGCATAGAGAGGGCTCGCAAGCAACAACTCTTAACAGTTTTGGCATCTGCTTCTCCTTTTAGTGGTGGTATGTTACCTTGTAGTTTTGGGTATAGATGGGGAGGTGTAAACCGATGCCGGTATGGAAAAGTTCTAGCAGTCATCAACTGATTACCATGTCAAAATTGCCAGAACAACTAAAAGCAACATGAGAACAAGAGACAAATCATACAGGCGAGTCTTTGGGTCTGCACGACAAGTGTTCGATAAAATGTGCCAGTTACAGGCGAGTCTTTGTCCTTGATGATGGTATTTCGCCTTGCAATCTACTATTTGTTTACTTTTTAATTAGTTATAATCAGTAAAATCTACTCGACTGTCTGCCTCCCCTAACATGAAATTGTTAATTTTGGTGTTTTCATATGTGAGATAAACTTCTTCTGTTTTGGTCAATTTCCTATCCAATATATTTTTACTGACATTTTATCTTCTTTGTCTTATTAGATCCTACTTAAATGGTGCGGATGCCGTGTTGGTAGGCATGATAACCTAGATACTCATAGACAAAGAGGAAGCAAAAGGTAATATTTTGTGCAGAATTAATGTCCACTTATTCATTTGGTCATGGATTACTATTCTCATATATATCGTAGCATTTAAATGTGCAGTATTCAATGGGTCATAGATTCTTTTTATCCCTCCCTTAAGATGGGAATTTTGAAAAGATGTATTGGTTAGTATGTGTTTGATGAAATGCCTAAGAGAACATGTGGCATCATCGCCTATATTTTGTTCTCCGGCCACGGAACTACCATAAGCTTTCACGGCACATAACACACATGACCACCTATAGTTTGTGATTTTGAAAACTCAAGTCACTGTCCTTATTTGAACTACAGTAGAAAAAAATTGTTAAGGAGAAAAGATAAGCGCATTTAAAATTTGAATGGCAGAATCTCATGATGATTATTTAAACTATTTTATATCATATTACTTGTCAGAATGCAATTAACATTTGTTATTTATATACATATTAATCGTTTTATTTTGGTTTGGATCAGGTTTCAACATGCGTGCTACAGTAAGATACGCTTTGCCCAGAAAAATCTTTCAGATAACTAGGATGGAGGTTTGTTTATCATTCCTTTTTGGCATCTTACAAATATGAGATACTTTTTGTTGTTAGGTTTTATTTTTTCTTGGATATGTTTATGGCATGACAACTTTTGAGAAAAGTATGTACGAAGAAGGCATATCTATCTTTGTCTGTACTGATACAAACTTTCAAGATTACTATCCTCAATTTTTTCGAGTAAAAAGCGGTACCATCAGATTACTATCCTCAGATTAACCTTTTCAATTTCGTGTTTCTTTTTTGAGTCGGCGTATTCCTTTTTCCTCCTCCTCTCTCTTGGATCTTCGTTCTTGCTGACCTGACGGAATTAGTTGTGTCCTAGTAGCTGCTCTTGTGTTAGTAATATTCAATTTTAGTGAATCTGTGAGTAAATTTTTCTGATAGCTTGGATGTATTTTCTGTTCACTGAAGTCAATAACCATTTAATTTACTTGTCTTGTTTCTCAGACGAACAGTGTTGTAATGGCTTCAGTCTGAAAAGGTAATCAATGCACTGACTGATCCGCCCCTCCCATTTTAATAGTAAGATCTCATTGACTTTTGTATTATTTTACTTTTTATGGTCTGATTAATTGATTAGATTGTAGATTGAAGAATAAGTAGGATATCAAAATACCTGCCCACATTATCATAGTGTATTAAAATTAGAATTGTAGTTGCAGAATTTAAGCAAGTTTCTAATACTAGTAATATATTTACCAGTCTGTTAAAATAGTAGCATGTTAACCATAGTCTGATTGTGCTCTGGAGATTCAGTTTATCTAGTTAGAATTGTGTTTCTCGTATTCATCTAGTTCCATGTGCGATTTCTCACAAGATGGCATAATCTTAGTTATCAGTGTTCTTGGATTTACTGCAACTTCACAATAATGTTTGTTTTATACAGATTCTTTATTTTCAACTGTGGATTACTTTTTGAATAGCCAAATTCCTATATTACATTATACTGTTTGATGCAGGGGATAATAATTGGAATGGCTGGTAGAACAACAATTGGAATTGCAAATTTGAGGTACACATCTATTCATTTTGACCAGAATCTGCTTTGATTGTGTAAATGTTAGCTATTCAGGTTTATCCCAGCAGAATATATTCTTGGAATCTAATTCAAGAGTGTTTCACTTTGTTGAGTTCCTTAGAAGTTCTGAATTACATCCACGTACACAAAATAATTTAATTTTTCGCAACAAATTTGACATTCACACGATACCTCAAGCTGAAATTGAAAAGCTGTAGCATTGAGTTTTAAGATATACACAGTTTAGTTCAAGAAATAAACAATATGGTATAGCAGTAATGCAATAGCAACCTCTAGGGATGCATAGAGAGGGCTCGCAAGCAACAACTCTTAACAGTTTTGGCATCTGCTTCTCCTTTTAGTGGTGGTATGTTACCTTGTAGTTTTTTTTTTTTTTTTTTTGGTATTTTTGTTTCATTTCATGATCAGGTGGTCTGATGACATCATCTCTTAAGATATGCATAATGAAATAAATCAGACCAGATTTGAGTATTGTAGAACACAGTGGGTCAGTTGATACCAATTTGGAGTATATTAAGTTGAATTTTTAAGTTAAATCAGACCAAATTTCAGATGTAAAAATTGATCGCACCTCGTAAAAATGTTGTAGTAGTCTCGTAGACTTGTAGTTCTTGATATCGATGTCAAAATTTTGTCTTGGACATAAATGTACAACCAAGAGAAATACCTAGAAGATTATTTGGATCTTGCTTAACTGAATAAGCTTGATTTTTTGACTAATTGGAGTGATGGGTTAATTTCGTTAAATTAGGTAATGTTCGTTTGCTCTTGCTGTAAATTAATCCTTTTCTTGAATTGGGTCACTATATAAATCCTGTTATGGAAGCTTTTTGATAGCAAAGATTAGTATCATTTATTAATTTAATTGGAATGTGTGCTAAACAATTTTCCATCTTATTCTTTTGATTGGTGCAGATTCAGACTTAAAAATTTTGACTCCATGGGTAATTGCAACATGTGAACGAAAAGGAGGGGAAATAAGGGGAGAGTATGAGCAATGCCAGTTGGAAGACTAAAAATTGCTGGCACGACAGCTTTCAGTAATGCTAGGAAAATTAGTCACCGGTAGACTGCAATAAGGTATATTCTTTGTCCCTGATTTCAGGTTAAAATAGTATAGAAAGTGGCATATATAATCATCAAAAGGCATTTTTGGAGTTGAATTATAAGCAGCGGAATTTTTTGTTTCAAGTACTTTGTTATCGGGTAATACATATAATTTGCAATACACATATATGGTCTTAAAATATGGTCATCAATTGCCGATTAGAGAGCGGTAAAAAGGGACTAAATTGGGGCTAATTTTAATGGTACTTGGGGCTTAAAATTGAGTTTTGGGTATGGATGGGGAGGTGTAAACCGATGCCGGTATGGAAAAGTTCTAGCAGTCATCAACTGATTACCATGTCAAAATTGCCAGAACAACTAAAAGCAACATGAGAACAAGAGACAAATCATACAGGCGAGTCTTTGGGTCTGCACGGCAAGTGTTCGATAAAATGTGCCAGTTACAGGCGAGTCTTTGTCCTTGATGATGGTATTTCGCCTTGCAATCTACTATTTGTTTACTTTTTAATTAGTTATAATCAGTAAAATCTACTCGACTGTCTGCCTCCCCTATCATGAAATTGTTAATTTTGGTGTTTTCATATGTGAGATAAACTTCTTCTGTTTTGGTCAATTTCCTATCCAATATGTTTTTACTGACGTTTTATCTTCTTTGTCTTATTAGATCCTACTTAAATGGTGCGGATGCCGTGTTGGTAGGCATGATAACCTAGATACTCATAGACAAAGAGGAAGCGAAAGGTAATATTTTGTGCAGAATTAATGTCCACTTATTCATTTGGTCATGGATTACTATTCTCATATATATTGTAGCATTTAAATGTGCAGAATTCAATGGGTCATAGATTCATTTTTTTCCTCCCTTAAGATAGGAATTTTGAAAAGATGTATTGGTTAGTATGTGTTTGATGAAATGCCTAAGAGAACATGTGGCATCATCGCCTATATTTTGTTCTCCGGCCACGGAACTACCATAAGCTTTCACGGCACATAACACACATGACCACCTATAGTTTGTGATTTTGAAAACTCAAGTCACTGTCCTTATTTGAACTACAGTAGAAAAAATTGTTAAGGAGAAAAGATAAGCGCATTTAAAATTTGAATGGCAGAATCTCATGATGATTATTTAAACTATTTTATATCATATTACTTGTCAGAATGCAATTAACATTTGTTATTTATATACATATTAATCGTTTTATTTTGGTTTGGATCAGGTTTCAACATGCGTGCTACAGTAAGATACGCTTTGCCCAGAAAAATCTTTCAGAGAACTAGGATGGAGGTTTGTTTATCATTCCTTTTTGGCATCTTACAAATATGAGATACTTTTTGTTGTTAGGTTTTATTTTTTCTTGGATATGTTTATGGCATGACAACTTTTGAGAAAAGTATGTACGAAGAAGGCATATCTATCTTTGTCTGTACTGATACAAACTTTCAAGATTACTATCCTCAATTTTTTCGAGTAAAAAGCGGTACCATCAGATTACTATCCTCAGATTAACCTTTTCAATTTCGTGTTTCTTTTTTGAGTCGGCGTATTCCTTTTTCCTCCTCCTCTCTCTTGGATCTTCGTTCTTGCTGACCTGACGGAATTAGTTGTGTCCTAGTAGCTGCTCTTGTGTTAGTAATATTCAATTTTAGTGAATCTGTGAGTAAATTTTTCTGATAGCTTGGATGTATTTTCTGTTCACTGAAGTCAATAACCATTTAATTTACTTGTCTTGTTTCTCAGACGAACAGTGTTGTAATGGCTTCAGTCTGAAAAGGTAATCAATGCACTGACTGATCCGCCCCTCCCATTTTAATAGTAAGATCTCATTGACTTTTGTATTATTTTACTTTTTATGGTCTGATTAATTGATTAGATTGTAGATTGAAGAATAAGTAGGATATCAAAATACCTGCCCACATTATCATAGTGTATTAAAATTAGAATTGTAGTTGCAGAATTTAAGCAAGTTTCTAATACTAGTAATATATTTACCAGTCTGTTAAAATAGTAGCATGTTAACCATAGTCTGATTGTGCTCTGGAGATTCAGTTTATCTAGTTAGAATTGTGTTTCTCGTATTCATCTAGTTCCATGTGCGATTTCTCACAAGATGACATAATCTTAGTTATCAGTGTTCTTGGATTTACTGCAACTTCACAATAATGTTTGTTTTATACAGATTCTTTATTTTCAACTGTGGATTACTTTTTGAATAGCCAAATTCCTATATTACATTATACTGTTTGATGCAGGGGATAATAATTGGAATGGCTGGTAGAACAACAATTGGAATTGCAAATTTGAGGTACACATATATTCATTTTGACCAGAATCTGCTTTGATTGTGTAAATGTTAGCTATTCAGGTTTATCCCAGCAGAATATATTCTTGGAATCTAATTCAAGAGTGTTTCACTTTGTTGAGTTCCTTAGAAGTTCTGAATTACATCCACGTACACAAAATAATTTAATTTTAATACACTATGATAATATTTGTATGAATTATTATTAAGGAATATTTGCGTTAATTGGAGAGGAGCGAAAATGCATATATATAATTAGTTTTTTAGACTTGTCAAATCGGATCCACTAATGGAAACAAATTAATTATCCGATACGCGGTCTCACCTTGACAGTCGGGGAACAAAAAAAAAGGAATAATCATCATGTACCTTAACCTTAGTAAACTATTTTATCTTCCAGCCAGTTGGAAACACCACTAATTTTCAATTAACACAGCGCAGCTAGCTCCAAATCTTTTTTTTTTTTTTTGGAACTAAGTAGGGTTTTCCCCTACCACTTCGCTTTTATTAAAAGAGAAGCCATGTACACAGTTTGAAAAGATCATCCCGGTACAACACCAACTAGCTCCAAATCTGGTGTAAGTCACTAATAATTTTTTATCTGCCTGGCGGTACTTGTGCAAAATTTATAACCTTCTCCTCTCATGTTCATCATTAATGTTTCTATATTACTTGTACAGTTGTACTCTTCTCCGGCCTCTATTTTTTTCCCTGCAACTTCTGGGGACTTTCGACCCATTTTCTCGTATCAGACAGTAATGGTTTAGAAATTATTTATTGAGATATATCCTCTTAGGATGCTCTTCTCTCCTCTATATATTCTTCGTTTTTATTAGCCGCTGTCCAATTTGTCCCCTCGAATAAACCGTTTGAATGAGCTTGAAAATATTTACACCGCTGCCGCTACGAATTCTGTAACGGTTTTTTTTTTTCCAAAACCGTTATTAATGGGGTGTCACTGATCGGCGTTTTTTGTGATCGTGTGTTCTTAGACACACCGAGCACAATTCTGCATAATACTCTTCATCATATTTTAACGACAAATAATCTTTTTTTATCTACATGATTACTTACCCATATAAAACGAAATTCTGCATACTTATCTAAAAAGACTTTCATCTCATAAATATTTAAGGATTCCACAATTTCGACTCTTTAATTTTGGTCATGCATGTTTGGTTGATAGAGAATATATATATACTGTAGAGTAGTTTCAAAGATGACTTTCATCTCTAATTTATTTTATGCTTTTAAGTACCCTCCTGTATTTTTTATGCTCCGTTTGGATTCCATTTGGGAAGAAAGGAATAAGAAAATAAATTTATTATAAACAATCCAAACTCTTCACAAAGTTACACACTTCTGAATACTTCTTCCTATTTCTACCCTTCTTCCCACACCTTATCCAAACGGAGATAAGGATTAACTGCTGGTATCTTGATCCGTGCTGCATCAGTTGTTTGTCAAATGTCACCTTCCTTTCAAGAACAACATCCAGACCATTTTTTTTTAGAGTAAGACTTGATAGTGGCTATCAAGTGACAACATCCAGACCATTGGAATTCAATTTTTCAAAAAATAGAGAAACTCATGGGACCATGCTGTTAACCAAATTACAACATTAACATTCTAAACATAAGATATAATTTTTATGAAATAATACACGAGGGTTTTTGTTGTTTCAAGCGTCTATTGTAGGATTGCACCATTGGTTAACAATTAAGAAGAGAAGTCCAATTCAATTACTTGCACTGTTCCTCCTGAGTGAAGTGATCTGTACTCATGGACACTGCTTTATTCGATTCATTATTTTGCATGTATTTTGTGATTAAATAGATCATTCTTATACTAAAATAAAAATTATGTATTTCAACCCCACCAAATTAGGAATACAATTCTATTATTGAATCCTATAATTAAAAGTCCATACTTTTGATGTAATATTTCGAGTACATTATTATAAATTTAATTAATTATTTAAATGTCTAGCTCAGCCGTTACGTACGTACATTAATTGTCTTGTACTTTTGTTTGCCCCGGATTGTGGTGAACATCCATGTTTCCAAAAGAATAATGAAATTATCAAGAGAAATTTGAATGTTCGTATTCAATATTATTTCCGAGTGCATGCGCTAGAGATTTTACTGCAGATGTTTAAACAGAAGTGTTCAACTCAAATATCATATATTTGCTATCTGATTTTACTGCAAGCGCTAGAGTTTTCTGATTTTTTTTGTGCTCGTATAAATTACCATATATTTGCTATCTTTCTAAAATTCGGGTCATACATGACAAGAATTCTAGATATTTTGTTACAAAATGAAAAGGGAATACCAAAATAATGAAAATCTCTCCTTCTCATAAGTTTTCCTGTTTTGCGGAAGGTATCTTTTTTTTTTTTGAAAAACAAGCAGACAATATAAAATGTTTTAACAGATTACAAGTCGAATCTCAGCTATATCAACAAATCAACAAACATTGGCATTGGTGACACCCATCTCACATCACCGTTTCACGAGTGCCTCGTTATTATCTATAACTACCAAGCCCATATGTCAAAAGCGAATGTAAATGTAAAATGTCCCAAAAAGTACAGATTAAATGCTTCATACAATACAACTCAAGCTTGCGACAGATTGTCTTCTGTCAACTATGCTTATTTTCTAATAAAAGTGTAATATGATGTCAATGCAGTAAGTTATATACAAGAATTCTACATGCATGCACAAACCTTTCAATGCTCCCTCTGACGAGTAAGACAAGACCCAGTCCTGTTCTAAGCTCAACAAACCATGATGTTTTTTCTTTCTTTATTATTCTTATTATATTTTTCTATCTACTCTCAGTTCAATGGAATCTTTAAAATAGAGTCTCATATAGATCAACGTACAGTGAGCTTTAGTTTAAACATGGATCCCTGTGAAACTGGTAAGTTGTACCAGTACTGACTATTGTACTGGTACGTTGTACCAGAACTGAGTATGGTGCATGTATGTTATTCACTTGAGTTGATGAACAATCGACTCTTTGCATTTCTGTATTAATTCCAGCAATGAACAATTATGAAAGTTATATCACACCTATAGAGACAAAAGTGAAATATATAAATTTAGTCGATGCGACACCAGATTTTGCTCTATAGAGTTCTCTATCAGAAGATGCTCAAGCAAACACTCTTGAATTAGAATCCAAGAATATATTCTGCTGGGATAGACCTGAATAGCTAACATTTACACAATCAAAGCGGATTCCGGTCAAAATGAATAGATGCGTACCTCAAATTTGCAATTCCAATTGTTGTTCTACCAGCCATTCCAATTATTGTCCCCTGCATCAAACAGTATAATGTAATATAGGAATTTGGCTATGCAAAAAGTAATCCACAGTTGAAAATAAAGAATCTGTATAAAACAAACATTATTGTGAAGTTGCAGTAAATCCAAGAACACTGATAACTAAGATTATGCCATCTTGTGAGAAATCGCACATGGAACTAGATGAATACGAGAAACACAATTCTAACTAGATAAACTGAATCTCCAGAGCACAATCAGACTATGGTTAACATGCTACTATTTTAACAGACTGGTAAATATATTACTAGTATTAGAAACTTGCTTAAATTCTGCAACTACAATTCTAATTTTAATACACTATGATAATGTGGGCAGGTATTTTGATATCCTACTTATTCTTCAATCTACAATCTAATCAATTAATCAGACCATAAAAAGTAAAATAATACAAAAGTCAATGAGATCTTACTATTAAAATGGGAGGGGCGGATCAGTCAGTGCATTGATTACCTTTTCAGACTGAAGCCATTACAACACTGTTCGTCTGAGAAACAAGACAAGTAAATTAAATGGTTATTGACTTCAGTGAACAGAAAATACATCCAAGCTATCAGAAAAATTTACTCACAGATTCACTAAAATTGAATATTACTAACACAAGAGCAGCTACTAGGACACAACTAATTCCGTCAGGTCAGCAAGAACGAAGATCCAAGAGAGAGGAGGAGGAAAAAGGAATACGCCGACTCAAAAAAGAAACACGAAATTGAAAAGGTTAATCTGAGGATAGTAATCTGATGGTACCCGCTTTTTACTCGAAAAAATTGAGGATAGTAATCTTGAAAGTTTGTATCAGTACAGACAAAGATAGATATGCCTTCTTCGTACATACTTTTCTCAAAAGTTGTCATGCCATAAACATATCCAAGAAAAAATAAAACCTAACAACAAAAAGTATCTCATATTTGTAAGATGCCAAAAAGGAATGATAAACAAACCTCCATCCTAGTTCTCTGAAAGATTTTTCTGGGCAAAGCGTATCTTACTGTAGCACGCATGTTGAAACCTGATCCAAACCAAAATAAAACGATTAATATGTATATAAATAACAAATGTTAATTGCATTCTGACAAGTAATATGATATAAAATAGTTTAAATAATCATCATGAGATTCTGCCATTCAAATTTTAAATGCGCTTATCTTTTCTCCTTAACAATTTTTTCTACTGTAGTTCAAATAAGGACAGTGACTTGAGTTTTCAAAATCACAAACTATAGGTGGTCATGTGTGTTATGTGCCGTGAAAGCTTATGGTAGTTCCGTGGCCGGAGAACAAAATATAGGCGATGATGCCACATGTTCTCTTAGGCATTTCATCAAACACATACTAACCAATACATCTTTTCAAAATTCCTATCTTAAGGGAGGAAAAAAATGAATCTATGACCCATTGAATTCTGCACATTTAAATGCTACAATATATATGAGAATAGTAATCCATGACCAAATGAATAAGTGGACATTAATTCTGCACAAAATATTACCTTTCGCTTCCTCTTTGTCTATGAGTATCTAGGTTATCATGC
Organism: Rhynchospora pubera; assembly: GCA_028095005.1. Taxonomy (NCBI): domain Eukaryota; kingdom Viridiplantae; phylum Streptophyta; class Magnoliopsida; order Poales; family Cyperaceae; genus Rhynchospora; species Rhynchospora pubera. Next base: position 353,386,107 of record CM051459.1, on the reverse strand, counting down.
CTACCAACACGGCATCCGCACCATTTAAGTAGGATCTAATAAGACAAAGAAGATAAAACGTCAGTAAAAACATATTGGATAGGAAATTGACCAAAACAGAAGAAGTTTATCTCACATATGAAAACACCAAAATTAACAATTTCATGATAGGGGAGGCAGACAGTCGAGTAGATTTTACTGATTATAACTAATTAAAAAGTAAACAAATAGTAGATTGCAAGGCGAAATACCATCATCAAGGACAAAGACTCGCCTGTAACTGGCACATTTTATCGAACACTTGCCGTGCAGACCCAAAGACTCGCCTGTATGATTTGTCTCTTGTTCTCATGTTGCTTTTAGTTGTTCTGGCAATTTTGACATGGTAATCAGTTGATGACTGCTAGAACTTTTCCATACCGGCATCGGTTTACACCTCCCCATCCATACCCAAAACTCAATTTTAAGCCCCAAGTACCATAAAATTAGCCCCAATTTAGTCGCTTATTACCGCTCTCTAATCGGCAATTGATGACCATATTTTAAGACCATACATGTTTATTGCAAATTATATGTATTACTCGATAACAAAGTACTCGATAACAAAGTACTCGATAACAAAGTACTCGATAACAAAGTACTTGAAATCATACTCTCCCCTTCTTTCCCCTCCTTTTCGTTCACATGTTGCAATTACCTGAATAGCTAATTGCAACATGTGAACGAAAAGGAGGGGAAAGAAGGGGAGAGTATGAGCAATGCCAGTTGGAAGACTAAAAATTGCTGGCACGACAGCTTTCAGTAATGCTAGGAAAATTAGTCACCGGTAGACTGCAATAAGGTATATTCTTTGTCCCTGATTTCAGGTTAAAATAGTATAGAAAGTGGCATATATAATCATCAAAAGGCATTTTTGGAGTTGAATTATAAGCAGCGGAATTTTTTGTTTCAAGTACTTTGTTATCGGGTAATACATATAATTTGCAATACACATATATGGTCTTAAAATATGGTCATCAATTGCCGATTAGAGAGCGGTAAAAAGGGACTAAATTGGGGCTAATTTTAATGGTACTTGGGGCTTAAAATTGAGTTTTGGGTATGGATGGGGAGGTGTAAACCGATGCCGGTATGGAAAAGTTCTAGCAGTCATCAACTGATTACCATGTCAAAATTGCCAGAACAACTAAAAGCAACATGAGAACAAGAGACAAATCATACAGGCGAGTCTTTGGGTCTGCACGGCAAGTGTTCGATAAAATGTGCCAGTTACAGGCGAGTCTTTGTCCTTGATGATGGTATTTCGCCTTGCAATCTACTATTTGTTTACTTTTTAATTAGTTATAATCAGTAAAATCTACTCGACTGTCTGCCTCCCCTATCATGAAATTGTTAATTTTGGTGTTTTCATATGTGAGATAAACTTCTTCTGTTTTGGTCAATTTCCTATCCAATATATTTTTACTGACGTTTTATCTTCTTTGTCTTATTAGATCCTACTTAAATGGTGCGGATGCCGTGTTGGTAGGCATGATAACCTAGATACTCATAGACAAAGAGGAAGCGAAAGGTAATATTTTGTGCAGAATTAATGTCCACTTATTCATTTGGTCATGGATTACTATTCTCATATATATTGTAGCATTTAAATGTGCAGAATTCAATGGGTCATAGATTCATTTTTTTCCTCCCTTAAGATAGGAATTTTGAAAAGATGTATTGGTTAGTATGTGTTTGATGAAATGCCTAAGAGAACATGTGGCATCATCGCCTATATTTTGTTCTCCGGCCACGGAACTACCATAAGCTTTCACGGCACATAACACACATGACCACCTATAGTTTGTGATTTTGAAAACTCAAGTCACTGTCCTTATTTGAACTACAGTAGAAAAAATTGTTAAGGAGAAAAGATAAGCGCATTTAAAATTTGAATGGCAGAATCTCATGATGATTATTTAAACTATTTTATATCATATTACTTGTCAGAATGCAATTAACATTTGTTATTTATATACATATTAATCGTTTTATTTTGGTTTGGATCAGGTTTCAACATGCGTGCTACAGTAAGATACGCTTTGCCCAGAAAAATCTTTCAGAGAACTAGGATGGAGGTTTGTTTATCATTCCTTTTTGGCATCTTACAAATATGAGATACTTTTTGTTGTTAGGTTTTATTTTTTCTTGGATATGTTTATGGCATGACAACTTTTGAGAAAAGTATGTACGAAGAAGGCATATCTATCTTTGTCTGTACTGATACAAACTTTCAAGATTACTATCCTCAATTTTTTCGAGTAAAAAGCGGTACCATCAGATTACTATCCTCAGATTAACCTTTTCAATTTCGTGTTTCTTTTTTGAGTCGGCGTATTCCTTTTTCCTCCTCCTCTCTCTTGGATCTTCGTTCTTGCTGACCTGACGGAATTAGTTGTGTCCTAGTAGCTGCTCTTGTGTTAGTAATATTCAATTTTAGTGAATCTGTGAGTAAATTTTTCTGATAGCTTGGATGTATTTTCTGTTCACTGAAGTCAATAACCATTTAATTTACTTGTCTTGTTTCTCAGACGAACAGTGTTGTAATGGCTTCAGTCTGAAAAGGTAATCAATGCACTGACTGATCCGCCCCTCCCATTTTAATAGTAAGATCTCATTGACTTTTGTATTATTTTACTTTTTATGGTCTGATTAATTGATTAGATTGTAGATTGAAGAATAAGTAGGATATCAAAATACCTGCCCACATTATCATAGTGTATTAAAATTAGAATTGTAGTTGCAGAATTTAAGCAAGTTTCTAATACTAGTAATATATTTACCAGTCTGTTAAAATAGTAGCATGTTAACCATAGTCTGATTGTGCTCTGGAGATTCAGTTTATCTAGTTAGAATTGTGTTTCTCGTATTCATCTAGTTCCATGTGCGATTTCTCACAAGATGGCATAATCTTAGTTATCAGTGTTCTTGGATTTACTGCAACTTCACAATAATGTTTGTTTTATACAGATTCTTTATTTTCAACTGTGGATTACTTTTTGCATAGCCAAATTCCTATATTACATTATACTGTTTGATGCAGGGGACAATAATTGGAATGGCTGGTAGAACAACAATTGGAATTGCAAATTTGAGGTACGCATCTATTCATTTTGACCGGAATCCGCTTTGATTGTGTAAATGTTAGCTATTCAGGTCTATCCCAGCAGAATATATTCTTGGATTCTAATTCAAGAGTGTTTGCTTGAGCATCTTCTGATAGAGAACTCTATAGAGCAAAATCTGGTGTCGCATCGACTAAATTTATATATTTCACTTTTGTCTCTATAGGTGTGATATAACTTTCATAATTGTTCATTGCTGGAATTAATACAGAAATGCAAAGAGTCGATTGTTCATCAACTCAAGTGAATAACATACATGCACCATACTCAGTTCTGGTACAACGTACCAGTACAATAGTCAGTACTGGTACAACTTACCAGTTTCACAGGGATCCATGTTTAAACTAAAGCTCACTGTACGTTGATCTATATGAGACTCTATTTTAAAGATTCCATTGAACTGAGAGTAGATAGAAAAATATAATAAGAATAATAAAGAAAGAAAAAACATCATGGTTTGTTGAGCTTAGAACAGGACTGGGTCTTGTCTTACTCGTCAGAGGGAGCATTGAAAGGTTTGTGCATGCATGTAGAATTCTTGTATATAACTTACTGCATTGACATCATATTACACTTTTATTAGAAAATAAGCATAGTTGACAGAAGACAATCTGTCGCAAGCTTGAGTTGTATTGTATGAAGCATTTAATCTGTACTTTTTGGGACATTTTACATTTACATTCGCTTTTGACATATGGGCTTGGTAGTTATAGATAATAACGAGGCACTCGTGAAACGGTGATGTGAGATGGGTGTCACCAATGCCAATGTTTGTTGATTTGTTGATATAGCTGAGATTCGACTTGTAATCTGTTAAAACATTTTATATTGTCTGCTTGTTTTTCAAAAAAAAAAAAGATACCTTCCGCAAAACAGGAAAACTTATGAGAAGGAGAGATTTTCATTATTTTGGTATTCCCTTTTCATTTTGTAACAAAATATCTAGAATTCTTGTCATGTATGACCCGAATTTTAGAAAGATAGCAAATATATGGTAATTTATACGAGCACAAAAAAAATCAGAAAACTCTAGCGCTTGCAGTAAAATCAGATAGCAAATATATGATATTTGAGTTGAACACTTCTGTTTAAACATCTGCAGTAAAATCTCTAGCGCATGCACTCGGAAATAATATTGAATACGAACATTCAAATTTCTCTTGATAATTTCATTATTCTTTTGGAAACATGGATGTTCACCACAATCCGGGGCAAACAAAAGTACAAGACAATTAATGTACGTACGTAACGGCTGAGCTAGACATTTAAATAATTAATTAAATTTATAATAATGTACTCGAAATATTACATCAAAAGTATGGACTTTTAATTATAGGATTCAATAATAGAATTGTATTCCTAATTTGGTGGGGTTGAAATACATAATTTTTATTTTAGTATAAGAATGATCTATTTAATCACAAAATACATGCAAAATAATGAATCGAATAAAGCAGTGTCCATGAGTACAGATCACTTCACTCAGGAGGAACAGTGCAAGTAATTGAATTGGACTTCTCTTCTTAATTGTTAACCAATGGTGCAATCCTACAATAGACGCTTGAAACAACAAAAACCCTCGTGTATTATTTCATAAAAATTATATCTTATGTTTAGAATGTTAATGTTGTAATTTGGTTAACAGCATGGTCCCATGAGTTTCTCTATTTTTTGAAAAATTGAATTCCAATGGTCTGGATGTTGTCACTTGATAGCCACTATCAAGTCTTACTCTAAAAAAAAATGGTCTGGATGTTGTTCTTGAAAGGAAGGTGACATTTGACAAACAACTGATGCAGCACGGATCAAGATACCAGCAGTTAATCCTTATCTCCGTTTGGATAAGGTGTGGGAAGAAGGGTAGAAATAGGAAGAAGTATTCAGAAGTGTGTAACTTTGTGAAGAGTTTGGATTGTTTATAATAAATTTATTTTCTTATTCCTTTCTTCCCAAATGGAATCCAAACGGAGCATAAAAAATACAGGAGGGTACTTAAAAGCATAAAATAAATTAGAGATGAAAGTCATCTTTGAAACTACTCTACAGTATATATATATTCTCTATCAACCAAACATGCATGACCAAAATTAAAGAGTCGAAATTGTGGAATCCTTAAATATTTATGAGATGAAAGTCTTTTTAGATAAGTATGCAGAATTTCGTTTTATATGGGTAAGTAATCATGTAGATAAAAAAAGATTATTTGTCGTTAAAATATGATGAAGAGTATTATGCAGAATTGTGCTCGGTGTGTCTAAGAACACACGATCACAAAAAACGCCGATCAGTGACACCCCATTAATAACGGTTTTGGAAAAAAAAAACCGTTACAGAATTCGTAGCGGCAGCGGTGTAAATATTTTCAAGCTCATTCAAACGGTTTATTCGAGGGGACAAATTGGACAGCGGCTAATAAAAACGAAGAATATATAGAGGAGAGAAGAGCATCCTAAGAGGATATATCTCAATAAATAATTTCTAAACCATTACTGTCTGATACGAGAAAATGGGTCGAAAGTCCCCAGAAGTTGCAGGGAAAAAAATAGAGGCCGGAGAAGAGTACAACTGTACAAGTAATATAGAAACATTAATGATGAACATGAGAGGAGAAGGTTATAAATTTTGCACAAGTACCGCCAGGCAGATAAAAAATTATTAGTGACTTACACCAGATTTGGAGCTAGTTGGTGTTGTACCGGGATGATCTTTTCAAACTGTGTACATGGCTTCTCTTTTAATAAAAGCGAAGTGGTAGGGGAAAACCCTACTTAGTTCCAAAAAAAAAAAAAAAGATTTGGAGCTAGCTGCGCTGTGTTAATTGAAAATTAGTGGTGTTTCCAACTGGCTGGAAGATAAAATAGTTTACTAAGGTTAAGGTACATGATGATTATTCCTTTTTTTTTGTTCCCCGACTGTCAAGGTGAGACCGCGTATCGGATAATTAATTTGTTTCCATTAGTGGATCCGATTTGACAAGTCTAAAAAACTAATTATATATATGCATTTTCGCTCCTCTCCAATTAACGCAAATATTCCTTAATAATAATTCATACAAATATTATTAATAGTATCAGTAACGATTCTGGCATCTTTATATGATATTATGAAGTTGTTAGCACGTTACGATATATTAGTGAGACGTACTATATAACAGAGGTCCATTTTTTTTAAATTAAGTGCATTTTTTATAGATTCATACCCGGTCATTAAAGGTTTCTTTATATTTTTTTTTATTTTTTACTTCTGTTTTCAACGGGAATTGAGTCCGTTGTCTTTTATATAAGACTAACTATATTACACTCCCTCGTACAAAACAATGTCCAAAATTAAGAGGAAAAATTTGGTGCCAATATTTTTTTTTTTCAAATGGAACTGAATATATATCACTAGCTAAAAATTCAAGAGCTAAATAAACAAGTACTTTTAAATCAACTCGTATGGACAAATTAAGTTGTGCACTTATTGTTTGCTCGTGGGTGGAACCAAATAACTAATTATTTACAAACATAGAGGGCGGATAATTCGGATCATGTTTAGTTTAATAGTTAATCAAATTAAATAAAATTTTTTTTGAAGTTTATAAATTTTGCACCGTTGAGTTTCTGCTGTCAGAGATGCAAAAAGTAATTCAACTCATCAAAAGCTCGAATATCGGTATCTGTTGACACTTGACAGTAAATATCAAAATCCTCTTTCTTAACATGAGATTTCATTTCATTTATTTCATTAAAAAAATCCTGATCAAAATGAAAAAATTTGGTATCATTTGGTTATAATTTTTATGTTATTAGCTCTAACAAAATTCTAAGAAATCCATCGAAATGAAATCCCGCATAAAAATACATGAGCAAGTTTTGGGTGGCTTGAGTAAAAGATCGCAGGTTCGAAATTTGGCTGGAGTTTTTTATAGACATTTAATTTAATTTAAAAATAAGTTGGGTAACTTGACCCTAATTTATATTAAAAAAAAAGAATACATGATCAACAGATCAAGAGTTCTAGTGCCACTACTTTTGGTCATGATAAAAAAATACATGTTGTCAATTTATTCATCTCAACATGTAAATTTGTTGCGTTGTTCTACAGAGCAATTAGTTGTAAATTTGTTGCATTTTGTGTCAATTCATATCAAAGAAAGATTGGCATGCTATCTTATAGATGGCAGAAAGAGTGGCATGTAATTCAGAGAGGAATAGCTTATACAACATACATCGGTGAAGCATGTACCGGCCTCCTTTAACATCAATGCAACTATAAAGAAACAACTGATGATACAACATACGTCAATTTAAGAACCTAAAAAATTCAGACTAGAGGATAACAGATTTGAACATACAGTACCATCTTGGAGCATGTGGTGGCCTCCTTTAACATTAGTGAAGCATGTACCAGGCCTCCTTTCAAATAACATACATGTTTGCTCTTGATATGTACCGGCCTCCTTACAAATAACATCAGTGACGCATCGGTGATCTTCAATACGCATTTCCTTCAAAATTTTGCACATTCAGACCCAACCCGCTAGGCCACAAATTTCGCAAATAAACCCACGAAAATTTTCAAATAACATCAGGCCATGTACCAACAACAATTAACATACACGAGTGTGATTGACAGAGTCCTAACGTCAGAAGCTAATTAGCTTATTCAATCAATACTTGAAAGGAAGGTGACATTTGATAAACAACTGATGCAGCACGGATCAAGATACCAGCCGTTAATCCTTATCTCCGTTTGGATAAGGTGTGGGAAGAAGGGAAGAAGTGAAGAAGTATTGGGAAGTGTGCAACTTTGTGAAGAGTTTGGATTATTATTTATAATAAATTTATTTTGTTATTCCTTTCTTCCCAAATGGAATCCAAACGGAGCATAAAAAATACAGGAGGGTAGTTAAAAGCATAAAATAAATTAGAGATGAAAGTCATCATTGAAACTACTCTACAGTATATATATATATATATATATATATATATATATATTCTCTATCAACCAAACATGCATGACCAAAATTAAAGAGCCGAAATTGTGGAATCCTTAAATATTTTTGAGATGAAAGTCTTTTTAGATAAGTATGCAGAATTTCGTTTTACATGGGTAAGTAATCATGTCAATAAAAAAAGATTATTTGTCGTTAAAATATGATGAAGAGTATTATGCAGAATTGTGCTCGGTGTGTCTAAGAACACACGACCACAAAAAACGCCGATCGTTAACACCCCATTAATAACGGTTTTGGGAAAAGAAAAAAAAAACGTTACAGAATTCTTAGCGGCAGCGGTGTAAATATTTTCAAGCTCGTTCAAATGGTTTATTCGAGGGGACAAATTGGACAGCGGCTAATAAAAACGAAGAATATATAGAGGAGAGAAGAGCATCCTAAGAGGATATATCTCAATAAATAATTTCTAAACCATTACTGTCTGATACGAGAAAATGGGTCGAAAGTCCCCAGAAGTTGCAGGGAAAAAAATAGAGGCCGGAGAAGAGTACAACTGTACAAGTAATATAGAAACATTAATGATGAACATGAGAGGAGAAGGTTATAAATTTTGCACAAGTACCGCCAGGCAGATAAAAAATTATTAGTGGCTTACACCAGATTTGGAGCTAGTTGGTGTTGTACCGGGATGATCTTTTCAAACTGTGTTCCTGGCTTCTCTTTTAATAAAAGCGAAGTGGTAGGGGAAAACCCTACTTAATTCCAAAAAAAAAAAAAAAAGATTTGGAGCTAGCATGCACTGTGTTAATTGAAAATTAGTGGTGTTTCCAACTGGCTGGAAGATAAAATAGTTTACTAAGGTTAAGGTACATGATGATTATTCCTTTTTTTTTTGTTACCCGACTGTCAAGGTGAGACCGCGTATCGGATAATTAATTTGTTTCCATTAGTGGATCCGATTTGACAAGTCTAAAAAACTAATTATATATATGCATTTTCGCTCCTCTCCAATTAACGCAAATATTCCTTAATAATAATTCATACAAAGATTATTAATAGTATCAGTAATGATTCTGGCATCTTTATATGATATTATGAAGTTGTTAGCACGTTACGATATATTAGTGAGACGTACTATAAAACTGAGGTCCATTTTTTTTTTAAATTAAGTGCATTTTTTATAGATTATACCCGGTCATTAAAGGTTTCTTTATATTTTTTTATTTTTTACTTCTGTTTTCAACGGGAATTGAGTCCGTTGTCTTTTATATAAGACTAACTGTACTACACTCCCTCGTACAAAACAATGTCCAAAATTAAGAGGAAAAATTTGGTGCCAATATTTTTTTTCAAATGGAACTGAATATATATCACTAGCTAAAAATTCAAGAGCTAAATAAACAAGTACTTTTAAATCAACTCGTATGGACAAATTAAGTTGTGCACTGATTGTTTGCTCGTGGGTGGAACCAAATAACTAATTATTTACAAACTTAGAGGGCGGATAATTCGGATCATGTTTAGTTTAATAGTTAATCAAATTAAATAAATTTTTTTTTGAAGTTTATAAATTTTGCACCGTTGAGTTTCTGCTGTGAGAGATGCAAAAAGTAATTCAACTCATCAAAAGCTCGAATATCGGTATCTGTTGACACTTGACAGTAAATATCAAAATCCTCTTTCTTAACATGAGATTTCATTTCATTTATTTCATTAAAAAATTTCTGATCAAAATGAAAAAATTTGGTATCATTTGGTTATAATTTTTATGTTATTAGCTCTAACAAAATTCTAAGAAATCCATCGAAATGAAATCCCGCATAAAAATACATGAGCAAGTTTTGGGTGGCTTGAGTAAAAGATCGCAGGTTCGAAATTTGGCTGGAGTTTTTTTATAGACATTTAATTTAATTTAAAAATAAGTTGGGTGACTTGACCCTAATTTATATTAAAAAAAAAGAATACATGATCAACAGATCAAGAGTTCTAGTGCCACTACTTTTGGTCATGATAAAAAAATACATGTTGTCAATTTATTCATCTCAACATGTAAATTTGTTGCGTTGTTCTACATAGCAATTAGTTGTAAATTTGTTGCATTTTGTGTCAATTCATATCAAAGAAAGATTGGCATGCTATCTTATAGATGGCAGAAAGAGTGGCATGTAATTCAGAGAGGAATAGCTTATACAACATACATCGGTGAAGCATGTACCGGCCTCCTTGAGTACCATCCTGGAGCATGTATCGGCCTCCTTTAACATCAATGCAACTATAAAGAAACAACTGATGATACAACATACGTCAATTTAAGAACCTAGAAAATTCAGACTAGAGGATAACAGATTTGAACATAGAGTACCATCTTGGAGCATGTGGTGGCCTCCTTTAACATTAGTGAAGCATGTACCAGGCCTCCTTTCAAATAACATACACGTTTGCTCTTGATATGTACCGGCCTCCTTACAAATAACATCAGTGACGCATCGGTGATCTTCAATACGCATTTCCTTCAAAATTTTGCACATTCAGACCCAACCCGCTAGGCCACAAATTTCGCAAATAAACCCTCGAAAATTTTCAAATAACATCAGGCCATGTACCAACAACAATTAACATACACGAGTGGGATTGACAGAGTCCTAACATCAGAAGCTAATTAGCTTATTCAATCAATACAGAAATATATTTAATTACACGGCTCATGGGCTTAAATAAAGAAAACTAGAAATTTATTTTAACCAATCCCTGCAACAAATTATTTTGCACATAAACTAAAGTTCAAAGCAAAAAAAGCAATAAGCATATTCTAGAGAGTAGATAAGACTGTACAAATTTCATCCCAACTGATACCTTTTTAGGCGTCACAAAGGAGATGAATTTGCGCTTGAGCTTGTCCTTATCTTTCGGTAGCACCAACCATACCACAAATGGCAACTTGAAATCGTACCATATTGGTGTCCTGTCCTATGAAGTGAAAGACAGAGAATTCAGTCCCTTTTTAAGCAACAAGAAGCCTTTAAATGAAATTGTAGATTAATTTGCCAATTAACCTTCTACCAGCTGATTTCAGGATATTTGGTAAATTCCATCAGAAAGTTAAATCATATATATGAGAATTCTATCCGACTGTTTTATGGGTACCTTTGTTTGGAGCGTTCCTCTTTGGTGACCTTATAAACAAACCAAAGTGAATTAATTGTACTAAATATCAATGCTCTGAGATATAAAAAGAAAGTGAAATGCTAGAGTCTAATATATTGGACATATGGGCTCTATCTAATACGATTGATTTCACGTTTTTAAATTTGAAATAACCGATCCGAACTGTTCAATATGTTTTCCATACTGGTGTCCTATGAAGTGAAAGACACAGAATTCAGTCCCTTCTTAAGCAACAATAAGCCTTTAAATTGTAGACTACCACTAATAGAAACAAACCAAAGTGATACTCGGCCACCTAATTTCCAGTGCAGTTCAGTGATCCGATCACCTTAGATGCTGTTGGCGGAGTGGATACGGACAGTTTTAGCGAGTCGAAGTTTTGTGTGGGTGCCGCTGGATCGTAATCCAATGGTTCAGATGAAACGTCTGTCCTCTGCATAACAGAGGATATGGTTCCTATGAGAGGGGGCGATAAGAAAGTGAACACGAGTAGAGTCAATATATTTTTTCTTTTTTTCCCTAGTAATCAGATAACAAAAATTAATGCACCAGCTGTCTCTTATTTATGTATAATATTCACATGATCGATAATAAAAAATTAATGAACTTAATATGATGTGTATTATTACACCTTGTGAAACGAGGCGACATTTTTGTTTCTAATTTATTTATTTATTAATTTTGAAGTTCTCAACGGTCAAGCATTCAGCATATATACACCTCACCGAGTAATATTATTATTTACAATTAACTGTAGAAAAACAATGCTAAACATATTCTATTTTGCATCTTCTGATGGACGTTATTTGTAATATCTTAGTTTGTATGTGGTTCCACTTGGACAACTTAAATTTTCTATTCCTTAATACATGCACCATATAAGAATCTACATTATAAATACTTTTTATGTCATAAAACTAGATATTACGATTTTGAACCAGTCATGACATACGAATTTTATATGATTTCTTTAAAAAATTAAAATAAAGTCACCCAAACTATATTAGGCCGACACAAACTCACTGTATAGATAATAGTACCAAGTCTACGTGCATACATTTGTAATGCATGACAATCATGAATCATGTAAGATTCATAATACTCATTAATCGAGTTCAAGCTGTGTTTTAAATACGCACAAGCACTCCTACCGGGCAGCAGCTAAAATCATGTATTTTTCGATATTTTTTTAAAATTTTTTATGGTATTTTGTCTCACAATATCATATACTACCGTTTCGATTACTGTTCTGATTTTTAGCATTATCGAAATTTTCTGGTATCCAATACAGTATTAAAAACGCTTGTGAACTAATCGGAATTTTTCAGTATCAAGTACGGTATTGAAAACACTGAGTTCAAGAGAAAAATGGCATGCGTATGTTTTACAATTATGGTTTCTTTAATTAAATTTTCAATTAAGGTAAAAAGAAATTTAATTCAAAAAACGATATCATTAATCAAGTATTCTGAGGGTTATTTGTGTATGATTATGATTCTTATAAGCATAATTAAGTATGAAAATAAATTCTAAGACGGTTTTTAGAAGGTCATAGATCTTGGCTGACGATTTTGTTTTATTATTCTAGTGTTCGAATACTTTATGATTGAAAATTTTGTGATATGAGGATATAATAAATTTCCATCTTATTTGAATATATCCCTGCATGCCTTCGATCTCTGATATAATAGCCCAATAAAAACTTCACCAGAAACTAGCTAATATTATTATCATATTATGTATCTGTATTATCATGTTATGTATCTGCCGACAGGTAATTCAATCGTACGGATTTCATTGAGATTTCCGACTGGATCTTTATGTATCTCAGATCAAACGGCCCAGATCAAATTTAGTTCATATTTATTAATTGTAATAGAATCATTTCAAAATGGAAGACTAAACGCACATTTAGTAGAAGACTTTTTAATCTGAAATGAACCGTTGCATATCCCAATTACATTTTTAATTCCTTTAATCGTTATTTTTTGGACCTATCCATCTGCATTCTACTAAAATCAAGAGTCAAAGACCATTAGATTTTTCATGAAAGATAATTTAAGCCCGAACCATGTTCAACTAAACCAAATGGTTTATAAGATGGGCCTATTTCACAAACTGATATGTGTTTTCTTGATGAAGCAAGAGTGCACTCTAATTTATTTTGGAAACCAAAGTTAGGCGTGCATGGCATGGGGACGAATTAGGTCAAACAGGCCCAATGATTTGAATCCCTATCCGGTGCCGCGCGGTACCATGCCGCGCACCAATCCGAACCGTACGATTCAATTTCGACGGTTAGATCTTTTTCGAGCCTTACAATCTGGTTACATGCACGGAACTCCCTCATCCATTGGATTTAATTTGGACGGTCTAGATTTCTGCGCTGCACGATGCGCAGCGGCACATGATTTGGTTTCCTATGATTTTGTACAAACTTCAAAATTGAAACCTCCGGACAAATTACAACTTCATACCCATTTAGTTTTGAGGGAAATAGTTCATTACCTTTATTTTCATTTTTCTTTTATTAGCTCGAGTCAAGGCTATATCATTGATGTTTTGCTAGATGGAAGTTATGTTGAGAAATTTAGTTGCAATACCGCTATTTGGGTTGCTATATTCTATAGCCTCCGTTTGGATGGTTGAGAAGTAGGAAGAAGGAAGAAGGAAAGAAAAAAATTATAAACAATCCAAACTCTTCACAAAGTTACACACTTCCCAATATTTCTTCCCAAATCACAGGGCAGGTTGTTGTTTGTTTTTGTTTGGTAGCTGAATTTGTAAAAACTCTTTGGGTCTCTTTCCTCGTAATAGAAAAGTGGTGGTCTAAGACCACTTGTTTTCAAAAAAAAAAAAAAAAAGTGACAAAGCCTAGCCAATTTGGTCCTGATCAGAATCACAATTTTTAAATATGAGATTTCATTGGAATTTTTATATCAAAATAAATGAATTTGATGTCATTTAATTTGAATTTTTATATTATTAGACCTTACGAAATATCGAAAAAAAAATCTATTCTAATGAAATGAAATCCCATGCGAAAATCATTTTGATCAAAACCTTTAATAATTTTAAAAATTACCAAATTATTGTTTGGATAAACTATAAGCAGATTTATTTATTTTTTTAAATGTCAAGGCCGGTTTTCTATAATCCGACCCTTCGCCAAATTAAAAATAAAATAAAATGCCAAGGTCGCTATTATTGTTTACATATAGCCTAAAAGAAAGCTTCTAATAGGAGCTGTCCTTGGCTGATTCCAAGTTCTTGTCACATATTTCCGACAGGCCATTAATTTGAAATGCGACCTTTTAAAAGAGGCCGAAAAATAATATGAAAGTATCGTCGCTTAAATAATTTTTTTCTTTTTCAATTGTCTATATTAGAGGGCGGAAAAAAAAAACAGAGAGAGACTTATATTCATATGTCTATAGGGACGATGTCTGATCTTGTGATCTGACTATTTCTTAACTCAATTCATGAGTTATCTAATTTAATTACAGAATTTTGATTTAATATACAAAAAGGAAAAATGACAAATTGTAGGATCGGTATGGGCAATTTCTCTAGTAGAACTTCTGGCGTGTTTCTAAGTACAACCTTGAACTGAATTTTGGTTTAAATTCATATGAGACTGAGACAGTAATTTAGTTGTACAACCATCACAGCTTACGTATGAGTGTCGTTGAAATAATTAAAAAAAAACTTCAATTTTACTATGCTAATTATGACTAGTATGTTGTAACTGTTGTTGTTAATGATTCCCATCAACCTTTTTTTTATATCTTTACAGAAAAAGTTTTTTTTATAACGCGTAAGTCACAACATCACTTTTAATTTGTATTTTAAAATTTTTAGTTGAAAATATCGAATTTGAACTATTGATCTAATTTATTTTTATGAAAAATAAATCTCCAAAAAATAATAATTTATTTTGTTTATTTCATATTAGATCGAGATGTCAAAAAAAATAGTAAGTTGTTAAAATTAATTTATCGTAGCTAAGTTAATTTATTTAGTTTGGTATTTGGTGTAAAATAAACATTATAAAATTTCAGGCAACAAAAATAAACACGACCAACAATTTAATTTAAACACGTGAATCTATTGATACCACGGAAACCCACCCTTTTACAAATAACACATTAGACTTTATTGATAAACCCATATAAAAGTCTAGTGCGATTCTTTCCTTCTTTAATTCGGGAAAGGATTAATCCACTTTCAAAGATTCCAGAATCTAGATTTACTGATACGCCCAAAATACAACAAATCGTGTTGCATCTTACTTCCCACAAGATACACTACATTTTGACTCGTCACACAAAGAAACATCTCAACTGACAGTTTCCTTATATCCCAATAAAGCAGCCAACAAACCGTATCCACGCACGAACGCACTAACAAATAACAATTCCTTTTCTCCATAACAATTCCTTTTCTCCATAAAAAAGCCACACACAAATCAACATAACCTGTTCCCGAGGACACCACACCGCTCGCCACACTAGTTTTTAGGCGCTCCATCTCCCGCTCCAACGCTCTTACAATTAATCATCAATCGATCGAACGGATCAACGACGCAGATCGACCGTTCGATCGGGACTTCTCAGTTGACGTGTGCACTTCTCCTCCGTCCGCTTTCGTTCTCTCTTCCTTCTTCGTTCGCACCTTTCGTTTCGTCGAACTGGAGAAGGCGGAGAGTGATCTCGGGTTCTTCTGTGGCGATTTGTGGTGTGGCCTCATGGACTCAACGGGGAAGTCTGAGAACTGTATCCTTTGAAACCTTTCTGAATTTTCAATAGGATGTTCTTTCGAAAGTTAGTTTTAAATTTGGGTTATGGGTTTCTCGCGCGATGATTCTGAGAGCGTAAATTGCATGTTGTTATCCAAATATTTCGTTAGTTATTCTGTTTACATTCGGTATGATACATTTGAGCCTTTCTTTTATTAATATTTTTGTTTCATCATGGTGATCATTTTCATTGATTTAAGACTGCCCCTTTTGCTATTATTTTGGGTTTTTGTTGAATTTCATCATAAATTGGTTTTAGAACCATGGTTGAGCTCTTATTCAAAATTTAAGATGGATAGAATTAGTTCCTTTGCATTTGAATGGGAACTTTGATTCTAAATGTCATGAACTTCAATTACTGGCCTATTTGGTTTGAAATAATTCTAAAGTTTGGCAACCCAAAACCCTTTTTTCTTTAGAAATCCTTTAATGGTGTGTTAATTTTCTTACAATTTGGTCAATTTTTTTATTATTTTTTTCTGAAAATTTATAAAATTCAGCATCTTCAATTAAGAGAAATATCTCCCCAGATTAGTGGTAACTGACAGCTGCTGAATTTCTTAAAGTTTTCCCCTTAAAATTGTTTTGTGCTTCTCTAATTAGCACCAAAGTATTAGTTATTTTCTCCATTGGGAGAGTGATACATACATGAGTGACGTATCAATTTTGCAAGCAGCACCACCTCAAAAATATATTCCTTTATTTATGGGACCACAGCTATCTTTAGCTCTTTTATTTTTGTGCTTGCCATCACAAGCCTTAAGTAATATTTTCCATTCTTTTTATTTTTGGGTGCTGTCCTCTTTCGGTTTTTCGGTTTACTTTGGTTGTCCTTTACTCCCTTTATATA
Organism: Rhynchospora pubera; assembly: GCA_028095005.1. Classification (NCBI taxonomy): domain Eukaryota; kingdom Viridiplantae; phylum Streptophyta; class Magnoliopsida; order Poales; family Cyperaceae; genus Rhynchospora; species Rhynchospora pubera. Next base: position 353,369,212 of record CM051459.1, on the reverse strand, counting down.
CTTTTTATTTAACCTACAGACCTTTTCCATTCTGATTTTATTTATAGAATGGAATATAATTTTTGAAACAGGAAATAAGTACGATGCTTCTAAGAGGTGCATTTGATTTTTAGTATGCTTTTGCATATTGCCATAACACCAATTGCAATGCTCCATATCATCGTGGTACCTAAACCACCCTCCCCCACCCCCAACAGCACGAAAGTGTGGGACAATTTGCAATCATCATTTACTAGCTTTCGCTTACTAAGGCCAAAAAAAGCAAGATATTATTTATGCAATAATTATGCCATTATTTGTACAAAGATATTTGCAGAGGTGCCACATGTCTATTTTATATGTTTGTTTCACCTTGACTTCCTTGGCATAGCTGTGGGAAAAGGAATGAAGAACTTGAAGCTAGATTCAAGTGGCGAGGCAACAAAACCCAACTTGGTAACATTCTCCAGTCTAAAACCTAACTAATATGTAGATAGTTTTGTTTTCTTGTTAATTTAAATGTAATATAGGCTACTAAAATAATGCGATAACATTTTTTCCTGCTTGAAACAATGTAAGACCTAGAACCAACAAAATTGGTTTAGCTGTATGCTAGTGTCAATCACCAAAAGATGAGCACCATAGGGTTTTTGAAACATTAGTTCGACAAACAGAGGATTTTGCAAATCGTCAAACAGTCTCTATTTGCACAATATATTTTAACTGAACACTAAACATCAAACTTCTTTTTAATGTATTGTACAAGTTACGATTTTTGTTTCTGTGGACATCAGTGGGATCCCCACTTTTTTCAATAAAAATATTAGTTGTTATTTTATTGAAAGAGGGGCTATTCCTAAAATTGACCTTGATTATAGTACTTGTCACAAATAAGTGCATTAAGAGAAATAAATTAACTATTTCTCTGGATAATGTGAAATGATGAGATTCTAGACGAAACTTTTCTAAGAAAATGACTTTTATTGAGTCTTTTCCTTTTTGTTTTTTGGAATTTTGAAGCCTTGTCGTAAGGATGCATCCTCTTCTGCTGATTTTTTGTGTGTTTCTTCTGGAACTGTGCAAGACAGTGAGATGGATCACCAGGAGTCTTCTACGGGTGCTGAAGGATTGTTCTATGGTTATGCTTACCCAGGTTTGCATTTCTGTCCCTCATACTTAACTTCTAGTTGGTGCCTCCGAAGTGGTCTGTATACCCTATTTATCCTGTACTCAGTTGATTAAGTTAGAGCTTTAACAGAAGTTCATAAGATGTGCCGATGTATTGGTACCTTTACATGTGGACTTCCAGTTAATTCAGTATTGGCCCTTTACTTAGTCTTGGTTTTGTTTTTTGCTTTTTATTAATTTTGCTGTTGATTTCTTTATTTTAGGTTTTCAGTTATTTAACTTTTTGCTTAATGTTGAATAGGGTGTATGCTAATCCTGGTTTTTATAAATGATGATTAACCACTGTAGGGTTCAATGGAGTGGGCCACGAATGGCATGACAATGCATACTTGGTAGGAACAAATGGACTGGAAATTTACCCCACTGTAAGACTATCTATCTCCTTGCTTTTCTTCTTTTATTTATGAATTGGCCTTCTGTTACTTCTAAGGTTTGTTTTATGCAGTTGCTTTTTATAATCCATCTATCACATTTATTTCTGAAAATACTTATAGGAAATTGTCAACATCTCAACCTACTATAATAATTCCTTTACCTTGAAAGATCCAATTATTGAGGGTGTTATCAACAATTGGATGGATAAAGGCATAAAGATTATGTTTTTATTCGTCATTCTCTCACATTATTTGACCAGTATACAGTATCAAGTTCAGGTTTTTCCTGATGATCTTACAAACCGGTATTAGACCTAATTTATGTGACTCATTGGTACCTGTGTCATAAGTAGAACTAACATGTACAAGTTGATTTTCATTAATCCAATGAAATCTGTGAAATGAGTTTGCTTAATTTGAATGGTTTTCAGGTTATGCATACAGATGGATCATATGCATACTATCTACCAGACTGCCAAACAGGATATAATTTAAACATCCCGTTTGTACATGGGGCTCTGATTAGTCCAGATGGACAGTATTATTCACCAGGGCTTCTTTCGCCAACAGCTTTATACAGTGCACAGTGGGCCCCAGCATACACATGGGACCAGTCTCTTCTTTTCATGGATGGGTACCAAGAAACTGCGAAAGTTCCTTCTTCAAAAAGAAGTTCTGTGACCAGAACTAAGGTTTTCCCTATGAAATCTATTTCAGAAACAAAAGGTTCTTCTTCACCACAAGACCGTTCTTTGAAGGTGGGAAATGAGGTCATACAAATATCTCTCTTGTTTTTATGTTTTTCTGAAAAAGAATCTTTGTCAGGGTAAAGATTCTTTAGACGCAGAATTCTTAAGACCAGAGCAATGACAAGGGCATTTGCATAAATTATCTTTGATTTCTTGTAGTTATTAATGCCATCTATAACAACAGAGCAATAACAAGGTATTAGAAAGAACAAAACAATTGACCAGTTTGCGTCTAGTCAGAACCAGACATCTTTTCTTAATCTTACAACATTTGGACCTCACATCTAGGCCAATGAAAAGGGGTCTCCTGTATGAATTCCTATCCTAACTTACTTATTGGAATAATTAATTGGCTTATGCAAATTCGATGAAAAGGAAGGATTTGACTGACTGAAAAGACTAAATAGATATTATTGGGTCAGCAGAAAGTTTATTTCTTTTTTCCTTTTTTTGTGTAGGTTGTTGGCAGCGTGCCATCAAAATCTGATCTTCTCTATCCAACAAACTTGGATGAACTAAAGGCCACAAAGCCTAAACCAAGAGCGAAGCTTAATGGATTCCACAACTACAGTTTTCTCACTAACAAAGAAAAGAATGCTATTGTCAGGAAGGACATTTATAACCTCACAGATTTCCAGACCAAGTATGACCAAGCCATGTTCTTTGTGATAAAGTCATACAGTGAAGATGATGTGCACAAGAGTATCAAGTACAATGTTTGGGCTAGTACTCCCAATGGGAACAAAAGGCTTGATAGTGCCTTCAAAATTGCACAAGAGATGTCAGAGAAGGGGACCAAATGCCCGGTGTTTCTTTTCTTCTCTGTAAGAGTTCTTCCTTTCCTTCAATTTGATGAAAGTGGGTTCCATGTGGTTCTTGCAAAATATTTTTCCAAATCTTTTTTACAGAATTTATATAGATTTAGGATTGACGCATAATTGGGGTTCAGGAATCAAGCTGCTATTGGGACGTAAAGCACATTGAATTTAGCTATTAATTTGTTCAGCTTTTAAACATTGCATGATCTTTCCCTTATTTTTCGATAATCCAAACTACACTATTCTTTTTCTTCTTGTTTAACTTTTGATCAAGGCATGGCGCAGTTGCCAATCTGTGACAGTACAGCTTTTGTAAATCTGGCAGTCATTCCTAGTTCAATTTCTTAACAAATAATAAATTTTGGATTAGGTAAATGCAAGCGGTCAGTTCTGTGGTGTGGCTGAGATGGTGGGCCCAGTGGATTTTAGCAAAAGCATGAATTTTTGGCAACAGGACAAATGGACTGGTTTCTTCCCATTGAAGTGGCATATTATCAAGGATGTACCGAATCCCCAATTTCGGCACATTATACTAGAGAATAACGAAAATAAACCAGTCACTAACAGCCGAGATACACAGGAGGTAATGTTCGTAGTCCTAACTTTGCATTTCACATTCTTAAGAATCGAGGATTAGCATACCAATAGTAACCTATACCAATTTTCAAAATTACCAACTGATAGTGTTGACTGGCACTGACAGTGCAAGCCCATTTACATGTGTACACCTAATTCAATAATTAAATAAACCCCATATAAGCAGAACCTTGAAAGACTAAATGATAAAAGGTTCCTTGTTTTCATGAGTACTGTAAATGCAGATTGCACCTTTAAGATTTGCCCTCTTTGTATTAACAAAAGAAAAAGGTTACAGTCAGATAAATTAATATATTAGACAACATTTAATTTTTTTAATGTAACTTTCTACAGGTGAAGTTTTCACAAGGCATTGAGACGCTGAAAATATTTAAGAACTATTCCTACAAAACTTCGATTTTGGATGATTTTGAATTTTACGAGAATAGGCAGAAGGCAATGCAGGATAGGAGGAGCAATCCATCCAATCCTAATGCTAACCCATTGGTAAGAATTTCAAAATTGATAAAATAAAGCCCTCATCAACTCAAATTGCATGTTTTTTTTGTTACTATAGATCTAAATTATTGCCTTTTCCTAAATAAAACAGATTGAAACAGTATCTGTAGAAGCTTCAAAGCTTGATAGCACCAAAGAAGAAAAGATTTCTGATGGTGTAAAGAACCAAAAAGAGTCCATTGAGTCCAACTAAACTTATTTCATTGCCATATATAAACTTTTGAAAAAACCCTGAAACGAAGACAACGTTGCAAGATTTGACATAACCTCCCCCCCCCCCACCAAAACGAGAAAAATCGAGTAGAATCTGATGTGCTGGCATGCTGGTAGCTTATATGGCGCCCGGGCACTGTTGTAATTATTTCCTTACCATGAGTGTGGGATCAAAGATTGGGAAGAGAGCTTCTGCAAGAGCAGCTAATTGCAACCTCTCCTTTTCATTTTTTTTTTAGTCAGGAGGTGGTCTCTCTTTTCATTTAGGTGTGTATCCATTTTTTTAGGTGTTTCTTTAATTGGAAATTCCCGTGAAGGGAAGGCTGTAGGTTGTAGTGTGGTGCATGGTGGTCCTGAGGCGGCTATGATTTGGTTGTGATTTTAGTGTTGGTGTTGTGTCTTGTGGTAGCTATTGATTTCCTCTTGTGATTCTACTTTGTACACATTTTAAAATTCAAAGGAAAAGAAAATGAGGGGGGGAAAAAGGACAGCCTTATTGTGTTGCAAGGATGATATTATGCTACACTGTCGGCCAGTTTCAATAAAGCAGTTAGATGCGTTGCAATTGTGAAAGAACGATCTTTTAAATTGAACTTTTTGTATATCAGACTAGTACATTTGTGTCTCAAAAGATTTCACATTTTCTTTTGTATGGCTCTCTTGACTAAAAGTTTACCCTCTTGATCAGTATTTGAAATCTGGAATTGATAATTTATTCCAATTTTGAAACCAGACAGTTAAAATGTAATAATATTAAATTTATGTCATAGGCATTAATAATGATGAAATTTGATTCTAATTTTATTAATTATTAACGATTATATTAGTGTATATTTATTTTTTGACGGAACATTAAATGACATGCAATTATATGAAATTTAATATACAAATTTATAAGACTACCAATGCATCTAAATCTTTAGGCTTTTTTTAGAATCCTTCGAGTTAATTTGAATAAATATTGTCAAATATTGACTGTTTCTAGTTTGTTTGCCTAAGCTTCTGGAGTTGTACAAGTCGATAGATCTCTAATTAAGTCAATCAAATAATTGTCACTACAAGATTCAAAGATCCAAAACTTAAATACATCAATAATTGCTTGGCAATTGCTTCTATTGGTGCCAAGTATGCTATTGGAAGCTTAAAGAAAACAAAAGCCCAGCTCATGTAGAGATTATTATTTTATGAAATATGCCTTCTTCTACTAAAGAGCCGTAATGCACCTAGCCACAATTATTACAAGACTTGCAAAGGTGGGATTATTAATTTGGTTTTGATCCTCTCCAAGTGTATGGACATAATTGACAGTGTGGGTTGGAATATATGAACTAAAAATTGCCACCTACCAGAATTTAAAAGAGTATTGGTCAAATAAATTTTGGACCGTTGATAAAATAGAGAGCCAAGATATGGCTAAGGATTTTTTATATGGTCCCTACAATTGGAGAGAATCTGTGCTTATAATAATGGCCTAATTGCGGTTGCAGTGTCGTAGGAGAAAGAGATTGCTTATCTACTCACTACTCGGCATATAATTTTCAAAGTAGATAGGATTTCTTTTGTTTATATTTATTATTGCATAAAGCATTGAGATGCTCTTTTGGGAGGGAGGGAGCTTGAACCACAAGGTTTTGTTGGCTTCGTGAAGGCTCCGTTTGGATAGGTGTGGGAAGAAGGGAAAAAAGGAAGAAGTGGGAAAAATTATTGGGAAGTGTGTAACTTTGTGAAAAGTTTGGATTGTTTATAATTTTTTTTCTTCTTTTTCCTTCTTCTTCTTTTTTCTTTCAACGATCCAAACGCACCCGAAGACAAGATATACTGATATTAAAGAAAATAAAAAAAAGATCATGGTACGTATGAACTAAGCAAAAAGATCGTAACGAAATTACGTGTAACAACATATATGTATAATCCCTACCTAACCCCATGTTCCATATATACTTCCATCCGTTACAGATGAACATAAAAATACTAGACCGTAAAGAAGATATATGCGCTAAAACACAGAAAAATGCAAGTAAATAAATATATTAAATGTTTGTCTAGTTGGATGCATAATGCATTTATATATGATGAATTGAAGCCGAAACATTGTAATAATGATATTAATTATATTGTAAATTGACGTGTTTTTTTTTTTCTCAGCTGCATCTATATATATTTAATCGATACCTCTTATCTACATCTCAATATGTTTTATTGGATGATAATAGTGCATATGCTTTTTTCTAGAAAAGCTAGATAGAAGCTATCTAGAAAGATAATATATATATAACAGATTTTTTTTTATATAGTTTAGGCTTGTCCGAATATTTAATCCACACACAGCAGCCAGTATTAGTGACGTCAAAGTTTATAGAAAACTTTTAGCAAGCCGGAAGAAAATCTCTTTCACAAGCCACCTGGGTTTCTAAGTGTTTTCTTTATTTTGTTATACAAACTACTTGATGTTTTATCCATAAATTAAGACGAGGTGCAATTATCGCTGTATCTTTTATTTACAGTTATACTTGATGGGAAAAAAAATTGTTTATACCGGCTAAACAGATGTTAAACAACTTTTGTAACAAATTTTATTCAAGTTGAGAATTTATGTAATTTAAATTGTATCGCAGACGGTATGCGGTAAAAATATTAAAATTATCCTTTCAACAAGCATAAGCACTATTATCTTTCTATATAATAAATTATATACTCTTCTGTGAATAATAAATCAATTAAAGTTTACTTCCATAATGCTTACTATATTCTTTAACTAAAATTATTTTTTTCCCGCAATTAATAAAAATAATTTTTACGGAAGATATATTTTATGGGTGTTTCAATATCCTCATTTCCTTTTTTTTTTAATGAAATGAGTCTTTAAATTATCTTGATAAGCATGTCGTCATTCTAGTACTGTGTACTAAGTTGAAATTTCATATTATTTTTCATGTTTGGTAGGGCTGTATCATTATTCTACTTTTGCAAGCCATGAGGATAAACTTTTATCTCTTTTGAATTTATATTTCTGTAATCACGGTAAACCCTGAAAAAAATTTATTTTCACGCATTTTACTGATTTCATGTAAATTATTTCTAATGAAGATCAATCTATGTAAATTACATTTGCATTCCAATTAGATGAAGCGTGTCCGAACAGATTATTTCCCTCGATTCTGGGATGCAACATCATTTCTGATTGATAAATGTTTAAGATGCAAAAATGTTAATGAATTTAAAGCCCAAACCAGGCCGGAGACGACAACCAACAGATCCATATGATATGCACAAACATGGAGCATTCTGGCCCAAAAGGTGCAGGAGCCCAATATTACTGAGGAAATTCTTATTTTAAAAGAAAAACATATTTTATTAAATTTAAAAAACAAAAAAATGTATGCCTGATTTAAACGAAATCCCTCCATTTGTTCTCAATTTAGGATAATTTTTTCAGTTAGTTTATTCTTAAAACTGGTAAATAATCTCTTTTATAGTAGGTTATTACATAATCTTAAGTGAACTCTCCCAGTCCCGGATTTCTACTCATTGTTTATTTAAGGTAACAAATACAAATTCCAAATTTTTTATAATAGTCAAATTTGGAGTCTACTTTGTAAACATAATCTTTAAATTTATAGCTGAATAGACAAGCGCATAGATAAAATAAATAAAAGAGAAAAATTCCAAAACAGTACATCTAGTAAATAAACATCACTTTGTAGGCAAACTTGAGAGCATAGCATTTTATCTTGCCATCTTGGCAACCGTTCCTTTCGGTTCTTGTCCGAGCGAACCGGGTAAAAACGGTGGGTTGACTTGGGTCGGTTAACTCGAGCGAACGCCAATAAATAAACAACCCCACCCGATAACCGGTTCATCCGGTCACAGCTCAAAATAAACCTATCCTTTTTTTCCATTTCCATTTCCATTTCCATTTTTCATTTCCTCTATAAATACCAAAAACCGGACCGCTCTTCTGCTGTGGTCTGATCTGAATCTTCTCTTCTCACGGGCGGTCGAGAGGAGCCGCGCTTTAAAAGTAAGTTCGTTAGAAACCTTAGCTTCCTTTCCGATTTTTTATTTATTGATTTATTACTTCAGATCGGCGGAAGGGTTTTTGTTTTCTGGTTTTTCCGAACCGATCGGTTTAGAGGAAACTAAATCGAGTTGATTTGGGGGAAATAGTAGCCTAGTTGGGTTTGGTTGGAAAATTATGGGGAGGGGTTTTAAGGAGAAATGGAGAAGGGTTTGTAGTTGCAGAACTTTCAAGCTCTCGAGTAGGATATGTAACAACATTTTATTAGAGTTAAACCTGGTCACAAACAAAATAATTTGTTATCTCTCTGCTTTTTTTTCTTTTTTAATGTACTAGGGAGAATATTATGTTAATAATTCCAATACAGTACCAGTCAGATTTTATACTGTTAAAAATGGCAATTTTAAACATGTTATATTATGTTATACTGTTACAACAATTGAAAATTCAAAATAAAACATAAACTTGTTTTTCCTTTTTTTTTTATAACACAAGAATCCAATCAGATTTCTAAGCTTTTTCCAATAAAATCTGCATTTTAGCTTGAATTCCAATTTGGGATTTTGAGTCAATTGGGAAGTATGCTTATGGATTTTTATGGTTTTAGGACGAATAGTCCTTGGTTTGTTTTTAGGACGAGTAGTTCTTGGTTCGGTATTAGGGCAAGTAGTTCCCATTTTGGTTTTAGGATGAATCGTTTTTGGTTCAATTTTAGGATGAATCCTTCTTGGTTTGGTTTAAGGACGAGTTTTCCTTGATCTTTTTTTATCTTGATTTTGACCATGAAGTTTTGAGATCTGTCTCCAGCGTCTCCTAAAGTATATCTCGTTTTCAAGAAAAGGTAAGATACATGAAATACGAGCTTTCTTTATAGCAGTAGTCATTAGTCATTGTTTTCTTTAAGGTTAATTTAGTAACTCATGTAAGTATGATTTTTCCTTGGAAAACCAATATGTTTGGTGGTTGGTATTCTTTGAAAAAAGATGTAATAAGCATTTGTGTTTTGTTTTAGTGAGAAGCTCATAGATGGGGAACAAGGGGTTGTGGCACCAATATTGGATTTGTTAGGTGCTGGTGTTAAATGTGCTGAGATATGTTTGTAATTTTTACTTCTTAGTTTGCGTACCGGATGCTCTTCTGTTAATGAGGAGTGGTGGGCGCTCCCCACTGGTTTTCAAAAAAATAAATCAATAAATAAAACATAAAACTTTTAGCAGTCCAACTCCTAATAACATTCTAGTATTCTACAGAATAATGGCATCAGCATCTGAGATAGTGCTTCCAATAGGGACACAAAAACACGACCCTGCATGGAAGCATTGCCTGATGATCAGGACAGGTGAGCGGACAGTACTGAAGTGCAATTACTGCTTGAAGCAATTCATGGGCGGTGGCATCCATCGGATCAAGGAGCACCTTGCAAGACAGAAGGGCAATGCCTCGTGCTGTGCCAAGGTTCCTCAGGAGGTCACAAATGCAATGCTGCAGAGCCTTGAATCTTCTCAAGCAAGGAAAAAGCGGCGAGTCAAGCTTGCTGCAGAGATGTCAAAGAGGAGAAGCATGGATTCTCCTGAGCTCGAGAGCCGAACTCGGGTAAGCGATGTAGGAACAGTAACAGGAGTTGGAGATGTGGTTTTCATGCAAATGGATGTTACAGATGAGGGGACTACCAGAAGCCGGCGAGGAAGGAAGAGGAAGAAGCCAAAATTGGAGGCTGATGTGCCAAGGGACCCTTTAGCTGTTGTACCTGTTGAAGATGCCATAGCTACAATTAAGCCTTGTTCCAATATTTCAATGGATAAAGACCAGGTTTATGTAGCAATAGGGAGATTTCTATATGATGTCGGGGTTCCTTTGGAGGCAGTGAACTCGGCATATTTCCAACCAATGTTGGATGCAATCAAAACAACCGCTGGGGGCACGGCACTAGGTGGATTCTCGTATCATGAGTTTCGTGGCAGAGTATTGGAGAGAACCCTGGAAGAAGTAAAATCACATGTAGCCTTTTATAGGTCATCATGGGGTGACACTGGGTGCTCTCTGTTGGCTGATGAATGGGTTAATGAAAATGGTAGGACCATGATCAATTTCTTGGTGTATTGCCCCAAGGGAACCGTTTTCTTAAAATTAGTTGATGCAACTGACATTGTGACCTCGTCCGACACATTATATGAACTTCTCAGACAAGTGGTGGAGGAAGTTGGCCACCAAAATGTCATTCAAGTGATTACTACAAACTCAGACATCCATGCCTTGGCTGGGAAGAAGCTAACTGGGGCTTTCCCAACCCTGTTCTGGTCCCCGTGTGCTTTTCGAAGCATAGATGACATGCTAGAGGATATAGGGAAGCTTGAGGCCACAAGTGAGGTGCTGGAAAATGCAAAAAACATCACGAGGTTCATATACAATAGCACATTTGCATTGAACTTAATTAGAAAGTTCATACGTGGAAAGGATTTGATAGTTTGTGCAGAGACACCTAGTGCCTTGAATTTTGCTACTTTGAAGAACATGTATGGTTTTAAAGAGGAACTGAAAGCTATGGTTCGTTCTGACGAATGGTCAGGATCTTCCGTATCAAAGAAGCCAGGTGGCATTGCTGCAAGTAATATCATTAACAGCCCAACCTTTTGGTCTAATTGTTTCCTTGTTATTCGAATTGTGGAGCCACTCCTACGGCTCCATAAATTGGTTTGTAGTGCAAAGAGGCCGGCTATGGGTTATATTTATGTTGGTCTGTACCAAGCAAAGGAAACTATAAGAAAGGTGCTGGTGGATAAGAGTCAGTACATGCCATACTGGGAAATTATTGACTGGAGGTGGAGTAAGGAATTGGCACGGCCCCTCCATGCTGCTGGCTTTTTCCTTAATCCTCTCTTTTTTGATTCAATTAGAGCAGATGTGTCAAATGAGATTTTCTCTGGAATGCTTGACTGTATCGAGAGACTTGTCCCTGACCTGAATAAACAAGATAAAATACAAGAGGAGTTGAACATATATAGAAGTGAGGCGGCTGCTAATTTCCGTAGACCCATGGCTGTTAGAACAAGGCGCACTTTGATTCCTGGTGAGTTTATTTCTACTAAACCACAGATTACCTTATTGCCATTTACTAATTATGAAGCAAAAGTAGAGGAATAAAAGGAAGAACTGAAAAATCTGGAGAAAGAAGAAATAGGAATGTCATTTGTCAGCATAAATATTGGAAAATACTGTTCTGGTAATATTATTCGTTGTGGTACAGTGATATAGTACCCCAACTTGTTCTGGTAACAAAGCCATCCTAGCTCAGTGGTAGAGCGCGTGGCTTTTAACCACCACCCCAACTTGTTTGGGACAAAAAGCTTAGTTGTAGTTGTTGTATAGTGATATAGTACCAGCCGTTTATTTTATTCAGTATTAGCACCTCAAAATTCTTATAATTTTCTTATTTATGCTGATTTATCCTTCATCTTCTGCGAATTGTCAGCTAATTGGTGGCTTACGCACGGGCAAATTTGTCCAAATCTGATGCAGCTGGCTGTCCGTATCCTTAGTCAAACATGCAGTGCTAAAGGGTGTGATCAACCTAACATTCCTTTCGAACTAATACACAAACAAAGAATAAATCTCTTGGAGCATCAACGGCTTGAGGATCTTACATTTGTCCATTATAACCTTAAGTTACAACACAGGTTAGTTCTTTGTGGCTTGGGCAAGTACAACAGTCATTGTTTCTTAACATTAGCCAATTAAAGTAGAACTGTTTCAGTCACTTAAAAATTTGAAGCAAGAAAGGAATATACATGCACCAATACAGTTCAAATGTGGGGCAGCATTGTACTTCTCTGAAATTGTTCGAGAAAAGAGCATTTTTTTTTTCAATTATCCATGAAAGCTTATATTTATAATTCTGGAGAGATTTACAGGATCAATATAGGTAAGGTTGTTGCAACAGCAAAGGTAAAATTTTGATTTTAACATCACAAACTGAGTTTATTATTTGCATTTGCAGGCAGCAAGTGAAGAGTGAAGGATTTGATCCAATTTCGGTAGGCAATACAGGTATAGTTGGTGATTGGGTTGTGGACAAAGAGGGGGTCCCCTTTGATCCTCAAAAATGGAAGGATTTGATTCAACCTGCCATTGCGCCATATCCATTGATTTCAAATGAGGATGAAGTTGAAACCTTCATTTCTGGTATTGTTCCATCCTTAATTCTTCCTCTTCTTGTAACAAGCTACTGTGGTTGACATGCTCCAGGGCTTACTAACCCACATTTATTAATGGTTACTCACAAAGCCCCCTTATATGATTCATCTGAGCCACGTTAATATTAATCAATAAAATGTAAAAAAATGGAAGTATTTTTGTTGCTAAGTGAGCTAAATTCACAGTGAAATGAAACTACTGAATAGAAAGATGAGTTAGAAAGGTATCTGCTGCTTTCCTAATTGAAACTATCTTTGTTCTACCTGATTAATAATCCGTAATATAGAATGAACAATATAGGAGAACTCCTAAACTCAGTCCTGCTTTTGCTCATATTTACATAATGATGCTCCTAAGTATAGTAGGTCCAAGGAGAGTGGACTAATGCCGCGCTTTTTTATTGTTCTTCCATTCTCCATACTAGCTTAGTTGATGCCCTTTCTTTTATTTTTGTTGTTTTGGATCCCAATACCGGTTTCTAAATAATGGCTCGTGATTTGTATCCGTCTTTTGTAGGGCTTGATGAAGAACTAATAAGGGGTGCTGCAAAATGCACAGTTGACCTTGACGATGCCAAATCAGATGATGAGAATCATCGTCTCTAGTGTTCTGATATATTGGTCAATTTGAAGAAGCTGAAGTGTAGGCACCTAACTCTGGTCCTTTTCCTCTCAAGCAATCCATGAGACCTGTCTGAGCTTGTTTAATATGGCTTCGCTTTGTAGTTTGTACTCAAGCTTTAGATAGGGTTGTTTTTACTTATTTTATTTTAAGTTCTGGAAGTTTGATGAAACAAAGCACCACTGCTTAGAAGTTAGCTTTTGTCAAAAGTATGAACAAGATGTAGGCTCTCTCTTTTTTCTTTCAAATGCGGCATCTTAGTTAGGCTTGTACTCATTTTCTCCTGGTGGTTAGTAAAGAAATAGTTCAGCTTTTGGTGCTTGTAGGTTTTTTGTCATAATTAAGTAGTGTAAGAATACTGTTAAATACATCTTGAAGTAGGCGTCTGTTAATGACTTGTGAACAAGGCTTTAGTGCTCTAACCTGGTACATCTTAAGATATATAAAAGAACATGACACTTTAATGTTAAGAGTGTTTGGGTATGACGACATGATTGTAATAATTAAGAAGGCGCCAAATTGGCAATCATTGAAGTGAAATTTGTAAGGTTCAAGCGCTGGATATTAAATTCAAGCTTTAAATAAAAAATTAGGCAGATCGGTCTTAGTCCGGCTGTTTTTCTCCTCCGTTGCATGATTCAGTAAGAATGCATTACTATTTAGTGGAACCCAACCGTTCCTATATAAACAACACATATACTACATCTATCAAATCAATAACAAAGTTATTTAAGATATTATGAGTTCTAAATATTTTTTTTATCTATTTTTTTATCAGGATACATGTGATAGGGACTTCAAATTAATGCAAACTTATCATGACTAAATATAACAATGACAGTGCAAATTTTTGTATCTACATTTGATCAGGATATATATGATATACAAACTTCAAATTAAACCCACAAAAAGATCAATTAAAATCATTTTATATTCTCACTCAAAACCAATTTAAGCACGTTGATGAATCATTTTATTATGTAGAAGATAACAAAAAGAAAGAAAGAATATAACATTGAAAAGGCCCATATTATCGACCCGGGCCACTTGTTCTGCAGGACATTGAAAAGGCCTATATTATGAATACATCCCAAAATACAGTAGAATAATTGTATTGGGTGGCAATTGTCTAAATAAAATAAATTTAGAGTGTCAATAAGCTAAGAGTTGATTTTGAGATGACATTTTTTTAATTTTGAAGTTTTAAGGTGGCATAATTCTAAATTTTCCAAACATAAATGATGCAAAAAGTTATCCGAGAAATAGCAACTCTGCCGCAGGAAAGCAAAAGCCGAAGAGTTTCTTTTCTATTCTCTTATGAATTGGATCTGAATATTTTTTTCTTTTTAAATTAGTGGTCATTCACCACTACATTTCTATTATGAAAAGTAAATTCAGTCATAATACAAAACGTAAATATTATTTTTCAGCTCTCACACAGCTGATTAAAACAAACAACCGACAAGAAACTGCATCTGTACCCCTCCATCTAAATGTACTGGTGCATGTACCCTTATTATTGATAAGCCATCAGATAAAATAATAGAGTGCTAAAAGCAAATGAAAAACCCAGATCTGAATAAATTGTTATATATTTTCACTTGCTCGGTGCATAATTTTGCGGTAGCATCTATTCTGGTCTCTGGAAATTAAAAAAAAAAGTTTTAAGGACGTATTGCTACAAATGGAGCTTCAATCAATCTACTTCCTTATGGTCGACATTTTCTTTTTGGAACATTAAATTACTGAAGATTTATTCAGATTTAATCAAAATAGGTTTAACAATTTATAAACTTTGATTTGGAAGGAACAATTTTTAATTCAGATATAAGAAAGCTGTTAATGCTCACATGCAAACTATGTAAATCGATCTAATAAGCATTTCTATTATAATAAAATAAAAAATAATTGTACGAAAAAGTGCCTTCTGCTTGATATGCTGTGGCGAGTGGCGACCCACAGACAAGGAGGTCACTTGCTATCTGATCCTTAAATTATAGAAATATGTGTTATTCAAAATAGTTATAATATTATTATTTATATTTAAAATTTTATCTCGTTCTATAATATTTCTTAACACATGCAAAAAAAAATGGCAATGTATCAATGTATCATTAAAAGTAAAGACAAATTTAAAACGGCACCATATAAAACTATTCCAAAAACACTTTTCCGTGCACATTTAGTATCTTCGTACTTTTGCTTGATCTCAATTCCAAATTCGTTTATCTAATAGGATAAAATAGGTATGAACAATTGAAAAAAAAAGTTGACTTTGTTGGTGCAAAATCAAATAAATAAATTCGGATAGCATAAAAATAAATAAAATAAGTAATCAAAATATTTTTACCCGAATCGCGCTAGGCGCTGTCCTTAAGCGTATTCCGTCTCAACGTGCAAGAGGAACCGCAACCAAGATAAGACGGGTAAGTGTCACTCCTTAGGGCACGACGGGAGAAGTGACTGATGAAAGATCTCCACAATATCCAGCAAATTTAATTGGAATGATATTTAGAATAGTGGAATAATAAACAAAGTAAAGAAGATAGTGGAAAAATTCTGATTGTAATTTTCAGTGTGTTGAATATCTTCCAAAATGAGTTGTTTATATAGAATATCAATGACTTGTATAGCTATAAGGAAAATGGGCATTAATATTATTTAATGCAATAAAGAATCACGTTCTTAGATAAATGACAATACATGAAATGAATGTCTTTAATATTATTTGTAACGGAGCAGAAATAAATCAACAGAAATGAAAAGGCAGATGGCCACGTTCACAGGTTTTCAAATTAAATAAATGGACATTAAACAAAGATAATAAAAGTGTGATCGATATTAGCCTATATTGATATCATTTAGGAGTGTGCTAATGTATATATCTAATGAGAATTGGACATAGAACAAATAAATGAAATTTGAAATTATTATATTGGTCAAATGTAAATTAAATAAATTTTGAGTTTTTAATTCACATATTCAACAGACTTTAGTCAAAATGCGTGATAAATCTTACTTACTGAATCGGACTATGTAGACGAGTGTTCATTTTGGTTCCAAAAAATGTAAAAAAAAAAGGGAAAAAAAATGGGTCCAAGAAAATATGTATTCTAATAGTAGACAATGTTTGCATGCAACCAAAAGCCTATTAGAGTATGATGAAATAGCGGATGATTCTAATAACAGGAAATTATAAAAAAAATAAATAAGAAAATCACTTGTTGTAAATCTAAGGCCCTGATCAAAATCCTCTTTTTTAACATGGGATTTCATTTAAATTCACCACATTAGAAATTTTCTGATCAAAATGAATAGATTTGATGTCATTTGGTTAGAATTTTTTTGTTATTAGATTGAACGAAATTCTGATAAATCAATTGAAATGAAATAAAATCCCATGTAAAAAATATTTTGATCAAGGCCTAAAAAATCAAAGTCTTTATCAAAAAGAAAATATTCATACAAAATGCTTTTCAGAAAAATAGGTAACATCGTACAGTGTATATAAAAGAAAATTCTTGACAGGCGAATGATTGTTGTGGTGTTGTTTTCGGCTGTTCAAAGCATTTTCTTTTACAAAGCGTTAAAACAAAGAAATGCGTTGTCCACCAGGACGCACTAATCCGGCGAATCCCAAACTATTTATGACTCGAGCTATTAAATGTTGAAAAGTGGAATATGCTGCGCTAAATTCTTGCTAAAGTGGCTAATCATTGCTCTTGTCTGTGTTACAAGATTTTTAAAATTAGAGATATATTCCATATTAAAAAATAACGATATTGCTTCGAGATATATATATATATATATATATATATATATATATATATATATATAATCGCAGATATGTTCTTTTTCTTTTCTAGAATCTCGATTCATTCTTTAGCAGGTGGAAACAATTATATGTACGTAACACACATGATGAAACTATTTCAATAGGTGACTAGGTGTACGGTATGCTTTGCTTAACTAATTGACGGATGAATTTTCTTTTCTTTTTTCTTTTACAAAAAAAAAAAAGTAACGGTGCAAATCAATTTTACTTTTACCCAATTTTGGAGTTGGATTTTCTGAAGAAAAAAAATGGGCACTGATGGGGTTAGATTATACTCAACATTTTGTACAAAATTCAAATAAAGAAGAACTCGATGTGCATTTAGATTTAGCAAAATTAATCCAGAATCTGTTAAAGATTCCTAATAATATCAATCTAATATACCGACGTATGTTTTTGAGTTTTTTTTTTAATAAAAATGGGGTTCACGCCCCACATCTTTGTATCAAAAAAAAAAAAAAGTGTATTTACAGCCTATCAGCCAGTGGCTAAGGCAAAAAAAAAAAAAAAAAAAAGAGAAATTGAACTAATATAAAACAAAAAGGAAAAACAAAAGCAAAAGAAGATCCTCAGTTCCTCTGTGTACAGCGTGTGCCAGTGAGCTGTTGCGTTTGCCACTCAAGAAAGATTTGTTCTACCAATAAGTTGGGAGGTTGTTCAGTTCCTCTGAAAATTCTCGAACATTTTTCCCTCCAGATCACAAAGTATGTTTGCTTGAAGAACTATATATTACGTATGTTTAGAGATATGCTGACAGAAAAAGCTATATAATTAGTTTAATTAAAGTCACTATTTTAAATTGCATTTGTAAAAAATCAAGTAATTGTGTTTTCGTGTCATGCATATATTTTACAAGTTTAAGTATTTAGCTAAAACATACAAATTATAACTCCAATCTGATATTCAAATCTTACAAAATATAAGTTCGCGTTTTAATTGTTAAATTTTCAGTCAATTTAAATTTTGCACACAAATCTTGTAAAAACTTAATGCATTCAATTCAGATTTTTATAAATTTGATCCCACCCTAGCAAAATCTATTATCTCGCAATAAACGGTAGTCCTTAATTTATTGGTTCCAGATATAAGCGATTTGTACATTTTTTATGGAAACTGCAGAAATTTTTTGGGCTGAGGAAAATAAGAAAAATAAAAAAGAAAGATTCTCATGTTTTGACTAATACAGGAAATGGAGAACCTGAAACTCAAACCAAATTTCAAGTCAAGATTCTCGGTCGGCGCACACAAGAGATAATGGACCTTTTCTAAGAATATTCACCAAATGAAAACCCATGACGGCGATGGCATATTCATGCACCATATATACTTGGTATCTTTTGTGATGAGGCAGAGATTTACATTAACAGTGGAATATCTAACTAAACAGAGAAATGATAAATTATGGAATATCAGACTATAGCTATATGGATTAGTACTTATTTAATCGGAGCTGATAAGAATCATTTCTAAGATCTATCATCCCATCATCTTCAGTAACGTGTTTTTTATTTTTAGAAATCATCTCACGTGTTTTCTATTTCTGGAAATTCAACGCTCATCCCTTCCTCCCTTCGTCGCTCTGTTTCCCTCCTTTCCGCGTACGCTGTCCCCCTCCCCTCCTCCCACCTCCCTCTGTCGCTCTGTTTCCCTCCCTCCTCCCCCTCCTCCCTCCTGAGCACTTCATAACCGTTGAAATTAATATAAATAAATATTGAACTTAATATCGCAATTGTTGAAATTAATATATATAACTGTTGAAGTTAATATCGTAATTGTTGAAGTTAATATATACAATTGTTGAAGTTATTATCGTAACTGTTGAAGTTAATATATATAACTATATATATTTTTAGAAAACCAATATATATTTCTATATTTATATGAATTGAAAAAAGAAAGAAAAATCAGAATATATTTTTATATTGATATGAAATGAAAAAATAAAGAAAAACCAGAATATATTTCTATATTGATATAATATATATAACTATAACGGTTATTTATATTAACTTCAACAGTTACGATATTACTTTCAACATTTAAATATATTAACTTCAACAGTTATAAGGTGTGTAGGAGAGGGGAGGGGGAGGGTTGGGGGAAGGGGACAACGTACGCGGGATGGAGGAGGGGGGAGGGGGAGGGGGGACAGCGTACGTGAGAGGAAGAGGAGGAGGGGTTAGTTGCAGCGTACGCGTCGCTAGAGATGATAGGCGCTGGATAACACGGGATGATGAGGATGATAGAATCTTAGGGATGGTCCTAAGTAATTTCGTTATTTAATGGTATAATATCTATATCACGGGTTGATAAGTATCATCCCAGAATTTATCATCCCCATGCATCATCCTTTTTTTTCCTTTTCGGAACGTAATTAATTAAGTGATAACAACTTTTTCATTTTTGTCGCTCATCCCCATCTAGTGATAGTCCAAAAATCCTTGGCCCTTGGCCCGTCCTTTGGAAAACCGTTCTAAAATCCGGACCAGCCCTTTAAAGGGCTTTTCGATGGACAAGGGTCTAGAAGGGCCGAATTTTGAAAGGGCCGGGTCTAATTTTTTTCCAAGACGGATGTTGAAGGGCCGGGTCTAATTTTTTTCCAAGACGGATGTTGAAGGGCCGGATCTGACCTAATCGTTCAATAGTAGTGACTATTTGATCATGATGGGACGATAGAGATTAAAAAACTATTAAAAAAATTAAATGTTGGTATTATTTTAGAAGGACTAGAAGGGCCAAGGACCTATAAGGGCCGGATTTTCGAAGGGTCGGTCTCGTGTTTCGAAAAACAAATCCGTCTAACCCGTCCCATCTCAACCCTTTTTCTTAACCCGGTCCGATCCGGCCCTTCTACCAAATCCGTCAAGTCCGGTCCTTTGAAATCCGGTCCGGTCCTTTGAAATCCAGTCCGACCCTTTTACCTTTCACTATCCCCATCATCCCTTGAATTTATCATCTAGAACGTACTTCCCATTCCCTCCTAACCTATATTTCCCTCCTTCCCCAACCTCATTTTTTTCATAACAATTAATTTTTTTTTCAAGACAGTAATTAACATTTTCTAGGACAATTAATTTTTTTCAAGGACAATTAATATTATTTGTTGGAACAGTTAAGATATATGAGGGCATCTAGTATCATTAACAAGGACAATTAGTATTATTTTATAGGACGGTTAGGATATGTATGAGGATAGTTGGTATCATAATACAATACTATTAGTATTATTTGGTGCGACAGTCAAAGGTCAAGATATATATGAGGGTAGTTAGTACCATAAACTAGGACAATTAACATTATTTTATAAGACAGTTAGGATACGTTAGTATTATAATATAAGACAATTAATATTTTTTTTATACGACAATATGAGGCGGGGGAGAGGGAGGTCGGAAAGTGTAGGCGCCACTGTGCCAAGAAGGGATGGATGGGTACGCACTGAATGGCAAGGGATGAGGATCAGGGGCAATAACAGAAAGATGTTGGACAAGTATTCTGAAAATGAAAAAAAAATTAAATACATTGAGGAGGGGATGATATTGAGTAATTTCGTATTATTATTAGAAATCTAATGCCAATTAATGATTGATATTAAATGATCATATCATATCATAATTTTTATTTTCGACACACTCTTGACCATGCCGGTGCAACTACACTATTTAGGCGTCAGCGTCTTAAATTTTGAAATTGAAACGATCTGTGCGAGCCATTTAATATTATGAATATGTCAAAACTTTGTTGGACATCAAATTTTATATTATAATTTTTTTTTGGAAGTGGAGTTATCATTGATCTGAAAAAAATATATATGCATGTTCAATAATAAAAATCGTCTTCAAATAAATGAATATAAAAAAGTATAAAAATTTTGTTACGATAAAATCTCGATCTATAGATCATATTAAGCAACCCAGATCAGCCATGTATATAAATTTCGAAATTTGACAACTTAACAAAAAAAAATAATTAATTTTGTTTAATTGGGAACTCATTGTGTGTGTATAACACATAGACAAACATATACAAAGGAATAATTGATCTGAGTTGTTCGCTGTCGAAATATTTTCCCTTCAACTAATAAAAATTGTAAAATTTTAGATTTGCTAAATTGTTTTTATAAATCCAAATTAGGCGACGCTTAATTTGACAAAATCGATTTTAAAACAATGTGTGTCTGTTATGTTACACGCTAGCCTTGAAACAAAACAACAAGCAAATCTGATTAAGCAATATAAACAAAAACTAAACATTGCTCGACTGATCCATTCTACAAAAGGTCGGCACTAGAAAATTACACGGAGCACCAACATAAACGGTCCTCACTAACCATATATTTATTTTAAATTACTAACCATATAATTTGTTTTTCGGTTTTAAATTGTTAACCATATTTTAGAAGATTGCTGATGAGAGCAGAGTGAGCCCAAGCGCTCCAATTGGTTCTCGACCAATTAACAAACTCATGCATCACAGCATCCGTGAGTACTGAGTAGTAATTACTAAGGCTCCGTTTGGATGCGTTGAGAATAAGGTAGAAAAAAGTAAGAAGGAAAGAAATTTATTGGGAAGGGGTAAATTTATTGGGAAGTGTGTAACTTTTGTGAAGAGTTTGGATGGTTAGAAATAAATTTATTGGTAAAAATTGGTTATTCCTTATTCCGGGAAGAAGCCATCCAAACGGAGCCTAAGTAGCTACCTTGATATACGGATCTGACATTTGTTTAATTCAGCATGTCACTGGTCAAATTTTTCCACTTTGTAGTTCTTGACTCCAGCAGAAAATAATTGCTAAACATTACTTTCTCGGTACAGTGTCACTTTTGGTAAATTAAAAATGACGGAGACACATCTTGTAGCTAGGTTCACATTCTTAAATTCTTTGTATTATCTAGGGCTCCGTTTGAATGATTTTTTTCCGGAATAAGAAATAAGGAATAACCACTTTTTATCAATAAATTTATTTCTAACCATCCAAACTCTTCACAAAAGTTACGCACTACCCAATAAATTTATCTCTTCCCAATAAATTTCTTCCATTCTTCTTTCTTCCTACCTTATTCTCAACGCATCCAAACGGAGCCTAGGAAATATCTGAAGTCACCGAATTGCGAGCATACCTCATTACTTATAGGTTTTTGAAGAAAGAGTTACTTATAGGTTAATTTGTTTCTAATGTACACAATTATTTAATTGATCGAAAACTTTGTTTTTGTTTTCATTCCTTTTTTATTGGGCAGTACATGTGTTTGGTACGACGTGCGAACCAGCTGTTCATGGCTGCTTGTTCGTTCGCAGTTCGCCAAAAAGTGGGACATAAAAACAAGCACTAGTTCGCCAACAGTGGCTAGTAGTTCCGTGTTTGGATGTTCTCTTGTTTGTGCTGTTCATGAACAGCCTTGTTCTCTAGTGAATGTTTGGCAATGTGATGAAACAATTATGGCTTTATTAATGGCAATGTCAATGAAATAAGCACAAGGGTAAAATAAGAAATAGGTCTTAAACTAGAGGAGCTAGATGGCATTATAAAATCCAAAATAAAAAAGCACGTAGGCGTGCTTTGTCAAGTAATATTATTGATGGTTTTCAGATTTCTGATTCAAATAGGAGGCCATATTAGTTAGTAGAGACCTCATGCATATAGGGGTGTCAAACATTTAGAAATGGAACGGAACATATCAGTTTTATTTCTGTTCCGTTTCTGGTAATGTAATAAAAAATCATTTCGTTTCTGCTTTTGGTAATGTAATAAAAAATCGTTCCATTTCTATTTCGTAAAATGGAACACTTTTTCGTTTCGTTAATTGTTATGTTATTTATTTTCTACTGATTTCAGCATATTTTTCATTGATTTCAGTCATTTTTCGATGAAACGAAACACTAACGTGCATTTCAATCCGTTCCATTCCGTTCCGTCTTTGAAAACGAAAGTCATTTATCATTCCGTTTCGGACGAAACGGAACGTAAACGATCGAAACAG
This sequence comes from Rhynchospora pubera, assembly GCA_028095005.1. Lineage (NCBI taxonomy): Eukaryota > Viridiplantae > Streptophyta > Magnoliopsida > Poales > Cyperaceae > Rhynchospora > Rhynchospora pubera. Next base: position 353,346,150 of record CM051459.1, on the reverse strand, counting down.
CATCCGTTTGACAGCTCTACATGCATGCCTCACGGATACCAATGATACCACAAAAGAGGATAATCGACATGCTGTTCCATCTCAATAGAATGATGAGAGTATACCTGCAAAATCTGAAATAAAATAACATAATAATTCTGCAAATTTAGTCATCAATTTTTGACAAGCCATAAGCATGATTTGGTTTCACTAATATATATTAATTCAATTATTTTCCCCAAGAATGTATGATATTGATACATGGGATACAGTTAAAGGAGTTTGATGGCCTAATGTATTTGTATTTTTTATTTCTAAGTATAAAGTATTGGAAAGTGTGTAATTTTGTGAAGAGTTTGGATTGTTTATAATAAATTTATGCCTAGAAATAAAAAATTTCTCAAATTCTCACTTGATCCAAACGGCCATGCTGTTACTTTTCCGTGGCCATTCATGATGTAATTAATATTGATGTTTTGTAGGAGTTTTTTGTAATAATTTTCACTTTATAGAGCCGTGTATGAAATTCCATCACATTAGCACGGCCATGCATATGGCCATGCTAGCTTATGCTCCTTTTTTTTATATATATTTTGGTGCTTGAACTTGAGGGATCTGCATTTTCCTACAATTTCGGCTTTCTTTAATGGGTCAAATGGCCAATGACATCACAACACATATTCAAACCCAAGGTACAGACGTACAGTAATAAATTAATCCGATATAATTATCATCGCCTAAATAGTGTAGTTGCACCGACATGGTCAAGAGTGTGTTGACAATTGCCAATATCGAACAATACACAACTTAGCTGCGAAGTTAATTATTGGTGCAAATATGATATCGAACAATCGACAAAGAAAAAGATTGCATGTACTTCTCATACCAATATCATCTATCTATTATTTTAAGTTTTACTATAAATTTGTGTTTGATTACACAGGTACAATTGAAAATAGAAAATAAAATTAATATAATTTAAACCAAGCATGATATATAAATTAAAAATAAATTACAATTCTATTTTCTATTTTATTTTTTTAAGTCGCAACCAAACATGATATAAGATTATCATTTACATACATCTTATCGTAATGTACTTGGCAATACCAAAATGAAATACTACATCTAAAGGTGACAACTTAGAACTTGCAGAATAACACAATAACGTATATTCAACATACGCAAGAAGACAATATCATTCGCCAAAAAAACAATTTTAGAAAGAGTGCAAAAATTGGATGTCATTCAACTTAGGACTTTGTAGCACATGATCTCAAGGATCAAAGTACTAGATTGAGTTTCAAAAAGTTAAAGTTCTATGTTCGCTGTGAGTAAAAAACGTTTGGTGACTTCGATTTCATATTTACTTTTAACCTTGTAGACCTCAGCTTTTAAGGTTCTTCAAAAAAAAAAAAATTTACTTTAAAAAAACTTAGTACTGTAGGGAGTGTTTGGATGGGAGCGAGAATAAGAAAAGATGAGAAGATGAGAATAAATATATTATTAAACAATTCAAACTCTTCACAAAGTTACACACTTCCCAATACTTCTTCTCACTTCTTCCCTTATTCCTCTTCTTCCCACACCATCCAAACGGAGCCTTATATGATATTATTTTATTATAATAATATTATTTACAGTAAGATTCGAGTAATTCATCCGTTTTACTTTGGTCTCATCATTTCTCAAAATCCGAGCATCAAACGATCGATTCAAACCATTTAATTTTAATCCGAGCATCAAGCACCTTAGAAACCAAACTTCACAATTTTTTTTAATTTATTATGATATTTACAAAAAAAAGACTATAATTGGAGAATTTCATGCTCTCCAACTTGAAAATATCATAATAAACATCAAATAATTCGAAAATAATATCATAAGAAGATTTCAATATAGAAAAGAGGTTCAACGGATCGGATCGGGCCTTAAAAGGTTATATAAGGTTTCGAAATACAAGACTGAAGTAAAATGGACATATTATTTCAAAGTATCGCATAATTCGTAACCCATCTATGTATCTATGTATCAATTAAAATATGGAACGGTACGAATTAAAACGGGCATGTTACTACTGCAATACAATGTAATAAATTAAAATTTTTCCTTACTATACCAAAAAAAAGACATCCGCATTAGAGGTTGAATTTTTATGATTGGAAAACATAGATGATTCATGATTGGTTTGTACTTACCCTTTGCCGATATTAAAATCACCAATTTGTTTGATTAGTTTTGATTACCTCGCTGAACTTAGTTAATAATGAGGATTAGATAGATTGACAAGTGACAACTGTTGACTTTTTGTATAAACTTTTCAATTTTTTAATTTGTGATGTCTCATGAGCTGGAGAAGATGCCAATTAGGGTATGGTATATAGGTGAAGTGGTATATTTTAAATATATGCAAAATCACTGCTCATTTATATGGTACATTTTTGGGGTTTTTTTGCATAATCCTACTTTGGTTCTACTATTCTATATACTAAAAAACTGTCTCAACTAAAATCCAACCACCGCCAGTATAGAAATCCAAATTTGATCTCATACCAATTTAGAGGGTTTCAACAAACATTTTCTTAAATAAGGAACTATTTAAGAGGCTATTCCAAATGCCATTTAACTAAATGTGATGATGTCTACCCAAAATTAGCATATCACTTAGAGGCTTTGAGCTGTCCATCAAATTTTAATTGCTGAATAGACCTTATAAATGTTTTCTAGATTAATTAATTGTGAAGTCCCATCAGTGTTGATAAGTATGAATTTTTTTTTTCCCTGTTTTGAGTAAATCCGTGGGTAGTATAGATAGTTGTAAATAAAGGCGCGAATAATAGGGGTACAAGAGAACAAAATATAATACGTCATTATTAAAATAGTAAAAAAAATAATTTCCACCGTATTGAATGCTTTTGATTTTTCATTGTTGTCATGGAGATATGTGAAATATAAATTCAATGGAAGTATAGAGTTTTATGAGGTCGTGTGAATCAAGAAAAATAATTAATCAGAGGGGGGGGGGGGGGGAGTATGAATCTAGACATGCTTGGTACTATATTTATTTTCTTGCCATTCTAGGGAAAGAGATAACATCCTCCGATCCAGTAAAAATAATTAAAATCCGAATTAATCTATTTTTTAAAATACAGGGAGGAAATGCCTCCGCCAATTTTTAAACAAGAAAGAGTTGATAGTTTCCGTAGCTGTAATTATTTTAAGGTTTTGCAGCGCACAGAAGTTATTTATACATTTTTTTTCCAATACAAAAAAGTTATTTTACATTTTATCTATTCTTATCTAAAACTCTGGTAGAGAATATTATATGAATATTTTAAGTTAGAAGGTTTAACTTTCATCCCTATTTCAAAGACATCTTTTTTATTAATTTTTATTAGCTATGTAAAATAAAATAAACAAATAAAAGAGAGAACATTCTCACTAAATCTCTTTATCCTCCAACTATATCTTATTGTATATTGTCTTTCGACTATATCCTCCCATGAGATAAGAGTAATCTTTTTATCCAGTCACTTCGTCCTATTTTAAAGCATAATTATTAATTATGTGCAATTATCTTATTCACTTTTTAGCATTACAAACTGTCGTATCGCATAACTAAAACAAATTTGTTCCACTGTCAGGACTTTCTTTATACATTGGCATATCCCTCTTTTTTTTCAAAGTAAATTTTAAATTAAATTCCGAAACTTAATAACGAAACCGTTACAAGAGTTGTGGTTGTGTAATGTGTATAAAGTTTACAATAATTTGAATCATTCCCATGAGAAAATCAAGAGGTCAATACATTGACTAACTAAATTAAATCTATTACAACATTAATGAATCTAATTCATCATTTAAATTTTTAAATTTAGAAACATTAAAAATATACATAAATTTGATACCAAAGATCTCGTCATAATTTATTTAATCTGTCTGACCTGCCATTATTTTCTCTAATTCATCTGAAAGTACTTTACTGCATATTTAAATGCAATATAGTACGTTCTCCAGAAAACTTTGCATATTTGTAGTCATGCCAGTCAACGATTCCCAAATACAAGTTTTATGGAGTGTAAAAGCAATCCACATGTTACAAAATATAATTTTCCAGAAAGACTAATATACGTCAAAACTCAATAATGCACAACTGAAGTATGAAATCCACATTTTTTCCACAAAATTATATATATAAAACGATGAGATCTCCACAAGATACGGCATACAAAATAAAACATATACATGACAAGCCTGCAAAATTCATTCAGTCCGTTGAACCACACGCATAAACCCAAAATTAGAAGTTAAAGCCATTAATTAAGGTCATCACTCATCAATTCATAATTTCATACACTATCCTCACTGCCCCTGCCTCCTTTTCCTACTTTCTCCATCTCTAATACCGATTGCAATTCCTCTTCCTTTTCACCTTCCTTCCCTGCGCCAAGCCTGTTGACCTCTGCATCTTCCTGCTTTCTATATTCTCCGTAAAAATATGATCCTAAACCCCACACACAGAGAACCGTCGCAACCGCTTTCTCGGCCCCGAAATCATCCTTGAAAAACACTACGCCGCCAACCACATTAGCCAACACCACTGCCGTCATGCATACACCGCTGTGCAGGGATGAGGTTAAAAAGATTAACCCGGCTGTACCCATGAAGCACATCTGCCATGTCAGTACAATTGTCACTAGAACCGACCAATACAGTACTCCTCCAAGGTTCCATTGGCCAGTCTCCTTCCATCCTCCACATGCGGTAGCACCAACAACCGACAGCAGTGTAGCCGCTGCCTCCATTATTACTTGCACTTCAATGACCATGCGAAAGCCGGTGATGCCACGGTAGACCAACTCCATCAAAGGCAGATAAAGCGCAAACAGACCTGCTGCCCCAAGAGTTGATGCATAACCAATCAAGTAGTGGAACCGGCTCTCACCGGCTAGTCTTTCAGTAGCCTTGTCTGAGCGGAGTGCAAGAAGCACCGAGCACAGGGTCAAAAGAACAACAGTGTTAGTGTTGATGAAGGTTAATGGGTGCCGAACCAGGATTGCAGCCAGGACGAGTGTGAAAGCTAGCTGAGTTGATAAAAGAATAGACGAGGTTGATGCCGGGAGATATGACACGCCCCATGAGATCAAAAGATTGTTGACCCCCAGTAAAAGACCCAGAACAACACAGCGAAAGAGAAGGCGCGGGGTGAAGCACGAGAACGGACGGTAGTTTGTGGGTTGAGGGAAGAGATAGAGAGCTACCAACAGGAAAGGGAAGCCGAGCGACTGGACCAAGGTGGCGATCCATTTGTTGTCACCACCATGTGCAAAGTAGAATCTGGAGAGGAGGCTAGAGGCGAGAGAGCCGACGAAGAGCGCCGCGTAATTCAGGCATAGGAGGAGGTGATTGCACCGACGGTTTGGTGGAATCTCAGGTTGCTCTGATGGGTTTGTTTGTTTGATATGATCGCCTCGGCTGGCCATTAGATAGGAAAAGGATGGTAAGTGTGTTTTAAAGTGTTGTGACTTGTGACTTGTGACTTGTGAGTGGAAGCAATGGCCCAAAAGGGGGTATTTAACAAGAGATAAATGGGTATTATATTACACGTCATTATGTAGGGAAGGTGTATTAGTGGTGTTGATGTGCGCTGGAGCCTGGAGAAGGAAACCAATGACGCCTGTAGCCTGTTCTGTAGGCTTTGGTGCCTTGGTGTTGGTGGTATCGCCGTATCAGTTACTAAAAGAAAATATATAGTGACGACAAATATTATATAAGTACATCAAAAAGTGAGGAAAAATATACGGTGGGGCCATAGGTATAAGTTCTAGTGCTTATCTCAGGTAGGTAATTAATATCCGGGTCCCCGGAATAAGAAATTTGAGGTTGTTGTGATGATTTTATTCCGTCTTCGGTTCCAAGTTATAGAAAACAATTACAATAATGACGATATATATATTAATTCTTATTGGTATTTGGTAATCTAATGATAATATATTTGTTTATGTTTAACTACTTGGAACAATATGCTTGTTTGAATATTGTGAAGGCTTAGCAGAAGAATTTGGAATTGAAAGTGGCAAGAGGTTATAGCGAGTTAATTAAAGACAAGTTCAAACAAGATAACTATGAAGTGTCTCATCAACTTGTATTAATTGCCATACAGCTCAAATACATAAATGCATATATGGTCATAATTTTAACTTATAATAATAAAAATATATGTTAGCTTTTTTATAAGCATGCAATATATATTTTCTTTGGTTGAAGTTCAATATATAACCCGATTGGTAGATGTAGCAATTTGAATATGGTTCGCTATTTAAATTCATAGAAAACTACACGTACAAGCACATGGTTCGAGCCGAAAAAAATTTGAATAGCATCAAGCACCATATCATTTATTATTATCAATTATAGAAATCATCTAGTTGCATATATTGAAATCAGTAATGAAACAATTGTTATATTTTTTATGAGGTCATATATGATTTTTTTTTATAAAGAAAAACATACATATGTAATACTAAAAAGCATTATGACATTATCCCAGTTACTTCTCTTTTACATACTTTGTTTCACTATTATTCCAAACTCAAGTAATATAACGTTTTTTTTTATGTAATGCCTATCCAGCAAATCATTCTAATGCGTACATTTAAACATACAGATAGATAACTATTACTATATATAAAAGATATGATACCACTCCAAAACCAGAGCAGCACCTACGGACTACGGTCTATTGTCTATTATTGTTACCTTGTATGTTGTATCTAAAGACCACAACCCAAACCCAGTAAGGGAGCTGATAACCATCCCCAGAAATTTAAGCACTTCATTTATGATTTTATAAATTATAACAACACTTGTCAAATGATAAAAAAAAATAATAATAACAACACTTGCCCAACTGCTAGTAGCATCCCCAGACTTTTCTTTTATTTTTTGCTTTCTGTGTTTAAATCGAGCCCTTAGGAGCTTAGGCATAACTTTTCTATTATATAGAACAAAAAAAAATCTGAGACTTAGTTATCATATTCCAAAATCTGCAGAAAATTATTTTTTTTCGAAATTTTCTGTTGCCACTCTTCGCATCTGGCCCCTACTATTGTTTCTCAAAAAAATTGTTATCCAATTTTGCAACGTGCTATGTTCTTCACGTCATATTAATGCTTGGTACTGGTATTTGTTCCTGCAAAGGTATTCCCGGTCATTTGGCATCCATTACTTCAGCTCCTTGTTGATCTGGTCAGAGATGTTACCTAGCATTGAATAAGACATCATTAATTCCTATCAAATTAAGCCATATACACCAACATATTGCACTAACCATAGCAAAAAAAAATATGCATGTTTTTAATTTTTTCCCACAAAAAAAAAACATAATTAAGAAACAAAGGAGAGGACCAGAACAATTTGTGTTGTTCCTTATTTTTATTACATTACAATTATTTAAAAAAAAAATTACTGCAAGTTTGTAGACATCCTTTACATCAAAGTTTTTTTGATAAACCGCATTAGAAGATAAACGTATATATATTTCTTAGCTTCTTTTTAAAACAAACTTTTCCATGTATTAACCGATGAAATGTAACATATATACGGATACCAGTCTTGCTACTATATAAGTGCCAGTTGCTATCATTTTTAATCATTTAACACTTTGAATCGGAGCTTTGGTCTATTCTCAAGATGTGACCTTCATCAAGCTTAATATATTCTTGACAACGAAATTTTTGTCTCGTCTCTGCAATATAATTTAAAGTTTGACCACGTAATTTTAATACCTTCGATGGTTTTGTTTTTATTTTGGCACGTTAGAATTCACAAATTTTATTCATACATATCTATAGTTTAAGTTCGTTTTCGCCTGGTTTAAATATATTACATTAAGCCCCCTTTCAGTTTTTAGAATTTATATTGAACATGTTATCATTTATGTTCGGGTAATTTTTAGATATACTTTTGAGGATGCTAAGGTTCGCCTTCGGATAGTTTAGAAATTACTATATACTAATTTGGATATATTAAGTTTCTTTTTTTTTTTGATGTAAGATTTACTTTCGGTAATTTTAGAATTAGCTTTTGGTTGGTTAAAATTGAATTTTAGCATATTACGGTTCATTAACTGAGTTAAAATTATATTCAAACATAAGAATAATTCGTCTTTTGTTCGAATTAATGTGTGCGTAATAAAAAAAATTAAAGGTTCAGATAAATCATAAATCAAAGATTTAGACCAACTAAATTAAGAGTCTCTATTATTAACATTGAATGAAATAAACAACCTATTTGCAATAATAATGACTCATGGAAGGCTACGCGCGGATTTTGCTCTATAAATTGTCGGCATGAAATATCAAGCATTGCATTTACAATCGACTTTCGCTTTTTGCATCTTATATTAATTTTGCTCTTTACATATGATTATCGTTTTATTATGGCCAAGACAGATTAATTAAATATTAAAGTTTACGAGAAGTTGCTTGTAATTGACTTTTTTTCCCTTTTGCAAAGAAAAAGCGAACATTTTAGAAAGATTACTTTTCTATAATTTAATGGGGTGTCTGAACTTTGTTGGTTCAGGAAAGTTCAGAAAGCTGATGATATGAAATGAATCAACCATTATGTGGAGAACAACCATTGTGCTCTTCCACTAATTCAATTTCTCAGAGCAATAATAATGAAAGAAAATGAATGTTTCGACTGTTTAACTACCTTTGTTAGTTCCTTAAAAAAATTAGAAGTCCACTGCATACGCAACTCATGACAATATTATAATAGAGGAGGTTCCAAATGCTTTTAATTTGAGTGCCTCCAAATTAATATCTCAACACTCAGTTTTTTTATTAATTTTTCGAAGCATAAAATTCAAACTTCGAATCCAAACCGTCGATCTTATTCGATATAATGAGCAATGCACTTTGATCAATAGGCCGAAACATGAACATATATTAAAATTAATCTATATTTTTTTAACTAGATTCGTTTGTTATTCAATATCTTGGTTGAGTATCAAACAAACTTAAAAATTTATAAAACTCATATGGAAATACATCACTCGTTAAATTGAATAATTAAGAAACGGTTTTGATTTGGCGTTTGAATTTTATATTTGAAAAAAAATAAAAAAAATTAGTTTGGAGATATTGAGACAAACAAACGGTGGGTATCGAAACATGGTCTTTATAATAATGAAACCCGGAATAACATGCATGCGCGCGGTGAGCCGGTGATCAATCTATTTGTTATTCATCAACGGCAGAAGTAGCATTATTTAAACATTTTTTTAATCGGCTTTGTGTATTGAAATGGCTTTAAATGTCAAATTCATATTTTGATAGCTTGAGCATGGAGTCACTTTTTAGCGGCAGCCTTTTCTCATTTTGAAAAGCAAACTACACCATTGATAGTTTTTTGTATGTCTTTAATCTATAAAAATTATGCCTGTTTTCACAAAATTAACAAATATTGTTTGTGCAAATTTTGAAGTTTGAAGGCAATCTCTCTCTAGCGCAAAGTTTTTCATTAATAAGTCAAAACTTTAAAAATACTTTGAACTTGTCTTTAACCGAGTCAGCTTTTATGTGAAGCCTCCTTGCACCGTTGAAAAAAATAATATCCAGTCAAAACATACGTTAAAGAGTATATAAATGAATTTGGTGTAACTGCCGTGACTTTAATACCGCCATTTACTCCGTTACATTTTAAGTAGTGCCTTAATTTTTGTGTTGGCTGCACACTACATATTTTCTTCCTTTTTGGACACATATATTTTCATTCTCTCTTTTTCATCTTTACCTTTTTTTTTTGAATTAAATTTTATTTTATCTAAATGCGTCCATATAGTAAACTCTAATTTTATATTTGATTTGTTGTTTTTTTAGAGATAGGTACCTAAACTTTTTTAAGTTATGGATATGTATCTAATTTTGTACTTGCATGATGCGTCCTTATAGAATTAAATTATTAAGGAAAAGTTAAACTTACTTCAATGAAAAGTTTGGTTCCCCTGCTTTGGGAGCTTTTGGTTAAAAAAAAAAATTTTATTAAGGAAAAAAAATATTCTTGTAATCTATACGAAACCCAACACTATTATAGATCATTCCAGTAGCTTATCACTTTTAAGTTACTATTTAAATACGTATCACTTTGGTGTCTTTATTGAACTAGGTTAATTAAGCTTAGTTTTCTAATATATCCTACCGTTAAATCTAATCTTTCGCTATTTTTTTGTTTCAAATGTTTGCGTTCAACATTACTGCATTTCTCTGAATTCAATATAATAATTTAAGACTAAACCAACAAAGAGTGTTCAATATCCATAGTCATTAATTGTACAAATACACACCGGGAGTGCAACATGAAATCGGCCGGAGAGATTCTTAGGATTGTCGGTTTATTGGTGGGCTAGATGGCTAGCGGATATGCTACAACATCTCAAATCTTGTCCACTAATTACACATTCTAATCTCATTTGCTCAAAAAAAAAAAAAAAATCGTGACTTCAGGACTATACTATGTTACAAGAATAATTGAAGTTAGTTTTATTTCAAACAATAAAGGACCTAGGTTTCCTAAGGCACTTTTTTTATTTAGTACGTTAGCATCTTATTAATTAATCGTAGTTAGATCAGTCAAGTCTTTCAAATTTTCTCTTGATTCCAATGATTTAAGAAAATTTACTAAGGCTCTGTTTGGATCGTATGAGATTAAGGGTAGGATTAGCTATTCAGGATTAAGATTCTTAATCCTAAATTCTTAAGAATAAGCTTAATCTCAGATTAAGACTTTTTGTTTGGATGAGGAAAGAATAAATAATGAGCTTTTCTTTCTAATATCAACTCTTATTCTAACAAAATGTCGAATTAACTAATCTTAGTCTGATTAAGAATAATCTCTTAATCCTGGACTGTTTGGATGGTTTCTTAGTCCCGAATAGCTATTTAGTCTAAAATAGCTCTTATTCCTAACTATCCAAACAGGGCCTAAGTGAACAATATAATCAGACTTTATAAGTATTTTGTTAACTGTAAAAACTAGTTATTGAGTGGATATAAAGTTGGAGTTATCCAAAATCTATAACAATGCATTCGTAATTCGTAAATATTAATTAGCTCATAAAAGATCTAATTAAGTAAGTGTTTTATTAGTCCTTAGTCGTACACTCGATCGTACTCATCAAACTTCTTGAATGATTCGAATGGATTATAAATAAAGAAGCCGTTCTATATAATAATTTGACCACTCAATTAATATTTGACCAATGCATATTTTTTATAGACTAGTTTATAATATAAACAACCAAGCTCAGATTCCATGTAATATTACAATCTCCCAAGTAATGCTCCGACAAATTCGCAAGTGGAACAATTAAAACAAACTAATGGTATATCACATTATTAAATACTAAAGATTTGATTAAACAAGCAAAAATGAACACAAATTGAATAATATATTTTAATAAAAAATCACAGGAAATATAGTTTTAATAGATTAATTACGGTTTAAAACTTAAAAGAAAAAACACTAGAACTTAATATTCTAATATTTAAATTAAAGTTAAAGATTACATACTAAATATTAAAATATGAACTAAGATTTTAAAATGTAGTTTGTGCAGTTTAGTGTGTTAGGAGTTTTATCAGTGATAAAAACGGCCGATAAAGCAATTGAATTATGTCATTTATATCTATATAAATAGCTAGGTTACAAATTCAATATATTTAACATAACTTAATAAAAAAAATCGTATTAAACTGAAACTAGAATTGAGATTCGATTATTGGTAAACACATGTTTTGCAAAAAAAAATAACATTTGATAAACATACATTTGACAAAGCACGAAATTTGTAATTTTTCCATATTTTTTATCTGTTTTTATCAACTTTTGAATCAAGCATCGTTTCATTTTAAAATTATTTCACTTCGGAAATATCAATATTTCTTATTTTTTGTTTTATCGCGAGACCATTTTCTTTATAAGATATGATGTTATTGTGTATTTTATTTTTCCCTTCAAATACCGATAAAACAATATTATCGGCACTAAAACACCAATTTTAGAACATTGATTTTAACCATAATACGTACTAATTACTAACATATTTCAACCGAACATCAAAGCACATTGACTGGATATTAAAGATTTAAAAGAAAAAGGAAAATAAGTATAAATGACTCAATCAAATATCAAAGCAATAAAACACAAACTGAATGCTATAACATTTAAACTAAAAAATAAGAACATATAAAAAACTCAATATTGAAACATTTTAAATGAATAATAAAGTGAAGATAATAAGTCCCATGACCTTATACTGCTGAACCATTAAGGAGTAAGGACATAGACCGAACACTAAAATCTTTAGACTGAACCATAAAATAGTCATATTAGGGTGCGTTTGGATAGGTGTGGGAAGAAGGGAAGAAAGGAAGAAGTGGAAAAAAATATTGAGAAGTGTGTAACTTTGTGAAGAGTTTGAATTGTTTATAATTTTTTTTTCTTCTTCTTCTTTCTTCTTCTTCTTTCTTCCAACGATCCAAACGCACCCTTAGATAATAAAATATGTGTGCAAATCGATCGAAAAGTATTCCAGAGCACTATTGAACCTCCCAAGAACAAACTGTTGACAGCCAAAAGATGAACTAGACTGAAACAAACATCCTGCGAACAAGAAAAACAAGCAGTTCACACGCTTGTGATCTTGTTCCATGCAAATAATTAATATTAAAAAAAAGGTTAGGTGGGGCTTGGAACGTGACCATCTTCAAGAGAGAGAAAATAAATTATTGAAAAAAACTGAGAGCTCAGCGTGATCGATGTTGTTGTTAATATGATTATGATAATCAATATATTACGATGAACGGACCAGTTCGGGCTAGCATTATTTTAATTATGATTGTAATAATAGTAATAATTATCTATATATTGTAGTTATTATTAATTTTTTATGATTATAATTTCCAAAATTACTATTATGTATGATTATAATTAAAATAATGATGTTGCGTTATTATTATTTATAATCATAGTTATTTATTATTATTTTGCGTTATTGTTATGAATAAGCTCTGCGTAGTTAAAACTTCTAACACTTAATTAAATAAGCTCTGGACAGACTGAAAATTAAAACTAGACCGATTGAAAATTAAAACTTCTAACACTTAACTAAGCTCTGCGTAGTTTTATTTTAATCCATGTTTATTTTTTTATTTTAAAAAACTATAAATTCATTCAACAGATAATAATCGCCAGAAAAGTGCATTAATTGTGACATTGACCCAGTATCCTATTTACCTTATGTATTTTGATAAACCTGACTTCTTCAGATATTGATAAAAACAAATTTAAAAAAATCTGGACTAGTTGTGCCTGATTCAAAGAAGAAAAGAAAAGTGTACACATGGCAGAGCTATGTTGATCAAATGGGGGTCAATTGACCCTATTTAATTAATTTCAAAAAATAATGCCGTGCATGAAACTTTATACTTGTAAAATGAATATTTTAGTTATTATATTTATTATAATTTGGACCTCAAAAATATACAAATATTATTATACTATTGAATCCCACTTGGTTCATGGAAAGCATACCATAACTTTATTATCTAATTTATGTAATTCTTTTCTCATAAAAGAAAATTATAAATGAAATGTGTTGTATTTTGATTTCTAATTTTTTTCCCCATGTAGTAATTGATTGAAATTAATTTTCTATTTTTATCTTAAAAGGGATAAAAATATGTTAATGGTGTATGAATTTAATTAAAAAATACTAATGTTTTAAATTTGTTGAACCCATTGCAAAATTTTCTGGCTCCACCACTAAAAGTGTACAGGTACTAAGCGAGTTGACTTCCAATCATGCGTTTCCTTTTTGCTGGTGCATTAAAGCAAGTAAAGACAAAGGAAGGTACTTTGACTTGTTTTTTTGCATAATAGGTAATTTGACTGAGAGAAGGAAAAATGAAGTTGTACTGCTAGCCTGGCAAGTGGCAAGTAGCAAGGTTCCAGCCTTAGCAACACCATCTGTGCTCAAAAGTACTTTTGATGCTATTTGTATGAAATCTCCAGTTCTATCGACATTATCACGGGAGATTCTGGACAAAATTAATTTTTGAGACAATTTGATCTTATTAATCACAATCATTTATAATTTAAAAAAATTAGCATTAATTTCAGCCCAAACAAAATAATTACTTGACTATAAAATTTACCAATTTTTATATACTATGATGAAAACCAGAATATTTAAACTTGATCCTTCATTTAAAATCAGGCCCATTCAGCCCAATATTCGTTAAATGTTGTTGGGCCTTTGGGCTCCTAGCTCATAATTGTTTAGATTCGATAAATAGCGATTGATGCTCAGCTGAGTTGCTAACCGTCTGATTCAGGTACGTACCAATGTTCAAGCTATATGAATTGGCACGAAGTAACAGCATCGTCCGATCAGAATCGGACGGTTCAAGTATTTGGAATATTCCTGTTGACCAGTCAATAGGTGGAGCAGCCGAACATTCACATTCCAATTCCAGCATATTTAATATTTACAGAAAACTCACTCACCATCTCTTCTCTCTTTCAATTTCAAAGCGAGAAACTCTCAAACTCATGTCGCTCTGCCTCTAATCGATCAAACCTCGATTGGTTGATCGAGCGATCTCCGACCAGATGGCGATCATCGACCCCTTCGAGCAGGTCATATTGAAGGAGGAGGCGGAGGCGGCGGCGACAGGTGGTGGAGATGGAGATGGAGATGGCGAGGAGGAGGAGGAAGATGCGGAGGTGCTAGTTGATGATGCTCCTCCTCCTCCTCCTCCTAGTTTTAATGAGGAGAATGCTGCCAGGATAGGGTCAGTTTTATAAAATAATAAAATGTCGAGGTGTTTTCGACTTTCTGTTCAGATATCAATAGTTAGATTTTATTAGTATTAGGACACTCTGATATAATAATAATAAGGCGATATTTGCATGTGATTAAATTGCGAAATGGTCCTCAGTTTCAGTTTGTCAATAATTGCAAAGGCTCGTTCTTCATTACTATTGTTTACTACTGAACTGAACACAGGTATGTTTCCTGAAATAGAATAACAAATGAGATGGATTCTATTATTGATAATGATAGGTCTGGGCCTCTGGCATATCGTAATGCTAGGTAATAGGTAGACCTAATTGCAAATTTGCAATGTTGGTTTTTTTTATTTTTTATTACTGCTAAGTTTACTTTTAGAGGACCTGTTGTATGTTGCTAATAATTATTCAAAAAAACAAAAAGGAATTTTACTATCACATATTGGTACTTATAGAATATTGCAATATGATGCATTTGCTGATTTTGATCAAAAGCTAGATTTATGTCTATAATTGCATTAGCTAACACCGTCTTGGCCATTAGGTAACTAATGGTAATAACTTCTATTTGAGTATTTCTAAAAGTAAGTACTTTTGTTGTATTGCAATTACAGAAAAAGGAGGGCCTTTCTGTTTTTCAAAAAATAAGAAGGGTTTTTCTGCTGTCTGTTAATTAGAAGGATCCTTGTGTGGATGCTGTTGTAGCTTTCTTATTAATCTTATAGCTCTACTTTACCTTTTTTGTTGAAACATTTTTCAAGTACTTGATTGTTCATTTTGCTCCTAGCAAGCCACGAGAAATTTCCTAGTTTAGTTTTGTTTGTAAATCTGTTTTTTTCTGGTTTTACTTTTTGAGTTTTGGCAGGGCCCTTTTACAAACTTTCACTGAGGAACAGATGAAACGTTATGAAGCATTCAGGAGATCTGGATTTAATAAATCTAAACTGAAAAAAGTAAGTGCCATAGCACTCTTTATTTATTCATTATTGGTTATTATTTTTATTTAACTTTTGTTCCTATGAGATAAAATATGTATCTGAGAAGAAATACATGCTCACAAAAGGAAAAACTCAAAATAAGAAACAATGTGCTTGTAAGTCAGTATCTTTCTGTCATGTATTATGTATCTTTCTGTCATGTATTATGTACTGTGCAGTACCAGGTACTGTTAGAAAATTAAGTTGTTACTCTTTGGCTTTTTTTTTTTTTTAAATGATAGGTCAATTTGTGTTGATTACTTGGATCCAATTTCTTAGTTGTCTCCTTACTTTTCCTCCTTTGTTTTGACAAATGACAGATGGTGGCAAATATTATGGAAAATCAGAAAGTATCTGAAGAGATAAATATTGTGGTGGCTGCACTTGCTAAAATGTTTGTTGGGGACCTTGTTGAGACAGGTAAGTTGAAATTACTTCTACAATTTTATTTGAAACTTTATTCAGATAGTTCCTCCTGAAAGAAAGCTATCGAGTTCATGAGCCATTGAGCAGGAACAGGACCTTTCAGTGTAGTTTATATATGTATATCTAGTATTAAAATTGATGTTGTTATTTTTGCCAAATGCGCATTTGTAAATTCTTATATTTGATTTACTGTGCAAGTAAATTTCCCCCAAAATCTGTGGTTCAATTTTGGTTTTAGGTTCATCAAGTTATGGCCGAAGTTTGCAATCTATACTTGACTAAGGTTGACTAGACAAGCTCTTTTTGAAAAATAATGTTATAGAGTATACTTCCTCCCAACTTTACATTAAACAACCTAAATGTTCTGTTGTGCCAAAAGACCATCCTGGTTATATATAATATACTTCTTAATTTCTCTACACATACCAAATGAAAGAACATTAGGAATAAACTTTGTCCCAGATTATGTCATTTGCTTGTAACTGACACTTCTCTTGTATATTGACTGTGAAAGTTAGGTGCAATCATTTGTTTATCATCTTATAGCATATTATTGTTTTGTAAATGTAAACTTTCTTTCTGAACATGTTATTTTACTTGTAAAATTTTCTTTCTACATTTTATTATGTAATTTTACAAATTACTATACTGTTTTTGTCGATCTTCAATATTTTTCTGTGTCACTTCTGTCAGAGATGTTATTTGTTATTGTGGTTAGATCTCTTACATAGTTGATTCAAATTTGATAATGCAATCTGAAATGTAGCTAGAGTGGTTATGACAGAGTGGCAACATACTGGGCCAATCAGACCATGCCACATTAAAGAGGCATATAGACGGTTGAAGCTCGAAGGAAAGACGTTCAAACGCACAGTTCCTCGACTTTTCTGTTAATTTTGTTTTGAAACGTGACCAAGCTAACTCTGGTTTTATATACTGACAAGTATAGCTTTAGCATTGTGTCGAGACGAGCGATCCATTGTTCTAATATGGCACTTGTTCATGAATTTTGTGCCTTGATCTTCTCTTCTTTTTCTCTGACGTGGTATTATAAAGGAGTGTTGTACATGTTGTTATCTAGAAATTGAACTGCCTTGTTTTGGGATTCTGAGGCAGTTATGGAGCTTGCTGGATGAATTGTAGGCTGCAATCTCAATCGAGGCCTAAGTTTAGGTTTATGTTCTGAAAAGATACTGAATAGAAGTTTTTTAAGTTTTAACAGATAAATAACTTGGAAGCAGTGGCATGCAATTGGCGTCAGGTGGGCTGATTTCATCATTTTCTCTTAAATCGAGTCCATTGGAATATTTTATCAGTAGACTGTAGTTGGGGAAAAAAAATAGCTGGGAATTATTCATACTGACCTTTTAAAGCTCGATATAATCATACAACAAGGGTTATACGATTAATCCTGGGCCAGTATCACATGGTCTTATTAATCAAATCGAAATTGTTTTAACCTAAAATGAATGCATGATTTGAATCTACTTTTCACTTTAGGATTTTTAATCTATGATAGAAAATTGATTTGGAGAGCCGCTTGAGTGACAGCCCTGCTATAGCCTATACCTAACCTTAGAAAGATTCAGAAGTATTAAACGCCATTATTTTCAGTTTATTGCCAAATGGCAAATGCTAAGTGGGTTAATTTATACACCATGCGGCGTGCATTCGCGCGCAGATCCCAAAAAACAACCTGATGGTTTCAAAATTAGATTTAAGTATTTAACAAAGCAATAAACCTTATCGAAAGTAGACGTTGACTAACGTTCCTCTGCCACTCCCAATCCTCAACAATTCAAAAAGGAGGTAAGTTCTCTCAAAAAATAGAGGTAAAATTCAGCAGAGGTGCCTCAAAATTTCAAAGATTAACATTAGAGGAACCTCATATATTGATGTAATAATTCATCTGCCATAAAATTCTAACGTACGATCTTGACCGTTCACTAAATAATTTTGTGTTCATGTTAAAAGACCCTTACAGCAACATCTCTATCATCAAAATTAAGGCCACGGATTATCATAGTGATTTCTCGCCTAACTAAATCTCTGAGATTCTATTTGTTAAAGAAGTAAATAGAACGAATCTCAACGCAATACAGCAACATCTCAAATTTATTCGGCTACTGATGTAATAACAGCTTAAAGGATTCTCGTCCATAATCAGAGTATTAGACCTTTGAATTTGTCATCCAGTTCTGGTTTATCTCATTTTCATTTTCAGTAAATTAGACTATTGTGATTTGTACAGATCCTAATTCCAATCAACGTGCCTGTATTCATTGCTGATCAAATTTTTACGAATAAAATAGTGAACTTTTAATGCTTTAACTCCATTGTATCAATTTACATTTTGTTGCGTGATTCTTCTACAAAACTAGCGACTTTTATAGACTCTGTCAAGATAATGACGGAGGAAAGACCTTTTGTTTCCAACAAAAAAATGTTATAATTAATATTATTAATTAATTAATATGTGGCCTATATGATTTAATCTGAACCATTCATTCTTAAAGGGTGCATTGGATTTTGATGGAAAATCCAATGGACCAGATTCACTGAATTTAGATCCCTTCAATTGCCTTGGTTATATATATACTTGTTCTGTCATAAAAAAGGCACCCTTTCCCTTTAATTTCGGCCATTAAGAAAATTAGACAGAAAAAGAAAGGAAAAACGCCATTCTGCCATCATTAAGGACCAAGGAAAATTGGAGAAGATCGATTTTCCGCCTTACGATGTCGTCTCTCCAATCCTGTAAGTTCTAACTTATGAATCTATTTAATTTTATATGAATTACGTTGATTCTAGGATGTTAATTAGAAATATTATTATGAATTAATATTTTACGTCTATCATTTGGTATCAGAGCGGTACGTAATTTCATATAAAATTCTTATAAATATTTTTTTTTTCGGATTCAATTACTGAATTTAATAGTATTTTTCGTATTTAAATCAGTAATTTAATGATAATTTCCGAATCAGTATTTGATGGAATTTTACAGAATTATTTTCGTAATTATTCTCTGTGTGCAAATTGGAGATGGAAATCATTAGTTTCTTTGATTCCTTCTTTGCCTTCACATATGCACGAAACGGAAAGAGAGAGAAAGAATAGATGCTTGCCATATGAATTTTGTGCGTCAGTCTTGATTGTATACAAAGGGGTAGAATAATTTCTCTGTCCAACCAATATCACAGCCCTTTATTTTGGCGACCGTTCGCAAAGTTAACAAAAATTTCACGAAATTGCTTTATTTGGTTCGGATCTAGGAAGGATGAATTAACTTACACCTCAATTGTATAGGATCATGCTAACTATTATATCCCTTCTCTTTTCTTTACGCGTAAAAACGCGTCTCTTCATCTTTTCTGGTCCCCACTAAATCCTGTATTTTATTACATGCTATTTTGGCCTGATTAAGCAACATCTTTAATTGGTTTTATTATTTTACCATTCACGTGGGATAAGCTAAGTGGGTTTTATTATTATCACGTAGGAATAGGATTTGATAATTTATAAAAGTCCTTTCTGAAAACCGTATAATAAATATATTTTATGGTTTTAAATATGATAATAAAATTTATTAAAGATATGATTTTATATTATATATATCAAGTAACCCAACGGAACTATGTTATATATAATTTATTGTCATATAAATTTACTTTTAATAATTGGTTGTTATCAATTTTACCAACTTTAATTGTGACTGCCATTTTATTAAAGGGAACTATGTTTTACATTATGTCTATTGTATTACTTATGTTTACATTTAATAAATTATAAATGTCAATTTTACCAACTTTAATTGTCAAATATAATTTATTAAATGAATTTCGTCTTATGTTTTTCAATTTATTTCTGCCCAACGGTGATATAAATTGATTTTAGTGGATCAACTATTAAACCTGAAATATTAATTGGCGTTTTATTATTTCAGATAAGTTAATTATTAGTCCCCTAATTATAGTTGATCTAATTTATTTAATTTTATATGTATGTGGATTTTAGTTAATAGTAAGCATTTTATTTGTCATGAATTTGCAGCATTGAGCAATATTAGTAATCAAATCACTGGAATAACACCATTGAATGGAACTAATTTTTCAACTTGGAAAGAGCAAATTGAGATTGGTCTTGGTGTTCTTGAAATAGACCAAGCATTACGTTTGGATAAACCTGAAAAACCAAAGGATGATGCTGCAGATGAAGAAAAAACTGCTTATGCAAAATGGGAGCGTTCTAATCGCATGTCTCTCATGATTATCAAAAGCACCATTTCTTTGGCTATTCGGGGAGGCATTCCTGAAAAGAATATTGCTGGTGAACCTTTTACTGCTAAAGAATTTTTAGCCTCTGTTGAGGAGCAGTTTAAGAGTACATCAAAGGCTAATGCAAGTGCTCTCATAATGAAAATGCTCACTACCAAGTATAATGGGACTAGCGGTGTACGTGAACATATCATGATGATGAATGATATGGCCGCAAAATTAAATGGCATGGACATGGCAATTTCTGAGGGATTTTTGGTTCATTTCATTATGACTTCTCTTCCTGCTCAGTTTGGTCCTTTCAAGATCAATTACAACACGCAGAAAGAGAAGTGGAAAATGAGCGAATTGATTGCCATGTGTGTTAAAGAAGAAGAAAGGCTTAAGACTGAAAAACCTGACTTTGCACATGCTGCCATTGAAAGTCCAAAACAGAAAAACAACAATGGTAAAGGAAAGAATAAGAAAGATAATGGTCTTGGTGTTAACAAAGCAAGTACATCTGGTACAAAACGTGTTTTTAAGTGCAATCACTGCAAGAAACCTGGACACGTAAGGAAGGAGTGTACCAAGTTCAGAGCGTGGCTTGCCAAGAAGGGTAATGATTTTAATTATATGATTTGTGAGTCTTTTTTAATTGATGTTCCCTTAAATACGTGGTGGGTTGACACTGGTGCCTCTGTGCACATTACGAACTCATTGCAGGGATTCCTTTCCGTGAGGATGCTGGAAAAGGGAAAAAGGAAGCTTAAAGTAGCCAATGGATTAGAGGCTGAAGTAGAGGCCGTAGGAACTCTTCGTTTAGTCTTGAAGAGTGGCTTTATTCTCTATTTGCATGATGTAGTTTATATTCCTAGTGTGATTAGGAATTTAATTTCTGTTTCTAGACTTGATGCTTGTGGTTTTATGTTTCAGTTTGGAAATAATGAGTTGAGACTATATCGTAACTCTAAGTTTGTTGGTTCTGGATTATTATGTGACAATCTATATAAATTATGTTTGGATTTTTCCTTTTCTGATTCTTTATTGTCCCTGAATGTTAATAGTGTTGATCACAAACGTGGCACAAAGAGAAATCGTGATATTGGATATTCTTCCAAATTATGGCATCGCAGATTGGGTCATATTTCAAGAGATAGAATGCAACGTCTCATTAAAAATGAAATTCTCCCAACATTAGATTTTTCTGATTTTGAAAAATGTGTTGAATGTGTTAAGGGAAAATTTGTTAAGGGAAATAAGAAAGGAGCCACTCGAAGTGGGGGACTATTGGAATTAATTCACACCGATATATGCGGTCCTTTTCCCACTCCGAGTCTCAACGGACACAAATCATTCATTACTTTTATTGATGATTACTCACGCTATGCTTACGTGTTCTTAATTTCTGAAAAATCTGAGGCACTAGACAAATTTAAGATTTTTAAGGCTGAAGTTGAAAATCAGCATAATCTTAAAATTAAAGTAGTGCGATCAGATAGAGGCGGTGAGTATTATGGTAGGCACACTGACTTGGGTCAAAGTCCAAGTCCATTTGCTTTGTTTCTTCAAGAAAGTGGTATTATTCATCAATTCTCTATGCCGGGTGATCCTCGGCAAAATGGAGTGGCTGAAAGGCGTAATCGTACGTTAATGGATATGGTACGAAGTATGATATGCAATACCACTTTACCAGAATTTTTGTGGTCTGAGGCTTTAAAAACAGCAACACATGTTCTCAATCGAGTTCCTAGTAAATCCGTTCCAGCAACACCTTATGAATTGTGGACTGGAAGAAAACCACAACTAGGATACTTACGTGTGTGGGGCTGTCCTTCTGAAGCAAAAGTCTACAATCCACAAATTAAGAAACTGGATTCGAAAACCGTTAGTTGTTCTTTCATAGGTTATCCAGAGAGATCCAAAGGTTTTAGATTTTATTGTCCCTCACATACCACTAGAATAGTTGAGACAAGACATGCAGTATTTTTTGAAAATGGCAACATTAGTGGGAGTAATGAAAAACGAACTATAAACCTCGATGAAGAAGACCGAATTTATGTTCCAACTTCGGTCATTTCAGAGGCTACAAGTTATGTTTCTCCTTTATTACTAAATGAAGGTACTAATGTTAGTAATGTTCCTAACAATGAAGAGGT
Organism: Rhynchospora pubera; assembly: GCA_028095005.1. Lineage (NCBI taxonomy): Eukaryota > Viridiplantae > Streptophyta > Magnoliopsida > Poales > Cyperaceae > Rhynchospora > Rhynchospora pubera. The sequence goes on along the minus strand of CM051459.1, from coordinate 353,323,494 downwards.
ACCTTTGCTGCCACAAGAACCTTTACGCAAGTCACAAAGAGAACGAAAATCTGCAATACCTGATGATTATATTGTATACCTTGCTGAAGAAGGTGGCGATATCGGTCATGGAGATGATCCTATCTCCTTTAAGGACGCCATGAAGAGTGATAAGTCATCTCAGTGGCTGGAAGCCATGAATGATGAGATGAACTCAATGCAACAAAATGATGTTTGGGACCTTGTTGAGTTACCTAAAGCCGTTAAACCCGTAGGATGCAAATGGGTTTACAAAACTAAAATCGATTCTCATGGTAACATCGAAAGATACAAGGCCCGACTGGTTGCTAAAGGCTTTACGCAACAAGAAGGTATACATTATGATAATACTTTTTCTCCTGTCTCAAAGAAAGATTCATTAAGAATTGTTTTAGCTCTTGTAGCTCATTATGATCTCGAGTTGCATCAAATGGACGTGAAAACCGCATTCCTTAATGGTGACTTGCATGAAGAAATTTTCATGAAACAACCTGAAGGTTTTGTTGTTAAAGGCAAGGAACATATGGGCTGCCGGTTGAAACGATCAATTTATGGGTTAAAGCAAGCTTCAAGGCAGTGGTATCTTAAGTTTGATGAGGTCATAACAGAATTTGGATTTCAAGAAAACACTTTTGATCAATGCATATATCTCAAGGTTAGTGGGAGCAGATTTATCATTCTTGTTTTGTATGTGGATGACATTTTGTTGGCAAGCAGTGATTTAGACATGTTGTACGAGACAAAACGTTTTCTTTCAAAGAAATTTGAAATGAAGGATCTTGGTGAAGCCTCTTATGTCATAGGCATTGAAATTCACCGTGATCGGTCTCGTGGTCTCTTAGGTTTATCACAAAAGGCATATATCGAGAAAATGCTTAAGCGCTATAACATGCAAAATTGTTCTCCAAGTGTTGCTCCCATTTTCAAAGGTGACAAATTCAGCAAGGCTCAATGTCCCAAAACTGAATCAGAACGTAAGCAAATGGAAAATAATGAGTATGCTTCGGTTGTTGGAAGCTTAATGTATGCTCAAGTTTGCACACGTCCTGATATTGCGTTTGTAGTTGGCATGCTCGGCCGATATCAATCAAATCCAGGACTGGATCATTGGCGAGCTGCTAAGAAAGTCTTACGCTATTTGCAAGGGACTAAAGACTACATGCTTACTTACCGAAAGTCCGATAACCTTGAGGTCATTGGTTATTCCGATTCGGATTTTGCTGGATGTGTAGACACGAAGAAATCCACATCAGGATACATATTCATGCTTGCAGGGGGACCAATTTCATGGAAGAGTGCCAAACAGTCCTTAGTTGCATCTTCCACTATGCAAGCAGAATTTGTGGCGTGTTTTGAAGCTACTGGTCAAGCAGTTTGGTTGAAGAATTTCATACCTGAACTTCAAGTAATTGAGAGTATTGCAAGACCACTCACGCTATTTTGTGATAATGAGGCTGTTGTTTTCTTCTCTAAAAACAACAAGTCTAGCGGTGCTACTAAATGGATTGACATCAAATATCTTGTTGTTAGAAGAAAAATTAAGGATAATGTTATTATCATACAACACATCAATACAAAAGCTATGTTAGCTGATTCTCTAACAAAAGCACTACCACCTACTCTTTTCAAAGAGCATGTAGCCGGCATGGGTTTGGTTAGTGACTTGTGATGTTGTAATGAACAATAATGTATTAATTAAGTTATGTATTGAAGCTTCATTTATGTATTGACTGAATTTAAATTGTTTGCTTATTTCTTATGTTTGCGCATTAATGTAATTTATATAAGCAAATATATTTATGTGGATCGAATGAATTTAATTAACCATATGTTGGAAAGAATGCCATTTCTATAATTAATAGGGATCAAATAACAGTTTTAGTTATTTTGATTATATTAGTTTAGTTTGGTATTTCTAACTGAACAAGGTTTATGTTTTATTGGCCAATTATGAATTTATGTTTCATTATGATATTTTATAGGCCAAGTGGGAGAATGTTATAATTAATATTATTAATTAATTAATATGTGGCCTATATGATTTAATCTGAACCATTCATTCTTAAAGGGTGCATTGGATTTTGATGGAAAATCCAATGGACCAGATTCACTGAATTTAGATCCCTTCAATTGCCTTGGTTATATATATACTTGTTCTGTCATAAAAAAGGCACCCTTTCCCTTTAATTTCGGCCATTAAGAAAATTAGACAGAAAAAGAAAGGAAAAACGCCATTCTGCCATCATTAAGGACCAAGGAAAATTGGAGAAGATCGATTTTCCGCCTTACGATGTCGTCTCTCCAATCCTGTAAGTTCTAACTTATGAATCTATTTAATTTTATATGAATTACGTTGATTCTAGGATGTTAATTAGAAATATTATTATGAATTAATATTTTACGTCTATCAAAAAATATTTTGACAAAACCATACAATAACGTAAAATTTAAAAAAAATAAAAAACTTACTATTGAAATTATTATGCAGCTACTTTTCATCATAACTTACTGGAATTATTACGAAGCTGCTTTTTAACACGACAACATCTGAGAGTCCGAAACCAAGGTCAAATTGTATAAATTAGGACATAACTCCTTGTCACGTAATTATACGGAATTGGAGCCGGGGATATGAATATCCATATATATGTATAGAAATGAATGATTATGAGAATGCGCATAAAAAATATTTGATCGTGCTGTGCAAACTATCATGAAGAACTTTATTTTTCTTTTTTTTATATTTTGGCGTTGTGCTTCTTATAATAAGTTTGATATCATTTAATGAAAATCAAATGTGGGTGGGATGAAGAGAGTGCGAAATTAATAACATTGCATCACTCATATTTTTTTGTAATAAATTAGAACTTATAGTAAAGCATGTTTAATGTTTCTACATGTTCTTTTATTTTGTTGATAATCTTTTTCATAAAAAACTAGATAAGTTAAATTCTTGTAGTTTCTTTAAAAAAAAACTAAATTCTTATAGTTGAATAATATACGCTCTGATATATGGAATATCGTCTAATGTAATAATTTGAAATTGCAAGGACTATAAAAGCTGAATTGATCTTAGAACATTCTAAAATCAATCTTATAACCAAAATCAGGGTAAAGAATAAAGTGCAATAGTGCATGCATAGCATAATGATGTTCAATGTATTTGAGCAAATCAAGTCAACAATGACAGGTTGACCAACAACTGAAATTAATGAAGAAAAACCTTTTCTTGCCCCCATCAAAAGAAAAATTTGAAGAGAAGCCTTGCGACACCACTTAGAGAGGAATTCTCTTTCATCGTAGAGAGAGAGAGAGATGGTAAGCCCTTGAATCAGATCTGGACCGAGAGAGGATTTGAAGATTAGACGAAAGGAAACCTGGACGAAATCATGTTCCTAAATTATGGTCGGAGCCATAATTAAAAATGGAAAAGTGATAAGATGTCTCCCACTTGTTTAAAAAAAAAATGGTCAGAACCATCTGAGCTGAATAGCCTGAATTTCCGTACATATCTCCTATATCTTAACCGTCTGATTAATTTAAGATCGGAGCAGATCAAATCCTCACAAATCAGACGGCTAACTATTAAGAGATGGCAAAGAGACATACAACTCGCTCTGCGCTCAATCATCCACCAAACATAAAAAAGCAAGGATCTAAGCGACTAAGCCCAATAATTATTACATCAAAATCTCCAGGAAGCTTCCTTCCTCTTTCCTATTCTATTCCCATGTCTTTTTTTTTTCTTTTTTCTTTTTTTCCCTTTTTTCCCTCCTTTTTCAATCTTCTTGAATCTCTCTCCCTGGTGTAAGCGTTGTTAGAAGGCGTATTATAGGACTTAGGATCTTGCATATTGACTTCCATTTTCTTATTGCGGTATAAGTTTGAAAAACCTTATTATTTTTATTACTTTTTATAGTTTGGCTGCTCTCCAATTTACTTCTGGAAAATTGAAATTGTTTGATTTTGATGTATGCACAGGTTGGGAAGCTTGAATTGATACAACAAGGCTGAGGTGAGAGAAAATAAAACAATTGTGGCTCGATTATTTCAATTCCAACAATTTCTATTTACAGTTTTTTTTTTAAAAAAAAGTAAGGGATGCAACTTACGCTGGAAGTGAAAAACAAATAAAATGTGAATATACTACATTTATATCTTTTTGAATAAATAATGTTTTATTTAAAAAAATAAATCATGTTTATGGATATCATGCTCCCTAGCTATGCATCATAATATTGGATTCATTCATAATTCCGCACAACACGCTGCAGATAATTATAATGTTCTTCATTAAGAAAGGGCTGAAGTTCGGATTCCCTACTAAAATCTTGGGGTGTGTTTGGTAAGGTCGGAAATAGGAAATAGGAATAAAAAATTTCGGTTTACGTGCTTATTTTTATTCTTATTCTTGTGCAACCCAAATAACACAAGAATAAAGAATAAGGGCCCTTATTCCTATACTAACAAAACCATGATATAAAAATAAGGAATAAGAATAAGCACGCAAACCGAAATTTCTTATTCCTATTCTCTATTCCCGGCTCATCCAAACACACCCCTGGATTCGGATCCTCCAATTTTGTACGGCATTTATTGCTCAGAGATGTTTTCTCCAGGTTGAGTCAAACTAAATCGGTTTAATTTCATAGAGCAAACCAGGTTTCATGCAACATATATGCACCATAGGTTTTCTATATATATATATATATATACACACACACACACTTTCCATATCACAAATATTCCAGAGTTGGATGGTGTCTGATTATAGAAATTTTTACCAAAAAATTTATAATGCATTTGTATTTTTTATATAAAATGTTCAAAGTTCTGATTTTGATTCCATGATTCTAATACGTATTTTATTCTAATTTAATCTATCTATCAATGTAATTTCCATATACCTTTTTAGTACTTTATTACACATGTAAATAAACAATTATACTGAATTTTGAAAACCTAATTATAGTGGATGGTCCACAAATTTAATATTTGCATCAGTTACACTTACATACCATTATCATAGGTCATGAAAATCTACTTGATTTCAATTGAAAACTTCTTTTTCATTCCTTGAACACGATAAAGGAACTCGCATTTCTTCTCTCTCCGGAATCAACTAGCTTGAACCAAAAAGAAAGGAAAAGAACAATAAGCCTCAGTTGGATGGATCAAAAAGTTTATTGTCCGAAATCGCTCTCATAGATTGTAATTTGTGAGAAATCAAGTTATTACGTCCATAAACAGCTAGGTCGGCATATTAGTGAGCCATTTGATTTCTTAGTTCTTACAATGTTTTGAAAATCGGATTGAACTGATCAATTTGACCAATTTAACACAAAACAGCCACCCGTCTGGTCCATTTTCGGCTTCAAAACAGATCGCTTGTTGAATTGGTGTGAATCGAACAAAAACATATTAAAAAAACGAAATAAATTGTTAACTCGAATCTATCGATTTAAACTGCAGCTTGACCGGTTGAAGGTCACAATGCTGTGTTATGTTTGCACCTTGACCGATTGAAGGTCACAATGCCGTGTTATGCTTGCAAAACAGAACCTTAAATAATACATGAGATAAATTAGTCTGGAAATGAAAATCATATAGCAACTTTTCAATACATAACGCATACAACATGTTGATCTCCATGAGGTCAAGTAGCTCAGTAGTAAGAGCATTAGGCTGGCTTCCACGAGATCAAGGGTTCAAGCCCCGCATGCACCTTTAATTTTAAAAAAAAAGTTGGATGGCAAAGACTTCTCTCTTTCTTCAAAAAAAAAAAAAAACATGTTGATCTCATCATGAAAGATAATTTTTTGCGGTTTTTGTATTTTGGAAGGTGAAAACACCTCCATGAATTCCTGATGTCAATGAGCTTCCTCTTCAGCTGGATCAAGCTTGAAAAAGGATGGATGAGAGGCGACATCCATGCAAAAAATGTGTCAAAAATAAAAATGCTACTAATATATGGCATATTTATGGTGTTGTTTTTCTTAAGACTCTATTTGTGTTTTGTGCTTGTTCTTTGTGACCGTATGAGATCGTTTGGGTCTAGTGCGAAGTGTAGGGAATAATAAAAGGGGACATATGCCAGTATCATGCAACTTGAGGGTAGAACTATTCTATTAAACTCTACTATATTTTTGCAATAAGACTTTGTATGTTTTTTAACTTTCTTCAATGAAAGTGGTAGAGCACTGAAAGCTCTACTTGTTTCAAAAAAAAAAAAAACTTCCCTGGTTCAAATATTTGCCATATTGCTTTTTCGCAACTGATTGTTGACCCAGCGAGTCATATTGAAACGTAACATTCCCTTTCAACAGGATTGTGTAATGTGTATTATGTCATCTTCATGTCCTTGAGACATGATCACATCTTTTCTTTCAATGCGATTAAGTTGTGCAGCTACGGAACAAGGGCTCCGTTTGGATGGTGTGAGAATAAGAGCAATAAGGGAAAAAGTATTGGAAAGTGTGTAATTTGGTGAAAAGTTTGGATTGTTTATAATAAATTTAGAAGTAGGAAGAAACTATTCTCTTTTTTCTGCACCCATCCAAACAGAACCAAGGTGAAGATCCATTTTTCCAAGAGGCATCAACTAGTTTCAATGAGCTGCAAGCACTTTTACTTGATACTTTACATAATGTACACAATCATTCCATAAGCATTAGAGAAATACTGTCAATTAATTGACAGTCATGTGGATTCTCTAGCTAGAAAAGGAATAATCATATCTTAAGAGCTGAAACAAGAGACTTGGAGTCACTGTTACACTAGATACTCTCACAACAAGACCAGTTCAGGAAGCACTGCTATGATTTTATTTTTTTTTTTCTGTTTTGTTTCCTTTTCTTTGGTTTTCACTTGGTAGCCTCTGCAAAGTTTTATCTTTTTTTTTTTAAGAAAAAAGACATTTTAATGTTCTTTCTATTTATTCCATTCCATACTTCTCCATAATTTATTTAGGCTTTTAAATTTGAACCTCAGTAAACGAAAATTTTAGTTTATAGATTTGATTGTTTAAGCAGATTTGTATATCGTATGAATTGAATCCTTTTAAATTTTAGTTGTAAAAGAAAATCAATAATTTATTTGACGGCGAGATATTTTTTTTTCACACTCTATTGGTCGTAATTTCTCTGTGTAATTTGAACTCAAAAATATGATACACAAATTTACACACTAAAAAGGGTTTTTTTCCATGTAGAGATTGTTTTATTCTGTTTTATAGTAATCTATTATCTATATTTAGTCCGTACTTGAAATTTAGATGGGTGGTTTCGGTTTTTCTTTCAATAACGAATCCATAATGTTGATGGCGCAAGCATTCATTACTCAAACACAGAAAATATCATAATCATGACCCATCATTTTATGGTTTACTGAAATATATTTATTCAATTTTCAACCATCAATTCTCGCCTTGATCTTTACCTTAAAAATAACTAAAAACAAAACAACAAATTTCTAAAATTACCCCTCTTTTAATTCTAACATCCCCACTTGGCTTTTTCAAGTAAATTTTACCTTCACTTTTCAGGATACGTTCTAGATTTTTGCCAAATTAATCGAACCATAAATTTTCGTACTAGTTTTTATCATATAGAGATTGGAATTAATAAATGTACCCTTAGCAGTAATTACGAAATAATAACAACAATAATAATAAATTCAGAGTAAATCTATTGTGAACCATGCTTCATATTAGCTTCCGTGCACCATGACCGTTTTGATCGGTACTTTCACAAATTGTCAAATCTAATTTAACCATCCCAATCTATATATTTAAATCTCATAGCAAAAAAAAATTTTAAATTTTTGAAATATTTTTACTATTTTTTTTCGAATTTTTTAACACTTTCCATTTTGCTTAGGCTCTGATCGGAAGAGAGAAGAACGAGAAAAGATTTCATTTCAACGGAAAAGAAAAGAGAAGATTTTTCACTCGAAATCATTTCCGTTGATCGGCGAAGGAAGCTGGAATTTTCGTGCGATTTTGATCAGCAACCAATCGGAGGAGAGAGAAAGAGGGAGGAGAAGCGGCGAGCGACGAATTCTCGCCAAATTTCGACGTTTTTGGCGAGAGTTCCGTACGGGATTTGGAGCTCGTGAAATCGCGCGAAGTCGTTTCTTTTCCTCCATTCTCCTCTCTTCCGATCACATTTTTCAAATCGCACGAATTCCATTTCCAAATCGTACGATTATTTTCAGCGTTCCGATCAGAGCCTTATAAATATACTAATTTATAAGCCAAAAATGGCAGGTTTTAAAAAATTCGAAAAAAATAGTAAAAAATTTATAAAAATTGTAAAATTTTATTTGTTATGAAATTTCAATATATAGATTGAATTGGTTAATTTAGATTTGTCAATTTGCAAAATTACCGATCAAACGATCGTAGTGCACGGAACTCTCTATGCATCATGGTTCACAATAGATTTACTTATAAATTCAAATATAATTTACCCCGTGCAAGTGCAAGAATTCAAACTAACTCCGTGCAAAATTCAGATCCGCTGCTGCGCGACACAGCGTGTCGCGCGGTACGCTGGCCGTCTGATTAAGATCCAATGGACAAGGGAGCCCCGTGCATGTAACCTAGATTGATAGGCCCGTAAAAAGTGAACCGTCCGATCAAGATCAGACGGCTCGTAGTGCGCTACACGCTGTGTCGCGCAACAGCAGAGTCGGATTGCTCCGTGCAAGGTGCCGTGCAACCTATCTTTTATCCGAGAGTTATGTCGTCTTACCCAATCTGCACAGTACGATACAAAAAAGTCTACAGAAGATCCGCCACAGAAAATCGACCATATATTTCGCAAGGTTCAACCGTTCAAGCACCAAAACCGCTAATGAAAAACCGCCTGTGAGAAAACCAGGGGCGCCCCAGGTTTTGCGAGATTCCAATGCACAGAAAAGGTACGCATCCACGCATCTCTCTTCCCATAAAAAATGCAAAATAATCTTTCTAAAATGATGAAACCCTTCGGTGCTTTCCCCCAACATTCACCAATCCCTCTTGAATTCGATCAGATCTGAGCTCCTCTCCTCCCAATTCCATCTCTCTTTACCTTCTCCTCTCCGGAATTGTTCGGATCTGGCCATGGTTGCGACAGATCTTGAAGGAAACGAGGAGATCTGGGTCCCACAGGTCAGCGACTCATCCAGATCCAAGTCTCTTTTGGGAAGAGCGCTTCGTTGGAAATTAGTAACGGTGTAAGAGGCGTCGTTTGTGTTCCTTCCTTGAGGGATCAGAGATTAGGTTTACGCTTCGCTTTTAGAAGAGTTTAGATTTAGAAATAAATAAAGAGCAGGGAAATAATAATGTTTGTCAAGATTCGTTTCTTTGTCAAGTTTGAAACTGGGGGTTTCTTAGCCGTTGATTTCGCTGGAGGACAAAATTGGAGGCTTGTTCTGGAATCTGAACCTAAAATTATTAAAAGATCCAAGGAAAAAAAAATCTTTGTTTGAGAAATAATAATATGATTTGTTAGGAGTTGGGACCGATATAAAAAATTGGAATATTTATGGGCCAGACCGGGTAATAAGGCAGGGAGTACGACAGGCACCACATCAGACTCGGTGTACAAGTTTTTCATATGCGCCAATCTGAAACGTGGGGTTCTGTTTTCTACATGTGGGCCATGATGTCAGAATCACAAGTTGTACGTGATCCCTTAATGGTGCAATAAAGGTATAGAAAAAAAAATTACTTTAGTTAGTTGCGTGGTAATTCCGCTGAAAGAAAGAATAATCAAATAGGGGCCTCTTCCTTGTGCACAAAGGAAGAAAATACCAACTTGATGCTTTGTTTGCAAGGAAAATTTTATATCATTATCATATGTATATCATTAATGTTTGTTTGGTTCTTAGTTTCAAGAGACTTTTTGTAAGAAAATAATTAAGCATCATGAGAGTCTTGATATTTCACATATCATCGGTGTTTGTACTAACAAAAAGAGAACAAGGTTAAGTGAAAAAAAAATAGGAAAAAATGTGGAGAAGAAAAAGAAGCAAAGACAGCCACGGCACTGTTGTCCCTATCCCAATCCGAATCTCCTAGTGCCAAAATACTAGAAGAGGCCTGGAGGAGGAGAAGAAACCATCCACAAAACACTACCAGAAGTCCATTTTCTCTCTACACATAGAACAACAGTGTCTCTCCCTCTCTATATCTATTCCCTCCACCAAAAATTCAAAATGCCCCATTTGATTGATCTCCTTCCGGCGATTGGCCTAAAGCTCTGCTGCGGCGATCTTCGATCTTCTTTGCTGTATTCGCAAAATTACTCCGAATCGCTGTCCATGCTTTCCATGCCCTTTAAACCTCTCCTCTTCTGCACCACCAACAAACCACAAACATATTAGAACTTGGAAAATTTAAATTGACGAACTCAACTTGCCTAGAAAAGGAAAACAAAATTTGAAGGAACGAGAAAAGAGAAATAATAAAAGCAGTCAAGAAATGAGAGGGAAAGAGGATTGAGTGTATTGATAACGTCCATCAATAACCTCACCACTTATCACGGAGCAGGGGCCCACAATTGAATAATGAGAAAGCCAAACCTATTACTTTCACCCCTATCTTTAACTAGTAATCTCTCTCCGTTTCAATCACTACTGGAGAATCTGTTTTCATTGCCACATCATCTGACAATAACTTGTGTGAACACACTACAGGAGGGATACTTTATTTAATTTAACTTTTTCAAAAATGGAGAAGAATCAAACGGAATTTTCTAAATACTACAATTTTAAAATAGGACTATATCTTTTGGACCAGGTCTTCCGCATAAATTAAAAGATAACGCCTGAAACGCATTCTAAATAATCACCTAATTAATAGAAAATTGCCCCAAATGAAAACCTAGATTTATTTTGATTTTGAGATTTTACCTTCTTCACGCATTTCTTCTCCCTCACTTCATACCGTCCTTTGGTCAGATCCGAGAGCCACATCCCAGGAAATACGTACTGAAACAAAAAAAAATACAATTGTTCAGAATTAAAATAACAACCAATTTTATTTTAACTTATAAAAATAAAAAGACTAGTATATTCCAAAAGGCATATACCTGGAGAGTCTTGTCAACATTTTTTGCTCTCTTTTTTGGTCTTTGAGGGAGCTTGGTTCCCTTCATGGCAAGAAAATCATCCTCTTTCTCCTTCCGAGACAAAGAGATGTAGATCCGAGGCCACTCAAAGTGCTCAAGCCCACCTTTCTCACCGCCAGTACCGTTGCTGGTGGCCGTCGGATCGTGATCTGACAAATGATGTTGCTTCGCATCGGCCTGATTCATGCCTCCGTCGGGGTGGTGGTGGCCGTTTGACTTGTGGTGGTTCTTCTCAGACTGCTGGGTTCTCTTCTCGCCCCTGGATCGGTGGTGCTCTTCAACGGCCCTGATCATTTTAGATTGACACGTGGCAGGTTAGAATTGGAGGTGGAGTGGTTGAGGTTGGAGGAAAAAAAGGTAAAGGGTTGAGAGAACAATGACAAGGGACCCAAAGAGGCGCGATGGTAGTGCTTGTACCACACTAAAATAAAGAGAATTAAAAGAGAAAGTGGTTCTCTACTTATAAAGCCCACCACACTTGTTGTACCTTACAGCTATGTTAATATGCTTATACTAAAACATAATAGAAAGGAGAGGATGGGGTACAAAGATGGGTGTGTACATATCATATCAACATGGATAAAGTATTGCTATGTGTGCCTATGTCAAAGTTTATTGAAGATTTTCTATCAAAAAACTCCTTTTCCCAAACCAAATATTAATAATTCGTTTGAATTTTGGAAATTATTAATGGAGGGGGGAACTCTTTGAGGATTGTTGGGCTACAAACAGATCTCTCAATAAGAAAAAAAAATGACTCAACAATTTAATAATTGAAGAACACAATTGGAAGAAAAATCGTCTACAATTGAGTTCTTCCCTCTCAAAAAAAATGATAATGATAATACTGCACAACTGTTAATGCTCATAGACACGTGTATGCAAGAATCAACATTCAAAACCACACACCACAGAAATCTAAAACAAGATAGACCTGATTCTGACTATAATCCAACTGCCTAAAATAACAACTGTTTAAAAATAGAAAATTATGACCAATAACTGCAAATATTGACAAGTATTTGAAGGATAAATATTTTTTTTGAAAATTAGCAGGAATTAATTTGAGGAAAAAAATTAAAAAAGAGAGAGAGTAGAGGGATCTTATCTAACCCCATTGATTTCCACAAGGACAAACCACTGGCAGCTCACCAGAGAAACAAAAACAAATAAAATATCAATTGCTGCTCCCACCACCATCACCCCATCTAAACCAAATGACCAAGGGCATAAAAGTCAAATCACTGTAAGACCATTCTATACGGATTTTAGGGCACCCTATAAAAGGACTAATAAGTTGAAGCTTTCACAATGCAAGGGCTTCTTAATAAATTTAAAATTACAAACTAAATAAAGTGTGTATTTGCCTAAAAGAGTTCTAAAACTCGTTCAAAATGGAACTAACACGTTATGTTTTTCTGAAAGGCAAAGGCAAATCCCGGCATTTTCATTACAAAAAATGAAGAGAATATAAACACCCAAAAAGACTAATAAAATTAGAAAAAACTGAGGACTTATCCGAAAACCAATCTTCCCCTTGAAAGAAAATGCACCCAAAACCAAAACCAATCTAACTTCCCAAATTCTAAACACACCGAGAGAGATAAGCATCTCCTCCAAATTAAATGAAAATGCAAAATAACAAAAATTTACCAAAACCAAGAAATATTACCTATGGTGGTTAGGCAAAGAGGCGGCGGATCTGAGATTGGCGCCTCTCGTATAGGATCCGACTGGAGCCTGAGGCGGAGGCATGAGCTTGTCAGCAGTCGTGGTCCCCACAGAAGATCGGCGTTGGATCTTAGACGACCTCAGGTGGGACGACGCGGAGTCGTCTCCGGCTTGGGCCGTGCGGGGGCCACGAGTCCGCTTGTTGTGGCCCCACTGGAGCAGTAGATCCCCACCATTGATTTCTCCATGACTCGCCGAGGTGGATGTCGATGGAGCTTCCGGAGGGGATCTAGCGCCACGCAATGACTTCGCCTCTGAGTTTGGAGAGAACCGAGCTTGGTTTTGGGTCGGGTTTGAGTTCGAAACGAGTGTCGGGTTTGGATTCGGAGCGAGGTCGGGTTTCCTTCCCGTGGTCGCCGCGGGAAGAGGAAGGCAATCTGGGCTTAGTCTCTGGTATCTGTGAAGAAACAAAATGAGCGAAATGAGTGAGAATTCATGTGGATCATGTTGAATTTGAGGAAAATTTTTACACAGATGAAGTTGCATTTTGTGAAAGTTTCAAGAAAAGAATTCAGGTCTCAATCTACACAAATTTGATAAGAAAAGAGGTAACATACGAACCCACCAATTTTTTTCAGTGGGATTGAACACATGAAATAGTTATTCCTGAAAAAAACGCACATCTTTAGAATCAATGAAAGCTATAGGAAGATCAGTGTGAGAGAAATTTTAGCAAAACCAACAAAAACTGTAGATTATCTACTCTGATTTGTAAAATTTCAGGTTCAAGTCGAGAAAAACTGTAGAAATTACTACGATATTCAAAGTAATTAGGAAAATAGCTTGAAGAAAGCTTTCTCCATTGGCAGATGAAATCCAAAAAGGTAGGTTGAATAACTAAGGAAAACACAATCCTTGTATAATGCAGGCAATCAGAGGTCCATGAATAGAACTTCTGAAAGAAGGAAATCAATCTATCAAATCGTAAACTGAATTTGATAAAAAACCAATATAAATCGAAATTAGTAGAAAACACTAGCACTTTTCAAAAAGTTCAAAAACCATGTATTCCAGTTGAGTCCAATCAAAAGAAAAGTCCCAAAACCACAAAAAAAACGAAATCAACGCTGAGGTATCATACATAAACAATTTCATCAACAAAGATCGATAAGGAAGAGAAGAAACTACAAAGGCTCGATCTGAAAGAAATCGAGGTACAAAACACCACCAAAGTGGTGGCGAGAGTGAGTGTAGCAAGGATCTGAAAGAAACCTCATCATGTCAAATGCCGTGGGGATTGACGCAGCGCTCTCTTCAAATCGCGACCTTGAAACAAGCTCGCATCAATGGCGATTTGGCGACTCTTTCAGTGGAAGAAGCTACGCCTTTCGTCGTTTCTCTCGCTGATTCGAACTGAGCGAGATACTTAATCGACTAATTCCTCAAGAACGTGTAGAGAAATCAAATCAAAAGAGATTAAAGAAAGAAAGAAGAGAAGAGAAAGAGAAAGAGAGGAGCGCCAGCAGCAGCAATGGCGATTGAAGCAGAAACGAGAAAGGAAGGAGAGGAGAGAGGTCTCTAATAAGCGCTTTATCAAACGCGCTATTCCTATATTGCCCCTCACACTCCCCTTTATTACGTAAATACCTCACCATTCTTCTACCCAAACTGCCCCTGCTTCTTTTGGGTTTTTTCGAATTTAGTATTCATTTCAGGGGGTATTACGTAAAATAAAGCGCCTTCATGCGTCCTGATTCGTCTCCCTCTCTGTATTAACAGGCGTGCGGGGTCGACGACGCAACGATCCAATCCCATCAACGTAACTTAAATCTACACCGTCCATTCTGATCAGAATCTCCATCTTTGCATCTGACGAGACGCTAACGCTAGTATGCTACCCGAGTAAAAATTATTATTTATCGGACGGCTCTTTTCTACCGATCTGAAACGAACGGTTCAGATATGATTCGATCTGTCCAGTTCTAACCGTTCGTTTTCGGAATAAAATAATAAATAATAATTTAGTCCGTTCCAATTGAAACACGGGTCACGCGGTTACAGGACACTGGCTGCCTTCCGCTGCAAGGAATACCTTGGTCCCACAAGTCATAGTAACTCCTTTCTTTGCATCAACAACACCGAGCGTATACAAAATACCATAGCAGCAACAGCGCTGCTCCACCAAATTTTCGCAGACCTGGTCCACGGGTGCTTATTAACAACAGCTCTTAAATCGTGCAATTAGAATCTCTGAAACGTATAGACCGGGCACAAATAGATTTCTGTGGCACCATGTGTTCGTGACGCAGTTATGGTCTCATCTCTGGGGTATTGAGATTTGAGATCAACGGATGTCATCTGATTTGGAAAATTTCAACGGTCAATTTCGGTTTAGGTCTTCCTAACTAAAAATTCAGATCCGCTGCCGCTGTGTCGCGCGGTACGCTGGCCGTCTGATTAAGATCCAATGGACAAGGGAGCCCGTGCATGTAACCTAGATTGATAGGTCCGTAAAAAATGAACCGTCCGATCAAGATCAGACGGTTCGTAGTGCGCTACACGCTGTGTCGCGCAACAACAGAGTCGGATTGTCCTAACTAATTGTACGAGACGGGTGGTTATTTTACACGGCTCCTCCAGAGAGGATTGATTATCTGATGATTTTGATTGTGCTATTTCGTGTGGCGGTCCTCTGACAAGGAGAGAACATCCCAAACTCTAAACAGTTTTGCACGTTAGACCATTTTTTGGATTGAAAAGGATTTTGGTGCGGTTGGCTCTTGTTTACCGGTGATAGCCGGTTCTAGATGGTGGTGACCGGCCTACCGATTCTTCTGATGCTCTGTGCCGTTATCTTTGTGTAATTCGGTGTGGTGATCGTGTTTTAAAAGTCAGCGCTTTTAAATATGACTGCAATCGAGCATATGAACTTATGAAGCGTAGAAGCAACGTGACTCGTTATACGTGTTGATTATATTAGACTCTTCTGTAGGTTTCTTATATAATTTATAGGATGCATGCAGTCCGTTTCTTTTTTTTTTTTTGAAGGATAGTCCGTTTCTTCCAAACACTTCAAGTGGTCCATGCAAAGGTAGTACTCACCATCTCCTGTTTAACAGAACCGGACATATCCATTGTTATTGTGCGGCTGGTTAACATATCTAGACATGGCAAAATTTTAACGAGGAATTATAAGAATAAAGTAATTAAGAATAATAGTTTTTTAAAGTGGAAGATGAGTATTCAATATTCAATTGAAATTATTTTTTTCATAATTAAAGTACAAGGCTTTTGTCTTTATCTTAAAATTGAAAACATCACAAAACCGTGATATTTATATAATTTGATCACTTTTTTTGTTTGTCGGTTCATATTAAGATCTTATATTTTTTTAGGTAGAATATTAGTGGATACATACCCTCACAACCGTTATATCTGAAATGATTAATGCTTACTCTAAATTTAAAGTTCCTCACTAGTCACTAACCACATTTGCAAATTGTTGAATACACTATCAAAGCAACAATTATAGAAAGAAAATGCAATTATTGAATACATTCCGATCATATTAAGTGAAAAAAATGAAAGAACTTATTTAAGCAAACCCATAACAGCCTTAATTTTTCAATACACTCTTCATATTATGCTTATCGAGTAAATTTTATGCCAAAATGAATACGATTGAGCATGTAAAAAAACATTTTAGCAAATTCTTAAATAGATTGACTTGATCTTTTGAACTATTATTGGATTCCTCCAAAATTAATACTTGGATATTGTGTCTATTTATGCTTGAGTAATAAGCCAATAGATGTACATAGGTTTAATTTTTTTTTTTTAAAAAAAAAGTTTGCCAAAAACAGTTACAAAATATTTAGAGATAAAAACACTGAAATAAGTAATATGTATATTGTGTGTGTGTGTATGTAAGTGTAACGTACGAAAGCTTAGTTAATGTGCTAGCATCTTTATAGCAACCGATTCTTATATATATATTATTGTTTATAATTTGAACTAGCTAAAGTAATATCATTCAAATTAAATGCATTACTTATTTATATTGTAATTGAGCTTACAAGAGGGTTGAAATATACACTTGGTGTTTCCGTACGTTTTATTCTAAACAAATTATTTTCATCTAAACAGTTTAAAAATGCCATTTGATTGATACCAAGTCCAATAACTTCAGTACACATTTTGTGTAGTGACTGCAACTTTTTGTAATTTATCCTTACTACCTCACCACAAAATTCTGTCTGTTACTCTTTATCCTTTAAATAAACTCAAAAATACTGGTCAATAATAATACTCCTAAAGTTGATTAATAAATGGACCATCCAGTTATCAATAACCGGAGTAGTATAGTTCAAACTAGATCTGACGCAGAATTCATTTCAGAAAATTCAGATGTCCGGTTACTGCAGGTTCAAGAGTCAAGAGTCAAGACCACCAAATGTTTGACGCCGTGCGTTGTATATTTGTATTATGTATTATGTATTATGACACCATTCAAAAGCTCCCAAAGAATGGAGCGCAACTGCGCAACACTTGAGGATTGGTTATGAGCTCATCAAAAAAGTAGCGCCATACTCTCCGCGTTTATATTCCAACTTCCGAATATTTAAACAACAGTCGAATTTTTTTATTTTCAATTAAAAATTAAAATATGTAATATCTAAGTCGATTTAATAGGAATTTTTTTTTTGATAACTTGAAGTAGTTGTTTAATAAATTGATTTAACGAAATCTAGATATGTTGTTTACTAAAAAAAATTTTAGGACGAATCGGTTAAGTAAATATAATATTTTGGTAAACTCCTCGCATAATACTCCAAAGGTTTTTTTTTAAAAAAAAAGTATATCAGTTTAATAAATAACAAATCAGCGGTTCAATATATCCATCCCCCGAAATCTGAATGAATTTAAATTGATGTGATCAAATTGCTGTCCTTGATCAAAATAATATACCAATCAGCAGCAATTCAACTTAGAGTTTTTGATATAATCAAATAATCGTCTGTTTACAAACCTTACGCTTACGGAAAGGTATCATTAAAAAAAATACGGGAAGGTGTCGCTAAGCTGCAATTAATTGGAGTCTAAATTTTGTTGTCATTGTTATGGAATACTAGCTTAAGATGTCTTCATATCTTGACAAATAATGAAATAAAATAATATTAGATAATAAAAATATATTGTTTAATCTAGCATCGATACAAATAGATATGTTATTTAATTTATTTTTTTATTAGACGGAAAATCAAAATATATTGTTACTTCGTCTGTCGATTAATATCCGACCACACATCAAATCGATCGAACGGCAGAAACACATGTTTACATGTTAGACCTAACGTGTAATACTTCTATGGTCCGTGCGTTTATAAGTAGCAGATATGAATGCAAACTGCATTTTTTTTTCCCTAATCCGAGCTATTTAACCAAAATCAGATGATTAGAGTACAAACTTGATATATTTTTTTATTGTTATAAAAAAATAGCAACTAGCACGTTTAAATTTTGTAATGAAAAGCACCAACATTACTTTTTGGCAATTTATAAGGAAGAACGCGATCATATTTATGCACGACAGTTTCTTTAGTCCCATATCCAACATATCAATACATTTCTCTCTGTTACTTTTATTTTTCATAGCTGTCATAGAATGAAATCTAATTTTTATTTCTAGCAGGATTGGAACAAAATGAAACCAGAAAAGCGAATTTTTTTTATTAAAAGAAGATTTCCTAAAGAGAGATTACACTCGAGAATAGCAAAAAAAAATTACTAATGATAAATTAAAAAATGAAATATTTTCAGAATCTTATCGTTCCACAAATGAATCATCTACGAATTTATCCTCACTTAAAAATGTCATTCTTTGTAATTAAAATAAATATTTATTTGAATCAAAATAAGTATTATCTTGCAGGTTAAAATAATTGTCGTAGCAACGGCCTGTTTAGACTAGACACCGTACGGTTACAAGCAATGAAGGGGTCGTTTGGATCGCTTAGGATTTTGGGTAATTTGGAGAAGTTGCAATTCTTATGAATAATTTTATTGGGAAGTGTGTAACTTTGTGAAGAGTTTGGAAGTGTGTAATTTTATTGGGAAGTGTGTGACAGTCAAGGTGCATTGTTTATGGTAGGAAGATGAAATTCTCTAAATTCGTTGGGGAATCCAAACAGCCCCGTAGCAACTAACAAATGATTTGGAGAACCAGCTCTTGGTCTAGACGTCTAGTGGGAAAGAATAATGCACCTTGACTCATTGAGTGAAAGGTCGCAGGTTCGAAACCCGGCTGGGGGGCCTTTCATAGACATTTAATTTAAAAATAAGTTGGGTGGCTTAGACCTCCAATTTATCTTAAAAAAAAAAACTAACAAATGACTTGAATTTTCACATTCATTGTTCAAACCCATTAAAAGTTCATCTCGTGTAACTCGAAATAGACCAAAATAAAGCCCTGATCAAAATCCTTTATTTACCTGGGATTCATTTTATTTCACTTTGTTAGAAATTTTTTTATCAAAATAAATAAATTTGGGATCATTTGACAAGTCACCCTGCTACAAGTGAATCAACTTATTATTATTACTGTGGTTTCGCCGATGATATAAAGAAAACATAAAGACAGATAAATTTGCTATTTTTTTCCTTACACACTCGTTCACTAAGTACAAATAGTGCAGAAAACAGAACAAATGCTAAAAAAAGCCAAAAATCTAATAACAATATCAAATAGTGCAGAAAACATAACAAAGGCTAAAAAAAGCAAAAAATCTAACATAATGTAGTTAGAGTAATGCTAGAATCAAACATATAAGATGTCAAACACGATGCAAACGTCGCACATTAAAATTTCAAACAGTCGATTCAAACCGTTCAATATGATCTCTATATTAAAATATCCTTGAGAATCAAATTTTATATTTTTTCATATTTTCTAACTTTTTTTTCGAATTTTCAAAATTGAAGGGTTCATAACTTTTTAGATTGAGCATATTGAAAAATTCCAAAAAAATAGTAAAAAAATTTGAAAAAATATAAAATTTGGTCTTCATAAAGATTTTATAACATAGAACAATTTGAACGGTTTGGATCGACCATTCCAATTTTTAAAATTTAAATTTTATCGCGTTGGACAAGTGTACGTGTCATATATGTTTGATACTAGCCACTCCCAGTTAGTTATTATCTTTTGAGCTTTTCAATTCTACGAGAAAATATATCAGTATTTTGAATAAACTTTTTTTTTAATGCAGTGGAGGTCGCAGGACTAAAATATTTTTTTAAATATTTTATCTCCATCTTTCTATGACATGACTTTAAAGGAAAAATAACTCTAGAATTCAATTTTTCGATAATTATTTTTTCAAAAATGATAAATGTCATTCCATAATCTATCATCTCTCGCCATCGCTCAATTCTTATCTCTTTCCTTCCATCTCGCACGTTACCTCCGCATCTCCCACTCTCCCCATAAGTGATTCTCCCTTCCTATACCGTCTCCTCCCCTTCCTACCCATTCTTACCGTTCATTTCTCCTCTCTCCTCATGTCTCTCTCTTGCACCTCTCCTCCCCCTTTCTCTTGATTTTCCCTCCTTTGAACCTCTAATCTCTTTTGATTTTCTCTCATGTATTAAAATAGTGTCTCGATTTTTCAAGAATAACATATAGAACAACAAAACATAAACTTAAATCAATAGATTTAAAGTATAAAAAATTACCTGAATAAAGAATAAAGTGAACGTTTATAATAATATAGTAAACAAAGTAAACATTTGGTAAATACAAATTTAACAAATATAAAAAGATAAAGTTGATTAAGAAATAAAGTGAACAAATACAGTACTGAAAACAAGTTGAATGCGTAAAAAAAAAAAGTGAACATTTAAATGAACAAATTGAATATATGCATACAAAATATTGAAAAATTAACATAATACGACAAAAATAAATTCAACTCGTAATTGAATAAAGTGAATTCAACTCCGCTTTGCCCGTATTTTTTCCATTTTTTGTCTATTTTTTTTCCTTTTTTGGTTTGCTTGTGCAATTTTACTTTGTATAAGATTTTTTTTATCGTGGTAAGTTGTCCAATTAGACCCGTGTAACGTTGGCAGACAATCTTTTCGGCATATCTATGGAGCCGTTTGGATGAGTAAGGAATAAAGAAGAATAGTTTATTCCGGACGGAAATTTATTCCTAACCATTCAAATTCTTCACAAAGTTACACACTTTCCAATGTTTTCCTCATAAGAATAAGCTATTCCTCTTATTCCTAAGCGATCCAAATGGCCCCTATCTAGTTCCTCTTATTCCTCTTATTTTAACATTTTTTACGGGTCGCGGAGCGTAGTTCCAATCTAGTTCCGACTTCTCGCTAGAACTAGAATAAGGCTCTGAATTAGCTATTCAGCTTGTTCTCAAAGGTGTTTGGTAATCTTTTGAATAAGCTATTCTGAACAAGGCCTTATTCTAGTGGTTCCAGACACGCCCATAGTAACTAAGCGATAAAGTGACAATGGATAATTGTCAGATAACATAATAATTTATGTAAAAACTAATTCTGAAAATACAAAATCAATATAATATATTATTTTAAATCAGTTTTTAAATAATAATATTAATTGGTCTTGTTAATTTAAAATACTATATAGAATAAAAATTAAACAAAAATATTTAAAAAATATTTTATAAAATAGTTTTCTCATAATTTTAATTAATTAAGATATAAAATTTCTAATGAATACGAAAAGGATTTTCATGTATATATTCACGTAAATTGCACTTGAATATGTATGTTTTAGGTTAGAAGTTAGGTACTGCTATGGTCTTTCTACTTTATTTCAGGATCTTCGTGAAGCAACGACTCGATATGACGAATTTTGAAGAAATCATACGGTGATTGGTGACCCACCAAGAGTACAACGGGTAGCAAACGAAGCTGACAACCTAAAAGACTCTCAGCAGACCGCTAGACATCTAAGCGGGTTGTTAGAAATGCAGAACTTGAATTCTTAAAATAGACAATCTAGATCTCTCAGCCGTCTCTACGTGTTTTCTGACAGAATTAGAACTCAATCTGCACAATCTCTATTTTCCAACAACCAACCTCGATGCCTATATAAGCACAAGACTTCAAAAGAGAAAGCAGTTCGAGTTTAGAGAAAATTCATAGCTAACGAGCAACATAACCGGAGAATTCCAGGGGGTCGCCAAGAATCATAGCGAGCCACTGGAGTTGTCTTAGAGAGCAGAAAAGAGAAATTTTGGAGAATTCTTGTCGTAATCTTTATTTCTTATTTGTGTTACTCGTTCGCATATAATTCTTGATTTGTTTTGTTATGTATATATGTGAGTAGATATTAGTTTGGGGCATGGTAGTGAACATTTAGTTTATTTCTTATTTGCATAATTATTAGTTTTATTTGATATTTTGTGTTTTATAATTGTCTAATTGGTTTTGTTCATTGATCTAAAAAGATCCATATTTATCTGTTAAGTAGAAGGTCTTACTTGATCGTTAGATAATTAAATCCAACCAAAACTTAGTAAAATCAATAATCTCGCATATGGTAAAGCCAAAAGGTAATACCAAGATGACGAACTAGAGACAATGATGTCCTTTTCCTATGATGAAAGTCCAACGATATAGACTTGTAGAAACTAGACCACGGAATTGTAAATTGAAATCTAAATTTTATAGATCAATTGAGTCTAGTGAAAACTTGACCTATAACGAAAGTTAGGATTTAGGAACTTTAACTAGTAAAAGTTATTACCTACACAATTATCACCTAAAACTAGTAAAAGTTAAATAATTAATCTACACAATTATCACCTAAAACTAGTAAAAGTGCAACTACATCGTCAATCCTAGCGGGTCGCCTAACTACTTGACGGATTGTCTGTGCGAGCCAACAATTAGTGACCCACAAAGCGGTCAACGACCTAAGTTTTTTTAAGCAAACCGTTGAAATTGAAAATTAACTGAAGTATTAGCAAGTTTAAACTCCTAAGCCTTTAATCCTTGATTTAATTCTCTTAGACGACAGTCGTACGTTTGCGACCATATATCGGGTAAACTAAGAATAAATTTAAGAACACTGAGATCACATCGATACCTTTCCCACAAGGTAGCAAAAGAAAAAAAAATTTCAATATCAATACCGACTTAATTTATCGAATATGATACCATTTGAATAATCAATAAACATAATTTACTAAAGCCTACAGGAAAATACAATTGAAATCAAGTGAAACGGACAATGACCTACTCACCATTTGAATATTCCTGTGCTATTCTTGCCAAACAAGCGTCATTTTACATATACACAATGTTATCCAGGCTTCTCTCCGACAAAAAGACGGTAATATTTGGAGGATAATAGTATTTTGTATTTTGGCTCAGCATAAAACCATACCCAAAAAAAAAAAAAAAACTCTGTTAAATTAGGCAGATCACACTCGTCCGATTTAATTCTGGCGGTCATAACTAGCATTATTCCTCAATCTCAAACCGGGTAAATTGCCATAAAAAGTTTATAACTGTTTGATCGATCTAAAATTAAAACGGTTAAATTGTGTTTTTCCAGTTGCGAGTTGAGCACGAATCCTACTCTCTCTCGAGCTTGAAATGCTAGAAAGGGACCTCGATACCACATTTGGAAACCTTTTCTATTAATACGATTGACACAAATGTTTTTTTTTTTTTTTTGAGATTTTGACAGCGGCTGTCAAAAGGATTGACACAAATGTTAACATTGTTTTAGGAACGTTCCAATTTTCTTTTCTGTATTTTAAAATGGCGTTGGCATTTGCCAATACTGCTTTAACACGAATTGGAGTTTTAGGCTGTTTCAGAGTGTTAACACTGAAGTAATTAATATAGGGGGATCCAAGCTGACTTAGCTGAGTTATCCAACATTGCAAATTTGTTGTAAATACAAGATTATATGTAATTTTGTTAATTAAATATCATAATCTGGATGATTCCCCACGAATGGTTGTATTAATAGAGAATTATATAATCAAGCGTTGATGTAATTAACAGATAATATATATGTAATGTTTCTTTGAGTTTTGCAATTAGATGTGTTAATTATATTTCCAACTCAGCCGGATAAGTTAATGCTCATCGTATGAAAAATGTTAATTCAAATTAGCTAAATAATTTTGATTGTATATTAAAAAAATGCAACATCTTAAAAAAACACTAAACTATATATAACATTATAACCCATATTGCAAATTTGTTGTCCAAATTTTTAACCCCAATTAATATGTAAAACTTTTGTTTCGTCGAATCTATATATAACATTACTGCCGAATCTATATATATTTTTTTAACCCCAATTAATATGTAAAATTTTTGTTTCGCCCGTAACAATATGTAGCTTATTGGTGTTGTAACGAGTCAGCATTTTATGTTACCACCTGTGGGACGAGTCACGCACGTTGCATAACATGGATCTTCTGTACTCAAGCGAAACGAGTTGTATATCGACAACATGATGGACTTCCAGAGAAAAAAGGTTTGGAGATCTCTCAACTTTTTAATAATTCTTTGGATTCGAATGCGTCCATAAATCTTTTTGTTGCTTTTCTTCTTTCTATAGTAAAATTATGTTTTTACTTTTTACTAATGAAAGTTGGTAGACAAACAAGGGTACCCCTCAAAGAACGAAAAAAAAAAAACGGCATAGAAAGCAACAAGTTGTGGGGGACAAATTTACAATTTTTCAGTTGGTGGTGGGGGGGGGGAGAGGGGGCAAAATGTTATATTTATGTAGAATTATAACTAAATTGATTCCGCTGCCAATATTTTGGTTGTCCCCAAAAGCTAATATTTTGTTATTTAATTAATTTTTTTATTTTAAAATTCAAACATTAAATCTAAACCGTTGATCTTATTTAATATAATAAGTGATGCGGTTTCATATAAGTTTTGAAAATTTTAGAGTTTATTTGATACTCGATCAAAGGTTAAAACATGAACGTATTAGAATGAATCTATCACAGTTAACAAGGTTCGTTTGTTTTTCAATCTCTTGATCGAGTATCAAATAAACTCCAAAATTTACAAAATTTATATGAAAACGCATCGCTCGTTAAACTAAATAAGATCAATCGTTTGGATTTAATGTTTGAATTTTTAAATTTGAAAAAATAACTTAATAACAAAATATTGACATTTAGGGACAACCAAAATGTCGGTAGCGGAACCTTGCTCAAATTGAGTAGACAAACAAGCCCCCTTTGTTCCATATTGGCTCCGCCCCTGACAAAAAGAGAGAGCATGAAGACAATGTAAATGCGGGATAAATAAATCGAAAATAATTCCATAAAACAAATAATTAGTGGTACAATTTGTAGAAAACGAACTTTCAAAATTCAAAAAAAAAATGAAATATCTACTCGGGACAAAAAACTTGCATTGACTAGTTGAAAATAAGTTAAAATTGAATTATCAAGGAAAAAAAAGGTTACACATTTTAGTATATGAGAAAGGGATTGTGCACTTTACACTAATCTGTCCTTTTTTACGCATTGAATTTGGATTGCTTTTACAATTCTTCATTTAAATAACTGAATGATATAGAACTGAAAATTTTTAAGGTTAAATTCAACAAATTTTGATACATAAAGAGGAAACACGTGGGCATCATCCAAAACCACAATGAGCAGTACTCTTGATCTTCTGTAAATTTTGGATTTTTCGTGGCAGGGATAATATTTAGGATCTTTTGTGGCAGTTTCATATAATATTCGAATAGTGTTTTCGATTGTCTGTGGTTGTTTATGTTAGAAAGTGCTCAATTTTAATTTTTCATATCAATTACACCTAATTAACCTTACTTAAACATCAAACACAAGAATCTTGCCAAGCAATCAACACACAAGAGAATGGGGTAGGAGAATTGTACCTCCCTCGAAATCGTATCCGTAGGACTCGATCAAGGCATGAGAATCGATGGCGTGCCTTATCCATCGCCTCCACCAAGTCGAGTAGCCGCCCTCGAGTCCACCAAGGAGGATTAATCACGTTCTGCAAGGTACGTGCTAGCATACCCAAAGAACAAGCCTACTGCTCATAACTTTCTCTCTTTTTGCAATTAATCGATTAATTTAGAGGAGAGAAAGGTGCTTAACACATGAGCAAATGAGAGAAAGAGGGAGAGAAAGTGGCAGCCTCAATGGGAGGAAAGAGAGGAGAGAGAAAAGTCTAGGTGGATGCTCTCATAAGTGGTCCTAATATAGAGTACAAAACGTAATTGACCTCTTGCATAATTACAACTATGTCATTCCACCTATAGACCTGTCTAACGTAGACGACGGTGGCGAAAGTAGGAACTTTCGCTATCCGTTTCGCTAACATAGCGTAAGTAAAAAAAAATTCGTTACTCGTTGCGTATTTTGAACGGAAGTTAAAAAAATTTCGCTGATCGTTTCGCCTGGAATCGCGAAAAAAACGATCAATCGCGATCAAATTTAAATTTCGCTGTGAAGACAATTCATATAAGATATGACAAAGAATAATTCAAAAAAATGCACTAAAATACTTTAAAAAAAAGAGCACAATAACAGAAGACTGTAAACACATGTTTCATTTAAAAAATACATCAAAATAATTTCAAACTAATACCTAATTTAACAAGGGATTATTTCCATATGAATTATGGTGGTCTCAGTTATAAGTTCAAATCATTGGGGAGATATCAACAGACCCAATAATTCCGACTGACCCATCGAAATTACTAAGTAAGAGTCCCATCCCCTCGATCAAGCACTTGGCAATTTTGTACCCTTCATCATTGACCCATCCATATAGAATTAATCCCATTGTTAAATTAACAGACTCTCCTTAGTCCTATAGGCACCAAAATAAACAAAAAACCAACTGTTTCTTTAGCAAAATAAAAAAAAACAAATTTGCAATCACCAAGTTCAACTGTTAAAAAATCATAACACAGAGATCATTCAATAATCTCATCAATTGCATCATCATCTGCATCACCAAGTTCACCACCACTTTCTACATTAATATCAAACAAAATACAAATTAGTAATAATTGAATTGAAATAAAATGGAAATTAATTATAATTAAAAATAATACCAATCACTGCTGTCCTCAACCAATTCTGTGCACACACTAGAGCTTCAATGCTCTCATCATTCAATGAGCTTCTAGTTGGGCTGAGTGTTCTACCAGCAGTACTGAAGGTTGACTCTGATGCCACAGTACTGATTGGTACAGCCAATATGTCCCTAGCTAACTTAGACAAAATTGGATATTTAGGGGCTTTTAATTTCCACCATGACAAAATGTCAAAGTCATCATCCAAGCTACAAGGATCAAGTGGTTCAGATAGATACTGATCAAGCTCAGACAAGATGGGGTCAGCCTGCTTCTTATCATTCAAGAAATTTTTCAAACCAGCCCTTGAATCAGTTTCTTCCTTTGATCCACTAGAACTGAAAAGAAGACATTTTCAACTTTGATTGCAACACACATAATAAAATAAAAAATATATATACATATCAGATGTGCTAGTGGAGTACCTTGGTGCTGTACTTTGACTACTTTGGCTTTGTGACTGTGGTTGTTTGTTGTTTGAGATCAAATACTCATTGAACAAATCATCAAAGCAAGTCTTCAAGTTGGTCATAAAAGATTGCAACTCTTCAGGATGCAACATTTTGAAGTAGTACTCAACCACTGCTAGCTTACACCTTGGATCTAGAGAACAAGCAAGAGCCAACAGAACACTTCCAATTTCCCAATACTTGTTCCACTTCTGGAACATTTTTTGTCCCATATTCACAACAAATGTATATGGACTACTATTCATTTTTTGAATACTCAGATAAACCTCACAGAAATCAGGAAAATACAAATTCAAGGTTGGATACTTGGCCCCACTCAATCTCAGAGTTGAATCATAGAAGACTTTCAAATGTCCATGTAGGGCTTTCACATGATCCCAATTCTGATCAGATGGACAAAAAGAATAAGTCTTATCTAACTCTGCATACCTGACGATAGCATCCTTCAATTGTAATGCCAATTCCAGCATAATATATGTGGAGTTCCACCTGGTCTGCACATCCCATGCTGGTTTCTTATCAGGAGCATTTACCTAAAAATAAACATAGACAAGGTGTCAAGGTCTAATTGAAACACATTAAAATAAATTAAATAAAAAAATAAATTACCTGAGAAGCAGCCAACTTGAACTTCTCCATTCTAGGTTGGGAATGCCTAATAAATTTCATGGTTTCCCTTATGGCATCTATCTCACCAGACATCACACTCAAACCATCTTGCACAATCAGATTTAAAATGTGGCATCCACATCTTAGATGAAAGATGTGACCATCACAAGGTAGGTTCTTTCTAAAATGATTCTTACTCAACAAGTCATTGATGCCAGCATCATTTGTAGATGCATTGTCCAACACCAAACTAAAAGCTTTTTTGTCCAAGTTCCACAAAACTAACATATCATAAATGGCTTCTGAAATGTGTTTTCCAGTGTGAGGAGAGGGCATTGGTGTAAAGCTGAGAAGTCTTTTCCTCAACTTCCAATTGTCATCAATAAAATGACAAGTGAGAGCCATGAAAGCCCTATCTTTACCCTTACAAGTCCACAAATCACTAGTGAAACTAAACTTACAATCCATATTCCCAAGTAATTCATACAATTTTAACTTCTCTTCCTCATAAACACCCATACAATCTGACCTAAGTGTGGTCCTTGATGGCATTTTAAAACAAGGCTGCAGATCAGTTGCAAAAACTTTCAAAAAATGATGTGTTGCACTGTTAAAAGGGTACTCATGGACAATTACCATATTTGCCAAATTTATTCTACTCCTTTTCTGGTCAAATTACCAAACTGAAGGCTTGGGTTGACCTGACAATTGTACAAATACAATACATTATACATATTAGATTATTAGTGCCAAATGCTAAGTAACAATTATACATTATTGGTGACAACTGACAAGTGCCAAGTGAGAAGTATACCTTCACCACTGCCAAGTGCAAGCAGTCTCTGCAAGGCATCAGGTTTCATCCTTTTTGTGGGTGGCATTTTTTTACAACCACCCTGACAATGATGCAACAGTGAGCTAGTGCTCCTAGAGTTGCCTTGCAAATATTCAATGCCACAATACTTACAAGTGGCTGTAAAGTTACCATCTTCATCTTTCTCTGTACTATCAAAGTGTTCCCACACTTTTGATTTCCTTGGATTGTTCCTCTCTTTTTTTTTTGCTACTGAATCAGCATTATCAGCAGCAGGTTGAGGTTCATTTGTGGTTGGAGTACCAGTACCACCATCAGCCAGTTCAGCATCAATTTGGATCCTTTCAATTTCCTCTGTAGTTTCAAAATGCAATCCTGGTCCCATACTATAAATTGGAAGCAATCAAGTCATACATACCAGATTACTAGAGATATAATAGTGCATACCAGTGCATCAATTCAACAGATTGCCAAGGTTAGTCATGATTGACATCCACCCCTGACATAACACTTAATTTCTACCTGCTCAATTCAACATATTGCCAGGACTGGATATCAGTCATGACCAACTCAAATTATAATCTTAAACAGTTCAACTTGCTCTCTACTCTACATAACCATAACATGCTTGCAAAGGTGTGTCATGGGAGACATCCACGCCTGGCAACTATGAAACAAGGCACATAGCAAGCACAATTGCACAAACATTCAAAGTTTCAAACACACAAAGCACAAGCATACAACATATAAATAACTAACAAGCACACATATGAGTGGCATTAACATACTGTCAGGAATGGATGTTTCCCATGCCACACGCCAATAACAAGCACAAGTATTAAAAACATTAAAAAAAAATCATACTCATCATCTATTAGATCAAAATCTTCCTCCTTCACACTCCCTCTCTGTGAGTCAGCCATGTGGGGGTACTTTGAGATTTATGTAAATTTCCTACAATTACAAAGAGTAACAGAACACAACAAGAAAAGAATTAAAACCCAAAAAAAAAAATAAACAACTAAAAAAATTAAAATCAAAATAGAAGTTATGAAGTTAATACCTTTCTGTCTCTCTTTACTTTCGTTCTTCTTTTTTTCCTACAAAGAAGAAGAAGTAAAATTAAACTTAAGTTAAGACCTAATAGATAAAAAATTCGAAAAAAATTAAAATAACATAGAAAATCACAGAAGAAATACCTTTCTCTCTCTCTCTTCCTCTTTTCCTTCCTTCCTTCCTTTCTGTCTTGTTTCTTCATCTTATAACTTATATAGCCAACAGAACAGACCCTGACTGATCGACTACTCTGTCACCAGTCTCACAAAAACTAGCAATCATTAACCTTTCTCAAGCCTTTTAAGCTACCAAGCCTACACTTAAGCTAAGATTTTGGAAACCAAGAGACAGAGAGTACTAATCAGTCTAGGGTTTCGATAGTAATGATGAGGATTTCATTGAAACCAACAGAAAAGGAGGAAAATCAAACATCGAGATGACTCGATGTCATCAATCGTCAATCATCAGCTCTCCAAGAGCATGCGTGAGAGAGAGAGAGAGAGAGAGAGAATATTATAGAGACAGGGAAGATAGAGAGACAAAAGGAGATCTCGAATCGACAGAGTCACAGAGGCAACTGAAAAGACATGGCGCCGCTTCAGAGAGAGAGAGGCGGAGAAAAATAGATTAGGGTTTGATCTCTCTGATTCTCTCCCAGGGATTATATTTATATATACATAATTTATATTAATTATGTTAAATAATTTAATATTAATTAATATATTAAATAATAACGCATTTTCGCGAAAGGATACGAAACGAAAGGACATAGTTTCGTAACTCGTTACGCTAAACTCACGAAACCAGAAAACTTTCGTACATCGTTTCGCTAAACCTGACGAAACCAGAAAACCTTCCGTAGATCGTTCCGCAGCAGACGAAACGCACGGAATTACGTAAATATTTTTTCGTTGTGCAGGCCTATCCACCTACCACCATTATATGGCCGCTGTGAAATGGACTTTATGGACCGCTTAATCCACTCAATTGAGTCTCTAATTTTATTAATTTAAGCCTCATTTATTTGCTCTTTAATTGGGTTATCCATTTGCTACCAAATAACGACCCAATTAATTAATATAACCATTTATATTAAAATTGTGTTGAACTAAATTAATTATCAACTCATTAATATTATTTTAGGATTAGTTAATGCATTAATTTATTTCTATATGATTCCATTGACTTAATTAATTATAACGGTTCACAATGGTATGTAATTAATTAATCAATCTATCATATTTCCACAGTACTTACTGCTGTGAATAAATAAATAATGCACTGTGTGATTAAAGTCCTATTTGTGTGACCCTTTGAAGATTTATGCTATGTTGGACATGGAAAATAAATCGGTATTTATTTCCAATAATCATAAGCGGTATCTAGCAACACGTTATGATTTCCAATTCACATAAATAATGTACTGCTACAATATCTCAATCCTGCATAAGAAATAAAAATATTTTCTTGTCTGATTCTTATGCCACATTATATCATTATATAGTCCAAGATAAGAATGTGTCATTCTTGCAGACTATACATTTCTTGATCTAGAGTTGATTGTACAAATTGGCCAAACAATCCAACTCCATCAAGGAGCCCAAACAGATATCATCACTCGCTAGGTATACTGATGAGGGACATACGATTTTCTTGATGAACAATCATTCCCCGCACAATTCAAGAGAACATAAATAACGCCCGTATAGCTGCCCTAATCGGGAATCAGCGGTAGACGCTATTTATAGAATCTATCCTCATGTGGAAAGATTGAACCATCTCAAACTTAGAATCAAACTCACATGAAATAAACAATGACATATAACACAATCTATATATTTATTTAATTGGGTCTAGTCATGTGCTGTGTTCCAATAATATACACATATGCAATTAAGTTGATAACTCTTTACCTATGATTTTTAGAACTTAATCATCACTTAACTTGCATACTAATCTTATATGATAATTAATGTTTCTTGTTAATTATCAATATTATGGATAGTTTAGATTTATTATTGTAATTCTAAGAAATGATCCACAGAGATCCACAATTCAGATCCTCAACCTGAATGTTCTGTCAATAATAAACCTATGAACAAATGATAAAATTATCATTCATAACATAAACTAATATTTCAGGGGAGTGGCTAGTGTCAAACATATAGGACACGTACACTTGTCCAACGTGATAAAATTTAAATTTCTAAAATTGGAATGGCCGATCCAAACCACTCAAATTGTTCTATGTTATAAAATCTTCATGGAGACCAAATTTTATATTTTTTTCAATTTTTTTTACTATTTTTTTGAATTTTTCAATATGCTCAATCTAAAAAGTTCTGAACCCTCCAATTTTGAAAATTCGAAAAAATAGTTAGAAAATATAAAAAATATAAAATTTGATTTTTTAGAATATTTTAATATAGAGATCATATTGAGCGGTTTGGATCGACCGTTTAAAATCTTAATGTTCGACGTTTGAATCGTATTTGACATCCTATATGTTTGATTCTAGCATTTCTCATATTTAAATCATTAAATTATGGACTTTTAGGACATAACTCCAACAATCAATACATATAATGTCATGAAGTTTATTAAAAATATATATATAGAGAGAAAACCTATTGTGCATACTAATGTATTAGTGCTCATATGCATACTAATTCAGATCATTAGATCTGCCTCAAGATTGGTGCAGATCAAGTCGCTAGATTAAAAAAAATAAGTTGTTCCTTCTCCTTATTTTGCTCCGCTCTTTCTCTCCGACTAAATCCTTCCCCCTTGAGAGAAAATCTCTCTCTCGACATCAATGAAAACTGAGATCTGCCGAACCCCTCTCTCTCGTCTCTCTCTCTCTCTCTTCTAGTCCGCTTCTCATTCTCTCCTAGTTGCACCTCTCTTGGTCATCGACTCTGACTCCTCCTCGTGCCTCTCTTTGTCTCCATCGCATTTCTCGTTGAAGCAAGCAAGTCATGACAACTGTCTATCTCCCCCCTCTCAATGAAGCTTCGAAAGGTACCTGACCTCTCCCTCAATCTCTTTTCCTTTTTCACTCGCTCTCATACACAAGTTTTGTTCTAGAACCAAACCCTAGATTTACCATGCAGTATTCTGTCTCGAACAAGATAATCTCATGTATTTCCATCATTCTTCTTCGTGGGCTAATTTGGTTCCTGATTTTTTCTTCAAAAAGGTTTAGATTCATGGGTTGCAAAAATTTGACCGACATTGGAATGTTTTGTAATTTTTTTTGCTGGTACATAAAAGAATTGGTTAATTGCTTAATTCGGTGCAATTGGGTTCAAATATGTGCAATTAATTGGTTAATTGTTGGTACATAAATCATGTTGTCTTTCCTGTTTTTTTTGGATACTGGTATTAGTTGATAATGGTACATTATAGACACTTGATTTTAGTCTAATTATTTATTTTTAATCTGCACATTTGTTGTAACTTCTATAGTCTAGATACTTAATTGAACATATATTTAAAATGCAGGTAAATTTAACTAGGGCAGCTGCAAAAGTTGTTTGAAGATGTCACATTTGCTAATTTACAAGGGATTTTTCTTGAAGGGGTGGTTGCAAGTCGAAATAGAGAGATTCACACTTTATTTTTGTGTATTGTATACTAATGTAACAGAAAAATGATGGCATTTTATTTTCTTTTTTTTCCATCAATGTGCTAATATAATGGAAAGTATAGAGCAAAATATATATATATATTTTTTGTATAGAGCAAATTCTTAAAGAAATAATTGTGCATTTATAACGTAGTGGTACAGTGGTATAGAGCAACTTCTCTAATGATATTCTTCATTCTGGATTCTCTCTGAAATTAAAAGTATATTGAGATTCTTTACCAGCAAGATCTGAAGTGACTTAACAATTTTATGATTCTTGTCTGCAAGAAGCTTGTGTCAAAAAGCTTTAAGTGCTTTGAGATCAATGAATAAATCTGACCAAAGTCTATAAACATATGGTACAAATTCATAAGTAATCAAAGTACAAATGGCCTAGAGATCCTTAGTTCGAAATCCAAACATCATTCTCATTGCAATCCAACTAACCGAGAGCTAACCCAAAAATGAATTGGTACAAGGTACTGATAGAACAAGAAAAAAAATAACTGAAAGTACTGATACATGGTGCTAAAAACTGACCTAAAATAGCAAAGACACTGCAAAGTAATTCACATCCAATTCTAAATCAACCTCAATTTTAGAGAGTTTATCAGGTCAACCAAAAGTAGTGGCATTTATCACATAAAACAATCATCCAACAAAAGGAGCTGAATAAATAAAAGAACATTCGTCTATTTTACAAAATCAGCATTAGTCCATTCATGCGCATGGTACCACTTTTTAACACTTTGTACCATTTGATCAGATAAACCAAAGCTAAGTGTAGTCATGCTATTTTAGTGTTTACCTAATCACAAAATGACATACTAAGTCAGCTTTACAAAATCACAAAATGAAAAATATTTCCTAATTACATAATGAATACTTAGTCACTCTCTTCTCTATCATCTTCTTCTCCACTGAAATCATCTCCGTAAGACTCATTGCTGCCATCTCCATGACTCTTTTTCTTCCTATTCCCTTCATCTTCTTTTTTGTAATGTAAAGCATAAATGATTAGTATAGTACCATAAATATTTAAGTAAATTCCATAACAAATTTCATAACAATTAGAAATTACAGAATACCTTAGGACAAGTTTCATAAGCATCTTAAGATGTAAGCATCATTTTCATCTGCTGCTACATGTTACTGATTTATTAGTAAGCATCTTAAGATACATTAATATTACAATCAGTATAAGAAGATGACAGGATCAGTATGAGACTATGATTTACCCCATTTTAATTTTTGAATAACAAAGACTAAAACCACTTATCATATTAATAACCAAATATATAGGCAACCTAGTTAAGCTTCAGATTTACTCAACGTTAACCCTAATTACTTATCCTTACGCATTAAGCAAGACATGAGTCAACCACAGTCAAGGAGATTACCAAAAGCACTAACATTAAAAAAAACATATTGCGAAAAAAATCTGATGTCAGACCTTTAACGTAATTTGAAGATAGCGATTTTTAATTGAAATCTCCAAAAAAAAACTACTATAAAAAATACCAATGTCAGACCTATAGTTACGTAAAGGACAAATTAACCCAATATTTGACCTATAGTTCAAAATAACCCAATATCTGACCTAAATCCAATGTTTATAGTAAGAATTTTGAAAATTTTGAGTGAATACCTTTACGTAAAGAGAAGTAAGGCTCTGCGATGGTCAGATTGTGCGATTGGGAAGCGAGAATTCCAAGTGCAACACAAGAAAGAAGTTTAAAATCCACAGAGCGATGAGAAATTGCGCCAAGTAAGGAGAAGAGGGTTTAAAATCGAGTCGATCGGGGAGACGGAGAAGAATCGAGAAAGTGAATTCTAGGTTTTGTTGTGTTGTCGTGAGAGAGAGATGTAAAGTTCGAAGGGGAAAGGAACTAATCGGAGAAGGAGCGGAGCAAAATAAGAAGAAGAGCACAACTTATAATTTTTAAATCTAGCGATTTGATCCGCACGAATTTTGAAGCAGATCCAGCGTTCTGAATTAGTATGCATTGAAGTCTCAATACATTGTCTCTATATATATATGGATTAACTGCGTAACGCGCGAAATTCACATTAGTTTTTATATAAATGTATAATAATTCAAGTATATAAAACAAGTTCTAACACATGTTCTTTAATCCATTGTAAATGGCAAATAATTCATCTATTAGAAAATGAAAATTGACCATCAATAATTTTCGGTAGAAGGTTTGTATATTTGAAAATTTGCTTTAGTTTCGGATTCTTTTGCAACTTTAACTTGGAACATTTTATTAAAATTATCGAGTTAAGAAATATCAAGGGTATTTATCTGCATGAAAAATAAGGGACTCGTTTTTTGGATACAAAACACCTAAATGAGGGGAAAGTGAATTATAAGCATATTTTTTCTTTTTTTAAAACAAGGTCTACATGACAACAACTCGGCATATTATTATCTTGAGTTTTTTTAGTCAAAAGTTGAGAGGCCTTGACATTATTCACAAATGATTATTGAAGATCATATAAGTTAGGGTGTACAAATAAATTCAACAACTACTTGTTTAACCCTATTTTATGATGCCAAAACCATAATAACCAATTGAATAATTCCATGGGATATAAAAGAAAGGAAATGGAGAAAATCATGGAAAATGCCAAACAAATCCCAAAAAAATCGTAGAAAATACCCAGAGACTCAGAGAATTATGGAGAAAATTATGGGACCCTGGAACTACCCAAAAGATTCATGGAGGACCTCATTTCATATAAAGACCCCCAAACCTTATGGAAAATAAATAAAACACTGGAAAGGGTATTTTTAGAAAACCATTGAAGCCATTAAATCCTATATATTTTTATGGATTTATCCTCAAAATCCTATGAGGAAACTCGATTAGGAAGGCTGCCAAAGAATTTATTTTTGGGATTCAGCAAAATATAAAGTCATATGAACTAAGCGAATGGAGAAACCAATATTGAGGAAATGGAGAGGATGGCCAGTAGTTCAAATTTTCCCTCTATACGGAAATCTGTTTTCGGTGCACTTGTTTCGCTTTGCACCAATGTTAGGAAAGAGTGAAAGCATACGCGGTTCAGAGGAAGCCAGGTGCATACAAAAAGACAAAGAGAAGAGGGGTCGCTGGAGGCATTCGCGAAATACAAATAACCCCTTCGCAGAAGAAGGATAGATGCACCAGGAGCATGTAACACAAACGAAGATACAAAGCCCCTGAACCCACAGCACATACCATGGTGCACCGTACTCCATGCACAATCAAGATCAAGAAAGAGGAGGGGAAGGGAGATCGTAATAGAAAGCTGTTGCGAAAACCACCGGGCTGGAGGTGAGATGCATTGCACCTAGACGGGATTGAAGCAAAGAAGATTGCCTATAAAAGGAGCAGCAAAGGGAGAGAAAAAAAAGGCCACTCTTAGACATTTAGGGATCAGCTCTTCAGACTCTTCCCCTCTTCACACACACACACTTAGGATAGAAGCATTTCTACAAACACTTAGTAGGCTAGATAAGAAGAGGAGAGAAAAGACAATTCTGTACACAATTCGAAGAAAGAAGAAGCTAATTGGTAAGAGATAAGGGAGGTAAGATTGTATGAGTGTTGAATTGGATTTGTAAAGCTTGGATTTGAAGTGGAATGGCAATTTCGTATGTGTCTTTCATGATCTCCGTTCCTATTCTGACTTTCGAGTTCTTTTCTTGAATTCTTACATTAAAAGATCCACTAAATCTGTTGTTTTGGTAATTATGTTGCCTTTCATCTCGAGATTTGAAGAAGTTTAACCCATGGATTCCACGGTTTAAGCAAATCAAACCTTGAGGGGAAAGAATGACATTCAGTTACCGTCATTTTCGTTGATTTTTGTTAAAAGTCCTCTTTGGTAACCTGAAAGCTCAGGTTAAGGTCTCCTTAGCCTGGGTAACCTTGAATGTGAAATTAAAAAGTTCATCTTACAAAGAATTGATCTTTTCTTGTTTACTTTTAATCGTTACTGTTGAGACCCCTTAGTGCTGATCTGGAAGCTCAAGTTAAGGTTTCCTTAGTTTGAGTGACCAGAGATGCAGAATTGAAAGTCAAAATTTAATGGAATCAATCTCTTCTCTTCCTATCCGATGATAGTCAGCTCAATTCTTATTCTTGACCTTACCTTGTAGTGTGAATGTTTAAGTTGTAGATTTTACAATTTAGACGATCGATTGCTGAATTAAATTACTTTAATTAAGTACTTATGCATTCTTTCGCTAGAATCTCTTTGTCATTCCCTAAAAAACTGATTTCTATTATCTAAGCAATTGGTAAATTTAAATTTGAGATAATGACGTCTTCTTTGTACTTGCTTCTCTTTGTGCATAGTACAACTGAAAGCTTAGGTCATGGATTCCATGACTTAGACTCTAAGTCATGTGAAGTAAGTTTGTTATTTATGAATTCCTTTTTCTCCCTCTCTGATCTTGGACAGTATTTCTCCAATTAGTGTCTGGTACATTTCTCAAATCATGGTTTGGACTGAGGTCTCTTCAGTTCCAGACTTGGGAAATGTGACTTAGTTTGAGGATTTGCTCAGGCTAGGTGCATGTTGTGGTTTAAGTCAAGGTTTCCCTGGCCTAAACCAAGATTCTTCGAACTTGGTCGTTATTGACTCGTTTCAGAGAATCTCCTAAATGGATTCCACATTTAGGCAACATGATGCCCAAATTCCGTTAGCTCATAAATTGGTTATGGTAGTATTAGATATAAGAACTTTAGGCAGTAAGTTATAGCCAAGGCACTGTAATTGGGTGTCACAGAATTGGAGCTTCATCAAGTCAGCCTCTTTCTATGCTTCAGTGTCTGGATTAGATTGTGTAAAAAATGGAGTAGTCTACTAGCCTAACTGTTTTGTTGCCTCAAAGTTGTTTTAGATGGTTCAGTTGAAATGATAATGATGGAATTATAACTAGCTACTCTTACAGGTCTCAGTAAAATGTTTCTTTGTGTGTAAATCTCAGTATTTCTCGTCAATAGATGGGAGTAAGGTCATGCTGTCCAAAGTCGTTTATGCTTTCCCTCAAGTTCAGTACGGCATTTAGTATCTTTTTGTAATATTTGTTTTTGCAGATAACAGTGCTACAAGTTTCTCTTATTAAGAAGTTTATATTAATTATTTCTGTTTCCTCTCCTTATATGAATTTGAAAAGCTAGACTTTGTAAAATCAGTGGGTCTGATAAATCCTATTTAGTGTCTAATTGCCTTCCATAAAAATGACATGCGCACTTTTGTTGAGATGAGAAGTTTCATAGGATTTGCTAATGTGAAAAAGTTCATAAGCATTGCCGTGGTTAAATGTTTGAGTCCACTTGACAAGTGCGTTTCCCAAGGAATGCGGCATTTCCATTTTTGTTTAGAAGAATGTATGTATGTAGTTTGTAAAATCATGTTAAAACCAGGCCACATGCAACTCTAACAACCAGGTGAAACAATACGTTGTTCAGTGTTATGGTTAGCTCATACATGCGCAAGAAATGTTAATTGGAAATCGAATGTCCGGTTGTACCAGTCTAATTCCTTAAAACATTTCCTTGTGCCAATTTCCTCTTTAACGCCGTATCACTGTTGGGTCCTCTCGTAAAATTAGAGTAGTGTGGCCTCAATTGAATGTACCCTCGTACTCTCCTCTCTTTCCTGATTCTAACTAACCCAAGCGAGACGACTGAGAGGACTTAGATCGCTGGCGAATGGAAAAGTAAAAAACGCAGGGGCTTTATTGAATTTTAGTTTTGCGCTAACGTGAGGAACTTTCGATCCTTCAACCCAATAAAGGCGACGCGACAGAAATGGAAATCATCACTGCATTCTTCGCCTCGTCACGATTCTAAATAGCTCAGGATTGTGTGCAGTGGTGGTCAGAAACGTAAAAGGGTTTATACCCGCTATTGGTCGAATCCGTTAATGACGAAACGAACCCGTCTTCTTCAGAAGCTTCAACGCCAACCCATTACTGATCTTCTGTGACGAAAGGAAGATGTAGCAAACAAAGGAGCTGTCAGCGGCTCGCTATATGGAGACGTGAAGGAATTAATTAAGTGGCACCCATTCTGCGCACCCAGAAGTATTAGGCTGACGTGGACCCATCAGAAAGCGCCGTGGGAGTAGAAAATTTAAAAATTCATTAAAAATAATAGAAAGCCCCTAAAAATACAAACGACATATCCATAAAATTCTAAAAATCAAAATAAACCGACCTCACTGATACTTTGATATGAAAATATGTCAAAGTAGCGGTCTTTTGTATTTTTGAAGTATTTTCGCTTTAAAAATAAATTTTAGAAAATGAAATAAA
This sequence comes from Rhynchospora pubera, assembly GCA_028095005.1. Classification (NCBI taxonomy): domain Eukaryota; kingdom Viridiplantae; phylum Streptophyta; class Magnoliopsida; order Poales; family Cyperaceae; genus Rhynchospora; species Rhynchospora pubera. The sequence continues at coordinate 353,283,646 of CM051459.1, read as the reverse complement.
CCCTTTTATATAATGCTAGGTATTTTCAAAACTAAGATTCCAAATATACTACTTTCAAAAGCTAAATATAATATACTCAAATATAAAAAAAGTATTTTTTTAAAAAAAGTCTATAAGCTTTCAAGTATCTTGTATACTCGATTATGGATATTTTCAAAGACCAAATGATTTCGAAAATAATATCTTCCAAAGTCAAATATCTTCCAAGATTAAGTATTTTGAAATAGAAAAGTATTTTCAAAAGATCAAAAGTGCAAAGGCCAAAGTGAATGAAAATCATCAAAATCCCAAGTGAAACATCAAGAAATTAAAAGTCCAAACACGAAACCCAAAGTCATAACCGAAACCTCTTCGTTTGAGGAAAAGTCCCTCGCTAGGGTTGAGATCGACCTTAGATGACTTAGAAAATGAATTCTTACGGGCCCCCTCGTCCAAAGAATTCCATTTACGCTCTCATAAGAAGATCGACTAAGATGATCCCGAGAACCGACTCTTATTAAGAAGACCAATGAAGATGGTCCCTAGGGTCGTTAAAGAACCAACTCTTATTAAGAAGACCGATGAAGATGGTCCCTAGGGTTGTAAAAGAACCAACTTTCGCCGAGTAGCCGTCAAAGAGGACCCGAAGGTTGCAAAACTTATTTGTTCTCACAAGAAGACTAACTAAGATGGTCCCGAGAACCGACTCTTATTAAGAAGACCGATGAAGATGGTCCCTGGGGTCGTTAAAGAACCAACTCTTATTAAGAAGACCGATGAAGATGGTCCCTAGGGTTGTAAAAGAACCAACTTTTGTCGAGTAGCCATTAAAGAGGCCCCGAAGGTTGCAAAACTCCTTTCACTCTCAAAAGAAGGCCAATCATAGCCCCGAGAGTTCACCATAGATAATCTCAAGTGAAGACTTCCCTTTCACCAATCAAAAACCTCTTCTAAACTAAAAATCCATTCCCTTCTTTTAGTCAAGTTAATAGTCTTTTGTCGATCCTTAATTGGGTCCCGTCCATTGAGTTTGGTACCATCAATTAAGTCCTCCTTAATAGCACTCCATAAGTCTCTTTTCTTAGCCCATTACGTCAATACCCTTTATATCCCTTAATCAGAGGTTCTCGTAGGCAACTACGGGGTAATTAACAGTAGGGGCTTGCGCCTACTGGAAAGAAAGGACCCGCTAAATCAAGAAACTTCTTTAAGTAGCGACTCTTTATAGGGTTCTCTTGTTTCGAGAGATACCCGCCATAGAGATCGAAACCTTAAGGGAGGTGAATCTAAGGCTATGTTCCCATTGTTCTTCGAGAAATTCCTTCGAGGAGAATAATGACGAAAAAGCCGCAACAGATTCTCTGGCACGCCCGGTGGGACATCTTTCTCCTCTCATCTTTGGGATTTGAAGGGTGACGAAAGGGCTAAGGAAAGTTTAATGAACACTCCTAACGGTAACACTTAGTTGTTGTTATTGCAGGTTGGAATGGCGTTCGCACCAATTGAAGCTTTCAAGCCGACAGGAGTTCTTCAGATCGGAGGAGTGCCGATCTGTTACAACAATGAATTCATGATTGGAGGCATGCCGTTCGGACACTCTTATGTGCCCGTCGTTCAAGTCGCTGATGGTACTTTTCAATTAGCCAAGGTTGTGGTGGAGGAACCGCTCGAGGAAGTGGTGGAAGTCTCCAAAGTCGCGGAGGATCCTATGGAAGTCGATGTCGTCAAGGAGGAAGAATGGTCCATTGTTCCTCACAAGCGGGCCCGCTCAAGCCCAATCCTCTCTCCTCAACAACCACGCCGATTCAACCGCCGCTCTCCTTCCAAGAAGATGGTGGTAAAGAAGGTGTATGCACCAATCTCCCAAAGTGCAAGAACTATGAAGAAGGTTCAACGGGCCTATAAAAATGAGTTGGAAACAAGACCCAATTTGCCAGTGAGCAATCCTTTTGCCTCGCTCCGTCTAGTGCGAAAGAACTCGCCCGTGGCCATACTGAAGACTATGGAAGAGTTCCCTCCTGAATACCAGATGCAGTTTAGGAGAATAAGTCCGCAAAACCGGCAGTCGGTGAAGGAGAGATTGACATTCCCACGAGTATCGGCTCGCGATCGATTGGGGTCGAAGGGTCAAAAGAAAGGATCCTCTTCTGTACACCAGAGACTGGGGCAAAGGATCAAGCCGGTCAAAGAGAGATTGGGGCCCAAGAAGATGTGGGTACCCAAAGAGAGAGCTCAACCAATGGAGATAGATCAAGAGCCAAGAAATAAAAGAAGACATGTGGCACGGAAGGAGGGTCAAGTTGTGGTCCACGCTCGAGTTCATATGGTCGAGATGAGCGAAGAGCATGAAATGCATGCTTTCGTGAACATGGTTAGCGAAGGAGAAATTCCTTACACCAAGAAAGATAGCAAAGATAAGCAAGAGCGTGCCTCTTCAAGTCACATTCTACACGGAGAAGGACCAACAGAAGAGGAAGAAGGAGAGCTAAACGGCAAAGATCGTTGGCATGAAGGGGAGAAGCCAAAGTTGATGAGTATCATAGAAAAGAATGAAAAGAAAATAGCGGCCATGATGGACGAAAGAGAAAAAGAAAGAAAGATATTCAAGAAGATGTACAAACTCCTAGAAAAGAAACAGTTACTTGAAGATCTCGAAAAAGAAGGTTCTTCTGGTGAAGAAGAAGAGGAGTACAAGGGAAAAGTGCTCAAAGAGAGAAGAAGCAAGAGTAGATATGAGTACTCTGATGAGGAAGAGGAAAAGCCTAAAAGAAGACTCTCTAAAGAAAGAAGGAATAAGAACAAGTATGAATCATCGGAAGAAGAAGAAGAGAAGGGATATCGAAAGTATTCCAAAGGGAGAAGGAACAAAGCGAGGTATGAATCTAGTGAAGAAGAAATGCCCGAGCGTAGGCATCGGACTGGGGCAAGACGGCCCGATTCAACCAAGCAAGTCATTCAAGAAATGATTAATCTACAGCTTCAAGCCACGGGGGCGGGTCGATTTGCGAATTTGCGCAAGAGATGTGGAAGGCCATACCCTAGGGAATATGAGCACGTCCCTTATCCCCTTGGTTATCAAGTGCCAAAGTTCAACCTATTCGATGGAACGGGTAAAGAAAGCATCACACCCGATCAGCATCTTATCCAGTTTCGCAATGCATGCGGTAACACCGCGCATGATGAAGCTCTCTTGCTCAAGCAGTTCTCCCAAAGCCTCACTGGGGCAGCATTCGAGTGGTATTCATCTCTCGAGAACGATTCCGTCGACACATGGGAGGAGATGGAAGATTTGTTCAGAGCCAAGTTCGCCATGGTCAACCAAAGGCTCCTGGTAGCCGATGTCGCGTGTGAAAAGCCAAAGCCGGGTGAAGCACCGCTCGATTACATCAACCGATGGAGAAACATGCACATAAGGTGTTCTCATCAGATGCCCGAAAGAGAGGCGGTTGAGTTCTTGATAAGGAATCTTGATGATTGGATAAAGCGACCTCTCTCGGGTAGTGACATCTACACCTACGAGGACTTGGTGACACGGGTTGCAAGAATAGTGCACATTGGCCCTCCTAAGGAGATTTCAAGCTTTAGAGGCGAATCAAGAAACAAAGCACAAGGGCCCATTAAGATAGCGGGTGCTAATGAAGCGTCAACAAGTCAAGGCGGCGGTCAAAGGAACTTCCGCAACAATGGCAACAATAACAACAATGGCAATGGAAATAACCGCGCAACCACTCTCAACGAACGATTGAGCAGGCCATACTCATTCAAGAAGGAGAAAACTGCAGCCTTGTTAAAGCAACTCTTAGATGGAAAAGCCATAGAATTGCCGGTGTGTAAAAGGATGGAAGAAATGCATAAGACCAACGACCCAACCTATTGTGCTTTTCATCGAGTCCTAGGCCATCCAACGGGCGATTGCTATGTCTTTAAGAATATAGCGGAAAAGATGATCAAGGAAGGCGACTTGGTTTTGCCCGAGAGTTATAAGCAAACGCCCGCTCCACATGCGCAAGCCAACGTGGTAGCACAAAGAGGCAATCCAAGGCGAAATATGGAATGCAATGTCATTGTCATAGTGGATGATGATGAAGGCGAAAAGGAAATGCAAGAAGTAGAAAGGATGAAAGAAAAAGAAAATGAAAATAAAAAAAAGAAAAATGTGGAGGAAAAGAAAAGTGAGGTCGAGAATAGTAAAGAAAAGAAAAGTGAAAAAGAGAAAGGCAAAGAAGCGGTGTTAAGAATCGAAGAAACAAAAGAGGTAAAAGAAGAAGTGGTTACTTACTACTACGATGATGACACGGAAGATGAGAATGAAGCGCCATATCAAGGTCTTTTCGCCAAAGACATGTTCAAGGAGAAGGATTGTCATGTGAACTTGCGGTCGGGCACGAACATTCCCGAGAGGCAAGTTCCCAAGGAAAGTGAAAAGGGAAAAGGCAAGGGTAGAATCCAAGAGGTAGAAGACGAGCCCGGACCAAGCCACAAAGCGAGAGAAATAAAAGGAGAATATAATATTTTGGCTCATCTAAGGCGCACTCCGGCATTGATAAGCGTGTTTGAAGCGTTGATGATGTCTAAAGATCTGCGGGAAACCATGATGGAGATGCTTAAAGAGCCCGAGAAATTTCAAGCCTATGTAGCCGAAAAGTACATGACCGAAGCCCTTTACATTGAGCCACAAAGCCAAATCACCTTCACGAATGATGATCTGATGATGGGAACCTCTTGTCACAACAAGCCATTGTACATTACGGGCAAGACCAATGGAAGTCAGCTAAGCCGAATGTTGGTAGATCCTGGATCCTCCATCAACATCCTACCACTCAACTCATTGAATCAATTGGCCTTAGGAGGAAGGCGACTTTCTGATGAAAATGTGTTCATACATGGCTTCAACCAAAATTCCGAGCGAGCCTTAGGAGCTATCACCTTACCAATGAAATTCGAAGAACTTGAAACCTTGGTGAAATTCTACGTAATCGATGCCGATACCTCCTATCGAGCTCTATTAGGAAGACCATGGCTACATGAAAACGGCCTTGTACCATCAACCCTTCACCAATGCGTCAAGTACATAAGAGATGGTGAACAAAAGATGATTAGGGGCGATGCTCAACACTATGGTGTACACGAAGTGGAACTGGAAGAGATCAATCGATTTTATGCTCCAACCTCACAAAGGAGCACTTCCCCAATTCTAAGGACAAGAGTGACACCTCGTGAAGAGAACGAAGAGAAGATAAGACTGAAAGAAAGACCAAAGATCGCATGTACCGTGAAAATGCCCATCTACATAAAGTCATCCGATGATGAGGATGAGAGCAAAGGCCGACAAGGGAAAATCTGCATAAAGAGCGATTCAGAAGAGGAAGAGCAAGAGTCAAAAAGGGTGATTCATGTTTATGATATGGAATCAGACGAAGAGTTCTATGGTGACGAAAAATGTTCCGACTTCCTCGAATGCCACATGGTCGGGATAACACCCGTTGAAGCAAACATAGAAGATAAAGATCTAATCCAAGCGGCGAAAAATGCTCCGCAAGAGTTAGAAGACGGAGGTCAAAATACAATTGATGATCTTCTCAAGATAAATTTGGGCACCGAAGAAGATCCACGCCCGACTTTCATAAGCGCATCACTTCCTCCCGAGAGACAAGAGCAATTAAAGCAACTTTTGATGGGGTACAAAGATTGCTTTGCGTGGAATTACACAGAAATGCCGGGTCTTGATCACGCTTTAGCTTCTCACAAGCTAAAAATTGACCCAAGTGTGAAGCCCGTCAAACAAGCTCCTAGACGGATGCGAGTTGAACTCGAAGAGAAAGTAGTTGAAGAGGTGAAAAAGTTGATCGAAGCGGGATTCATTCGAGAAGAAGAAAATCCCATTTGGGTGGCAAACATCGTACCCGTTAAGAAGAAGAATGGACAAATAAGAGTATGTGTGGATTTTAGGGACTTGAACAAAGCGTGCCCAAAGGATGATTTTCCATTACCTGTAACCGAGTTGATTATCGATTATACCTCCTCTTATGTGGTGTACTCCTTCATGGATGGGTCATCAGGGTACAATCAGATACCAATGGATAAAGAAGATCAACGCCACACGTCATTCCGCACCCCAATTGGAATCTTTTGCTATAAAGTGATGCCGTTTGGATTGAAGAATGCGGGTGCAACCTACCAAAGAGCCATGACAAAGATTTTTGATGACTTAATCCACAAGATCGTAGAATGCTATGTGGATGATTTGGTGGTGAAGGCTCGATCCATTGATGAGCATTTCGAGTATCTAAGGGTCGTGTTCGAACGACTAAGGAAATACTCCTTGAAGATGAATCCATTGAAGTGTGCCTTCATGGTATCTTCTGGAAAATTCTTAGGGTTTGTGGTAAGACACAGGGGCATTGAGATCGACCCCGCTAAAATCAAGGTCATTAGAGAGATGCCATCCCCAAAGACTCTCAAGCAACTCCGCTCTCTACAGGGGCAATTGGCGTATGTGAGAAGATTCATTGCCAATCTTTCGGGGAGGATTAAACCATTCACTCACCTCACCAAGAAAGATGTGCCATTCAAGTGGGACACAAAATGTCAAAAGGCTTTCGAGGACATCAAAGAATATCTCCTCAAACCACCTGTCCTCGCCGCACCTATCCAAGGAAAACCATTGATCCTCTACACCACAGCCTTGGACGGATCATTAGGAGCTTTGTTAGCTCAAGAAAACGAGGAAGGTAAAGAAAATGTGCTATATTACTTGAGTCGCATGCTGGTTGGGTCCGAACAATCCTATAGTCCTATTGAGAAGCATTGCTTAGCGTTGGTTTTCGCTACCAAGAAGCTAAGGCACTATATGCTTTCCCACAAGATTACATTGATATCAAAGGTGGACCCGTTGAAGTATCTGATGACTAGGCCCATGTTGACGGGAAGGTTAGCCCGATGGGCCATTACTTTAATGGAGTTTGACATTTCCTATGCACCTCAAAAGGCTATAAAGGGACAAGCGATGGCCGATTTTCTAGCAGCACATCCCATCCCCGATAATTCTCCATTGAATTGTGAATTCCCCGATGAGCAAAGCTTACGTCTAGAAGAAGTAGAAAGAGGGTGGACGATGTTTTCGATGGATCGTCAATGATACAACCGTCCAAAAGACCCAATTTGCCCCGAATCCGAGCCGGGGTGGGATTGGTGTTTGTCACTCCACAAGGAGGAATCCTTCGTCATTCTATAGCATTGACCGAGCCATGCACAAATAATGAGGCCGAGTATGAAGCACTGATCGCCGGACTAGAACTAGTAATTAACATGGGCATAAAAGAGTTAAAAGTGTGTGGGGATTCCCAACTGGTTTTAAGCCAAATCGAGGGAGCGTTCGAAGTGAAGAAGCCCGAGTTAGTGAAATACCATGAAAGAGCTCAAGAGTTAATGGCTAAATTCTCAAGGATCACCTTTGAAAAAGTGTCGAGAGCTTCGAATGGCATGGCGGACGCCCTAGCTCGAGTTGCTACCCAACTAAGCAAACCCGATGGAGAAGAAGTACAAATTACTATCAGAAATCGACGATCTTTGGCGCCTTACCTTTTAGAAATTGAGAAAGAAATGATTGCTCACCTCTTTGTGGATGTAGAAAAATGGGAGGCGGATTTGTTCTTGGATCCCGACGAAGTATTGGAAGTAGAAGCGAATGAAGAAGAAGATTGGAGAAAACCTTTCATTGAGTACTTCAAATACCAAGCATTACCCAATGAAAAGGCAGAAAAGGAGCAATTGAAGCGAAGAATTCTCCGCTATGTGTTTGTGAATGACACTTTATATAGGAGGTCATACGATCAGCTATGGCTAAGATGTGTGTCACGAAGCGAGGCCCGAAAGATCATGAAAGAGGTTCATTCAGGATTTTGCGGAGCTCATCAGTCGGGCCCTAAAATGAGACTACATATCAAGAGAATGGGATACTATTGGCCTACAATGATTGCTGATTGCGAGGAACAAGCGAAGAAGTGCCACATGTGCCAAGTACATGGAGATTTCATACATCAACATCCTAACCCTTTACACCCGACGGTAGCTGCATGGCCATTTGATATGTGGGGTATGGACATAGTCGGGCCTATTGACCCACCGTCTTCAAAGGGGTATAGATTCATTCTAGCAATCACGGATTACTTTTCCAAATGGGCCGAAGCGGTGGCCTTGAAAGAAGTCAAGAGCAAAGATGTCATTCAGTTTTTAAAGAACCATGTATTGTATCGCTTTGGTACTCCACGAGAGATAGTATCAGATAATGGCGCATCATTCAAGAGTGGAGAAATTGGCACCTTTGCTAGGCAACACAAGATCAAGTGGAGGTATTCTTCTATTTATAACCCACGAGCCAACGGCCTAGCCGAAGCTTTCAATAAGGTGTTGATCAAACTTCTAAGAAAGACAGTGGGAGATAACCATAGGAGTTGGGATGAAAAGCTACAAGAAGCTTTATGGGCTTATCGCACAACCTACAAGACTCCCACTCAAGCGACTCCTTACTCACTAGCGTTCGGGTCCGAGGCAGTATTGCCATTGGAGATCGAATTACCTTCCCTAAGGGTGGCCATGCAAGCGGGATTACCATTGGATAAACGGGCCCGCCTGAGATTAGATGAATTGGATGCCATGGATGAGAAAAGATTGGCGGCCCAACAAAGCTTAGAGCTATATCGGACTCAAATGGCCAAAGCTTACGACAAGATGGTGAGGCCTCGTACGTTCAAAGAGGGCGAATTGGTCTTGATTTTAAGAAGGCCCATCATCGGTCATCATCATGGCCCGAAATTCGCTCCAAATTGGGAAGGACCTTACATCATCAAAGAGGTCTATGAAGGAGGATCATACAAGCTTGTGGATAAAGAAGGAGAAAGCACAATTCCACCTATCAACGGTCGATACCTCAAGAAGTACTACACCTAAGACCCATTTTACCAAAAACCACCAAAACCATTCTACCAAAAACAACCAAAACCTACAACTACTACTTTACCTACTTCTTAGCTACAATAAGACCTAGTCCACAAAAAACCAAAACTCCGCTAAAACCCAGAAATCCACAAAAGCCTATGATAACCAAAACCTATTAAAGCCCAAAACCGCAAAACCATGTACATAGTCCAATAAAATCTTAGAATAAAGTCCAACGAAAACGTTAGGATCCAATAAATCCAAAACCCAAAACCTTAACTTAACCTTCAAAAATCCAAAACCTTAACTTAACCTTTTAACCCAAAACCCGAAGAACAAGGTATTATGTCATGTCGGGCTAATGCTTGTAAGGGTGTTTCGTTCTTTTGAACATCATGGAACATTCCTTTGCAAGGTTCAAAATAAACAAGGCAGTTGTAGATAAATAAAAGTCCTCAACCTTTATAACATCTTAGATATGAATTTGTCCCGCCGGGCCTAAGTGTAAAGGGGTGTCCTTGTCCTTTTGGACGTTCATAGGGCATTTCCAATACAAAGGCCTACATTTTTATAATAAAACACACACAAGAGTCCTCTTTTGCAACCGATGAAGGATTCTTATGATTCTCGAGGGTGCAACGTTATGCTACTAATATTGTTCGCATTGTGGAGATAGTTACAAGAAAGAAGGATCACACTGGGGCAAGGACGAGCAATCAACCATATTGTAGTGCAAGACGGTGGGCAACCACACTGGGGCAGCCGCAAAGCACACAAGACAAGCAAAGAAGAAGATAAAGGGAATAAGATGTCATGAAAAGAAGAAAACAGAGAGTTCCACTCATTAAAAGAAGACACATCATTACAACCATTGCATAAAGAAGCCCAATACAAGAGTAGTTTAAAACGACAACCGATGGCGACTAAAGGAATACAAAATAGAAGACATAAGAGTGCCCTAAAGCTAACACTGGGGCAAGGCACATCAAGAGGGTCGTTTACTCTGGGGCAGCCACAACTTCATCAACAACCGCAGCTCCACCATCGGCCAAATTGTCAAGGGTGACGGAGATAGCTTGAATCATTCCTTCCAAAGTATTCAAGCGGGCATTCAATTCTCCGAAGCGCTGATCAATTAAACCCCGGATTGAGACAGGGGCAGGGTCATCAAGAGCCATCATGGCCGAATTATCATCCGGCGGAGGATCAACACCCATAGGACCGTACTGATTGGGAGCCGCATTGGGAAGCAAAATATAGTCATTCACAGATTGGTTGGGATCGGGAACCAACATGTCCATTGAAGATTCAACCCACCCGATAAGTGGCAATGAAAGGAGAAGGTTGAAGGGATGTACCACATCAGCATCAGAAATACGATTGCCCCATAACATGTCAGGCACATGGATGCGAGCCCTAAGCATGAGAGCTTCAATAAGATGGCCATAGGGAAGCGGTTCTCGATCAGAGATCGCTACTTGGTGCATGTGGAAGAGGATCATGTGGGCCAAATTGATGGGCCATTGCTTTTGAATCAGATTACGGAGGTAGAAGAGGCTTCCAGGTTTGGCGAAATGGGTCATTGTCCCTTGCGGAAAGATGATGTCGTTAATCACTAAGAAGAGAAACCTAGAAGTCACGACGAAAGATGTAAAGAAAAAGAGTTGATGAGAAACCCAATCAAAAGAGAAGGCGATTAAAGAATAAGGAGAAAGAATGAAGAAAGAAAGTACCTATGAAGAGCGGGTAGATGAAAGGTAGACACCCTCTCTACATCAGGAGCCGCCGCCTGAAACCATTGGCGACATTCCTGATAACTTCCAAAACCTTGAGGCCATCTTTGATAGGCATAGATGGTGGAGCCGTTGGCGGTATTGGTAGCTCGCAAGTAGTTGGCCAGATCTCCGGTTGTGATATGAAAGAAGCGACCAAACAAATAGGAAGAGGCCGAAGGAGTTCCATAATGGTTGAAAGAGATCCTAAGATTGGCATAGAAGAGACGGGTGATTCTAGGATGGAACGGATGGTCGCAGTCAGCCAAACCGCCCAAACTCCATGAATCCAACCAACCTCTGATGAGATTCACTTGCTCCACTGGAATCCTCCTCATAGGACGGAAGAAGTAGCAATCAGCCACCGGTCGCTCTTCGTTACCCATGTCATTATAGTAAGAAAGGAAGGCTGTTTCATCACGAAAGAGATAGCGGTTATCGGGGGTAAGAGACCAATCAGGAAAGGTAGAATCCAGGCGAAGAGCAGGGGAACTAGAAGCCTCTCTGGCACGTTTGGATGGAGTAGAAGACATGGTAATAAGAAATTGATGGTAGGGAAATGACAGAGTACAGTGAATTTAGGTGAAGAAAAGAATAGAACAAAGGCGTGCTTATATAGGCACGAGAAGAGAAAGGGTGTAAGTTGAGATTAATGGTGAACGTGTGAACATGTGGAGAAAGTTAAGGTCGAGATGGTAAGAAGTGGAAGCAAACCGTTCAAACTAGTGCTTGAAAGAAACGGTATGAAGTCAAGAAGGCGTAGAAGAAGCGGAAGCGTTCGAGGCTAATGTCAGAAGAAAAACAACCAAAAAAAAAAGAGAAGAGTCAAGGCTCGTGTAGGTTCAGGCCCAAGGAAAGACAGGAGCGGGCCAAATACCCTAACCTAAATTGTGGAGTGGATCTATGTGTGTTCGAGATTCTAAAAGAAGAAAGAAGGAAAGAAAATGAGTATGGGCCAAATTCCCATATCTCTTGAAGAAGCGGTGGTAAGAGTAAGATTATTCGAACCTCGCAAGATGAGTAAGAAGAAGGCCTTGAGCGCGAAAGCCCAATCAGCGCAAGAATGACGAAATACCCGTTGTATTGCAAAAAGAGAAAGAGAAAGGAAACCTTGAGCGCGAGAGCTCAATCAGGTGGGAAAGAGAAGGAAAAGAATCACTTGTTGCATCGCAATCAAGTACGCAAAGAAGCCCCGAGCGTAAGAGCTCAGTCAAGCGCAAGGTCAATCGAACATTGCAAGACAAGAAAGCACAATTCTACAACAAAGCTCACCAACCCCAAGACATGCAAGCATCACCAAACCAAGTCAACCAAGTTCAACACATCCATATCAGACAAAACAGGCATCAAACGTCATCATCCAAACGCATCTCCAACAAGTGCAATCACAAGACACAACCATGCCAAACAACAAGTATCAACACCAACATGACAAACCACAAGTATCAACATCCATGGCATCAAGATCACAAAGGAGGATAGAGAACAAACCTGCTAAATGGCCCCATGAGCAGCAATGCTCCTCGCCCTAGCGCGGGCCAATAGCTGAATAAGGCGCTCATAATGCTCACGGGCAACATCTCTACGCCTACGGATCTCAGCAAAGAACCGACCCACACTGCTGGCCTCCTCCTGACAACGAAGACGAGCAGTATCCAGAAACTCGCCCCAAGTGTCCAAGAGGAGGGAATAAGTCGTCTCCAAGGGGCCCGCATAGCTCAACTCCTCTCTGGCACGACTAGCCTCTACGTTCTGTGCAAAAGATGCACCACCTAGGGGAGCAGCCTCTGTGTAGGCAATAAGGAGAGAGGAGAGATACTCACCAATGGCACGGTAGCGAGTGGCCAGGTCACCGCAGACAAGAGCAATGGACTCCATAATCTGAGTAGAAGCTCGAATGCGAGAAACGAGAGAAGTGAACTCAGGAACGAGGAAGTCCCATCGAAGGGTGGCTAAGGCAGCATGGCACGTCCCTACGAGACCCGCCACCTGACCTGGTACGCCACGGTTGGACGGAGTGGCAAGAGAGAGATGGAGAAAGAGCTCGCCAGTAACGACGTCAAGGGGCGCGGCAGTGTGCATACTAGCCTCCTGCAGAGCCGTGACAGCATCCCTCAAAGTCTCCACAGTGACATCTACAAAATATAAGAAAGCAGCTATGAACAACAAGGAAGAGATAAGCACAAGCGATCAAGCAAAAAGAAAAAAAAAGTGAAAACATCAAGCCCAGTAAAGAAGACTACCTGCATAGATAGGAGGGGGCGGTGGTATCATGAAGTTAAGCCAGAATCCAGGGATGTCATCGTGATGAGCGTTGTCCTGGGCATTGAAAGCGGGATCCATGTCATGATCGCCCATGTCTCACCCTACAAATGCAAGAACAAGAAAAGTATGCACAACAAACCAAAAGAGCTTAAGAGAAGATAGCACGAAGAGACAAACATCAACACAAACTAGATAATCACAAACGATACGTTCATCATAACCAACACCATTTAAAATATTCTTAAACCGAGAAGTACAAAGCCTCCTAATCCCACCGACAACTAAAGATTCAGGACTTCAAACAAGCCACAAACAAGAAAGATACAAGGTCTCAAACAGTTGTTAAACAAAATACAAGGCCATAATAGAAGACCCATGAAACAACCTAATGCAAGAAACTAATAAGGGCGAGGGCGGACGGAAGCATCCCTATGAGGCCTCACTATGCGCCTGGAGGAGCTAAAGAAGCGATGTAACTCAGTGAGTGTCGCATTCACATAGGCAACCAGTTTGCGAGCTTCCTTGGCATGTTTTTCGCAATCAACCCAAAGACGTTTCATGCGGCCCACCGCGTGACTATGATCAGACCATGCAGATTTCATGAAGGAAGTACATGCTGCCAATGTGGAAGGAAGACCTTCCAACTCTCCCTCGAGGCGGGCAATTTCTGACTCCACCAGATCAACCTTAGAAAAATCGTGGCTAGCCTTAAGGAACTCATATTGGCGGCGACTGGTAGCGATCATTAAGGGAAGTTCCTTTTGAAGCTCAAGGATGGAGAAAACCTTAGACTCGGCATGGCCCCTTTTAAGAGTAGCAGAAGAAAGAACACGAAGCCTCTTGGAGTATTCCCATTGAATGAACTCCTTAGTGATGAAATGAAGGTGAAAGCGCAAAGGCACTAAACCCAAGTTGGCAAGGTGCTCAAGGGTGTCATTACGATCAGTCCCTTGCAAGTATTGGAAACAACCATAATCAAAGAACTGACGGCCTAGGCATGTTTCACCACACGTTTCAGCAAGCTTCCATAGAAGTCGTGCCACCTCATCAACAAGGAAAACTACAAGTGTACAAGGAAGGAGAACATGAAGCAAGAACCATCAAGGGAAAAAGACACGATAAAAGAGGAAGGTTCGTGAAGAATAAATATACCTCCAGGAGGATTCAAGGACATAGGAGGGACGGGATCTGGTTCGTCACTAATCTCAATGATTTCTGGCTCTTCTGGGAGCTTGATATCAGGAGGAAGCCATGTTAGAGACTTTGGCCCCACGAAAGCATTGGAAATACTTGAGGGTGGCTTAGCCCGAATAGAAGAAGTGGAAGGCAAACTAGAAGAGCTAACAAAAGTGGTAGGAACGAGGTTGTCGCTTTGACCTTTTGAAGGAGTTTCCTCCACTTCACCAGAAATATCTGAATAATGGTCAGAAAAGGGGTTTAACTCCAGAAGTCAAGAGGCTTACAGAGAATAAAAAAGGACGTATAAGAATACCTTCTCCCAAAGATTCCTCGAAGCAAGAATTGGCAAAAGCCTCTCTCTCTTTCATAAAGGAGCCTAACTCTTCATCAACAAAAGGTGGAGTTGAGTGAGGCGGTGACTGATCAACCGTTTCCTTTTCACCCGCATCATCAGCCTCTGCATCCACATTAGCCTCACTAACGGGAGGAGGAGATTCACGTGCTCTTGCCTGAGTAGGAGTTTCTGTCGTGGGCTTATCAACTATTCATAGAACGAGGAAAGAAAATTAGCCACAAAACATTTGACCCTAAAAGAAGAACAAAGTGGAAGGAAAAGATGTTAAGGTTAGACCTGAAGAGGTGGTAAAGGGAGGTTTAGAGAGAGCATCCATTGTCTCTTCCTTTGAGAGATAGTGAATGACCCCGTCCAATCCACGAAAGTCATCAGGTAGACTAAGCCCACGAGGAGGATGTTTGTGAGAACAACGGGCGTGAGCATTAGAAGGATACACACGTCTTATGATCTCTTCTTGGAGGCGCTCATGAAAAGATTCCACTAAATGGGTGAACCACCTGAAGAAGCGGGCAGTAATAGTTCCCACGCGCTTGGAAGAAGGAACCCAACATTTCACATCCGTGCCCAATTGTGAGTAAGAATGCCAAAGGTGAGCATGAGTAAGCAAATTCATAGGTAATGAGCCATGTGCAGGTGGAATGAGCATAGCAGGGATGTACTGGTCATATCCGAATTGATGAGCAACCAAGGAAGGGCAATAAATCTCAGCTGACAAGTTATTCCCCGAACGGTAAGGAAGGAGCGCTTCACGCATGCTCACAAGGAGTTCCGCATCTCGAAAGGAATCAACAAGGAGTGGAAAAGGTCCACCAGGGAGAGGTGCTTTATCTTCAATCTCACGCTCAGAAGAAGCCACTGAAAGACCCAAGCGAAAAGAACGAGAACGAGCGGCCACGGCTTCACGACTCTGGACAAAGAACAGATGCGTTTTCCAAGGATCCGGGCACCTAGCGGGGTTTACATGAGCAATGGCGGCCAGCTTTGGGAGAAACTTCATCAACGGCTCAGACATCACAGGAGAATCATAGACTCGAGGCCAATTCAAGCGGACCCACCCAAATAAGAGATGGTAAGGGATCACCGTGGGAGTACAAGAAGGATCAGGAGAAGAGGCCAAGAGGCGAAGAGACTTGTAGAGGTTAACCAACGCAGGAACAGCCAAGATCAATCGCTTACCACGAGCCATGGCATTAGCTGCAATGATGGTTTCTGGTCGGAAAACACCAACTGATTGCCCAGGCACAATAAAATAACAGAGCCACCAAGCAAGATAAGCGGTGAGAACAGTCTCATCATCCAAGGAAGAGGCCCTAGAAGTCAAGCTAGATAGACTTGCTTTGGACACATCACCCCTAAGAAGTCGTTCATTCAAGATAGAAGGCGAGGGCCAATCAGCGGACTTTTCAGTAACATCGGTGAAATATTCCACCCAAGCACGCAAAGGAACTTTGGCACCTTTATTCCTCTTATACCGGCTTTCAGAGATCTCATTGTATATTTCATAAACCCGCCTCACTCCAAATGAATACTTCCAAGTACCATCAGGGTTCATTCCAAAGAGATCTGAATCGGGAGGCGAGTACTCTTCATAAGGAGAACCCAAAACAGGCAAACCAGCAACATCTTCTAAGTCATCAAGGGTCATGGTCATGAAACGGTCTTCAACTAACAAGGAATTGGTGGGGTAGTTCCAATTACTCACGAAGGCCTTGAAAACAGGCACATTTGGGTGATAATCAAAAGGTGCAAGAGCTACAGCCTCGAAAATACCGGCCTTTTTCAATAGAGTCCTATAGTTTCTCAAGCAAAAGAGGGTCCATTCAGTCTGTCCCGGGTTATGGAGAAGACCTCCTCTCACATTGAAAGTGACTGAATGTCAAGGTTTAGTGGTACCCGCTACCATAGCAACACCTGGGAGGTGCACGGCCGGATAAGTCATGGCATTAGTAGCGGGGTGAAGGATTCTAGCAGGACCATTATGATGACTAGGTTCCTCGATTGCACGAAGAGCCATAGTTGTACCACCATGGGGACCCGATTGCATGATACGGCGGCGACGAGGGAAATTATCATAAAGAATGGTGGTGATTTGTTGTGTCAAAGGGTTCTTAGGAGGAAACAAAGAAAAGGGATCTGTAGGAGAAAGAAAAGGGGTTGCTTCATGACGAGGTATTCGGCCAGATGAGAAGTCGCGACCTTCTAGCATTTCAGCACGAATGTCAGGGTGATGTTCAGGAAAGCGATTCTTGGGGTCATAAGAACGAATGAAGGCTTTGATTTCATCTTCTGAAGGACGATTGATTGGGAGATCAGCGGGTCGTTTCCAGTATGCCATCAAAGAACACTTCCAAACAGAACAAAACCAATAAAAATGACTTTCTAAGCAACCTTGAACTACCTACCCACCTAATGGTTTGGAACCGGTGCCTATCCAAGTTCTCAAAAGCAACTCATGTTTCTAAAATGGTTCAAGTAACCAAGCAACTCAAACCCATAATACAAATCATGTCCCAAGCGATTCATGCACCCAAGACAATTCCTATGCCCGTTCCCAAAGCAACCCATCATGCGATAACAATTGATGCCACCAAAACAAGTCATGCCCCGACAAACAACAATTCACAACCCGTATTCGTGCCCAACAAGTAATGTACCATGCACATTTCATCAAATCAAACTCAAATAGCCCCATTACAAACACAAGTCACCTCATACCCAACAAATAGAGGCTAAGGCATAATTCCATGAGTCGTAATCATTCGCAATCCATACATCCAAAGAAGAGGAGGAGTGTGTACCTTGGAAAGGCAAGAAGATGTGAGTCCAAAGTAGTCGTTGAAGCCGCGAGATGTAACCTACAAAACATGAGATGAAGAAGGCTTAATAAACATTGCGCAAAGATGGGCTGAAAGAAAATAAAGGAGAAGAAAAAATTTTGTCGGTCCAATAGCAAAGAGGAGGCGATGGACTATATGCGATAAAAAAAAAAACACACAGCAGCCCATAAGATGGATAGCCCAATAGTGAAGAAGTAGTGGGCCGAAAGAGCAAAAAAAAAAAAAGAGAAAAGAAAAGAAACCCAATTGCTTTTGTGGCCCAATAAGGATGCGACAAAAAAAAATGATGAGACCCAAATCTTTATCACGGCCCAGCAATTGAGGGTGCAATGGGCCGACAGTAGAAAGTAAAATAGAAGCCCAGAAAGTTCTTTTATTTAAAAAAGAAGGGGAGAAAAGGAGGGCCCAACAATAAAAAGATGAAAATCCCGTGTAAAAAAAAGAGAAAGAAGGGTAAGCCCTTGAGATGACGCAGTGCAGCAGAAAAAAGGTGTAATACGAAGTTGGTAACAAAAAATGGAAAGATATCACCTTCCTTTATCTTACCTGACAGGATGATACAAAAGTTTTATCCTTTTCCATGACAAATAAAAGGGTTTTGACAAGAAGTGACCAAAATTTGCAAAGCCAGGAAAGAAGCATTGGTGAGTAAATTAAAGTGCTCAGAAAAAATGTATGTATGGCAGTACATACGAAAACCTCTACAAAACCCACTTAAAAATCCAAAATCCATACTGGAATAGAAGATGTTTGAGACAGTAACAATTGAAGATGAAAATAAGTCATAAGTAAGTGAAATGCATGGAGCAAAAACCCAGAATCAGGAGAAAAAAAAAGATAATCTATCAGACAAGGAAATGAGGTTGAGAAGAGATAGGAGATGATACCTGACAAGGAAACAAATGAAGCTCCTCTCTGTTATTACTCCCACTATTCGATTGAGCACCTGAGTAGTAAATCAAATGCCACAGAAAGTTAGACCCGATGGCACGTGTAGACAACAAGATGCACTGGTAAAGGTGGATAAAAAAGGGGGATGAAGAAAATGACACAAAATAAGAGGATACCTGAGTTTGGAATGTGTAAGGCGTTGAGTTGCAGCTGAGTATCAAAAAGCAGCAAGCTTTGACTCCATCAACAGACCTGTGAACAACCAAGTAACAAAAAAGGATTAAAACAATGCATAAACAGCACAGATAAACAAAGGATGAGATAAATAATGGATCCATGGCTTGAACCAATAAATGTTCTCACCACGAAATCAGACCTAGACTGAAGAAGACTTCAATCTAAACCTTAATGCAAAGCCTAGTCACATGAGACATGAGACTAAACTGTTGAAAGTTTAAGCCAAGGAAACCAAAGCTTAAACCCGAGAAACGAAGAGATGTGAATGCAGGGAGAGGAGAAGAGAAGATTGAGAAAGCACTTAACTCAGATGAGGCGAAGAAGATGAAGCTAGATGGAGTGAGCAGAAAATGAGCCGTCTCAATAGCTAAATAGAATCCCTCTTGTGCATATGCGTGCGTTGTCACGTGCAATGAATGGCAGGGTCCACAAGTCAGTCTGAGAGATAGATGAGAAGGATATGCCAAAACACAGGGATTGAGTCATTTGAAAATCGTGAGAAATAGTAAAAAAATCATGGCAATGGTGGTATGTCACAGCCTTCTACGTGGAGCGTTACCATTGGGTGCTCAGGTGCCATAAGGAGCCAGTAGGAAGTTGTATAAAGTGGCGCATCACGAAGAAAATTATACGGGAGCATGCTGCAACGGTACCAGGGGTAACCAGTGAGGGTGAAACGCGTGTCCTTCTGGAAGTAGAATGAGACAAGGAGCCCCAATGCGCCGAGTGAACCATGAAGGGTTGTAAATCAATTGAGAAATGTGAAACTGAAAGGCCGAGTGTAGTCAAACTAATAAAGGAGAATCAGGGACAGTCTGAAGGGGACCAGTAAGGAAGGGATGAGATAGGCGCCAAAAATACAAAACAAAGGGATCTGAGGTGAAGAGCTGAGTGTAGCCCTGTGTGTGGCACGAAGAAAAAGGATGAAATGATGAAGAAAAGGAAGAAAATAAATTGCCACCAGAACAAATTGTTTCTCACCAAAATCGTCACAAATTATTCTGGTGGGGGGCATTTGTTTAACCCTATTTTATGATGCCAAAACCATAATAACCAATTGAATAATTCCATGGGATATAAAAGAAAGGAAATGGAGAAAATCATGGAAAATGCCAAACAAATCCCAAAAAAATCGTAGAAAATACCCAGAGACTCAGAGAATTATGGAGAAAATTATGGGACCCTGGAACTACCCAAAAGATTCATGGAGGACCTCATTTCATATAAAAGACCCCCAAACCTTATGGAAAATAAATAAAACACTGGAAAGGGTATTTTTAGAAAACCATTGAAGCCATTAAATCCTATATATTTTTATGGATTTATCCTCAAAATCCTATGAGGAAACTCGATTAGGAAGGCTGCCAAAGAATTTATTTTTGGGATTCAGCAAAATATAAAGTCATATGAACTAAGCGAATGGAGAAACCAATATTGAGGAAATGGAGAGGATGGCCAGTAGTTCAAATTTTCCCTCTATACGGAAATCTGTTTTCGGTGCACTTGTTTCGCTTTGCACCAATGTTAGGAAAGAGTGAAAGCATACGCGGTTCAGAGGAAGCCAGGTGCATACAAAAAGACAAAGAGAAGAGGGGTCGCTGGAGGCATTCGCGAAATACAAATAACCCCTTCGCAGAAGAAGGATAGATGCACCAGGAGCATGTAACACAAACGAAGATACAAAGCCCCTGAACCCACAGCACATACCATGGTGCACCGTACTCCATGCACAATCAAGATCAAGAAAGAGGAGGGGAAGGGAGATCGTAATAGAAAGCTGTTGCGAAAACCACCGGGCTGGAGGTGAGATGCATTGCACCTAGACGGGATTGAAGCAAAGAAGATTGCCTATAAAAGGAGCAGCAAAGGGAGAGAAAAAAAAGGCCACTCTTAGACATTTAGGGATCAACTCTTCAGACTCTTCCCCTCTTCACACACACACACTTAGGATAGAAGCATTTCTACAAACACTTAGTAGGCTAGATAAGAAGAGGAGAGAAAAGACAATTCTGTACACAATTCGAAGAAAGAAGAAGCTAATTGGTAAGAGATAAGGGAGGTAAGATTGTATGAGTGTTGAATTGGATTTGTAAAGCTTGGATTTGAAGTGGAATGGCAATTTCGTATGTGTCTTTCATGATCTCCGTTCCTATTCTGACTTTCGAGTTCTTTTCTTGAATTCTTACATTAAAAGATCCACTAAATCTGTTGTTTTGGTAATTATGTTGCCTTTCATCTCGAGATTTGAAGAAGTTTAACCCATGGATTCCACGGTTTAAGCAAATCAAACCTTGAGGGGAAAGAATGACATTCAGTTACCGTCATTTTCGTTGATTTTTGTTAAAAGTCCTCTTTGGTAACCTGAAAGCTCAGGTTAAGGTCTCCTTAGCCTGGGTAACCTTGAATGTGAAATTAAAAAGTTCATCTTACAAAGAATTGATCTTTTCTTGTTTACTTTTAATCGTTACTGTTGAGACCCCTTAGTGCTGATCTGGAAGCTCAAGTTAAGGTTTCCTTAGTTTGAGTGACCAGAGATGCAGAATTGAAAGTCAAAATTTAATGGAATCAATCTCTTCTCTTCCTATCCGATGATAGTCAGCTCAATTCTTATTCTTGACCTTACCTTGTAGTGTGAATGTTTAAGTTGTAGATTTTACAATTTAGACGATCGATTGCTGAATTAAATTACTTTAATTAAGTACTTATGCATTCTTTCGCTAGAATCTCTTTGTCATTCCCTAAAAAACTGATTTCTATTATCTAAGCAATTGGTAAATTTAAATTTGAGATAATGACGTCTTCTTTGTACTTGCTTCTCTTTGTGCATAGTACAACTGAAAGCTTAGGTCATGGATTCCATGACTTAGACTCTAAGTCATGTGAAGTAAGTTTGTTATTTATGAATTCCTTTTTCTCCCTCTCTGATCTTGGACAGTATTTCTCCAATTAGTGTCTGGTACATTTCTCAAATCATGGTTTGGACTGAGGTCTCTTCAGTTCCAGACTTGGGAAATGTGACTTAGTTTGAGGATTTGCTCAGGCTAGGTGCATGTTGTGGTTTAAGTCAAGGTTTCCCTGGCCTAAACCAAGATTCTTCGAACTTGGTCGTTATTGACTCGTTTCAGAGAATCTCCTAAATGGATTCCACATTTAGGCAACATGATGCCCAAATTCCGTTAGCTCATAAATTGGTTATGGTAGTATTAGATATAAGAACTTTAGGCAGTAAGTTATAGCCAAGGCACTGTAATTGGGTGTCACAGAATTGGAGCTTCATCAAGTCAGCCTCTTTCTATGCTTCAGTGTCTGGATTAGATTGTGTAAAAAATGGAGTAGTCTACTAGCCTAACTGTTTTGTTGCCTCAAAGTTGTTTTAGATGGTTCAGTTGAAATGATAATGATGGAATTATAACTAGCTACTCTTACAGGTCTCAGTAAAATGTTTCTTTGTGTGTAAATCTCAGTATTTCTCGTCAATAGATGGGAGTAAGGTCATGCTGTCCAAAGTCGTTTATGCTTTCCCTCAAGTTCAGTACGGCATTTAGTATCTTTTTGTAATATTTGTTTTTGCAGATAACAGTGCTACAAGTTTCTCTTATTAAGAAGTTTATATTAATTATTTCTGTTTCCTCTCCTTATATGAATTTGAAAAGCTAGACTTTGTAAAATCAGTGGGTCTGATAAATCCTATTTAGTGTCTAATTGCCTTCCATAAAAATGACATGCGCACTTTTGTTGAGATGAGAAGTTTCATAGGATTTGCTAATGTGAAAAAGTTCATAAGCATTGCCGTGGTTAAATGTTTGAGTCCACTTGACAAGTGCGTTTCCCAAGGAATGCGGCATTTCCATTTTTGTTTAGAAGAATGTATGTATGTAGTTTGTAAAATCATGTTAAAACCAGGCCACATGCAACTCTAACAACCAGGTGAAACAATACGTTGTTCAGTGTTATGGTTAGCTCATACATGCGCAAGAAATGTTAATTGGAAATCGAATGTCCGGTTGTACCAGTCTAATTCCTTAAAACATTTCCTTGTGCCAATTTCCTCTTTAACGCCGTATCACTGTTGGGTCCTCTCGTAAAATTAGAGTAGTGTGGCCTCAATTGAATGTACCCTCGTACTCTCCTCTCTTTCCTGATTCTAACTAACCCAAGCGAGACGACTGAGAGGACTTAGATCGCTGGCGAATGGAAAAGTAAAAAACGCAGGGGCTTTATTGAATTTTAGTTTTGCGCTAACGTGAGGAACTTTCGATCCTTCAACCCAATAAAGGCGACGCGACAGAAATGGAAATCATCACTGCATTCTTCGCCTCGTCACGATTCTAAATAGCTCAGGATTGTGTGCAGTGGTGGTCAGAAACGTAAAAGGGTTTATACCCGCTATTGGTCGAATCCGTTAATGACGAAACGAACCCGTCTTCTTCAGAAGCTTCAACGCCAACCCATTACTGATCTTCTGTGACGAAAGGAAGATGTAGCAAACAAAGGAGCTGTCAGCGGCTCGCTATATGGAGACGTGAAGGAATTAATTAAGTGGCACCCATTCTGCGCACCCAGAAGTATTAGGCTGACGTGGACCCATCAGAAAGCGCCGTGGGAGTAGAAAATTTAAAAATTCATTAAAATAATAGAAAGCCCCTAAAAATACAAACGACATATCCATAAAATTCTAAAAATCAAAATAAACCGACCTCACTGATACTTTGATATGAAAATATGTCAAAGTAGCGGTCTTTTGTATTTTTGAAGTATTTTCGCTTTAAAAATAAATTTTAGAAAATGAAATAAACCCTTTTATATAATGCTAGGTATTTTCAAAACTAAGATTCCAAATATACTACTTTCAAAAGCTAAATATAATATACTCAAATATAAAAAAAGTATTTTTTTAAAAAAAGTCTAAAAGCTTTCAAGTATCTAGTATACTCGATTATGGATATTTTCAAAGACCAAATGATTTCGAAAATAATATCTTCCAAAGTCAAATATCTTCCAAGATTAAGTATTTTGAAATAGAAAAGTATTTTCAAAAGATCAAAAGTGCAAAGGCCAAAGTGAATGAAAATCATCAAAATCCCAAGTGAAACATCAAGAAATTAAAAGTCCAAACACGAAACCCAAAGTCATAACCGAAACCTCTTCGTTTGAGGAAAAGTCCCTCGCTAGGGTTGAGATCGACCTTAGATGACTTAGAAAATGAATTCTTACGGGCCCCCTCGTCCAAAGAATTCCATTTACGCTCTCATAAGAAGATCGACTAAGATGATCCCGAGAACCGACTCTTATTAAGAAGACCAATGAAGATGGTCCCTAGGGTCGTTAAAGAACCAACTCTTATTAAGAAGACCGATGAAGATGGTCCCTAGGGTTGTAAAAGAACCAACTTTCGCCGAGTAGCCGTCAAAGAGGACCCGAAGGTTGCAAAACTTATTTGTTCTCACAAGAAGACTAACTAAGATGGTCCCGAGAACCGACTCTTATTAAGAAGACCGATGAAGATGGTCCCTGGGGTCGTTAAAGAACCAACTCTTATTAAGAAGACCGATGAAGATGGTCCCTAGGGTTGTAAAAGAACCAACTTTTGTCGAGTAGCCATTAAAGAGGCCCCGAAGGTTGCAAAACTCCTTTCACTCTCAAAAGAAGGCCAATCATAGCCCCGAGAGTTCACCATAGATAACCTCAAGTGAAGACTTCCCTTTCACCAATCAAAAACCTCTTCTAAACTAAAAATCCATTCCCTTCTTTTAGTCAAGTTAATAGTCTTTTGTCGATCCTTAATTGGGTCCCGTCCATTGAGTTTGGTACCATCAATTAAGTCCTCCTTAATAGCACTCCATAAGTCTCTTTTCTTAGCCCATTACGTCAATACCCTTTATATCCCTTAATCAGAGGTTCTCGTAGGCAACTACGGGGTAATTAACAGTAGGGGCTTGCGCCTACTGGAAAGAAAGGACCCGCTAAATCAAGAAACTTCTTTAAGTAGCGACTCTTTATAGGGTTCTCTTGTTTCGAGAGATACCCGCCATAGAGATCGAAACCTTAAGGGAGGTGAATCTAAGGCTATGTTCCCATTGTTCTTCGAGAAATTCCTTCGAGGAGAATAATGACGAAAAAGCTGCAACACTACTTTGTGCGATGTATCACACAAAATTAATGAAAAGCATACATTAATGAAGAGATTTCAATTTTGTTTTGTCGTTTATAGAATGACTTAATATTTATTGGATGGATGGTTTTTATAATATAGGGGATGTTCCGATATTATAAGTCTTTAGTGTCACAAGTTCTCGCACAAATCTTTTGAATTTATATTCCAAATCTGAATTCAACGCAAGTTCCATTTCCAGCACATCCCTTGTTTTGCAAGATATGCATGTACACAAATTTCAGTATTTTCATGTTTCTGGCACCGTTTGGATGCGTTGAGAAGAAGGTAGGAAGAAGGAAGAAGAGAAAAAATTTATTATAAACAATCCAAACTCTTCACAAAGTTACACACTTTCTAATACTTCTTCCTTTCTTCCCAACCTCATCCAAATGGAGCCTCTTATAAGGCCAACGTCTCAAAAAAGACGAATAAACAAATATTAATACGTTACAGTTAAGTTTCTACGGTTATTTTAATTTAGATATTTATGGCTCCATTTGGATTGCTTAGGAATAAGAAGAGGAATAGTCTATTCCTAGGCGGAAAATATTGGGAAGTGTGTAACTTTGTGAAGAGTTTGGATTGTTTGTTATAAATTTACGTCTAGGAAGAAGTTATTCCTCCTATTTCCATACGATCCAAACGGAACCTATATACTTTACATAAATATACAAGGTTAAGAGAGACGATATAATGTGAGATATGAAGCGAGGAAAAACAAAACAAATTTTAATGTCCACTAATTTTATAATTGAATTTAAATCTATATCGCTAATTTAAAATTATAAATAAAGGTGAAATGATCATGATTTAAAGCGGTTTAAAATTTATGTACATACTAGAATTATTTAAAAAATAATACTAGTCTTAGGTCTTCCAAAGAGACAGAAATATATATAAAAAAATCATATGGATTCAAACAGAGCGCTCATCAAAGCACCCGATCCGATCCATACAATTTTCGGCGCCAACATGACAACCATGCTCGTCAATTAACCCGCGAAAAGAATTCTGAGTGGATCATAAAGGAAATAGGAGGAATTAGATTGCTTAAGAATAGAAGGAATTTTTTATTCCTAGGCATAAAATATTGGGAAATGTATAATTTTGTAAAGAGTTTGAATTGTCTATAATAAATTTATGTTTAGGAATAAGAAATTCTCCAAATTCTCACTTGATTCAAACGGCCTCATAGAGAATTTATTTTTGAGAATTGTTATATAGCATCCCATCTTTTAGCATCTGGAGCATCCACAGGCTCTTATGGGCTCAATACTGGCCCAATCTATTTAAATTTCCTCTCTCACCTCTCACCCCAAACCCTAACCGTCCTTTCTCCTTTTCTCTCCTCTCCAACTAGAATAGATCTCTCTCCTCATCTCTCTTCTCTCCTCTTCGATCCATATGCCTCTCGCCATGGGTTTCGGATCTCTCGAGCCTCGACTGCTCTCTGCGCGTCCCCTCTCCGTGTCTCCTCATGCACTCATGGATGTGACGGCGGCTGCTTTGTCGTCTGGCCTCAGATCGCTCATGGCATCATATTAGATATCCTTCGTCGCCACCAACCAGATCAAATCCGCCGTCTCCTCTCCTCACAAATCAACGCATGGTATTTCTTTTATTGCATATTTCTGTTTGCATATTTCCGTTCGTTCAACTCTTTCCTTGCATTTTTTTTTGTGTTGGTTTTGATTTAAAATTGGCGATTTTGATGATTGATTTTGGTTTTATAAAGGAGCAATTAAGGAGGTGAAAGTGCCGACGCAAAGTTACAACCAGTGAGTGCCAGGGAATTTTTTGTTCTCTCTTCAAATTTGTATGAAATCGATGATTTTTTTTTTCAGAATCAGAAGAATTGAGAAGTCTTGCGATGTTGTTGGAGATTTTATGTTTGCAATTGTTGATTACTGATTAAGGAGCTAAAGAGTGTATATGTTCACTTTGTTTATTGTATATGTTAAATATGTTGCTATAAGTGTTCAATTTGTATATTGAATATGATTATTTATTTCTTACTTATGAAAGTTATATACGTGTTCAGTTTATTGCTGTAAATGTTCATTTTGTTGTTGTAAATGTTTGGTTTGTTTATCCAATTTGTTTATGTTGTTTCCTTATTAAATTAATATTTGTGTCTCTTCAATTTGTTATTGTAAGTGTTTGTTTTGTTGTTTTAAATGTCCATATATATGTCATATCAGAAATAAATCGTCATATTACCGATGCATCTAACTGAACACATAACTTAATTTAACTCATCCTTTAACGTGATGAACTAAGCACAAAAATGCTACAAAATCAAATATCTGCTGCAACTAACTGTACACATAAATACTTTAAATACATCCATTAACGTGTGTAACTGAACACAAAAGTACGAAATTTCAATTTTGAGATGTATCTAATTGAACACATAATTCATGTAATTAATCTCTTGAGATGTTTAACTGAACACAAAAACCTAAAACTTCATATTATCACTGCATCTAATTGCCACTTAATTAGTTTAACTCATCCCATGACGCATCTAATGAAACACAAAAAATCGTCCATTTGATGACGTTAGCGCGAAAAAAATTTAGAAAAAAAAAATTTTCGGAAAAAAAAATTGATGACGTTAGTGAGGGAAAAATCTGGGCCTGGACTTCCAAAAAGTCCATTTTATGGCTCCCTGGTCTGTTTGATGCTTGGATGTTTTTTTGTTGGATTCTGTATATCAGGTCCGTTTATTTTTTGTCAGGAAAAGCTCAAAAGGACAGAAGTGGAAGTGGAGAAATGAAGGAAAAAGGGGAGGAGTAGACTCCGTAGAATCGACTTCAGTTCTACATAAATAATCTAGACGTGACGTATAAGAAAAAGGAAGTTGAAGAATATTTGAATTTCGTATCGAAACAATAAAGATAATATCTGAAAAAAGAAAAATTTTGGATTTTTTTATCAAAATGTTCAACTCCTCGCTACCATTAAGAAAGAAAATTGATTACTGTCATCTGCAGTTTTACCTGCCATCGCTAAATGTAAAGTGAACATATACAGCAAATAAAGTGAACATATAGACGATCTAAGTGAACACATACAAACAAATAAATTCAATGAGAATAAGTTGAATATGCATGTAAACTTCTGAACAAGTGATGACAACACTTATTTGGTTGTAAGTGTTCAGTTAGATCGGTTATATGTTCACCTTCTTTACTATATATGTTCACTTTGTATTTAACGATGGCTGGGATGGTATATTTGTCGATGGCACTTATAATTTCTGAGAAAGAAATGCCCCGAAAAACAAATAAAATTTAGAAACAAAACAATAATCTTAATCTGTAACGAAGTAGGGAAATTTGGTAATAAATTTTGCAATCAACTGTTTTCCCGTGATGGACTTGGGATGGGGTTTGGACTGAGGAGTATTGGCCCACGGCCCAACCACCTTGGTTGTCAATTGGGCATATATTTCATCAATTCTGCAATTTGCGGTAATGCGGTGTCTATGATTTGTTATTGTTAACAATGGGAATTGAGATCATGTTAGTAATATAAGCCAAGGATTAAGACTTAAGCAACCTTTGTTTAACTGCGTACGTTGTGAAATGACCATGGGAATATTTAATGCAACCACAAAGGGGAATCTCTTACAATTAATTATTCTCAGTTGAAACACCAATTGAGAGACAAATCATTTATTAATCTTCTCAAAAGAGCAGCCGAAGTGATTACCTTTTATCATCTTCCCATATTGGTCAAACTAACTGGACTAAATGCAGAATTATGCTCTCTTTTCCTTGAAACCAGTTGTCCTTGAAAATAAGTTCTCATAAACTTTCCTGATGGTAATTTTTTTTTTCCAAAGAAAGGCTAGACAGTGGCTGTCTAGTGTTTTCTGATGGTAAGTTGCATCGAAAAGTAACAGCATCTTAAAGACTACTTTCCAATGACTATGTTTCTTTTTTTTTTTTCCTTTTTCGTTTTAATAATAAGCTCCTCCTCCTAAAATATTTCATTAATTTCTTCAACAAAAAAATATTTCACTAAACATTTAATTTTTAGGTACAATCAACTCAATCTAAGAGTTACTTCACTGTAATAATATTGACGTTGATGCATAGGTCATTCAAGTCTCCAAAATGTTTTATGCTCGCAACACGATAAAAATGTGATCACGACCCTCAAAAAATATATATATAAATGTGATTACTTAGAATATGAAATAAAAATAGTGATAGAGACCAACCCAGGCAATAAGTGAGGATCCTAGACTACATGAGCAAGGCATGTAAGAGGAAAGTGTTTAAGACTCAAGGATAGAAGGCCTTCTTAAACTGACGAGGACACTGCTAGTAACTACTTGGCACAACATTAAGAATTCTTTATTATATATATAAATTTATATTCGATCTTACAATCCAGTATCTCATTGGATATGGCAATTATGTTTTATTCATACACTCCTCATGGTTCAACGTTCAAACTTCAAAGAGTTTCATTAGTCAACATCTATATATTATGGTTTATTTGTTCCTATATGATTTAGATGTTAACTGACGAAACTCTTTGAACTACATCGCTGATTTTTTTTTAGAAAGCTCTTGGAGTTCATCGATAAAAAACCAAAAGAGAACGGATCACTTAATAATTCTTATTTTCTTATTTTCATGATTTAACAATTGTTTTTCAAGTTATTTTTAAATAAAGTTGAAATAAAAGATTAACTCATGTTGGTATATTATTGGACGTATAAATAGCCTACCGAATTTTATACAATACGAATATTGTCTGATTATGCATCAAGGGTCGTTAAAAGTGATATATCAACTCCCTCATTTTTTTTATTTATGCTATATTTGCATCACTACATCATGTATTTAATATTTAAATGTTAATTTTTTTTAAAAAAAAGACAGTATTAGTGTTTGTAAAGTGATTTATTACTTAGGTTTCTGTATCAAATTTAAAAATGATAGAGCCACTTAGAAAACAATCGTTCCAGGAGTCAAGGTACAATTTCCTTTTCTATTTTAGCGTAATGACATGCCTTAAGTTACAAGTCATGCTGATGCTGACTTCGCTTCACATCAAAGAAAGTGGCTTTAGATGTTTGCTTCGGCCATTTCTTAGTTATGTACTAATAGTGTACGTCAGCAAATAGCAATATATATATAAATCAGGCGAACCTTTAGGTAAACAAAGAATAACCAACATAACTAAATCCACATTACACACAAAAATTATTTATTGTTGGATAAAAATTAACACGGCGCCCAAATTTTAATGTTATCAACAATGAAGATCAAACTCAAATTAGCTCAGCAAGTCTTTTTTTTTTTTTAAAAAAAAACAGAGTTATTTACAACATAGTGCTTGGTTGAATATCTAAAAAAATAACAAAGGAAAAGGTAAAGATCTTTCCATTTGATCAAGCTACAGAAGTAACACAAGAGTGTTATGATACTATACAAAATACTTCACTCTGCCAATGAAAGAAATACAAAATCAAGTTCTCACCAAAGAATAGAACCAAAAAACTTCATTTGTCTAGCTGCTACAAACACAGACATCTGAGAGAAGACAAGGATCAAAACAATAACAAACAACAGGTGGAGAAACCCCAACAAAAAAATTCTATTTTTTAGCACGCAATCTTTCCGGGCAATCTTTCGCGACAACAATTTAGTATGTAGGGGGATCGACTGTTTTTCCTGACCATCTTGTCCAGAGAAGGGTTTCTAAAACTATGGTTGTGAGAAGAATAACCGACAAAACAAAACCATAGCCAGCTTTCCATGAAGTACCAGCTTCAGCCACATGGATTCCATATACAATATTAACAGCAGCAAAGAATAGGGTTAGTCGGCCGACCCAATGGTGGAACCAGTTCCAGTACTTGCGTAGCTTTGCTTCCTTGTCGGGTCTTAAAAAGAAAGATAGTATCTGCGTAGTGGAGACATATTTGAGCAGTTTTTATTATGTGTATTTGTATAAAAGGGAATATGGTAATTTCAGCATTTGTGTGGTAATTTTTGAGATTTACCAGTGCCATGCTCTGCCCCTTGGTTTGATATCCTAAATAATTGCACAGGGGTTAAGGTATATCATACCTGAAGGATTCCTAAGACAAGGATGAAGATGCCAAGTCCCCTGTGCGCAGCAAGATTGGCATGAAGCTTGTTGTACAAAGCAACACCAGCCACAACAGCAGCTAAGCCGATGATGAAGGCCACAAACTGAATGCCTACATGAAGGTAAAACCACATTGGGTCCCACCTCTTGCAATATCTTGCAATAATAGCACCTATTGGTGCTAGCACGCCCCATCCAAATATGGCTAGTGCACCATGAGACCTTTTAAGATTATGTGGATAGGCCCCTGCTTCGGTGCTACCTGTAGAGGAAGAATAATTATTCTTTAGGGAATTTAAATTATCCTCAAGTTTAGCTATTAACAATAGGAATAGTTTTTTAAAAGTACACAGGCTACTAAACAACCATAATTATTGAATTTGATGCAAATTCCCTCCTAACCAAGGATTTAATCACCTACTTACACTCACAAAAAGTACCAATTGTAGCTAGGCAGCCTAGGCTGCTTTCTTGAGTTTTGACAATTAAAATAGAACGGAAGCAAATAAGCAGATCCTAAATCAATTGGGAACTCTAAGCAAGAATAAATGAATACATACTGAAAGGTAGTTTCTGGAATCTGGTATTGTTAAAAATGCCAAAAAGAAAAGGCCAAACCTGTGGAGAAATCAAAAGCCATAGACATCTTATCCGTGTGTTTTGTTAACTTGTTATCAACCGGGATGCTCGACCCAAAAGCAAACAAAATCTGCTGCCTTGTGACTTTCTCAGAAAACTTTGCCTTGAAAGCCAGGTAAATCTTTGCCTGATCAACCACCACCTTGGGTTCTGAACCAGTTGCCATCAGCAAATTCCCCTCATTGGCAACCACTTGCGAGCTGGTCTGGCCTTTAAGTAAGAACTGTTTGATGTGGTGCAACCCGGTTTTACCCATCCACCCAACCATGGCACTTGACCCCACCATCAGGCCATCCTTCGAGAACCCCATCCCAACCCATCCGGTCGTATAAACGGTCGAGACGACAATGCTCAGTTCATGGTCTTTGCTCTGGGAGTACTGCAGTAGAAGAGCAACTGATTGTAAGTGCGTGTGTGTGCATATAGCAGCCAACTATGATAAGTTCTAGAGATTCCTAAAGCAGGTGTGCATTCACAGGCTAACTATAAATAAGAAATAGGTCTATTAATGATTTACTGGTAGTTAAATTTACTACTGAGCTTAGGCCCCTGCATAGTTTAAAACCTCAATTAGGTACAAAACTAAATGAAGGGATTTCATCAAATTAATAACTACAAGAATAGAAAGTTAAGATATGAGTAATGAACCAAGGGGCTCGTGTGTGTAATTGTGTACTAGCATTGTATCACTATCACCTTAGAGTACTGCAACGAAGAGAATAGTAATATTTTGCCTGGTTATCACAATACATTCTTGGAAATGAGCATCAGTAGACTTTCTAAATAAATCACCTCGGAATTCAAGCAATCATATAATTTAACAAACTTATAACAAATGCTCACTATCTTCATCATTCATATACCAGAATACATAGGCAACTGATAAAATTATGTGATTTACACTTAAATACATATGGTGCCTTACTTTTTCCTATTTCTGAAAACCCTTTCAACTTTTTTTGCCTTCAACATTAGAATCTCTCATGAAACATACAACATTTTGTTCATTTCATCATCTGATGCAATAATTGACAGAACCATAGAGAGGAAGCTGTTTTCTCAATAATTTACCAGGTTTTTCACATTATAAAAAATACCATGCATTTTTTGTTGTAAAATAGGAACCATCACTAATTTATCATTAGTCTGAATATGTTAATTCATTGAATACTGACGGAAAAATATCTGCAACAGCTACCTGACCAATTTTGTTCACTTTATCACTGTACATATGTTGTGGGAGCTGATTGATTACCAACCTTCCAAGAAAACCAATGAGATATCACCTAACGTATATCTTGTATAGTAAGCATCTCACCTACTTATTATCTCATATTCTTAAATTCTACCAACAATTATTTGCTCAGCAAAGAAAAGAAACACATGCAAACAAGGCCTTGACTAAGCTTTGACAATGCATCTCAGATCCAACCTCGATATTATAAAACAACTCATCTATTAGCTCACTACTAAAAACAATTCACAAGCACCAATTATTGAGAAAAGACCTAATGACCTATGTACACCTTTCAAAAGTTCTCTTCTTTTCCTATGGTAGCTTGATACCCCAAATACATATAAGAGGGAAAAGTTACTGAATAATAGTGTAATCTAAGTTTGGTTTTCCATCACTGTCACCAATTATTGATTTATTGTAGTGTCCCTTTCCTACAAATTAAGACCAGCGATTTGATTTTCATTTTTTATTTAAAACATTTTACCTCAAGCACACTACACTGAGGTCGACAATCACTAGATTTTAAGTACTAATTTTTAGAATCTCAAAAATTATTTTCCTTTATCTACTTCTAAAACTGGTTCATTGTCAGATCTTAAACAATTAATCACATCATGAAATTAGACTAATAACAAGAGAACAAAGCAAACTAATCAGAAATGAATCAATTAAAATCAAATCAAATAAATCAGACTGAATTACCCTCAAGACAAAGGTATTCCAAACAGTGCGGCAATCGAGGCCCGAGTAGTTCCCGGCAAGCTCAGACGGCAGCTCGTTGTCGCAGCCGTCATATGTCTGTGCATTGACTGCCACAATAGCAGCAGCTGCTACACAAAGAAAGAGCAGAAGAAGAGAAGAATCACACCCCATTAGTCTAGACTAGTCTCTACTACACTAGAGTCTAGAACTAGAACAGGTCACAACTGTATGGAATCTAGATTTGCAATGCCAAATGAGATTGAGAAAGAAGAGGAAGAGAAAGAGAAAGAGGAGGTTGCATCTAGAGGTAGCTGAAGTGTGTCTTTTGGGAGACTCAGAGAGAAAAGAGGGACCCAGAGATAAGAAGGTGGGTGGGGTAGTGGTTGGTTAGTCTTTTCCCTTTTCTCTCTCTTTTCTTTTTTACATGTTGATAGATCAACTGGCTGTTGAACTCGTTACTAGATCTGTTTATAGTAGTAGTCTCAGACTCTTCAGTATTTGCAATTTGCATAGATTGTAAAGCTGTGCAATTAATGCGTGTGCACTGCTCAACACTGACAAATATGTGGAGTGAGATATATATACAGACAAAGACAAGAATACATGACAATTTTTTTCTGGGTTCTGTCCGTTCGTCTCCTTCCGAATTTAGAACTTTTCTAATTAATAAAATTAAAATTTTGCATAAAAATACAAACTAATTTTTGAACTTAGAAAGAGATGTGGAATTTAAGCTAAATTTCATTTTGGTGGAACTAAATAAAAATACAAACAAAATCTCGGATTTAAAAAATTTGTCTTTCAAAGAGAACCGTTGAGTGAAATTCCGAACCACTATGATTCTATGAACGAAATTTGAAAATACGTTGTAAGAAAGCCGCTAGAGAAATTTCTGCCTATTAAATGATTTGCATGCAGCCAAACGTGTGGCCGCCGCATCTGACATGGCGAAATGTTTTTTAATTAATCCGTCTTCCTTGGATGTAGATAATTTAATAGATGTAGAAAACAGATTAATCCAAATTCCTTTCATTTTAAGGTACAAGTCAGAAGTTACTATCAACTTTGAAAAAGTGATCAATCGCTCAATCAGAGAAGAGAAGTCTTACTATTTAATAACAGGCATTATTTGCTTAAGAATCAAGACAAATTGTGTGCATCATGATGTTGAATTGTGTACATCTGTAGTTCTTATAAGGCAGAAACTACGTCAAAAAAAATTAATTAAAGCACACTTTGCACTGTAACAAAGTTCTACTATAACTCTGTAAGAGTTAGTCAAACCTCAAAGACACAGATTCCCAGAATATTAATTCCTTCAATTAAAAATTTTTAGACAAAGATTTATATAATAAAGGCTCAGAGATTCTCATATTAATTTCACTAGTTGGTTTTTTTTTTATGTCCATAATAATAAGCAATATATGCAGCAGTGTACTCTGCCAAAAATACTCATCTGTGTTTACATGTCAATACAAAATTCAATATTATACTATAATATAAAGCAAATGTTAATAATTGGCCAAATCTAGGGTGATATTGTGACAGATCCACAAATACTCATCTGTGTTTACATGTCAATACAAAATTCAATATTATATTATAATATAAAGCAAATGTTAATAATTGGCCAAATCTAGGGTGATATTGTGACAGATCCATAAATACTCATCTGTGTTTACATGTCAATACAAAATCTGAACTACGCCAATTGTCAGGTAAATTTTGGCAAATGCAAAGATGACTTTCTTCATTTCAAGCTATGATTACGAAGGTCGCAATCATCAAGTAACTACCGCATACCCATTGACATTGGGAAAGAAAAATATTATTAAATTAATGGTGCCTAAAAAAAGATCATCTATTAATGACTACATAAAGTTATCATATTAGTTGAAATAATACCTACTGAAATTAACTAACGTTTTACCAAACCATGTTTAAAAAATTATTGTCTCTCACCAAAACTCTTTAGGCTTTTTCGAAAAGCGCTTATAGCAAACACTAGTAATAGCTCTTTTTATTTTGGATGATTTGAATAAGAAATAGTAATGCTTTGTTTATAACTGAAATTTGATAATACTTTGTAGGATGCTAATGCATAAAAGACGAGTGATTGACTGAATCTGAATGCAGCGGTGAAGCGAGCATTGAGGAATGGTGGGGGTTAAAATTTGACTAAATTAAATTGAAAACCAAAGAATAACAAGTTTAAGTATTAATTACTTGAAACAATACCAACAACCATTAATCTTTTTTAACTAAAGTATCATTGAGCATAATATTTTGGATCTAGAGAATGCCCATGAACTTAACTATATAAATTTCTCTTAATAAATTAACATATGATGGGAAAAAAAATCTAATTATTTGGGGGGGGGGGGGGGGGCTTGTCAGTAGTCCTCTGTCTTCGCCACTGTCTGAATGTAGCTGGTTATCTCAGCTGCTTCTAAATGACATTGAAAGATATTGAATTTAAAAAAAAAAAATTGAGAAACTTGAGTGATTCTAAACTTTTAAAAAATATACGACCTCGCTAGGCAAAGTTACAACGAAAAGGTTGGAATACCACAGAGATAGATCTAACAAAAAAAAATTGCATTTGTTATATTTGAAAATAAGTTTTCAAACAACAAATAGAATGCTCAGTTAGCAATTATAATAAAACAAAATGACACATGTGCCGTTGGATGGCTAAAAGAATTTAAATTTGAAATGCTGTGGGATAAAGTTGGTGTAGCTTAAAAGGTGCACCAATCGTTTTACTAATTTATAAGTCACCTAGCTGTATTTATAAGTTTATTATGTAAACTCTTGTTAATTGCATCAGGTTCACGTTTCTTTAGAAATGGTACCAGCGGAGATAACAAATTTTGGATAAACTATATGAAACTATGCGGATTTTGATAGTATTATAATTGGGAACATGCAAAAGTAAGCAAATATGAAATATTTGTCCTTTCCGCGAGTCTAATAAAAGTCTAAACAGAGGCTCCATGCAAGTTGGTTGTTTTTTATTATCCCACTACATTTATTTACCGATGCTCTTTGTTGTTATACATATAATTATTTATAGGTTTTTGGTTCCGGTCTTATTAAAGCTGTGAAAGAATATCTACAACCAAACCTATCCTAATATTTTCATGGATTTACACCCATTTCGCCTATCCACATTCAACTTGACAAATGATAACTGTGAACCTTGATGTAACAATTATAGGTTTGTTTACTCAAATAATTTCCACGAGCTTCACAGTTGAAAGAAAAAAAAAGAGAAATTATTAATTCTTCTCAAGATTTCTTATTAATTGAGAACTTAAGTTTAGATTAGGCTACTGGTCCCTGACCGCATTTTTAGATGCAGTGATCTACTTTATTCAAGTTTAAATGCGACAAATGCAGAGAAAAGTAGGCGGATTGGCGGAATGAGTACATAGGGAATGACTAGCCAAGGATTAAACAGAGAGACAAAAAAAAGGAAACTGTATCTCAGCTTTAGTCCAAGTAGTAAGTTAATATAAGCAATACAATTACTAACTTGTTCACAGTAATTTAGTTTCACAATGATAACAATAATTACGCAAGTGTTTCATAATCAGTAGAAATTAGTATTACAACACAGGCTCAGGAATGCCGCTTGCAAATTGGCAATACTATCACAAGGATTTTACAACATAGCTAATGATACAAAAGAACACAAGATAAGATAGAATATTTAAATGCTAAACTACAGCTAATAATACAAAGAAGCATCTGCCAGACACAGGGAGATGTCCAAAGGGAGCTTCCATTAGTTTCATCCTACTCAGTAAAATTATCTTAGAGTGCGTCGAGTATACTTATTGAGTAACTAGCCATGAAATGAGGTGCAGCCGTTGATGGAATCCTCACAGTTTACAGGAAATTACCTATTAAGAAATACATTTTCAAAAAGATTCAAGCCATCATAGGTACTCTCAATATGCTATATCCATTATTTTGTCACCAGCATCCCAAATCATAACTAATTAAATAAATGAGTTGTGATATAGTGCCATGCGTGATAACAACCTTCGAAAATTTTATAGGAAACCAGATTGCCCTTTTTGAATCACACTTTGGGCATCCAGAAGCAAAATATGCTTCATAGCACAGAAACAACATTCTATGCATGGTGCATTGGTGCTTCACCTTAACTCTTTATCAATACTGTCCATAAATGCAATTTGCACAAAGATAGATTATTGTGAAAAAAATTGATATACTCGGCTCATTTTTATAAGGGGCGATTGTCATTTATTTACTATTCAAGATATTTAGGTCAAAGGTCAAACAAAATAATTTTCACTATAAAGTACCTTTTGTTATGTTTTTCCGCAAAAAAAATAGTTTACCTGTCGTGGAATTAAAACATATACTACAGAAAGCTCTACCTTAAAAATAAGCTATCTAAAAAGTCGAGGAACAGAGCGCCTAGGTATCTTTCCTTCGAGCTTCAGTCGTCTATATGATTCTCTTATATGGCAAGGCCTGATTGGTCCACTATCATTTCTTTCGCTCATAACCATTCTAGCTGAAATTTTAAAGATGAAAGTGAGATGATAAGTTAACAGATGGGGGAGCATATCAACAGCAAATTATAGGTTACATCACAGTTGGTAATAGCCGTCAATCATATTCAACTACTGCATATTAGAATTGTTTAAGCCATGTTGCAGTGGGTTAGAACAATCATCAATAATGACAGATTGACAAGGAGATTAGATAAGCTCCATCAAAGCAAGAAATTCAAATAATGTGTGCACATAATTTGTATGTATCCAATGACAGAAACTTTTTGAAAGTGCCTTTATTAATTCACAGAATTTCAATCTGAAGTAGCCCTAATATGGCAAGTTCTTCTTTCCAAGGATTCTGTCATAAATAGAGAGGAACTCTTTGGTTTCTAGATCACTTTTGCCATTAATTAATTGCTCTCTATACTGGTGCTACTACTAGCAAACTTATCAAGTCAAAGCATCAACATCAGTTAATGATAAGCCTCAAGCTTTTTGCACAAGTAATACTCTCCTACTTATCACAGTATATTTATTCAAGTTAATTCTCACGTTTTCTAATCAACTATTCTTTATGAACCTAAGAAACATATTATTCATCTAATGCTTTCCCAAGTTCCCAACAGTGCAGTATATTGTTCCAGGTAAGTATCCAAACTCCCTATCTACTACACTGTGCAAACCCAAAAAAATGGAAACAAAATTGTTCAATCATTAGTTGGCATGTCCCATCAACAAATTATAAACATAAATATTTTCTGGTGAAAGAAGCTTCATGCCAATAAATTAGGAAACTAAACAACAGCAAAGCTGTTAGTATTAAACAACTTGGAGTAGGGTAGATATGAAACCTAACCAGACCAGAGTCACAGAACAAGGTAGAAAGTAATAACAATAGTAAATAGTACTAGTCTACTAGTAGTAAAAATGGTAGTATATTAGTAAACTATAAAGAAAATAAATAGTTTAAAAAGTAAATAAAGAGTATAAACTTGCCTGTCTCAATAAGTTCTCCAACAAACATTTTAGCAATGCCTGACACCACAATATTTGTTGGTATCGATATCTTTTGAGTCCCTATTATGCTTGCCAAAAGCTATGGGAACATACAGAGAAAAGAAGAAAAAAGAAACAAAGAAAGAAAGAGCAATATTATAATTCCAATTATATCAAGTAAAATTCAATAGATGCAACCTCTAAGATTTACTTAACTGCCATAAAATTAAAAAAAGCACCTTGGTGAAGCTAAAGGATCTCAGTATAGACTGGAGCACTCTCCATGAGGAAGGATTTCAGACTTTACTAATCATCGTAGTGTTACAGGCAGTCAACCAAACGCTCAATAACCAATGATATGTGACAAAAAAGCAACTTGATGCACCTCTAAGATCTCAGTACAGTATGAACTACTCTTTCATGAGGAAGGATTTCAGACTGTACTAATGATAGGTTGTTCTGGCAACACAATACTATACAGAGCTACATGTAGTCAGGTGCTCATCAACCAATGATATATGAACAAAACAGGCTCTCCTAATTATTTTAACTTGTGTTTTAAAAGCTCTAGGGCCTGCATTGCATATATTTTGATTAACCTTTTCCAATTACTGCTTTGGAAAGAAGGCACACCCGGCCTAGTGTGTTTAAGGCAAATCAATAGCTTCTAGTTGAATAGTAGGCTTTCACACATGAATAACTAACTAGGTAGAACCAAAATAGGTTAGTACAATACCCTTTTCATGTTAGACTTCTGAAATCCAGACCTTCGGAATGACTCATACCGGTTCATCTGTGCTTCAGTGAACTGTGATAAAATTGCCCTAAGAAACCAAAAATCAAATAGCAAATTGAGTTTTGAGAACTGCAATTTATAACAGAATTTGCCTATAGATGCTTAAATGTAATCCATTAACTCTTACGAAACGACGAGATGAAGTTGCAGCACATTATAGCAAATTGATTTGGTTAAATAATCACATAATTTCACCAATATCAATGTCAGAAAATAAAACTAATTCAGGGACACAATAAGTTTGTAGCATTCCCAAATGCCAGCAGTTTGAGGGACCGACAAAAACTCCAAATTCGCCAGCTGTCTCATTTAGGAGAACTAAACTGCTTCCTACTGTCTCATTGGCATTAAACAATTCAAAGAATAGAAACAATCTGTAAGGAAATTGTACTCACTGCATCTTGGCAACCTTGTCAGGATCACCACCAGGAGGAAGCTTATCAAGGTCGACCTCCATGTGCTCGTCATCCTCCTCCTCCTCGTCCTCCTTCCCTCTCGCAGCCGCCGCTCCGCCGACAGACGCGCGAGCGCCGGATTGCGGGGCTGCGGCCGAGGAAGAAGGTTGAGCGGCGCCGCCTGCCACGTCTTCCTCATGTTCGGCTGCTGGGGTGAACTCCTCCTCCGCCTCCGCCGCCGGAGATTCCGGCGGCGACTCCTGCTCCTCCGCCGCCGCTTCGAACGGATCCTTCATATGTTCGTTTGGTATTCACTTTCTTTCCTCTTCGGTGTATTTGTAATTCTTGTTATAATTGATGTTGGGCTTTCATCAAAATATTTTTTATGTGGGGTTCATTTCATTAATAATGATTTTTTATGATAAAAAAACAAATTAATTAAATGAAATGAAATCCCGTGTTTTAAAATAAAAGCGATTGGATCATTGGACCTTGTTATTATCTGAACCCAACGATGACTTGGCAGATCATGTCTAAATTTGTTATTATCTGAACCCAAAGATGTTGGATTGTTTTTCTTTCTGAATGTAACATACGTTGGGGCGGTTTGGATTGAAGTAGGAATTGGGGGAATTTGAGGAATTTTCTATTTCTAGACATAAATTTATTATAAACAATTTAAATTTTTTTACAAAGTTACACACTTCTCAATAAATTTATGTCTAAAATAGAAAATTCTCCAAATTTCTAAGCAATCCAAACGACGTGATTATCTAATTCCTTCCAGGTCGATCAAGTCTCAAGGTTTATCAGTATGTGGGTGGATTCAATCTAATCTTGTGAAGTGAAATGATTCATATATATTAAGTCAATCTCCCAATTTATTGAAAAATCAAATTCTAAATTAGGTTGAACAAAATAATATATAAAATTAGAAAGGTGTTTATAATAAGGGATTTAATGCTTCATCGAAGTTACCTCTGATTAGGGGTGAGCAAAAAACTCGTAACTCGTGAGTTACTCGAACTCGACTCGAAAAAAGCTCGATGAAAACTCGAGTTAGAAGAACTCGAGTTCTAACAACTCGAGTTATGCCAACTCGTTAATTTTACGAGCCGAGTTCGAGTTAGGCCCAACTCGACTCGGACCAACTCGAGTCAGAATATACAGGCTGCAAAAAAATAAAATGTTATCATATTAATATACAGTGCAACAATTTTATTGATTTGCAGCCCAATAATTCGTTCACTAATCCTAGTCCCCAAGTCCCCAGATTTTTTTCCCTCCCTAACACCCTCGCAACTGCTCCTCTTTTTCTATTTTCGAACAAAATTCTAAGGCGACCAGTATCTCAACACCTTCTCACGAGTTCGTTGCCGAGTCACGAGTTGGCTCGAGTTAAAATGAGCTGAGTTCGAGTTAGCTCGAATAGCTCGGAACTGCTTTGTTGTCGAGTCACGAGTTGACTCGAGTTATGACGAGTTCGAGTTCGAGTTCGAGTTGAGGCTAACTCGGCTCGTATACAGCCCTACCTCTGATGCTCTGACCATTCCAGATTTATAGATGATTTACTGGTCCAGTATTATTGTCCAATTCAAGAGAAGGGAATGTGAAGCTAAACAACGAGGAAATAAATAAAAAAATTAATCAAATTATAATTAACTGGGGGGGGGGGGGTAGTAAGTCAGACAATGTAACTGCAATGCTATCTATCGTGATATGAACAACAATTTAATTATCAAGTCTATACAACATTTCAATCATCCTATAGATCTACAATCTCTCTCATCAGAACAAAAAAATAATAATAATGAAAATCCTCCATATCTTAGCATCACCATCCATCGTTTCTTTCTGCTATTGCTTTGGGAAATTCTACATGGACACTAGATTTGGATGCTTTAATTCTTCTTTGACAATTTTTCAGCTGCATTTTTGATAATGGTGACAGATTCTGCAAAATCATCCAAAAGTTGGTGTGAATCTGGGATGACCGAATCGTCTACTGCCATAACAACCTTCATCGTGTTCATGTAACTCTGGTAATGAACAGTTAGAGCCTGTCAAGAAGTTAACAGTCAAACTGTTAGCTTCTTTGGGTTTCCACTGTAATAAAAATAAGTAATTTGTGTGTATTAGGGGCAATAGTTAATTTTGGAGGAATACTCTACCTGCGGATGGCCATACACACTAGGAGCAATATAGGCAACAGGATGACCATAGAAGCTTATCTGCTCGATCGGCCCCACAAGATTTGAGAAGGACAAGGTTGTGTTCATAAGTACTCTACGCGTCAATGTGCATGCAAACTATTAAAAACGTTCAAATTTTAGAACTTCAAACCTTTCCAGAAAGAAACAGGAAGTAAAACTACTTAAAATTGTTTGCGCCAAGGCATTTATTCTGGTAATTAACAAGCCACCTGGTCTAGACCTAACATGGAGTATAAGACTTTAACTGTAGGATGCCTGAGAAATCTAGTTCCGCCTTTAGTAATTCCTCTTGTGCTTTCCCCTTCTTTTCAGTTTTTAATTAATCCTATATGCAGGGATCAGCTTTACTTGACCTAGCAATAAGACTTGAGAAAAAACATATCACAGGGGTTCAACCATC
Source organism: Rhynchospora pubera (assembly GCA_028095005.1). Lineage (NCBI taxonomy): Eukaryota > Viridiplantae > Streptophyta > Magnoliopsida > Poales > Cyperaceae > Rhynchospora > Rhynchospora pubera. The sequence continues at coordinate 353,241,010 of CM051459.1, read as the reverse complement.
CAGGTATGCGATTGTATGATGACCGTGAGATGCATGCTGCACATGGTACAAGATGGAAAAGTAAAACCTCAATAGACCTTGGGGAACTTTTAACCTCAAGTTGGCAGAAATTAACTTGAGATCCAACCTTAATGAAAGCGGCATCAATTATGAACATATCTCAAAAGTAAGATGGAAACCTTAATGCCAAAGAGCTTCACGATCAGGTCTGCGCTGAAATAAGTTAATACAGCTTCAAGTGAGCTTTTTTTCCTCGTGGCAATGGCCTTTCCCTGGCGAACATAATCTAAAGGATCTTCATGGATTACAATAGGGAACTGAAGGACCATGTATCCTAGGTGATTTCCATATTTTGCACCATTTTTACCGCTTTCCATCATCTCAGCTAAAGCCTGCTTGTTAAGAAAATAATCACAAAACCTATCCTTTATAGAATATATTGATATTTCTTTTTTCCATTTTATACTGTAATACTTATCCTGGAAAATAAAAGAAACACATCATTCCTGGCACTTTGGCAGCTCCTTTGCCTAGTAAAGATAATAGTTTAAATTTTTTCCCAAGTAATGTTCCACTGCCACAATTTTTCTGCTACCACCAATGCCACCAAATTCTACCCATTGGATGAAAAATAGTTTATGGTTCTGATGGCAGCCACCAAATTCACATGTTCACTTGTTGTTAAGTTTTGACCAATATGGGCTTCTGTCAATGACTACATTATGGTTCAAACTGTCAAACAAGAACAATCTAATTCTAGAATGAGACTAACATGCATTCCAGGTGTAGGCCGTATGTTCACAAGAAGTGTTGATCTTACACGGATGTTCCTAGGGAACTTCTTTTCATCTTTTGTGTCACCTGAAAAATGTAATTTTGAAAAAAATATATATATCCATTGATTCTTGCAGAAAAACCACCAAAGTGCCGTTCAACATCATGTCAAATTACCAGCCATTTATAATAAAAAATCATAGTGCAGATCGCTTTTTTAATATTAATATATATGTTTTGGCTTGCATAGCAGTAGTTGAGGTCTCAGGCCTGAATTTATGACTTACAAGTCTCAACCGTAAAGTGCTACAGTACTAAAAAGGAAATAGCTTGTGTTCAGACATTCTCATGGTTAGTGCACCAATCAAGCCTGCCCAATGCTAGCATGCACTGACAGATGGAAAATCAACAAATGATTAAGGTGCAATTACTTACAATGTTTCCTATAAAGGTATCGAGAAAGAGCTGCTGATGTGACCCCGAGCAAAACATCATTTACAGTCTGTGAAAACAAATAATTATTAGTGTAATTGGGGCTTTAGTGCTATCATATAGCTCTCTAATTAATCATAAAAAGATATTCAGTAATAGGAGGTTTACATGCCAGAAAACAGAAGTAAATGTTAAAACTCAGGGTCTCGTGTCCCACAGTTTATGCTTGTTATAGTTGCAGCGTAATTGTTAGAAACAAATTTAGAATTAAATCTTTTTTTGAAGGCTAATTTTAAAATTAAATGTTTTCCAACATTGCATACATTCAACAAATAAGGAAGCTGACAATTCATTTCCCTTTCCACCTTACACAAATGCTGTCATGTTCTCTTATACAGTTAGCTACATAAACCTGAGGAGAGTCGCAGATTTTGTTGTAGGATGTAACAAAACTACAAAAGTAATGTTCAATATCATTTTTAGTATTGCTGGCCATGAAAGTTACCATTAGTTTAAAGGGAAAAAAAAAATGGATGTATTTCCAGCAAAAGGCCTATCAAATTTCTGGATTATATAAGTCTTTGTTCACTGAAAAGTAACTAGCTCAAATGTATATTGCATTAGAGTCTGCAAAATTAGAATGCAAGAATAAAAAAACGAACTAAAGTGAAACTTACACAGCCCATGGCATTCTTAACAGTCTTGATATCTTCGAGTCGTATAGTGCGGTGAACAAACCGTTTCCTGGTATGCTCCCCCTCCACCCCTTTGTGTCCCTTTATCGGTGTCTCTGTATCTCGTAAAAACAAACTGCTAGCAACAAACAACAACATATCGACAAGTGTGTGCCAAAGAAGAACTATGAAGGAGAAGATCCACAACAGAAAGGCCCCAACCCCATCATCATTTCCCGGTCTCGGCTGGGCATAGAGCGGTCCAGAACGACGTGGCGGCTCGGGCAGTGAAGGAAGTTTGGTTGGGTCATCAGCACGTCTAGTGCATGCTAGTAGGAGGGAGGTGAGAGACATGCCATCACCAAGCGAGTGGTGGCACCGCAATACTACGGTCGCTTTCGACTCGGTGGTTGGAATGTTGATGATGTGGAACTCCCATAGTGGCCGGCTATGGTCCATCGTTGTCACAGTGAGAGAGGACACGTAGTCCTCGACTAGCCGGTCGTTGGAGGAAGGAGAGGTGGGGTCCGGGGACAAAGACGGGATGATGATGTGATCTTTCACGTTTACTTCTACCGGTCTCCATCGACGCACTTTCTTACTGTCTGATTCGTTAAGCGCCTGTGAATAGTAAGACATAATGAGAAAATCATTCATAGTTAGATTCAAATTTTATTTTAAAAGTATGAACTTAGTATGTCGACACTAGAATAATACAAATTTTAGTATATAGAATTATGATGTCACGTTTAAGTATAGCAGTGTAAAGTATTGTTATGTAAGGTTAAGTGGCATTTTGTCCAACACCTCGCGTGCATGTCAACAAGCAGCCTTTTCTAAAGAAGATCACTCCACGCCAGTCATTATAATACAACAGATTAAACCGAATCAACATACTAATCCATGAATATAAAACAAACAAAACTGTGTATGTAGAATCACTACACACCAATTGCAAGGGGTTTGGTTAGGTCATCCTATATCCTATTCCACCAAACAACAAAACCTAGCAAACTTTTGAGTAAAAAGAAAGGTTTTCAAAGTATCTAGAAGCTCTCTCTGTCAAAAGTGAAAGTTTACACAAGAGCACCAATCTTTCTGAAAGTAAGGAAATTAGATTCGCTGGACGCTATACAAACTAATTTCTTCATCTACCACCATCTAAAGGAACGGTCCAGATTAGATCTCAGACGTCATGGTCCCTAATCACTGGTCCACATGTGCAGTGCAACCACAAGATCGATTTGCGCTCTCTTAGTCTTACCTCATTCGCTGTAAAATTGTGTCAATCCATACAATAAGTGCATGAAACTCGTTTGGTGATATAAGTTGCTTTGTGTTCTTAACCAACCAACATTTGTTTGGTGGCAGATTTGTGGTGCCACCAATGCCATTGAGTGATAGATTAGGGTACGTAATTGTACCATACATAAATCATAAATGATACATCTAATAGGTTAAGTGGTAGGTTGTCGGCGAAATAACTGACATGTGCAAGAATAATAATCCGGTCGACATATTATAATTCTTTAACTTACAATTTCAATGGTTATCAAAATAAAATTTTAAAATTATCTTAGATCTAGATGTATGTTTCATATATTACGAAAGTTTTGATAGAATCTAATATGAACGTTAATATTCCTGTAGAAATGTAAATATTTAAATTTTATATTTTTCATTTATATATGATTATTCAATTCAAGACGTTAGTAATAATCTATCAATTTAATTTAACTATAAAAGATAATGTAGCAAAACATAGTTATATTTATTTTTGAAAATTTTCAACTATTTTACAATTTTTTTTTAAAAAAAGTCCTAGAAATAGATAAATATATATATATACTATATATATAAAACCCGGGCCGCATTGCATTGGTTTTAAATTTTTAATGCGGTCACGACTTTAATTTTGTTAATTAAAAATATTTTAATTAGTTTATCTCAATTACATGTGCAGTGCAACCACAAGATCGATTTGCGCCCTCTTAGTCCTACTCCTACCTCATTCGCTGTAAAATTGGACTTCGCATGCTCTAGATGACCATGGATAGTTTCGATCTCAGCCGTCTGATTTAATCTCAACGACTATAGATGTCCTATGCATAATACCAGATTGATAGGTCCGAAAAAATTTAACCATTGAGATTAATTCAACTAAAATTGCGTCAATCCATACAATTAGTGCATGAAACTCGTTTGGTGATATAAGTTGCTTTGTGTTCTTAACCAACCAACATTTGTTTGGTGGCAGATCGGTGGTGCCACCAGTGCCATTGAGTGATAGATTAGGGTACGTAATTGTACCATACATAAATCATAAATGATACATCTAATAGGTTAAGTGGTAGGTTGTCGGCGAAATAACTGACATGTGCAAGAATAATAATCCGGTCGGCATATTATAATTCTTTAACTTACAATTTCAATGGTTATCATAATAAAATTTTAAACTTATCTTAGATCTAGATGTATGTTTCATATATTATGAAAGTTTTGATAGAATCTAATATGAACGTTAATATTCCTGTAGAAATGTAAATATTTAAATTTAATATTTTTCATGTATATATGATTATTCAATTCAAGACGTTAGTAATAATCTATAAATTTAATTTAACTATAAAAGATAATGTAGCAAAACATAGTTATATTTATTTTTGAAAATTTTCAACTATTTTACAATTTTTTTAAGAAGAAGTCCTAGAAATAGACAAATCTATATATACACTGGTGTGTTTGGAACTTGCACGAACAAGGGACGAATAAGGCAGCCATGAACAGCGCCTAGTTCGTAAAAATCGGGGGTTTAGGAACAAGGGAGAAGTTCACGAACTACGACTGTTCGTGGGTTGTTTGGTTCGTGCGAACAGTGCTAGTTCGCGAACTAGCTGTTCGTCCCTTGTTCGCGTCTCTTCCAAACACACTATTAAAACCCGTGGCCATATTGCATTGGTTTTTAATGCGGCCACGACTTTAATTTTGTTAAATTAAAAATAGTTTAACTAAAAATAGTTTAATCAGTTTATTTTATGGACCGCATTAGTTTAATTAAAATAGTTTTTTAATATATTAAAAATAGTCGTACCAATCATTATTTAATTAACAATTAAATAAATTTGAAAAATGAAAACCTAAATTAGTTCATGTCTAATTTATTGAAAAAATATTATTTAATTAAGAATTAAATATATTTGAAAATCTAAAGTAGTTCATGTCTAATCTACTAAAAAAAAATATCCCCCTCATACGACATGCGATCTGAGTCCTCTAATTTTCGTTGATTGATCAATCTGAATATATGCCAGAATTTTATCCTTCTTAATTAGAAGTCATGACTGCATTGGCTTTTAATTTAAAATATTTTCTTTGTTAAATCTATTAAAAATTGTCATACCAATTATTATTTAATTTAAGAATTAAATATAGTTGGAAATCTAAGGTAGTTCATACTTAATCTATAGAAAAAAAAAATATCCCCTCCAACGACATACGATCTGAGTCCTCCAATTTTCATTGATCGATCGATTTGAATTTCAGCAAGAATTTTACTCTTCTTATGATTCTTATAATTACCCTTCTAAAAAAAAAAAAGAAAAAAGCTATTTTTAATTATACAAAATGCGGTCGCAACTTTTAATTATAATTATAGAAAACTATTCTTTAGAAGTTACTTTTAATTTATGTCAAGTTTATATGACAATTTTCTGTAGTAGAAATTATTTTCAATCTAAAAAAAATAGCGTAACGAAACTGCGACTGTCATGTCTAGTAGTTATGAAGGAAAAAAAAAAGGATTTTCATCTAAAAATATATCAGCATCTACAAGTTCAAAAATAGTAACAAAATTTTAAAAAAATAAAACTTGACCGTTCTACGAAATTTTGATATGAAAAAAATTATTGCACCCCTTGAATTGTCTGTTCGGATAAATTTAAATTCAGACAAATTTTTGTTTCGGTGAAAAACAAGCATTTATATGTTATAAACTAACGGTTTCTCTTGCTATATATACATACATACATATAGTAGTATACTAAATGGAAAATATCATAAAATAATTTTCTTAAACAAGAAAATATCGACTAATAATTTCATCAGTTAGAATTACAAATTATACAGTGGATTTCTTATTTTATACGGACTTAAAAACAACCATTCGTTTAAAATTACGAATGACTCGGTTGATAATTTAATTGATCATGACATAAATCGATCGGATTGAAAAAAAAAAATGAAAAAACTTATCCAAGACAGAAGCTCCCAAATTCTTTTACACCTTTCGGATGCATTTATTCATTCGTTTAATATCGCTACCAAAGGCTCCGTTTGGATAGGTGTGGGAAGAAGAGAAGAAGGGAAGAAATGGAAAGAAGTATTGGGAAGTGTGTAACTTTGTGAAGAGTTTGGATTGTTTATAATTTTTTTTCTTCTTTTTTCTCCTTCTTCTTCTTTCTTCCAACGATCCAAACACACCCAAAGAAAAGAATTTTCACAAGGGAAGGAACTTGGTGTCAGCATCTTATATCAATCGCCGTGCTGATTCTGTTGTGAGATAGATAAGAGAAGGCGACATGGAACTGCACCGAATTGACAGGTAAATGGACTCTTCCAGTTTTTTTAAACTTGAGAAATATAGATAAAGCAGCTATTGCGGACCTTGAAAAATGGAATATTATTGTACCGTTGTCAAATTTTGTTGCAGGGAGAATCGGTCCTGAAATGATTTATTAAATTTAATTTAAATCCCCAAAAAGTAAGGAATTCTCAATCCAGATTTTGACTTATTTATAATTTATATCTCCTTAGTGGGGGAGCTTAAACATTTTTTTTAGGACCAAGCAAGCATATAGGAGAAGAGATATTTCAATACCAGTTTTATATAGCTTGAAAATAAAGTTGGTATGAGAGTATAACAATAGGTTTTTAATGATCTTGAATGATATGTCGCAATATTAATTACCTAGGGGGGCTGCGCGCACTTCTTTCCAGCGAAGACTACACCATATTTCTTCTTAAAAAGAGCAGACTATTTCATACATCTTGACTTTGAAATTACTTGTTTAGACTTTTGTGCATTATTTAGTAATTTCTAAGTAGAAAACTACATTGTTGATTTTTTGTTCCCCGTCCATGAACCATGGGCCAAATTTTTGCATTTGAAGCTTTGAACAATAAAATAGTATGCAGGAAATGTATTTTAATTTACAACTATTGTATTGATAAAGTCGTGATGTTTACTTTTTTTTTCCTATTTTTTTTACCACATTTTTTATAGCATTTCTATTTTCTATATCATCTATTCAATATGTTTGGCAATATAAAATAGTTTTTTCCCTATAATTTGACTGTTATTTCTATGAATAAAAATACTTTTTTTTTGTTAAATACATTAAAAATAATTGTATCACTCATTATTTAATTTAGAAATTAGATATATATAGAAATCTAAGTTAGTTCATGCTTAATTATTGTCCTTAAAAAAACTTAGAGCAGCGAATTTGAGACTATCATGCCTAGTATACTTTTTTAAAAGGTTGTATGGTTTTAGTTTTTGAAGTTGTTTAGATGTACTTAAAAACTTTTTTAGTTTTTTGGCTTAATGAAGCAGGATGTCTCTTCTCGAGACATTCTTTTTTCAAAAAAAAAAAAAAGTATAGTATTTTAAATTTGGAAAAGAAGGTAACAATTGCACTTTATATTGCGTCAAATGTAGTTTGAAATTGAATTAATGAACCCGATAAAATTATATAAACATTAACAACTATAAAAACAATTGAGATAAAATAAAAATCCAAATTTCTAACTTTCACGAGCTATCCTCCGGTTAAATTTTGATCACTAATTAAAGTCAAATAATTATAATTCAAAATGAACAAACATTGCTCGCGAAGTAAATTATGGATGTTGACTGTAATTTTTAACAATAAAAAAGGAAATGCACCTAATAAATCTCAAGAATATTTTTTCTGTTTAATGAAAACTAGGCATGGCAGTCGCAGTTTTGATGCGCTATATTTTTTTAGATGACAATAATTCAGAATGAACTTAGATTTCTAAATATATATAATTCATAAATTAAATAATGATTGGTATTACTATTTTTAATATATTTAATCATAAAAAATTATTTTAAATTATAGAAATAACAGTCAATTAAAAAAAAACTATTTTACATTGCCAAAATAGTGCATATTGAATGGATGATATAGAAAATAGAAATGCGGTAAAAAAAATGCTGTCAAAAATTTAAAAAATCATCAGACTTTATTAATACTACAGATAAGATCAAAATTTCTAACCTTAAATATGAAATCTTTCAATCAAGTTTGAGTTTGTAATCTCCACTCAAGATATGTTGTCGAATCTCGGAACAACGAGTTAATGATGGCATAATTTGAATCCGTTTTTGCTAGAGTGATTGTTACAGAGTTTAGTTAAGTTTCATATATTATATATATAAAAAACTTAAGTAAATTGAAAAAATAATACGTCGGTGTCTCGGCTAAAAATAAGTACAAAAATAAATCATTTAAAATAATAAATAAAAAATATGTTTTGTCAAATAAAGTAAAAAAAATAAAAAAATGGAAATGTGTGGAATGTTGTGCCCATTTCGGATGCTTGCTTGCACAAAGCAACGCCTCAAATCTTGAATGATGACCAGCTGAAAAATTGTGGCCGCGACAAAAATACATCCTAACGACAAAGACAAGGACCAGCGTATATATGTGATGGAAATTAAACATTCTATCTCACCTCCTCCTTGATTCTTAAATAAACAAAAAAGTTTAAAATTAAAACTTTACTACTGTTCGTACGGATAACTTCCTTCTACTAGGTTATTTATACCGAAAAAAATATGTATAGTAAATCCAAACTAGATATTTATAACCAAAACAAATTTTTTCTGACGTTAAAATAAAAAGTTGTTAATACGCTAGGGTTTTGCGGAAATAACTAACTTGTAGAAGTTAGGAGCCACCGTACATGGTTACATTTACATGGTAGAGAATAATATATACAATATAAAGGTGCTCCACATAGAGAGGTAATTGTTTAGGAAAAGGTTAACTAATCACTAATGGGATAGCTACAAATTAAGCTGACTTCCATTGGCAAACCAAACAAAAGAGACTCAAGCAAGATCAGGCAAACTACTAATCTAGTACCACTTATTAATTATTATGCCCAAAATCATGGAATTAGCTGTGTTACTTTCTCTATAATTTGAAAGTAATTACTGTCTATTAATAGCGTATAACTATATCTACACCGTTGGCAGTCTAGCTCAAACAATACTTAAAAAAGTAACAAAAGGGGATGTATATATATACTCACCGGAATACTGGAGAATCGGGGATGTTTGACGATAGTCGCCTGGATACCTTCGATGAAGGTGTCGACATTAATCGGAGTGTCGGATCCCATGATACAAATTACATGACAGTTGAAGTTTGGCTCGTGAAATAGCCGCCCAGCCGGACTGACTGGTTCGCCGTCCCATTCATTTTTGCATTCTGCAGTTGCCTTCTCTGCGGTTATTTCGGTGTTTATCTTCGGCGGTCGCTTCCTCTTGTGCAGCTCATCAGGGGAAGCCGCCATGAAGGGCGATTTTTGAGGATCTTGTCTTGGGTTGAGGGGATCAAATTATAGAATCTTTTTGCAAAAAGAAATGGTATTGACAGATGGGGGAGGTTAGAGGAAGAGAGAGATGTATCTACCACTACCAGAGAGATTATGACTGGAAGGGATGACCAGATGAGTGATTTGTTTATACTAACAGTGGTATAATTTTATGGTGATAACTATTTGAATTACCCATTTGCCCTTGGCGACTTTTATATATATTGCAGTGATTACTTGTCTTTACAGTGTTTTTTTTTTCTCCTTGGATGTGTTTGGACTTTGGAGCGGGAAACTTATGATGAAAATTAAATAGGATTATTTGGGTAAGTGTGTGAAAATAGCGCGTAAAAATATTGCAAAGTTAAAATAGTATAAGAAGAATATTAATTTTGTGCTGATGAGTAGTGAAAAATTGTTTGTATTGCATAATTTGGAAAAACATTGAATCGGAAAAAGTTAATCCCATTATCCAACAACACACTGCGATACTAATTCAATAATATTTTGACATTGATATCGATGTATCGGGTTGCATCCAAATGAGAATAACGTGACTATTTCCAAATTAGTGTTATTCTACTTCACCCAAATATCTCTCAAGAAAATTTTCACACCAATATATTGCTTCGGTCTTAAAAATATTTAAATTATTTAAAATTTCAATTTAAAATGGATTATTATCACCATTTTCCATCAAAAAGCAACAGAAGGGTTATCTACAACACCGCATATTTGTTAAATATCATTATCACTACCAATATGTATTTATTATTTGAGGTAGACTAAAATCAGTCACGACTGATCCATCCATCAATCACGATAATATCTCAATCTGTGATGTTCTAATGATTAATCTGAATTGTTCAATGTGTTCTTCATATTAAAATCTCATTGGAGACTAAATTTTATATTTTTTTGAATTTTTTTTACTATTTTTGAGATTTTTAAAAATCGTTGTTATTGAAGGGTCCAAAATAGTTTAGATTAAGAAATTGTAAAATAAAAAAAAATACTAAAAACATTTCGGAAAAATGTAAAATTTAGTCTCCAATAAGATTTTAATATGGAGAACAAATTGAACGGTTCGGATCGATTTTTAGAATCTCGAAAATTGAGATTTAATCGTAGTTGACAGACTCATTCTTCAGTGGCGACTGATTTTAGTCTACCCGGGGCGAAGCTACATGGATTTTGGACCCACCTCAAAAAAAACTTGATATTATATTTGTTTGTAATTAAAAAAATACACAAGAAGTTAGGGACCTATCTCAAAAATTTACAGGACCTAGCTGGACATGTCGTGTTAGATTTGAATTGCATAATGACACATAAAAAATTGAATAGGGACCTAGGTAGCATTTGTTCCTAGCTAATCGTCTTCTTCCCTCCTACCTAATGAATCTTATTAAGACAAAACTTAGAATATAATGAAATATTTGGATAAAAAATTATTTATAGCATATATATACTAGCGCGAATCTCGTGCATTACGTGATTCGTCTATATAATATTTTGTGAACTTTAGAACATTATAAATAAAAAACTGTCACAAAGGATCAAAAATACAAGTCGGATATTATAAACTACCACTAAAAATAAGAAAAATAAGTGCTCAATGAGATTCCTAAAGAACTTATTATCCAAAATTATGAAAAAGAAAAGGAAAATTCATACGAAATTGTTGTACTTTTTCTATTGTCTTGACTTTTGAATTATTATCTTGTATATTCAATATATTATTTTAGATTTTCTATTGTTATTATAATATAATTTGATTTCTCGTGATTTTTTTATCTAACATTATTTTAGAGTTGTTTATTTAAGAATTATTATTATAATATTATTACACTATATCTATATTAGACGTTACATCATACATATTCTCAGGAAAAAAAAATTACGGACCCTATTGACACGAAATCCTAACTTCGCCACTGAGTCTACCTATATATAGGCAGTGATACTGATATTTAACAAATAGATACTAGTGTGAATTTTCTTCTAATTGTTTGTCCTGTAATAACAATAGAATCATTGTGATACAACATAAAATTTAAAAAATCTCATGTATAAAAATGAGACTATTGACATTTTACATATGAAAATAAAATTGGAGCGTCAATTTCTTGAACCATATGCAACATTTAATTTGAATAATCGTTTTTTTTTTTTTTGAAAAAAATTTAGTCTGCACTCTGCAGGTTGGAAATTCCTAGTCAATTGGGTTGAAATATGTTGGTATAGTTCGGGTATTTAAACAAGACGAAGTGGTAAGCCTGCACTCTTTGGATCATTTAATTAATTAGTCCGCGAAGTAATTTAATAAGAATCCATATGCCAACATTTTTACATTTTAATTATTTTTCAAATTTAAAATTCAAGAAATATAAATTTTTAAGTTTGTCGAACTTATCGGACGGTGTGTTTTCAACTTTTCATATAAGTTTTGTAAATTATGAACTCCATTTGATACTCGATCGAAGATCAAAACATAAAGATTTTAGAATGAATCATCATAGTTACCGATGTTTCATTTTTCATCTCTTAGTCGAGTTTCAAATAATTTTAAAATTTACGAAACGTATAATTAAGATATATTGTTCTCAATTAAATAAGTTGGGTTTAAATTGGACATCTAAATTTTTTATTTTTTAAAATAATAATTAATTATTTAAAAGTAAAATGTCAATATTCGAGACGCTCAAAATGTATATGGCACTTAAACCCTCCTCAACTTTTTAATTTCTAATTTGATAGAATCGATGCACCTCGTGTTGGATAGATTCCGAAAGACTCCTGTTATAAAATAAAGTGCAAAAAATAAATTTATATCAGCAAATCTGCGAAGTACGACGATTAAACATCACTAAAATCTTGTTTGACAAAAATAATCTAACTAAAATTAAACTGTGATGATTTATGAAAAAAGCAAATCAAAATACGGTAACTAACGTGTTGCCAAAAGCTGAAAAAGCATAGTTCCGAAGAATTTTTTTTTGAAAGGCTTAGGCTTAGTTGTGGGCTACAAGAGAGTTCCGAAGAAATTTTGCCATGTGTTTGCTTGATGATCAGTAAAGCTTTTGGAACTTTGCTATGTTGATCGGTAAAGCAAATAAAAATGAGCCACGAGCATTTTATTCGTAGGAGGTAGGACAACTATTGACACGACCATTTTATTCGTCGTATTGGCATCTTTATTGTGAACTCTAATAATTGATGGAGCATTTATTTAATACGGTTAATTAGATTTATGCCATGTGATAATTTGAAATTAATAAAATGTAATCACTAAATGATAAATTAGTTTTATATCATTATAAAATAGTAAAAATTATTTTTTTGCCATCGACAAATTGATTTGTCAATTTTACCATTTTAAATATGCCGCCGCAAAAAAAATAAAATTAGAAAAATATCATTACTAAATGACAAATTAGTTTTGCGCCACTATAAAATTTTGAAATTAGAAAATACCATCACTAGAAAAACAATAAACCCAAATTATTATCATTAGTAATGAAATATAATGGGTAACAATTAGTACCTCTGTTGCACGCTGAAAAAAAAATCAAATTAATTCTTTGCATAATTCAATTTTTCCCCGAATTAATACCTTTGTTTCGTATTTTCCCTGAATTAGCATATGCGAAAGTAACACATATATGGGCCAAAACCTATGCTAATCTTTTTCTAAATTACCACGCTAAATGTCACTTTGATTGTTCAGCGCTTTTGGTTTTAGGATTTATTAACGAGGACAATTTGAGAATTTTATAAATAATGAGAGATTTCATGATGACATTTTTAGAATTTAATCTTTTTTTAGAATAAGATAATGATATATATCTAATTTAAATAATTTGATAATGGCATAAATCTAATTAGCAATCTAACAACGGCATATTCGTAATTATCTAATTTTCACAGTGACATAAATCTAATTAATCCTATTTAATAAGAATGGCTTCTTTTAATAAAAACACTGGGAGGTTCCGGTAATTTTTTTTATATATAACTAACTATCATAATTTTATGTATTTAATATTTAAAAAAAAAGGTATCCAGACATAACAGTCCAACTTTCTCAGGACTCCCAGAAAAAGAAAACGACTCGTTGAACTTTGAATACTGTTTTATGGCAATTCAATCCAAGTCACCGGGAACACTTTATTTGGGTAGCAATATACGAGAAATTTCCCAATGTAACATAACATCAGTTAAACAGAACAAACAGGACTCCGTGGCCCAATGGATAAGGCGCTGGTCTACGGAACCAGAGATTCTGGGTTCGATCCCCAGCGGAGTCGTCAAATTAAAATTTTTTTTCTCCACGCGCAACGTACTATTATGTTTCTCAAAAGTTTGGGCTTTAAGCCCTTTGAAATATCAAATAGGTCATGGATTACTTTTTAATCCGGACTAAAAAAGATGATCCAAATATTATAAAAATAAAAAAAACTTCTGACGTTGAATTATTTAAAAGTAACACTCTAGATGTCTAAAAAAATTATTCGTAATCATTTAGAAATAAAATGTTTTACTTCGAATAATTAATCATCATTTTATTCTTAGACAATCCAAACGCCCCAAAAATAAATTAGTGGCGTTAGGAATTAAAATTAGTACTTTTGGATTACTGTTTGAATAAAGTTAGAAAAAGTTAGTTCTATGAGTGTTAATCACGTTGACCTCAAATTTATTTGGTAATTATAGATTAACAAATTTGATTACTAGCTTAAATATTAGACTAACCTCGTACATGTCAAATGCCCCAGCAGTGCTAATTTTAGGTCAGGGAACAGTGCGCTAACTTTTCAACCCGATTTGAGTCGGATCTAATGATAGTTGTTCATACTTAAGTAAGAATTTCAATTTATTTGTTGCTTGTTTTGTTTTTCTGAAAAAGTGAAAAGTGAAAATACAGCTTTATAAACATTTATACTAAAAGAACAAATTATGGCTCCGTTTGGATACAAGAAGAAGAAGAGAAAGAAGAAATAAGGGAAGAAAAAAAATTATAAACAATCCAAACTCTTCACAAAGTTACACACTTCCCAATACTTCTTCTCATTTTTTCCCTTCTTCCCTTCTTCCCACACCTATCCAAACGGAGCCTAATATTAACATCAAATTTTATTTCAACTTATCCGATTAATAATTATAAAATAAAAAATTATAGATTTTTTTAGGGAACGGCGGCCAACTATTTTCAACCGATTTGAGTCATATCTAATCATAATCTTTCATACTAAATGTAAATTTTAATTTATTTATTGCTCTGCCAACTTACCTTTTTTTGTTTGTGAAAAGTGAAAGGTGTAAATAAAGCTCTATAAAGCATTTATTTAAAGAATAAATTATATATTGACATCAAACTTATTTTCAATTTATCCAATTAACTAATTATAGGTAAAAAAATTATAGATTAATTTGACTCCTCTTTACAATTTAATTATAGGCCCTGATCAAAATATTTTTTACACAATATTTATTTCATTTCAATTCAATTCAATTGATTTCACATGATTTTGTTGAATATAATTACATGGAAATTCCAACTAAATGGTACCAAATCCGTTTATTTTGATAAAAAATATTCTAACGAAATGAAATGAAATTCATGCTAGAAAAATGGGATTTTGATCACTCTCAGGCAGTTTGGTGGCCGTTGAGAATAAATCTGACAGTTTGTACAAAATTTCGATGATTTTATTTCCGCTCGGACAGAATTCAAATTTTGTTCGGGACCCCAAATAAGTCCGTTAAAGAAAAAATGAAAGCCCATGGCCCCATCACTTATGGCTGGTCTGCTGAGAAAAATGTGATCAACTGCTAACATTCGGGACCCACAAAGAGATAACGTTCCTACAATATCTCACAGAGACACCCGCAACACCTTTTGAAGCGTTCGTATCGTCCGTAGAGAATCAGAAGCTCCCAAAAAGTGGATTCTCTCGAGAGTCGACTTCAATTTCAAAACGAAGGTAAAAATACTTCGAAAGAAAGAAATCATTCTCACGCACTCAAAACTTGTCCCAAGAACAAACCGTCAAAGCTCTCTCGGTCCTCAAACGCGGTTCGTTCCCAAATCGCCTTCACTTCTCATCTCCTCTCTCTCTCTCTCTCTCTCTCTCTCGTAGAAGTCGACCACCAAACAACACCTCCGATCTCTCTCTCTCTCTCTCGTCTCATCCAGATCTGATCGTAGATCTGAGAACATCGATCGATAAACGATGGAGAGTCTGATCTCTCTGGTGAACAAGCTCCAGAGAGCGTGTACTGCTCTCGGCGACCATGGCGAGGACAGCGCGCTTCCTACTCTTTGGGATTCTCTCCCTTCCATTGCCGTCGTCGGAGGCCAGGTAACCTAGCTTTCTCAATCTACAGCGAGATCTTAGATCTTGTTCTCCGTTTGTTCCTGATTCCATATTTCGATTTAATAATACTAAAATTTGAAGTACTACCTTAATATATGGATTTTAGGTGGGGTTATGTATGTTAATTCTATTTCATTAAGTTGCGTGCATGTAATCAATTTCGGGATGTAACTTTTTTCCTTGAAACTGTGCAGAGTTCCGGTAAATCTTCAGTGCTGGAGAGTGTAGTTGGAAAGGATTTCCTTCCTAGGGGTTCAGGTAATCTCAGATTAACTTTTTAAGTTACTGGATCAGTAAATTTTATCCTTCCCTCCTGCACAATGTCAAAATATGCTATTTTGACAAAAGAGATTTTGCATATAAGTTTTCTGACTCAGAAACAATGAATTGTTTTGATTAATATTTTCAGGTATCGTCACAAGGCGTCCCTTAGTGTTGCAACTTCATAGGCTAGACGAAGGGAGAGAGTATGCTGAGTTCATGCATCTTCCAAGGAAGAGATTCACTGATTTTGGTACATACCTGCCCTTCTAATGTTTGATTGTTTTATTATAGCTTACAATGAGTTTAGTTACTCATGAGCTTTGGTCAACTATGTGCAAAACATTGAATCAATGAAGAAGCATTCTTATATGCTGAATGATAAGAAGCCTGTACTCGAAAAAAGTGCATATATATTATACCAGTTATATCTATTTACTTATATAATGGCATAGTACTAGCACATTCCTGGTTGAAATTTGTATGGTACTTTCACTTTGTTTTGCACACTGCAAGGCCTTTATTGTTTTCATAATTATCTTCGTTTATGATTTTCTTCATGTAAGATGTACTACTTATTTTGGTCATGTAATTTTTAGTTTCTGACTCAATTTTGGTAACTTATTTTACTTGTCTGATTTAGCTGCTGTGAGAAAGGAAATTCAAGACGAAACAGATAGAGAGACTGGTCGATCCAAAGCAATCTCTCCTGTCCCAATTCATTTAAGTGTATACTCTCCACACGGTAAAGTACAAACACTTAAAATTATAAAGAGCATTTATCCAACATTAATGAGTAGTGGCCATGCTCATGTCCTGGTGAAGAACAAAAAAAAGGAAGCCATAAATTAGCTCTCATAGGTCATGTCTACTGAGTTTCTAGTCCAAATTGGTTACATGCCAATGTATCAGTACTTTCTGTCCCAGATCAACTTGTACAGGAAGATTTAGTACCTGTTCCAGATAAACTCGTACAGGAAGATTTTTTTTCGTCAGTGTGATGATTTGTTATTGAAGATTCTGGATTGTAAATAAAATGTTTGTTGTTTTACTTTGGCAATGAGAAAATATTATTTTCATACAAAGTAAAAGATTTTTTTTATGCATGATAATGATTTCCTTTTAAACAATGGCAGTTGTGAATCTGACGCTTATTGATCTTCCTGGGCTTACTAAGGTTGCTGTCGGTGAGTTTATTTTCCTTCTTTTATGTTCCAATATGAGGTTTCTGGTTGCAAACTTGTTGGTGTGACAAATATTTATATACTTTTCTAGAGGGACAACCTGAAAGTATTGTGCACGATATTGAAAACATGGTTCGCGCATATATTGAGAAGGTAATTTTTGCATTCCTTTAATACTTCCAAGCTATTTATTGACTGATCATTCTTATTTATAATTTATTTTATTCTAGATCTGTACATTGGTAATATTTTTGTCCATAGATAAGAACGTTCAATATATTAGGTTGGTTGTATTATACTTGGCACTCTCTTGTTGTTCTTCATTTGCAATTTAAATATGGGTATACTGTCATGCATGGAAATATAGCTGATGGACCTAAAGTGTTGGTTCAATTGAATGTTTGGCGAGAAAATTTGTTTGACTTCTTTTTAACATTTTTTAATTTTTTTTTGTTCAGCCAAATTGTGTCATTCTGGCTGTTTCTCCAGCAAATCAAGATCTTGCCACATCCGATGCTATCAAGATTTCCCGTGAAGTTGATCCAAAAGGTATCCTTCCACTTATGTTTTGATTTCTGGCAATTTAAACATTGTTTATATAAATACTTTATGAGATAGGCTAAAATCAGTCGCGACTGACGGTTGAGACCGTCAGCTACGATCAAATCTCAATTTTCGAGATTCTAACAGTCGATCTGAACCATTCAATGTGTTCTCCTTATTGAAATCTCATTGGAGACAAACTTTTATATTTTTCTGAAATTTTTAGTATTTGTTTGGTATTTTACAAAATTCTTAATCTAAGCAATTCTGAACCCTTCAATAACTATGATTTTTAAAAATCTCAAAAAAAAATAGTAAATAAAATCAGAAAAATGTAAAATTTGGTCTCCAATGAGATTTCAATATGGAGAACACATTGAACGGTTCAGATTAGCCATTAGAACCTCAAAAGTTGAGATATAACCGCAGTTGACGGGTCCATCCGTCAGTCGTGGCTGATTTTAGCAGCCTAAATTAAGCCCTACATCATGTAAATAAATTCCAGTTTAGTTCAGTTTATTGTTGTCACTATCAGTTGTGCAATAAAACATTTGCAATTTAGAAGGGGAAAACATGGAGATGGTATACTTTAGAAAGTGTGGTCATTTGCTGATACGTATTGTTGGTACGATATTACAAGAATTCCTTAGTTAAGTTTGTGAATATGTTGATGATCATTTTGAAAGTTATTACGTGGTGTAATAACTATTAGTAATTTAAATTTTATTGTTCTCCAACGCCAGCAAGTGTCGATTGACATATATTTCCATAACTAGTCAACATAGTTACTTTTTTGTGATATTAAAAGAAGCCTTTGTTTGTTGAGTGCAGGTGAAAGGACAATAGGTGTGCTTACTAAGATTGATCTCATGGACAAGGGTACTGATGCAGTTGATGTAAGTCACTTTTTCCATCTTGTAGTGAAATCATTCGGTGTTCAGGAATTATGCTTATAAATAAATTAAAAGTTCTTGCTTTGCTTATTTTTATTTCTTTGAATTTGTGGGACTGAAAACAATGAAGCACTTGACAATTATGGATTACTAATTTTCTCCAAATATTTGAGCTCTGAATATTTATGCAGTAGCAAAATACTAAGGACAATTAAGAACAGAGTTGATGCATAGACTCTATTCTGGGTCCCAGCAAAGCTGGGCTAGCATGTCCTGGTAGTGACATGTACGTCCTTGGTACATAACACGCATTCTCTCTCTCCTCTCACAGATACTGGAAGGAAAAGCATACAAGCTACAGTTCCCATGGATTGGTGTTGTTAATCGGTCACAAGCTGATATTAATAAAAATGTAGATATGGTTGCAGCTAGGCGCAAGGAAAGAGAGTATTTTGCTAATTCACCTGAATATAAGCACCTTGCTCATAGAATGGGGTCTGAGCACCTTGCAAAAGTGCTTTCTAAGGTTTGTGCAAGACTTTGGTTTTCAAACTTTATTTGTGCTGTTTTGTCTAAGAGTTAAGACGAGTTCTACCAGATGTCCATAGCTTTCTGAGTATGGACTAGCATTCAATAAAATAGAGTAACCTTGGTAGAAGTGATTGGTGTGATTTGTGCTAGGACCGATTATTCTGAACCATCTCCAAGGAGTATATGATATTAAGGAACAACTGAGACACCTTTGGTTTTAACTATGCTAGTATGGTTTTCTGATGTGTGTTTGGTTCCTAGGTGAACAAGCAGTTCACAAACTAGACTAGAACTAGCTATTCCAAACACGAACTAGATCTGTGAACTTGAACTAAGGCAAGAACAAGCAGTTCACAGTCTAGTTCTTGTTCCCACAAAACTAGGAACTAGAACAGCTAGTTCTTGGCTTGTTCACACTATATTCCAAACATAACGATAGTAATGAACATCTGAAGGAGCAACAACATCAGTATTGCATTCTAATTTGTATGTTATTTATTGAGAAGATTTTCTGAGATTTTGTGTTTCTTAAATGTGTTCTAAGAATCATACCTTTTGGTGGAGCAGCATTACTTTTGGTGAAATTCATTTTGGTTTCTGTAGCATTTGGAACAAGTGATCAAGTCTAGAATTCCTGGGATCCAGTCTCTCATTAGCAAGACTCTTAATGAACTTGAAACAGAACTCAACCGACTGGGCAAACCAATTGCTTCTGATGCTGGTGTAAGTGTTCTTTGTAGTTTTTCTTTGTTTTTTTTTTTAATCTTTCTGGTGTAATTCCTTCTATTTTTCTTATAATGTTTGAAAACTGTAAGTAGACAATTCTGCAATAGTGTCTGGCCATTTATACCTGTAGATACATTTTGCTTGTGTTAGTAATGGACAGCGTTTTGTCTAAAGTTAGATATATTTTTCTTCATATTCTTTTGTGCCATATTTGGTATTGCTATGAATCATACATTTTTAGCATCATTTGATGCAGTGAAATATTAACTGGCCGTCTAGCCCAGTACGGACAAATATTAACTGGCCGTCTGGCCCAGACAAATTTCTTGAATGTGTTCTTTATAATTTTGATATGCACTTGGATAAGTTCTAGACAGTACTTACAACAATTCCCCCCCCCCCCCCCCCCCATTGTTGCTTTTATTTTATTTTAAACTTTTTTGACATTTGACAATTTCTTTTTTTTCATTTACAGGGGAAGCTTTACACCATAATGGAGATCTGCCGTATTTTTGATGGAATCTACAAAGAACACCTGGATGGCATGTATGCTTCAGACCTTTTCTTTATACCTTTTTCTGGTTTATCCACCTTGTTCCATTATCTTAATTGCTGCTTAGACCATTTTATCGTTTACCAGATTGGTAACCTGAATCGATGTGAACCTCCTCTTGTTTCACTTTTTGCGTGGATCTTGGACCAAATATCTGTTGTAGAGTCTCTTTGTCACAGTACCTTGATATTTCAACTGATAGGTTCCAAGCTATACTTTGCATTCACTAGTTAGTATTATTAGAATTAATTTTTAGACTGATTATCTCTTAGACGGCCTGGAGGTGAGAAGATATACAACGTGTTTGACAACAATTTCCCGGCTGCTCTGAAACGGTTGCAGTTCGACAAGCATCTGTCAATGGAGAATGTTAGGAAGCTTATCACTGAAGCTGATGGCTATCAGCCTCACTTGATTGCACCTGAGCAGGGTTACCGTCGCCTCATTGAATCTTGCCTTGTCAATATCAGAGGCCCAGCTGAAGCAGCTGTTGATGCGGTATGCAACTTGTCTTCTCTCTCTCATTCTTGCTGTAACGCATTCAATGAGGTTACTGTTGGTGCAATATAAAATATGTTTACTAGCTTGTTAGCACTGTTACTTGCTATATGTGTAAGTGTAGTGAGATGATTTAATATATCAAGGGTGATAAGTATTTATATTTTGGTAGTGTGTGTATACTGATGGTTTAGTACCCATTGTTTGGTGCAATAAGAAAATGGTCTCAATGCTAGGAACCTCTGTTCTTACTCTCCAATAAATAATTAGCTTGATACTCAAAATGTTTAATCTAGAAGGAGAAAGTTTTTATCTTCATGGAGATGGATGTTGTTTTTTTCTTGTGCCATTTGTTCTTATCATATTTTTCTCCTCATGTGTTGCAATGTTTTACAGGTTCATGGCATATTGAAAGAGTTGGTTCACAAAGCTATTAATGAAACAGCTGTAAGCTTTGCCTCGTATTTGTTGTCATTATCATGGAAGATAAACTAAATACTCTTATCTGAAGTAACTGTATGTTTGTCACCCATTTGAAGGAATACAACGCCCCCAACAGAATAATTTTGCTATAGAAATTAAACACCATGAAACTCTCTCCCTCTTTTCTTTTTCCCAATTTCATTCTGGAAGGTATATGCTGGAGTAGTGCTGATAAGAATCCTGTTATGATCCATGTGCTTATTTTTGTGTGTATAGGAGTTGAAGCAATTCCCTACTTTGCGAGTGGAGGTCAGCAACGCAGCATTTGATTCACTAGAGAGGATGAGAGAAGAAAGCAAGAAGGCTACCCTTAAGCTGGTTGACATGGAGTGCAGTTACTTGACTGTTGACTTCTTCAGAAAGCTTCCCCAGGACGTTGAGAAGGGTGGTAATCCTAGTCACTCCATCTTTGACCGGTACAACGATTCCTACCTCAGGAGGATTGGTAAGTTCTGCTTTTCCCTTCAATTAGCGAACAGAGTATCCAGCAGATGGATGCTTCTTTGCTTTCATGCTTCTTCTATCATAGTAACATATATATATTTTTGGGCTATAAACAGGAACAACTGTGCTGGCATATGTTAATATGGTATGTGCAACCTTGAGAAACTCCATCCCAAAATCAATTGTCTATGGTCAAGTCCGTGAAGCCAAGCGTTCTTTGCTTGATCACTTCTTCACTGAGTTGGGTGCTAGAGAGGTGAGATTTTTCATTTGCCCCTCTTTATTACTCCAATATACCTGCTCAGGCACAAACTATGTAGAATCCATAGTTTGGTGCCTCTGGATACCACAGGCTTTCGAAGGTGCAAGGACAAATAAAAAGATCCAAGACATTCAATATGATCAATACAACTCCCATATGATTTTTCCTTATTATTTTTTTATAGCAAGTGGGTAAAATAGAACCAGAGGTTGAATTTTTTTCTTGTAAGTTTATTGTTGCATCTTCTTGGTTTTTAATAAAATGAGTGCAATTCGGGTTGGTGTTTTACCTAGAGACAACTAATGTGGTATAAGACAGATTATCTAGTTTGGATTTTGTTATTTTGAACGCCGATTGCACCATAGGATGTTTTGGCTTGTTATGATTTTTTAAATACGGAACTAAGAGAAAATTCCTCCCACATCCTTGTTGTCTGCATTTACAGATGAAGCAGCTATCAAAACTGCTAGATGAAGATCCAGCAGTTATGGAGCGGCGTGCTAACCTTGCGAAGAGACTTGAACTGTACCGGAGTGCTCAAGCTGAGATAGATGCCGTTGCATGGGCAAAATAGAGGGGAGAACTTGGGGCATTACCGTGCCTATGTTCTTTGTTAAGTTGATTGTGGTTTTATATTTTTTTTTTCTGCTCTCGAGATATATAGCCATAGGTCATATGTTTGTTTCTAGTTTCTTCGTAGATGGATTACATTACAGCCTGGGGGTTTTGAGAATTGGTTTCTCCATTGTATTTCTTTGTTGGAATTAAAACTTGAGAGCAACCTGCTGATACTGGTCTTACATCATATAGTAGTGCCTTCGTGATTTTCTCGTCATAAACTGTCTCAATTGAACCTAAGGTACTTGTGCCAGATTTTGACCTGGGAATTTACCCAACAGTTGAAAACTATTAAGTTGTATAAATGGCCAAGATAACCAGCAAATGAAGTTCACGTACCATTGGGATCCATTGTCCGTCTTTGTATAGTTGCCAAGCTCGTAAGTCAATTATATGAGTTGTACAAATGGAAACAAATTTAAGAGGATCTCAAGGCATACGGTTTGTAATTAAAATTGTCATGCTGTTGTATTTTGCTTGGAAAATCCCGTGAAAGTTGAGTTTGACAGTCAATTATTAAGATAAATATGAGTTGACCAAAATAACATCGAGTGGCCACGAGAGGCAAATTCGACTGACTATATCGAAATGTGCAGTATTGTTCATTGACCTCATGTGAAGTAAAAGAGTATTTTTTCTTGATGACTTGAATAAAGATAGGAGGTTGAAATGTGTTGGGAAGGTAGTATTATTTTATTTAAATGTACGCACACACAGCATCACACTATAGCTTACAGATACGAGATTTATTCGAGCTCATCATTCCTTTTGACAAAATCAGAGTCCGGAGTTTTGTGATATGGTGACCTTAGGTCTTTGCCTTCTGAGTTGTTCCGTCTCTGTTTGACCTTTCCCGAAAAGGAAATTATCATCGATTAGTGCAATGCTATAATGCTAATATGACTATATTTCTCTGTAACGCAAGGTAGTTTCCACTAGTTATACTCTTCCTAGTTTCCCACCTTTGTAATTTGATGTATTCATGTTTCTGGTTCAACGTGAGGCCCCGAGAGGCCGAGACACAATTTTTTTTTTATTTTTTAATACAGATATTTTTCTGAAAGATTCTGGTTCTCTGTCGCATGACAGAGCGGGTATAGACCTGACTCGGCACAAAACGATCACACTCAGCAGAGAAGTTGAACCTATTAGATGAGTTTAATATTGCAGTTTATAATAAAACTAAAAAGTACCAACTGCTAACTGTTTACTTGCATAAAGTCTTGTCATGCAACTTCGGATTTACTTGCATAAACGATCCTTTAATTAGAAGCAAAAGTAAAGTAACTGTATCACATAACATTCCGACACACCAAACTAAACTTTCCACATAAAACTATATATTTCAATCTAAATAACTCCCCTCAAAAACCCCCAACAACACATTTACACTCACAAAACTGAACTTTCCACCTGAAACCTATATTTCAATCTATTATAGTTTAGCTCATCATGGTAGCAAGGACCTTCGCTTCCTTCAACAACTTTTGCTTTCTCTCTTCAAGGATCTTCTCTGAAATGTGTAGCACTTCAGTTGTGCGACTTTCTTCAGCCAACAATAAATCACATCGAGACCCCTCAAATATTCTGACATATCTAACATAGTCCCTAAAATAATTTCTTCTTTTTTCTCTATTTCTATTACAACTCCTCAAGACACAATCCAAGCTCTCAGCAACTGTACACAGATCCAGCAGTATATCTCTAAATCTCTCCTTGGAATGCCTTGATTTTTCACATGCTTTCATGGCCTTATCAAGGGATGAGTGTAACTCTTCCTCTGCGTACTTCACAGCATTCTTATATTTCTCAATATTATTTTGATAGATAAGTCCAGCCTCCGCAATACAATCATGATTCTGAAATGTTTGTATCCTAGAGATAAAATTAGAGACACCTTGTACCTGCTCTCGTGGCTTGGTTCCAAAGTACTTGTCAAACTCGGGTGTTAAATTGTCTTGAATAATCTGTAGTGCTTTTTACAGACCAAGAAGCGTGTTCTCATCAAAGAGACACTTGAGAAACATGACAATTGTTTTCGATCCTGCTTTTAGCATGGATAGTTGCAAGTCTAGTGCAATTTTATCCTTTTCTGGCATGTTTTCTGCTATGGCCAAATTAGAAAAAAGCTCTATGGGCGCCACTTTATGAAGGACGCTATTGACTGAACTTTCTGAGTGGGGCATGGGTACTTCAACAGCTTCTTCACCAGTACATGCCATGTTATCAACAAAAGGTGAACATGTCGTAATACTTGGTACCTCAGACATGGTATTTGTAGGTTGTTCTTGCTCTGCAAACATTAACCAAAAGCCAAAAAAAGAGTTACCAGTTTATTTTACATTGACCTCCAATAACCATATATCCCGCACTTAAACAACAAACGAAGCAAAGAAACAAGAATTCAGAATAAACCATATATATATATAGTGGATTAGAGACGAGTTGAATATTACCCAAAACTTATATCATAGTTATTACCAACATATCTGAAAAAGATAGAGATTACTATACCAGATTCATGGCCGAATTGGTTAGTTATAATTACTCCAGTATTGTGTTTGATAGAAGATTCAAATAATGCACTCTTTTCTGGAGTAGCTTTATTCTGATCAAAGACCAACTACTTGATCAAATCTTCTTCATGATCATCATCATCTTCAATTTCAATTGGGCTTGAGGTTATTTCCTTTTCATGCTGCAACCTTAGCTGTCGCAAAGCTGCCTCAAGTTTCTCCAGAAGACTCCACAACTCTTCGTTGTCTATGATTTCATAACCAGCTTCTAAGGCCTGCATAGTCGAATTCATAACCGAGGCCATATAACTTGCTAAACCTGATAAGAATTCAATGTAAATCACCAGCACTTAGGTTTAATGAGAAGCAATTATGATTATTTATTCAATAGTTGCAAACTGGGCTGTTATTATTGTTTTAGGAAAAAAAAAGACCCTTAATACTTCCTAAATAGCAGGAAATGATGTAATTAAGAACTAATATTTTGGAGCTGTATGAGAATTGAGAACTACTAGAGGCAAATAAATGATTAAATTCATACTCACCTTTGCACTTTTTTGCTTTCTTAACTGGCCCATTTTTAGAATCAGACTTCCTCTTTCTCTCTTTTACCTCACCGGGCACAGTGAGTGGGATAGTGCAAAGATCACCCAACAGGGATCTCTCTAAACATGCTTGAGGCAGGTCCGGCTTGTCATCCTCTCTAGCAACCATAGTTGCCTTTTCAAGCACAGAGTACAGCTCAATGCACCGCTCGGCTCTGCACTCATCAAACATCTTTACCAAATCCGCATCATCTTCCAGTTTCACATATGTGTTTGGACCAGAAGATGGAGACTTGTACGAAATCTTCACTGCACTATTCGACCCCTCAACCTGGAGTACTTGACTGATGATGTCCCGAAAGCTAGTGGTGCTGGAGTCAACTGTCATCTTTACTTCCTTTCCATTTACATACCTCTGATTGGCTCCTGTATCTCCTGTCCAGCTCCCATTACAGTGTAGCAAGATAGTTGGTTTGTTTATATCCATCTGAAAAATATTTTATACATGAAAAAGTTGAAATACTGAGGTATGAACTCATTTAGAAATGGATCCAACAATAATTTAATTCTCTGTAAGCCCCTTTTTACCAGTTAAAGCTCACAACCATAGTGAGATGAGGCGGTTTGACTGAACATAAAGAACATTAAACCAGCTATAAAACCCAGTAATTATTCCTCTCCCAAGATGAAAAATGCAAAGAAAAATAAACGATTTCTAGGAATTTACTGTACAAAAGACAGTTTTGAATGTTTTGGCCCAATTCACGAAACACCATTATTAATTTCTTGGTAATTTTTTTGTTGGGGGTCTGTACAAAGAGCAGAAAGAAGATCAACTTCCTTTCCGATGGTCTTTTTTTTTTTTTGTATAAATGCATTTTAGAATGGAGAACATCGGTCAAAATAGGGTTTTGATCAGGGTATAAGTGAACTAAAAAAACAAGCGCAATTCTAATGTGTTTCAAGCAGCAGGCAAAATTTAGCGAAATACATTCATTCATCAGATAAAAAGAGTTGCTAAAAGAAAACTAAGGAGAGAGGAAACGACATTGTAGTAAAAGTAAAAAGTATTTCCTTTTGTGAAGTAATAATGTGTGGGAAAAAAAATCATCTCAAAACCTATTACAAACACGACCGATGTCAAAATTTTAAGTACAAAAAATAAAAATCAATTGGGTATCAGTATCAACTTTCGTAAAAGAGGCTAGAACGACACCTAAAATAAATTAAACAATACCAAACTTCAGCTCAAGGAGAGAACTCTCACACGGTCACACCAACGTGACCAACCCAAGTACCCAACGCAAGTCCATAGTCATAGACTTCATATGGTGGGTCCTTTTTTCATTAGTGGACCCCACCTGCAGCGGCTCAGTTGGTTTTCCATTTCGAGTAAGTTTGGACGCGAGAAAGTGATAAGAAGTAGGCCTGCCGACGGTATACCGTCTTCCGTATTTCGTGTACGTTCCGTCCAAACGGAACGAGTGGCGGAATAGATTTCGGTATACGTTTTTGAAACAGAACGGTAAACGGAACGGATTTCGGCATACGTTTGTGTGAAATACAGTGTAAATTGAGTCGTTCCGCTACGTTCCATCCATTCCGTTGCAAACGAAACGAATAACGAATTGTTTCAGTGTATACCGTTTCTGGAACGGAACGGCAAACGAAATGGCCCATTTCATTGCCGTTTCGAACGTTAAACAGGCCTAATAAGAAGTGTCTTCTCCGTTTTTCGGGCTATCTGCCGAAAACATAGTTCTGTTTGATACGATGATATGATATCTTTATTTCAAAAAGTTAAAAAACTCCAAAGAGAAAAATGCAAGCTGGCATCCACAGTGCATAGTCCCGAAATTTTGTAAAATAATATTAAAATAATATAATTCATTAAAATTAATATCAATTTAATCAGTTTAATATAAATAGTATCGTAAGATCGGAATCCTGGATTCCGAACGTTAGATCGGATTCTGGGATTCCGATCTAACGTTAGATCGGAATCCTGGATTCCGATCTAACAGAGTGCGAAGCACTCTGCTCTGGACCTCCTTTCCGCGCGCGAGCACAGTAAGTTTTATTTTTTTATTTAATTATTTATTTATTTAGTTTATTAGTTTTTAATTTAGTTAATTAAATAAAAAATAGAGAACATATTGAAAAAATATTTAAAAAATCTGAAAAAATGAGAAAAAATAAAATTTAAATGTATATGTAATTTATTAATTATATTAGATTTTTTTTTTGTCTTTTTATTTGTTTATTCACTACTTAATTAATTAGAAAAATAGATAATAAATTGTAAAATTATTTTAAAAATACGGAAAAATAAGAAAAATTCATATGAAAATTTATGCGTAATTAATTAATTAATTTTTTTTTTGCTTTTAATAATTAAGATCGGCGCAATCACACCTAAGTACGAAACACGTAACTATAAACCGTTGGATTCGAAAAGTTTGGCGCTAGAAAAATATGAAATACGCTCTGAAAAATTGTATCAAAAATAAAAAGCTGTTACTTGGCGGACCAATTTTCCTAAACTTAAATTTCAAAATTTTTAGGCGTACCATTTGTTCAAAACAAAAATGACAAAGGACCAAGATAGTCACACTTTGAACTGAAAAAACAGCTCTGGATTCGAAAAGTTTGGCGCTAGAAAAATAGGAAATACGCTCTGAAAAATTCTAACAAAAATACTAAGCTGTTACTTGGCGGACCAATTTTCCTAAACTTAAATTTCAAAATTTTTAGGCGTACCATTTGTTCAAAACAAAAATGACAAAGGACCAAGATAGTCACACTTTCAACTGAAAAAACAGCTCTGGATTCGAAAAGTTTGGCGCTAGAAAAATAGGAAATACGCTATGAAAAATTCTAACAAAAAAACTAAGCTGTTAATTGGCGGACCAATTTTCCTAAACTTAAATTTCAAAATTTTTAAGCGTACCATTTGTTCAAAACAAAAATGACAAAGGACCAAGATAGTCACACTTTCAACTGAAAAAACAGCTATCGATTCAACTTAGTATTACGAATATTATAATTATTTTTCACATCACATAAAAGTACAATTCAACTAAATATTACATTATCACCACAAAAATTACAATTATTTTCTTCCTCCTCTTGCAAAATTAGTTATTCTTGCGCCAAGACGTAAAATTCCACCACGTTTTCCGGTTTGTGCTCTGCTACTCGATGCTCCTTGACTGTCCCTTGTAATTGATGTCCCCTGACTTGTGACATACCTAGCAGAACTTGAGCGTGGATCCACGCTAATGGAATTTCGGCGTGGTTCATTTCCTCCTATACCAAGACTAATACGACTTTGAGTTCGTGGATCTACGCTAACAGAACTTCGTCCAGGTTGAACTGGCTTCCTGGAAAAAGAACTTTCACCTCGGTTACCTGTTGAAGGCGGAGCTCTATTCCTTGTACTTGTTCGTCTATGCGTGTTGGCACGCCTACCAGATTGAAGTTCTTCCAAAGAGATAGGTGGTTGTGGGTTGTTGTCCTCTGTGGTTCTTCTTTTTTTATTTTTATTATTTCGCAATGCATCCATCCACATCCAATCACGGTCCTTCTTTCGCCGCCCCCGATTAATCATATTCTTATCAGGGAACACCACAGGTCCATCGTAGCGAGGCCAGTTCTCTTCGTCTTCATAGCAGTGGAAGTCACTTGATGACCATATTTTAACCATGTTCTCTGTACTATATAGTGGGTCTATAAATTCATCTACTTCCCATCTATATGTACCGCATATGGCAACAACATGAGCACATGGTATTCCGGTCAGTTGAGGTTTTTGACATTTGCACGTCACACGCCTAGTCGGTAGTTGAGGATCTTCCGGTTGATAATTTCGGTTGATGAGAACTTTGTACTTCCACGTTCTTCCAGGGAAATCTTTCTCGTTGGGCACCTGTACTTCGAACTCTCCACGTTCAACATCAATGGTTACCACAGTCATCAGCGTTGTAAATATTAAAATATATACAAAAAACATGTAAATATAAATGAAGGTTAATTTTAGGTAAAGTATACAACGGTAATCCTTACCCGCTTTAAGAGTATGCTTCATGACTTTTAATTGCACCTCTTTTGGCCACCGTTCTCCATCTGCCTGTCTTCCCAATGCTATTTGCTTCCTTTCATTAAACCACTGCACAGTCTTGTACCAAGTGCCTTCTACGAGTCCAACAACTGGGAGTCTTCTCTCAACCTTGTACCGGCTATTTAGATTTTCAGATCCGTTACTAGTCATAAGACCCCAACGTGCACCAGTGTCAAAAGTTTGTGCCCACCTCTCTGGTCTCATTCGCTCATTGGTATCTGTCTCGTTTTCTTTACCACACTTCTTAAGATAATCGATAACTTCAGGGTTTGTCATTCGGAGTTCATCCCACATTTTCATGAATGGTCGTTTCTTTTTCTTGTTAGCCAACTTATTTCTAAATTTGTGTGGTATACCTTTGTCTTTACCAGAAACCTTGTACACATTTTCACATAAATGTTGCATACAATACCGATGTACGGCCAATGCAGGCTCCGCACTTTCTTGCCATCCGTACTGTGGTCTTTTAAACATGTTCCTTATTCCCCAATGACGGTCTGAGACAACACAAAATTTTTTTGGTCCCACCACTTGTTCCCTTAGAAATTTCATGAACCAACCCCAGCAAGTTTCATCATTCGTTCTCACTAAAGCAAATGCTAACGGAACAAGCCGTTGCTCAGGATCGTAACCGCAAGCCGCTAAGAATTTACCCTTATAGCGACCTGATAAGAAAGAGGCATCAATGCTAATCACGGGCCTAATATACGGAACCGCCGCGATACAAGGCCCGAATGCCCATGCTGCTGCTTCGAACATAGCTCTGTTCGGATCACCTATGCTTTTAAACAACCACTTTATCTGCGTTCCGGGTGTCGTCCTCTGTATAGCCAATAAAAGACTCGGTAGTTTGTTGTACGAATCTTCCCATGAACCAAAAAGATGTTCGATTGCTCTTTCTCGTCCCCGCCAAATCTTGTTGTAAGTGGGCACCACATTCGGGTATTCTTTCTCCAGTAGAGATTTAACGTCGGGTAAGGAAATACCGACATCTCTCTTTACTGCATTTGTAATACAGTTGGCAATAACCTCAGCCGTTAAATTATCATGTGTGAAGTCTCCGGCCTTCCTCACGCATGTATGCTCGTGTTCATTCGTTATTATCTTCCAAAATTTGCCTTCTCTTTCTGTACGGGCATACATACGCCACTTACAACCATATTCCTTACAGTTCAATATTAATTTTTTCGGAGAACTAGCAGTGGTTTTATGTTGTACATTTAAACGTAATGAGTATTTTTGACACTCTCCTATGAGTTGCTCTTTCGAGAAAAAAATTGTCCCTTCTGCTAATGGCCCTGATCCATGAGGTTGAGACGGTTGAGGTACGGAATTTCTATACTCAGAAATATCTAGAAATTGCCCTACGGGATGGTATGTTTCTGTCCTTCCTGTAAGGTAATACTGGTGATTGGGGTTCACGTTTGATTGGGGTCCACCATCGATTCCCTCTGACTCAAATAAGTCCACTTCTTCATCACTAAAGTCCTCACCTGTTGCATAGTCTGACTGAAAATCGGGACCTCGGTCGTATAAATCATCGAGTCGACGTGTTTCTTCTTCGTTTTCTTCATTTACTTGAACGACATCTTCTTCTTCTTGTGGCCGGCCGTGCCTACTACTACTACTACCACCATGTTCTTGCCTACTACTACCACCATGTTCCCAAGTGCCTTGATCGGTGTAAGACTCGTAGTATGTACCTTCTTCTTCCTGAAGTGTACTATCACGAGGATCTATACTGTTAGGGTCCCAAGGATCCCAATCTAATGTAATGGTTTCATTCTCTTCTTCTTGATTGGTTGCATTTGGTTTCATTCTCTTCTTCTTTATATATTTAATTAATTTTTATAATAGAAGTACAATAAAACCATGAAAAACGACAAAATTGAGGAGTTACAGCACTGTTCGGAATCCCAGAATCCGATCTAACGTTCGGAATCCAGGATTCCGATCTTACGATACTATTTATATTAAACTTATTAAATTGATATTAATTTTAATGGATTATATTATTTTAATATTATTTTACAAAATTTCGGTGCATAGTCTTACTAGTTACTACTGGAGTACTGGACCACTGGTTATGGCTTTATGGGCTGTGGTGCAGCCTGTGCTATAACTTATGGATTACTTTGGGGCTGTTTGGATCCCACGTGAATTTGGGAAATTTCATATCCCTAGATATAAATTTATTATAAATAATTCAAACTGTTCACAAAGTTACACTTTTTTCAATAAATTTATGTCTAGGAATAAGAAAATTTTTCAATTTTCTAAGCGATCCAAACGCCCCTTTGTTTTTTCTCTCTCTCTCTTTTTGAAGATTGGGCTTTCGTAGTTATTGTTACAGCTGATTAGCTGAAAGCTCACAAATTCTAAAATTTCAGAATAATTGAATAAATGATACAAACTTCACAATCACAAAAATGTCTTGAATAAAGATTTCAGAATTTAGAGACCATAAATTATTGTGCGACTGGCATGTATTAACTATTGACCATTAACATGCTTTCAATTAACAAATTTATCAGGATGTTAAAATTTGAAGGATGATAAACGGAGCATGAAACTGAATACGTGATTATTTGTTCCGATAGGAAAGTAGTACAGATGTGGTAATATCCATACAAATATAATATGATCCAGAGTCTATGTATATATGGACATGGATACGATATCATCATTTTGGTAATAGAAAGAGTTCCATATGTGACTATTTTTCATAGTTGTAGATAATCATAACCAGTCCTAGTTCAACTAATAAAATCATGCTTTAATAAGAAAGTAAAATTACTACATCAGAACTGAAGTTTTCTCTCCTCAACAATCCCACTACACACACCATTAAACTTACCTAAAACTATATTTTTAAATCTACTATAGTTTAGCTCATCATGGCAGCAAGAAGGATCTCTGCTTCCTTCAACAACTTTTGTTGTCTCTCTTCATGAATCTTTTCTGAAATGCGTAGCACTTCAGTTGTGTAACTTTCTTCAGCAACCAATAAATCACACCGAGACCCCTCGAATATCTTGGCATATCTAACATAATTCCTCAATAAATTTCTTCTTTTTTCCCTTTTTCTATTACAACACCTTAAGGCACAATCCAAGCTCTCAGCAACCTTACAGAAATCCATCAGTATATCTGTGAATCTCTCTTTTGAACGCCTTGATTTTGCACATGCTTTGATAGCCTCATTAAGAGACAGGTGCAAGTCTTTCTCTGCATACTTCAAAGCATTCTTACATTTCTCAATATATTTTTGATAGGTAAGTTCAGCCTCAAAAATGCTATCATAGGCCCGGAATGTTTGCATCCTAGAGACAAAATTAGAGACATCTTGTATCTGCTCTATTGGCTTGGTCCCAAAATACTTGTCAAATTCAGGTATTAGATTGGCTTGAAAAATCTTTAGCATGTCTTGTAGACCGTGCAGTGTGTTCTCATCAAAGGGGCACTTGAGAAACATGACAATAGCTTTTGATCCTGCTTTTAACATAGATAATTGCAAGTCTAGTGCAATTTTATCCTGTGTGGGTACGTTTTCTGCTATGATCAAATTAGAAAAAAGCTCTATCGGTGCCTCCTTATGAAGGGTATTTTTGACTGGACTATCTGAGTGGGAGATGGGTACTTGAACAGCTTGTGTACCAGTACATGCCACATTATCATCGAGTGGCGAACACATTGCAACACTTGGTATTTCCAACATGGTTTTTGTAGGTAGTGTTTGCTCTGCATATCATTAACAATAAATGAGCTGATAAATAGTTATAACCAATTTTATTTCTATTGGCCTCCTATTATGCGTATATACTGCAATCAACAATTAAAGGAGCCAAGAAAAAAATATAAAAAAGCGAATAAGAATTCCCAACAATACAAATGCAGGGACCGTACTGGTTGGCAGTTTGGCACATTTTAGTTTATACTTCAAGCAAACCACACCGGTCTGGTGGCTATAGTGAATTAGAGAAAAGAGTCGACTAATACCTAAAACTTAATTTATTACAAGCATATCGAGCAAACTGGTTGGCAGTTTGGCACATTTTACTTCATACTTCAAGCAAACCACACCGGTCTGGTGGCTATAGTGAATTGGAGAAAAGAGTCGACTAATACCCAAAACTTAATTTATTACAAGCATATCTGAAAACTATAAAGTGATGATTATACCATATTCATAGTCAGATTGAGTAATTGTAGTTTCTCCAGGGATGTCATTGACAGAAGATTCAGGAGATGCACTCTTTTCTGAAGTTACTTTGCTCTGATCAGAGACCAAAGAATCGATCAAATCATCATCATCATCATCTTCTTCAATTTCAATTGGGCTTGAGGTCCTTTTCTTTTCACGCTGCAATCTAAGGCGTCTCAAGGTTGCCTCAAGATTCTCCAGAAGATTCCAAATCTCTTCATCGTCTAAGATTTCAGGATCAGCTTCTAAGGTCTGCATAGTCGAAAGCATAACTGAGGCCATATGACTTGCAAAACCTGATAAAAGAATCCAAAATTATCACCAAAACGTTTAGGCTTCATGACAATCTGATTTTTTTTAATTTTATAATCAACAGTTGCAAACTGGACTGTAAGTATGGTACAAAAAGAAAATAATCCTTACAACTTCCCAACTAGCAGAAAACAATACAACTAAGCAAGCCAATTCAAAAGCTGCACAAGTGCTGAAGCCATAGAATTGAACCGATGTATATTCTAGAGGAATCTAGTAAATGATTAAATTCATACTCACCTTCACACACTTTTGCTTTCTTAACTTGATTATTTTTAGAGTCAGCCTTCCTCTTCCTCTTTTTCACATCACACAACGCCATGAGTGGGTCTGTGCAAAGATCACTTGTCAGGGTGTCCGCTTCACATGCTGGAGGTGGGTCCAGCATGTCATCCTCTCTAGCAACCATAGTTGCCTTTTCAATTACAGAGTAGAGCTCAATGCACTGCTTGGCTCTGCACTCATGGAACATCTTGACGAAACCCACATCATCCTCCAGTTCCACATATGTGTTTGAACTAGACGATGGCGACTTGTATGAAATCTTCATTGCAGGATTCGATCCCTCGACCTGCGGTATTTGACTGATGATGTCCCAAAAGCTAGTGGTGTTCGGATCGACAGTTATCTTTACCACCTTTCCATTTACATACCTGATCCGGTTTGATCTGGTGATCCTGGTCCAGTATCCATTGTAGTGTAGCAATATAGTTGGCTTCATTTTACCCATCTGACAAATGTTTTATACATGAAAAGTCAAATACAAAGGTCTGAACTAATTGAGAAATGGCTTAATTAGACAGTTGTTTTTACCAGTTGAAGCTTACAGCCATAACCTGATGAGTGGTTTAAACTTTAAACCGGTATCAGGACTAAAATTAACGACCATTGCCTAATCCCAAATGCATTCGCCCAAATCATAGGATCAAGTAATTAGTCCACCCAAACCAAAAAAAAAGGTGAACATTTTGTGGGAATTTACTTATCAAAAGACTGTTTTGAGTGTCTTGGTTCAGCTCAAAACCCAATACTAATTTCCTAGTAATTTTTGTTGGGTTATCTGTACAAAGACCAGAAAAGATATCAACTTCGTCTCTCCTGGTTCCTTTCCTTACTTTTTTCCACTATAATTAAACATAGAGGAAGTAGACATATATGCAAATTTTATCAATTTTCAGATTGGAGATGATCGTTCAGAATAGGAACTTGAGAGGGTATACTCAATAAAAGAAACCAAAAAGTTAAAAAGAAATTCCAATGTGTTTCAGCAAGAGGCGAAATTAAACTAAAGATATTGAACAAGTTAAAATCAAATGTACAGAAACATAAATTGCGTATCAATTTCTACAAAAGAGAGAATAAAAACATACCTACATAAAATTATACCATCCCAAATCAGCTGAGAGAGAGAGAGAGAGGAGAAGAAGAAGAAGAAGAAGATGAGAACTTTCACAAACTCACGCCAAATGTGTGTTTAAAGACTTCATTTCCATGGACTTCACATCCTATTTCCTGTTTCAATAGTGGGTCCCACCTTCAGCGTCTCAGTTGGTATTTTTCCATTTGCATGTAAATTCGACCCAAAAAAGTGACCTTCATGTTTTTTACTTTATGTCAGAAACACAGCATTATTTACTATCTTCCTTATAAACTCCGTAGTTCAAAAGCGAAAGGCAAGCTGGCACCATTAGGAGCCGTTCATATTCACTTGATCTATGGACCCGATGAGATCTAATTAATCACAAACGTTCATTTTGTCAGGAGATCTTTAGGAACAGTTATCCAGAGGATGCAGTACCATGAGAGGGGAGATGAAAGACTCTTTGTCGCCTAGCAAAATGTTGGGTTGGTAACTTGGTATAATGACATCTTTTTTGGGCTAAAAATTTTGGGCCTGTTTTCTATTGGACTAAGGATCAAGGCCCCATAATTCCATCAAATCAGAATGCTATTGTTCCTAAGTTATAGACTTATAATTAATCAGAGAAATACCTAGGACTGCAAAACGGTCGAAACGGTAACGAAACTAGAGTGTTTCGTTAACCTTTTTATTTCGTTGATGAAATTGACTATTAATTTCCTTAACCGTCTCGATTTAGACGAAATGATAAAAAATGATGAAATTTTCGTGATTTACATATGGACAAAACAGTTTCATTATTTTGTTAACCATTTCGTTTTTGAAACACAACCATATTCCTTAGCCGTTTCATTTTATTTTGTACGAAACGAAACGAAACGAAATGAAATAACAGTAGAAACGGTTTCTGTTTTCAACCCTAGAAATACCAATGTAGTTTTAAGATGGGTACAATGCATTATCCATAAATATAATGCATTTGTTGTGTATTTTTTCTGAGCGCGCACCTGGTTCTAATTTGACGTCTCCATTGAAATTTTATGTTTTTATTAGTTTCCAATCGTTGATCTGACATTTTGAAGAGAATGTAAATTGGCATTTGTATTAAACTGGTAAGAGCGCATTTGATTTACCCATGACCATGATCATATTGATAGTTGATTAATTGACTATTTGTTTACAAAATGAAAACAAACCCACCTACTATGTACTATGGCTCTAGAATTCTTCTTTTTAAAAATATATGTGATAAGGCAGCTTGTCTATCTTTGTTGAAAAATGCTACGTCATAATGGAATATTAATAAGTTATTTGGACCTTCTTTCATCACTTGTAAGGATGCGTTGACAGATATAGTATATTAGTAATATCCAGTTGCATAATGCTTGATGTATGTGCCAACAGCAAAATTATAAACATATAAAATTTTAGCGGGTCCGTACGTAAATGATCTCATGAATGAATTGCGTAAATTTTCAAAACCATACGAAAGGAAATAAAAAGATAGAAACATGTTAACAAAAAAAAAAAAAACAATAAAATGCATTCTGTCAAGGCGTATTATAAGCTTGATAAAGCATGTTATGCTCAGTTAAACAAAACATAACTCAATAAACACAAACAACTAAAGTATACGTAGCTTTTGTGTCTGGAAACGTGTCCAAACAATGTATACTAGACAAAAGATGATCAACGAAACTCACTTATCTGATTACCTCATCAGTGTTGTGACGGTAAGGATAATTAAAAAAAATTATTAGTTTATAGGATAGAATTAGAACTAAAAAATATTTCGTGCTTGATATAACCTAATTGTTAATGCAAAATCATATACGAAAATATACTTTTTTACCATGTACGACAATATTATTAGTCATTCATGATCACATAATTTCTGTGATAATAATAATATTGATTTTATATCAAATTATACATGACAATGTTTATAAATTGATAACATTTATATAATGCTATCAATGTCTGCATAATTTTCTGTTATGTTCTATTTGGTGTGTACAAAAAACTCACTCAAAATTGATTCGAAAGAAGTTGCAATAGACTAAAAATTTGTCGGAGTAGAATTGAGTTATCGAGATCGAAATCGTTTATAAGTCCAGTTCGTCTTGGGTTGGATCGGTCAACAAAAAGTTAAAAAACTTGATTCGTCATGATATTTTATCTATACTAGCAAGAGATGCTCTCAATATGCCGGCAAATAAAAAAAATAAAATATTGATATTATTTTTTGTTATATATAAAATGTTACATGTTAGACAATAAAAATATGGTAAAATCAATAATTTAGTCTTTCTTTTTGAATAAATAGCTAATCTGGTGGTAACTTAATTTTTTTTAAGAAAAGTCTAACCTTGATCTAGACCACTGATCAAATCAAATTACACAAATCAATGGTCCATAGTTGATATAAAAATTATTTACACCCTTTTATTTGACAAGTTTGCTTCTTTTATATGGGTGCTTTACAAGTAGTATAGATTTAAAATGGTGTGTGTGAAAGTACATTATGTCGATTAAGCTCACGATCTTTCCCTCTAGAGTTCAAAATTAAACTTGAGCGTGATGATGTTAGCCTTTCACCCTCCTCAATTCATCTCTCAAGATCAATAAAAACTCGAGCAGTTGTCGAATCAGAAATTATGTAATGATATATATACGCGCGTACGTACGGGACAGGAATCAATTAAATCGACTTTACTTCACTCATGGTAATTATGAGTCGAGTTTAAGTTGATCCTAACTCGTTACAACTTGACTTTTACCCTTATATTTCATGGTGTTACGGAAGTCTTAGAGTCTTATAGTAATATATTTACTAATTAATTTGTTATTTATTATGTCTAAATTGTTATATAAATTATTAATTTTTAGAAATATATTGTATACATCCGAAATTGCTAATTTTAATGTAAAACAATAAATATTTTTAAAAAATTATAAACAACTTGGATTTAAACTAATTAATATTGAGTACATAAACACCTCTTTCTCGAACTGTACATGCAGGAGAGCTAGAGGGACACTTAACTTGAGTGGGCTCAAAGTACACGATGTAAGTGGGGGCCCACGCACTTAATATATATAAGAATCAAGGCATAGGCTAACAACTTTGAAAAGGTCCCTCTCCTAACAGCTATGTTTTTTTTGTACGTACTAAGTTCACGTCATGAAAATTGTCACTTATAGCTAATATTAAAGTTTCTCTTTTGTTTCCTTCTTAATTTTCTTGCGAGTTGCGACCAATAATAATCAACCACATCAAGATGTCGTGAGCATTTTGAGTTGCATGTTTTTAAATTGTTTGCTGGTCAACATGGCGGTAGTGTCTCTGTTTGGTGCTGTTAGGATGATCCACCTTACACCTAGTTTGATTGCATTATCATGTTCATAGATGGATCAGACAAAAATTTTCGAATAAAATTCAAATTTATATCAACTATTGATATAAATCTATATTTATAATATAAATTATATTTACAAGGTAATACATAAATTTTTTTTATATTTTTATGGGTATCAAATGTGCTATATAAATTTTACATATCAATATAACACCAAAAGTACAACGTATAAATGTGTGATTATAAAAAATAATAAGGGACACTTCACCCAATATGTTGAATGTAAATCTGCTTATTATCATGTCCATGGGTAATAATCTTCGATGCAGATCGCAGGTACTCGTGTTCACCATATATAGTACACTGTCATTTGAGTGTAAATTAGAGAAATTTAGTATGAAATAGTCAATATAATTTGGCTAATAATAGCTAGCTAGCACAATGATGTGAGTGGAAACTAAAGGAAATTAGCATGAATTTCTGTAGTATGTAATTTGCTCTAGCCTCTAGTAACAGTTCACTCGTGCAATCAGTTGTCCAATGAAAGAAATATAAAATGTACGTAATTGTTTTTATAATATTTTTTAAATTGCATACACAACCTTCCGTGGATAATTATATGACCATGCAAGATGAAAATTACAGGTGACTCAACAAAGTTCCTTGGTGAAAAATAAGTGGAGGTATTAATTAATTAAAAAGTTGTGCTCCTAATAATCTATTGCGTATATGCGTTTAGTCAATTTTTTTCATCTCCTTCCATGAAATGTAATTTGTTTGCAAGTAAGAACATTAACTAATTTGGGAGTGCGTATCAAGCACTCTCTGGAAAACTTTCATATAGAGCTGCAAACCATTTCGTCTTAAAAAATAAAGAGGTCAACTAGAGGGACCTATCTGTGGTTGAATTGGTTCAAGGTATTTAGTTGAATAAATATACATATCTGACCTTTGATTGATCTTTGTCCCTACTGAACAAATATATTAAAAACGAATGCAATGTTTTATTGACTTCTTATCTATTATCTATTGGCACATTTTAAAATTCCCAATATCTATTCCTAAAACCTTTAAACTATATACATAGTCGGTACAAACTAAAGACGAAATCAAATGATAGTGGTAAAATCAATAATTAGGCAATGAGCTTATAAAAAAAACTATCCGAGCACATTAAAATATAGTACATGACACTGACATTTTATAATATATGAGTAGTTATCTACGTTAAGCTTAGATTGAGCAGAAATATATACTTTAATAAGATATCTGTTTAGAACTATATATATATGTAACTGAAAAATTGCCACTGATCATACATGTTTGAATCTCTTATATAGAGGATTGCTAAAATGCAATGCATAGCACGGTTGGCCTTCGTGCTACGGATTCGTTCTTGAATTTCATACTTCAAATAACCGATACAAACCGTTCATTATCTTCTTCATATTGGGTGTGTTTGGATCGTTGGAAGAAAGAAGAAGAAGAAAGAAGAAGAAGAAAAAAATAAATTATAAACAATCCAAACTTTTCACAAAGTTACACACTTCCCAATACTTCTTCCCACTTCTTCCCTTTTTCCCTTTTTCCCACACCTATCCAAACGCACCCATTGAAATTTCATTAGAAACCAAATTTTACATTTTTTTGAATTATTATATTATTTTTCTCAGATTTTTGAAAATACTTAATCTAATAAATTCTAGACCCTTAAATAATAGTGATTTTAAAAAAAATGAGCAAAATAGTAAAAAAAAAATGTAAAATTTGGTTTCTAATAAGATTTCAACATGTAGAATATAATGAACGGTTTGGATCGGTTATTTAAAGTATGAAATTTAAGAACGAATCCGTAACACGAAGGCCATCCGTGCTATGCATAGTATTTTAGCAATACTCCTCTTATATACATATACCATTCCAGGTAAAGCCAAGACTACACATTTTTGGATTGTCTTAATACAATATGGTCTTATTGAACTAATTAAGCCTCAGCTAGCTATCTTCAATTATATATATATACATACATATAGGCATATGCTCTGCAATTAGAAACTATTTTTTATTAATTAAGTACATAATTCATCAGTAATAATATGAATCATTAATTAATTAAGTGTGGTCCGAGAGTCCGCGAATTTATTTTATTTTACTTTTGAAAAAAGAAGGAGAGTCTTGATTTGTCAAAGTTGTCTATCTAATTAATGACAAGCATAAGATGGATGCCTTGATATTATTCTAAAGATTTTTTATGCGAATTAATCTAGTTGTTGTTTTAAACAGATCGAACAGAACATTCTGAAACCAGTGCACAATGGACCAGCTGTACCACCTTCGAAGGTCACTGCATACTTTAACTTCAGCAGTTATTCCTACAAAATACTGTCATGTGTGTTACCTAATACATTAATTTTAAAATACGGTTTTCAATATGTATGCGGCTGGCCACTGCATAGCATGCGGATATTGTATGCAGAATTACAGATGGAATTCTAAAACTATTTTTATACTTTCAATTTAATAAATTTTTTTGTAAAGTTTAATTAGCTAATTAAAAAATACAATAAAGTACATTTTAAATTTAGAATTCACTAATTGATAGGCTTAGATCGATAATCATTTTATATATCTAACTAGATGAGAAATATTAAATAATTAGAGTTTATCATTAGATATGAAGTGCATACTTTTGCAAATATGATCTTATACTGTATAAATATCTCGACCGCATACACAATTTATACGGCCATTTATAAAACAATGTATTATATATAGTATAGTTTGATAATGGAGGACTCATATATGTATCCATGTATATATGTCAGTATGTATAGCATTAT
The DNA here is from genome assembly GCA_028095005.1 of Rhynchospora pubera. Taxonomy (NCBI): domain Eukaryota; kingdom Viridiplantae; phylum Streptophyta; class Magnoliopsida; order Poales; family Cyperaceae; genus Rhynchospora; species Rhynchospora pubera. The sequence continues at coordinate 353,198,869 of CM051459.1, read as the reverse complement.
TAACGCTTTATTATAAAGTTTCCTCTGCTCTCCTTGGTTCTTTAATTGTACGTACTTAAAATTCTGCAACCCACGACCTTAGCTAGTGCTAAATTTTTATTTCGAAGTTTAATCGTGTAATTATACAGAGAATTTATATGGTGCTGTTTAATACACGATTACCATTGGAATTGAGATTAATATACTGAGAAAATAGTCATAGGTCTTATATGCAAGAGCTTTCATGTTGATTTTGACTTAGCAAAGAGAATGTATTATTTTAAGAGTGATACGGAGCTCAACTTTATGCAGCGGGTCAGGTAAGACCTAACAAAAACTGACACGGGCCAGATAATTTGTCCGACAAGTTTTTCAGGTATTTAACAAAACAGAAAAAATAATCTAAGCTGTTTAACATATAGTAAAATATAATAAATAATCTGATCTGAATCCAGGGATGTCAAACATGCAAAACGACAACGGAACTGGTATGTTTATTTTCGTACCGTTCCAGCTGGTAACAAAACCGAAATCATGTTTCATTTCCATTCTGTTTTAACTATTTCGTTTCCATTCTGTTTTAATGGAATGGAGTGAAATTAACATTCCATTTCAGTTCTGCGTGCATTCATTGTCCTTTGTAAATTTCTTCTTTTTGGTATTCTGTTCTGAAGCATTGTTCCGTTTTTGAAAGTGAAACCACTATCATCTCTGTTGTACTAAACGTCTCTAGGTTTGTCGATTACAAAACAATATCATTTGGCATCTAACAATCTTCTTTGAGTTTTATAGGAAGAAGATACAATTTATGAGGACTTGGATAAAAGCTTTAAGAAAGATCAAGATCAAGTTGTTAGAGAGCTTGTAGGCTAGTTTAGACTAGGATAGAAGGTATACTTTAGTCCTTGTTTATCCTTAAAATGGTCTAGATAGCGAAAATCTCAATAAACCAGCAAAATTCTGTTTTCTGTGACCTAGCGTCGTACAACGCTAGATAGAGTTACACAACGCTAGAACAGCTAAATTCATACTTTTGTGAATCAACGTTGCACAACGCTATATAGAGTTAGGCAACGCTGAGTCACAACGTTGTACAACGCTCAGTAGAGTTGTACAACGCTACAGTTAAAAACTTGGAAATTTTCCTGAGTACCATCGTGCAACGCCATATAGCGTTGCACAACGCCACAAAAATCCCAAGTTAGCTGTGCTGTTTTTACATGCAAAAGTCTCTGGAGACGTTAGCCAACGTCTTTCAGCGTTGGGTAACGTTAGCGTTGTGTGACGGCATATAGAGTTGTACAACGCTCTGTTGAATCTGTCAGAGTTGTTCCTTTTGTCTCCCTTTAGCGTTGTGTAACGCCATTCAGTGGCAAGCAACGCTCTGACAATTTCCAACGGAATTGTCGGAGCTTTCCTTTGGTTTTTCACTCCTGCGTTGTGCGACGGCAAATAGCGTTGCACAACGCTCTGACAGACCAACGGCCATATTAAAGAGCCGTTAGAATTTACAACGGTCATATTCCAGCGTTGTATAACGCTATTCAGCGTTGTACAACGCTGTGGCCTGTTTTTGCTGGGAAACTGCTCATTTCGAGCCCTATTTATATCCACCCCTTGTTCTCTCTCATAGTGTGGCTTCACTTTGCAAAACTAGACCAGAATTGAGCCTTTGAGCACAGGGATACTCTCCCACTTGAGCTTTTCATAGCTAGACCATCTTGAGAGATTTAGTAGCCTCAAACACCACCGCCCCGACATTGTCGCTAGGTGTAGGTTGGAATAGGTTGAGAGCTCTTCTCCTTTGAGGCCGTTGTGCCATTCGAGTTAGGCCGATCCGCCTCGAGTGTCCTTGTGACGAGGTGATTCGGTTCGAAGTTGTAGTCTCGTTCGTGTTGGAATTGAACGGAGCGCGCCCTTTCGTGGTAGCGGAACTCCCGGAGACGTACGACTAAGGCTAGCATTTCCTAGCGGGTCGGAACTCCGTAATCATACCGAGTGTTCAATTTCTCTCTCTCTTTTTCTCTTTATTATCTTGCTATACTTGAATTGCTTGTGTGCTTGCTTGTATTGGGTACCAATTGAATTGTGTTAGGGTAGTTCATACCAAACCGGTCCAAAATCTTAAATCGCTTCCGCTAAACCTTATTTAAGCCGCCTCCATTAAGGGACAACACTCTCCGTTTATGTTTCATTTCGAATGGAATAGAACGGAAACGTGCGAAACAACATGGTATTGACAGCCCTATCTGAATCTGTAGAGAAACAGCATTTGGTCTAGTATCAAAGGACAAAACATCTTGAGTGAAGGTCATATGTTCGAAATTTAACTACAGAATTTTCTGCAGATATTTAATTTCGAAAATGTCGGAAGATTTTAATCTTACTCTCTTCTTAATTTCTTTCAAAAAGAAAACCAAAAATAACAAATGATCTATATCCGTCTTAATTTGAATCTGGATAAATCTGAACTTAAATAAAATAAAATTTATTAAGGCATCTGAATTTGACTGACATATGATCAGAAAACATCTTAAACAGGAGCAAATTGAAACTATATATGGAAATTCCCGAACCTGAATATATCCTAACTAAAAAACAAATTTAAAAGTTTGAAAACAAAGTCAAATTATTTTCAGGATAGTTATCAATAGCGGACCAAAATTTGATGACTGATAAATGTAAATATATAAACGCTAGCTAACTATAAATCGAATATTTGATACAAAGCAATTTCAGTCTGGCACTTCATTATCTGTACCTAATAGCGGTACAAATCCGACTAAATTATATTGAAACAGTACCAACTTTTCTAATTTGTTCAGTCTTGGTAATGCATCGTTGTTAGCTCAAATCAAGCATGTAGACATGATGAAAATTCTAAAGATCAACAAGGTGCAATAAATGCCAATTTATTTAATTGCTGCTACTAAATGAGAATATTTATGCGTGCATTAGACCCAGTTACAAATATATATTGGAGAATGCGACTAAAAAGCAAACAAGTAGAAAATTAGGTATATGACATTAACCCAGGTACACAACACAAGTATTGTATATATATATATATATATATATATATATATATATATATATATATATATATATAGAGATAGGCTAAATTAGACTCCAGCACACAGGAGGTCTATGTGCTCCAGTTTTTTAACCGTCGGATCTAAAATCGGAAGGCTCAGATTCTATCGCTGGATAAGAACGAAGCCTCGTTTTCTCTCCGTTATTTCTCCTCCGTCAGCTAATAGATCGGAAATAGAAAAAGGAAAACGACGAAGAGACCCCTCCTTCGTCTCTCTTTCTCTGACACAAAGAGAAGAGAAAACCTAGCTTCTCCTCCACTCGCTCTCTTCTCCCCTTTGTTTCCGATCAAAATCAAGACACCTCCATCCGCCTAGCCACCTCCTCTTTTCCGATCTAAAAACGAAGAGACCTCTTCGTCTCTCTCTCTCTCTCGTCCGCCTATCTCATATAGAGAGTACATAGAGTCACAGACCTTCAAGAGAGGTTGAGCACAACATCTCTCGGACGCAGGCGGAGCTCCTCTCTCTTCACCTCCACCTTTTCTCGGAGCATCTTACTCGATCTACTACTCTCCTCTCCCTTGAAGCTCAACATCTATAGGTTGGTTTAGGTAATTTTTATTTTCTGACTTGTAGTCCAAATTTGGTTCGATAAGAACTCTTGATTTCAGAGATTTCAGTTTATTTTTCTAATTTCGTTTCCAATTTAAAAAATAAGTGGGTTTCTTCCTCAATTTCAAAATTTAGTTGATTTCGGTTTACAAACAGCACAAACTGGAACTAATATATTTGATAAGTTATCATTAAAAATTATGCTTCCATTGCTCGTGAACCTAAATACAGTTAGGTAGTTAGGTGTTATTTGCATATAACTCAAATACTGTTGGGTCTTACTCTCACATGGGAGAAATCTAGGGACTTTTTTGTAATCATATAAGATGTTGATTGCAAATTTTATCCAATGATGGTACATGAATTTTGGCTGAATTGAATTGACTGATGTAGTATTAGACTGAATTTATTTTGATAACCTCAATCAAGGATAATATTACAATTATCTTTTAATTTTCAATTCTTTCAGGGCCTTTTGATAGGCAAATGCAGGCATGACACAAACAATATTTGAATTTTCTCCAAGTTGGAACTATTAATCTTCCAGAACGATATTCTTGGAAATTCTACTTGAGCCCAATATGGCATATGTAGGTGCCTAATTGTAATTTGCTGTTGGCATATGGAGAAGTTAAGCAGAACACTAGTGCTTACCGGCCTTTGGAGGTTGAGGGTATAGGTGTTTTTGCTTTGGTTTTTTCTCAATCGGGTACCAGCTGTACTGGTATATATCAATCATGTTTGCCATAAAGAGGAGTTTTTTTATGTAGATTTTGGTAGATAGTAGATTTAGTGGGCATCAGGTTAGAATTCTGGTAGACATCATGATTTTGTGTTGGTCACATTTTGGTAGTTCAAAATTGTTTAGTACAAAATTGATACATTAGACTCTCTTTTTAGTTACTGGATAATAGTTACTAGCTATTTTTGTGTGGTAGTTATACACATGGTACCATTAAAGAGATAGTAGCACATATCCATATGATACAACTAGAGAGAGGTTGCACATAACTAGTAATATGTGGTACGTGAGAATGATTATCAGATTTTGATTAGAAAGGACATTAACTCATAAGTAGATGTTATAAGCATTTGCCTGACTTTTAGCGTCTTTTCTCTATTCTTGTTGGTACCAAGTGTACCAGGGCATGACTATCAAGTGACCAAGTGTACTTTTGCTTCTATGGGTATGCTTCTCTATACTGGCCCTGAGTATGACTATCAAGTGCTGCTTGATTTGGTCTTTTATATACACAAGTTTAAAAGTAGAAATTATGTTAATGTCCTGACATACAAAACTTTTTAGTTGAATATTATGTTAACTACTGTACAGAAGATAGAATGTCATTTGTTTTAGAAATTTTACAAAGAAATTTACTCCAATAAAATTTCAAAAAAAAAACTTAATAATCCCACTGATATAAATTTCAAAAGATGATTGTATAACAAATGTGGAGCATTTGAGACCTACAAATTTTTAAACGCAGCAATTGAAGCACTGAAATACAGCAACTGAAAATGAGTGCTCTATTAATTAAAAAAAAAAAACACAGAGGCAACAAATATACCAAAATATAACCATGCTATCTCAAAATATAACAATTCTATATCAAAATATAACAATTCTATAACCATTCTTCATATTCATATGCACCATCTGATTCCATATCTTCAACTTCTTGTGCACTATTCAACACCATCTTCTTATTTTTCTCTTTTGTTACTTTTTCCTTATTTCTTCAGCTGAAAAAAAAATCAAATTATAATAAACCAGTATTCCTTGCTTCTCAAAACCTCCTCACTTCTCCGAACCAGTATTGATGAAACCAATATTCCTTATTTCTAAAAATGATGAAGTTTATTTAATAAACCAGTATGCATTGAAAATTTGAAATGAAAATTGACTGGCCTGACCCAATTAAGCCACCTTTTTTGGATAATGGGACTTATCTTTGCATAGCAAATACAAACAACTTTACACCCGCAAAACTAGTACAAATATAAGCACCTTTTTCTGACAAGGAATTTGAGCAAATTAGCACACTTAATAATTTTTAGCAAGCACCAAATATTTCCACAAAAGTAAATCAGTTGATTCATTGCCCAAATCACGGACTTAGATAACTAATATTTAGTAATTTACAGTTCCAATTTGGTACCTTTAAGCAGAAATATCAGATGCAAGAAGAGTTGCTCGAGTATTGTGATGGAAATTTCATAGAGATAAGCGGCCGGCTTCTCTCGAGTGAGAAAGGGGCGAGTGTAAGAGCACGACAGCCGACAGGAAGCATCGAGCGTTAGAGCTCGAGAAAGATGCCTGGTGGTGGGGCGTGAGTCGAGGAGAGAGAGGGGATGAAAATGGGAGCCGGAGTTTGGTCGTTTGAGAGAGAGAGAGGCAGCGAGAAGGGAAGAAGCGAGCTAGGTTTTTTCTTTGCGTGAGAGAGACGAAGAGAAGCGGCAGACCCTTGGTGTGTTTTTTTTCTTTCCGATCTATTAGCAAACGGAGAAGGTTGACGGAAAATTTAATAGAAAACGGGACTTCCATCTCTACTCCAGCGTCTCAATTTGGACCCTTGGATTTCAGATCCGACGGCGATAAAACTGGAGCATACAAGGCTCCTATATGCTGGAGTCTAATTTAGCCTATCTCTATATATATATATATATATATATATAGAGAGAGATAGGCTAAATTAGACTCCAGCCTATAGGAGGTCTGTGTGCTCCAGTGTCTTGACCGTTCGATCTGAAATCTAACAACTCAGATCGAAGCTCTGAGGATGCGTAAAAGTCTCTGTTTTCTCTGCGTTTTTCGTTTCTTTCTTTTCTCCGTTAGGTTATTAGATCGAAAATAATAAAAAAAAAAACAAAGAGACTGACTCTTCGTCTCTCTTCGTATCTCTCTCTGACGAAGAGAGAAAGAGGAAAAACCTCCTTCACTCGCTCTCTTCTCCTCTTTGTTTCCGATCAAAATCAAGACACCTCCGTCGCCCGACCACCTCTTCTTTTTCGATCAAAAAAAGAAAGGGAGCTCTTCGTCTCTCTCATCCGCCGCTCCACCTCCATCAATCGGCCTGAGCAAATCTCTCTTGGCCTCTCCTTTTTACTCACACCTCCTGTTAAAAATATCTGGTAAAATACATAGACCTGTACTAAAAATTTGTTTTAATTTGGTTTAGTTTGCTGCTAGTTGGTTTTAATTTGGTTGGTTTACATAAGCTCTAAATTGAATGTATATGTCGATAGTGCATGCTTGAATTGAATGCATATGGCAGCATGGCATGCTCAAATTGAATGCATTTGGTTCTAGTAAGCTCTTACTTTTTCTCTTTTTATTTGTTTAGCACCAGTAAGTTCGATTTGGTGATTAGATTATGCCTCCAGAGTGATTTTGTAGTTCGATTAATTTGGTTGTTTAATTTTTTTTGCTATTTTTGGTTAAATAGGTTTAATTTCTTTAATCCTAGAATGCATCATGCAATTGTTTTTGAACCAGATCACAACTAACCTTAGTTTCCTTAATTCAAAATTCCAACACTAACCAATTCCTAAGTAACCTTAGCTACAGGTAGGCCCCTTAGTACCTTCAAATTTGTAGTTCCAGTAATTGTATATTAGAATAATGTTACTAGTATTAAACTTGTTGGAACAAAGTGACTAAATGTAGTTCCAGTAATTGTAGAACCAGTAAAGCAAACTGACTAAATGTAGTTGCATATTTATTTATAGAATCAAGAATGGTGATCATAACAGAGGCCAATGAAGGTGCACCTTCGACAGATGATGTTGAGATTGACCCATCTTGTGAATTCGATTTGCAAATTGGACATGAAACTATTCTCTGAAAAACTATTTGGTTGAATTCGGTATATATCATACGGATATTGCTTCATTTCCCTTATGCATGTTACAAATCTGATCTTATGTATGACAATATTTTTTTTTGCAAAGGTACATGGTATCTGTTTTTTTCATGTGATTGTAGCCTTGCAAAAGAGGTGTGGGTACTGTTAGGGGTAAATTCGGTATAAATCAACAGTGTACAGAGAGTGTTGCAAGATCTGTGCAAGCAATGCTCTAGTGGATTATCCGGGAGTCAACACTATTCAGGAGATACTGCTAGCTTAGAGTTAATGTTCTTTTTACCGTTTTTGTACCTTTCTTTTTTCCTTCTTTGCTAACTAGGTACACAAGTGGTTTAGAACACAGTTTGGTATAATCGACATCTTTTACTGATATGAGGATGTCACCAAGGGCAATTAAATCTATGCTTTCAATTGATAATTATTTGGTTATTTGTATGTATAAATTTTTCTTGATAATTTGGATGAAGCAATTTGGCAATTTAATCTATGCTTTCAATATATGCGCAATTTGGCATGTGCATATTCTTTTAAAATGAAGCAACAATACCCCTAGATTGACTATGCTTTTAAAATGCGCATGGTACCACAATTATGTGTACCTGTGCTTGTTTTGCATTTATTCACTTTTACCTTGCTAAATACAAACACAACATAGGGTATATTGCTTCTCTGGGTGCTTGTTTCAAATAGTCTGTAACATTAAAAAATATATCATAGAGTATATTGCTTCTCTGGATGCTTGTTTCAAATAGTCTGTACCATTAAACAGATATCATTGAACCACGAACTATACAAAATAAAACAAAGTGAAACAGATATCATTTTTTTTAGAGATTGATGGTGTTATAGAGATTGACTTGTTTAAGTGCTCATCTGTACCAATTACTCTTATTGAAGATTAAAAGTGACAAAAGTGAATGAACAAGAAAAATTCAGAAAGGTCATTTCTAATACATTAGAGCATCCAGTAAAGCTCATTTCCAATACAACATGAAAAATTCAGTCACATGCCTAATTACAATCAACCCTATTTAGTAAAAAAAAAAAGTATTACAAATCATATTACACAGAAGTAAAAAAAAAAAAAGGTACACAGAGGTCATATTACATAGAAACTCAAGTCATATTACAAATCAACACGCTTATTGTTGTTGCAGGTACTGCAGTCAGGATACGATCCACCCGAGTTCCATAAATTGCTACTATCTTCTTGCAATGTTACTAACTGCCCCCTACAAAACAAAGAAATTAACAGCAATTTTGAACAAACCAAAATGTTCAGTAAACGAGTGATAGAATATATACCAGTAAATGAGTTTAATTACATATATCCAATTTTGAACTAAAGGAAAGCAATTTTGAACAAATCAAAATGTTCAGTACATGAGTTTTGAACTAATTTTGTTTTGTAGGGAGTCTAATGCATCAATTTTTTACTAAACAATTTTGAACTAATTAAATACCAGTAAACGAGTTTAATTAAATACATCTAAATACATCTAATTTATACAAAAAGAAAGAAATTTTGAAGTTAAAAGGAACGGGTACTGATATAACCAAGTAATTGAAACCACATGGAGGTTATCTGATGAGGTAGATACCATCATGGTTAATATTCTATTTGCATGCATTTTATAAGAGACTACCAGAATTGTAACCTCTCGACGAGCAAATGAAGGTGACTTATCCAATATTTTATTACTGAACAACATCCTACAGTAAACCGAAAGAGAATTCCAAAAATTTTGTGATGTTTGTAACCGAAATACACTAAATAATATATTGAAATTGAGGTAAATTGAGGAAGAAACGCACTAATTTTTAAATTGGAAACGAAATTGGAAAAATCACCAATTGAAATCAAGAGTTCTTATGAACCAAATCTGAACTACAAGTCAGAAAAAAAATTACCTCAGCCAACCTACAGATGCAGTGCTTCAAGAGAGAGGAGAGTAGTCGATCGAGTAAAATGCTCCGAGAAAAGTTAGAGGTGAAGAGAGAGGAGCTCAGCCTGCGTCCGAGAGATGTTGTGCTCAACCTCTCTTGAAGGTCTGTGTACTCTCTATATGAGATTAGACGGACGAGAGACGAAGGAGGGGCCTCTTCGTTCTTTGATCGGAGAAAGAGAGACGAAGGAGGGGCCTCTTCGTTCTTTGATCGGAAAAGAGGAGGTGGTCGGGCGATGGAGAGGAGGAGAGAGCGAGTGGAGAAGAGAGGAGAAAGAACTCCTCTACGTTAGAGAGAAAAAGAGAGAGACGAAGAGTCTCTTTGTTTTTTTTATTATTTCCGATCTAATAACCTAACGGAGAAAAGAAAGAAACGGAAAACGCAGAGAAAACAGAGACTTTTATGCATCCTCAGAGCTTCGATCTGAGTCGTTAGATTTCAGATCGAACGGTCAAGACACTGGAGCACACAGACCTCCTATAGGCTGGAGTCTAATTTAGCCTATCTCTATATATATATATATATATATACAGAGAGGATTGCTAAAATGCTATGCATAGCACGGATGGCCTTCGTGCTACGGATTCGTTCTTGCATTTCATGCTTCAAACAACCGATCCAAATCGTTCATTATTTTCTTCATGTTAAAATCTCATTAGAAACCAAATTTTACATTTTTTTGAATTTTTTTACTATTTTTCTCAGATTTTTTAAAATACTTAATCTAATAAATTTTGGACCCTTCAATAACAGTGATTTTCAAAAATCTGAGAAAAATAGTAAAAAAAATTTAAAAAATGTAAAATTTGGTTTCTAATAAGATTTCAATATGTAGAAGATAATGAACGGTTTGGATCGGTTGTTTGAAGCATGAAATGCAAGAACGAATCCGTAGCACGAAGGCCATCCGTGCTATGCATAGCATTTTACCAATCCTATATATATATATATATATATATATATATATATATATAGAGAGAGAGAGATAAAGCCTTCAATCAAAGCGCTTTGACCGGAGTCCCAGTTAAACCCCGTCAGATCTCAATTTTGAAAGTTCAAACGACCGATCCGAACCGTCAAATATGATCTCCATATTGAAATCTCCTTGCCAACCAAAATTTTTATTTTTTTGAATTTTTTAAGTATTTTTTTCGGATTTTCAAAAATCATTAATCTAATTTGTTCTGAACCCTACAAAAATTGCTGTTTTTGAAAATCCGAAAAAAATACTTAAAAAATTCAAAAAAATGAAAATTTTGGTCGGCAAGGAGATTTTAATATGGAGATCATATTTGATGGTTCGGATCGATCGTTTGAACTTTCAAAATTGAGAACCGACGGGGTTTAACTGAGACTCCGGTCAAAGCGCTTTGATTGAATCCATTCTCTCTCTCTCTATATATATATATATAATGGTTTTGTGGTGATGTTTTCAACCAAAACATTTACATTAATATTTGTAGAAATTTTGATTTTTGAATGGGTGCAACTTGAAAACGGAATTTTGGCTGGTGAATTTGTCCGAGTAACATATCATCTTTTTTGTGCTATTATATATTGTGCTTGCAATTTGGGTTAATTTTGCACTTGTGCCTTACAGATATATATTCCCATGCATCAATTCTGGTCCTGCAGGACCCCTTTGTTGAAGACAAAAAGGTCAAAAGTAAAGGGATTTTATCTTATCTTGCCTTTTTTTTTTCTTTCATTTAATAGTACTTAATTCTTGTTTTAATCATTAGGCCTTTTTTTTTTTAACAAACAATTCTGGCCGTTCATGAATGCGACAAAGGTTTTATTCGGCCTCGTGTATATATCAAGTTAAAACCTGCGTCAAGCTAACCTTCTCATTTATCCAACAAAATGTGAATTATCAAAATGTTAACTCGAACAATTGATGACGGTTTTAAAAAAATTACTCCTAAGTCCTAAACAAAATGATTTTATATGCACATAAAAGTTAGCATCTTAGATTTAATGAGCATGCATCTTCTTCTTCTTCTTCCTTCTTTTTTTAAAAAAAAAGGCCACCCAAGATAACCTGCATACTTTTGCTGATACGGATAATGAGCATGCATGCATCTAATTAAATTTGGATTAATGTTCCTTTCCGCGTTTTAAGCAAAAGCACTCAGAAATTCGCGTGGCAATTGTAAGCTCCGCCGTGAGCTGCGTTTTCAAAAAATAGAAAAGTGATAATGATTTTCCTTTGTCATGTATGTATAAATGGAATCAGGTACCTTTCCGGTCTCATGTTAATTTTTATCTTAATCTCCTAGTAGGTCGCAGGGATTTTTTAAAACTTATTATTATTATTATTGTTATTATTATTTTGCTAGCGATGCATTTAAGTCCGGAATTGCTTAGGACCATCCTTCAGATTCTATCATCCCATCATCCTCACGCGTACGTAACTAACTCCTCCCTCACGCATACACTCTCTCGCCTTCCCCTTCTCTGTATCCGCCCCTGTCCCCTCCTCCCTCCCACGTACACTGTCCTCCTCCCTCCTACATACGTCGTCCCCCCTCCCCCTCCTCCCCTCCTCCCTCCCATGTACACCGTCCCCCCCCCACCCTTCTCCTCTTTCTCTACACATTTCATAACTGTTGAAGTTAATATATTTAAATGTTGAAGGCAATATCGTAATTGTTGAAGTTAATATATGTACTGTTGAAGTTATATATGTAATTGTTAAAGTTAATATGTTATATATGTAACTGTTGAAGTTAATATATATAACTGTTGAAGTTATATGTGTAACTGTTGAAGTTATATATGTAGCTGTTGAACTTATATATGTGACTATTGAAGTTAATATGTTATATATGTAACTGTTGAAGTTAATATATATAACTGTTGAAGTTATATATGTAACTGTTGAAGTTATATATGTATCTGTTGAAATTATATATGTGACTATTGAAGTTAATATGTTATATATGTTAGTTGAGTGCATAATTTTCAATTTTATGATTAAATACTACTAATTATCCATAAACAATCATGCACAAACACGGATCTTGCACTAAGCCATTCACACAAGAGAGAAAGGTTCAAGGTATACCTCTCTTGATGTAGTAATCAAGAGGCTCGAACCGGCTAGGTTGTAGGTGGTTGTGCTCGCGTCTAGCTCCCGCCTCCTTGTCGAATCGCCTCGAGTCCACTTGGTATTAACCAAATCCTCTACAAGTTATGCTAGTAACTTGGAGGAAATGCCTAATCCCTAGCTTTCCCAATCTTCTAGCAAATGAACTAATTGATTTGAGGAAGAGAGGGGGCTCAACACATGAGCTAATGGAGAGGGAGAGAAGGGAGGCGCCGGCCAAGAGAAGGGGGGGCGGCTAGGGTTTGTGGGGAGAGAGAGAGAGGGATTTGCTACCATATACCCCTTTATATAGAGCTCAAACCCTACCTACCTCACATCACCTATTTACAACTTTGCCATCCCACCTACCACCATGTCATGGCCGGCCACATTATGGGCCCTTTATGGGCTATGTGCTTTGCCTCTTGGGTCCACTTAATCAACTATTAAATGGTCCTTTTTGTTGCTCCCAATTTGACTCCCTATTGGGCCTTTAATTAACTATTTAATTAAAGCCCTATTAAATGCATATGTGTTGAAATAAATAATTATTAACTTAATAATAATTATTTAGGGATTAGATAATGCATTAATTTATTTCTATATGATCCCTTTGATTTAATTAATTATAACGGTCTACAACGCTATTTAATTAATTAACCAACTCATCATATTTTGCAATACCAATTATTGCAAATAAATAAATAATGCAAGCATGGTTAAAACACCAATTCTGTGTGACCCTTTGAGGATTTATGCTACGTTGGACATGGAGTTAAATCGCTATTTAAATCCAATAATCATAAGCGGTATCTAGCAACACGTTATGATTCCCAATTCGCATAAATAGTGTACAGCTACAATATTTCAATCCTGCATAAGAGAATAAAAGTATATCTCTATTTTGATTCCTATGCCTCACGATATCATCGTATAATCCAAGATAGGAATGTGTCATTCTTGCAGATTATACGTTTCTTGATCTAGAGATAATTGTATCAGTTGCTAGCAAACAATCTATCTCCATCAAGGGGCCCAAACAGATATCGTCACTCACTAAGTGAATTAATGAGGGACATACGGTTTTCTTGACTATTTAACTTTTCCCCGCACAATTCAAGAGAACATAAATAACGTCCGTATAGCAGCCCTTATCGGGAATCAGCGGTAGACGATATTTATTGAACCTATCCTCATGTGGAAAAGATAAATATCTCAAACTTAGAATCAAAATCATAACGAAATAAATAATGACACCAAAACACAATCCATATATTTATTTCGTTGGGTCATGTCCTGTACTATGTTCAAATAACATAAACATATGCAATTAAGTTGGTTACTCTTAACCTTTGATTTATAGAACTTAATCAACACTTAACTTGCATACTAATCTTATTGATAATTAATGTTCCTTGTTAATTATCAAGATTATGGACGCTTTAGATTTATTGTTGTCATTTACTACTAAATGAATCACAGTGATCTATAATTCAGATCCTCAACCTGAATGAACTGTCAACACATAAATCAAGGAACAAATGATATAAAATCATCCATAACATAAAACCATAGAAGTAGCCAAAAAGATTGGCTTCTAGGACATATCTCTAACAATCTCCCACTTGGCCTAGAGTCAATCAACAGTGACTTCTAGCCAGTGTATAGTACTCAATGTAATATCCAAATATACATATCTCATACTAACGCCTAAATAAAAGATACAACTCAAAGCCAATCAGGCATACGCCTAATCCCCATGGATGCAACATGCAACTCATGCGCGGCTCGAGACAAAGGCTTTGTCAGAGGGTCCGCTGTGTTCGCGGCACCGTCCACCTTCTTGACCTTGACCCATCCGTCATTGACCAACTGACGGATGAGATGGAACCGTCGTAGAATGTGCCTAGTCTTCTGGTGAGACCTAGGCTCCTTGGACTGAGCTATGGCTCCCGTATTGTCGCAGTAGATATCCACTGGACCCGAGATGCTTGGAACCACCTCTAGCTCGGTCAAGAACTCCTTGATCCATACGGCCTCTTTTGCTGCTTCACCAGCCGCTAAGTATTCCGCTTCGGTGACGGAGTCGGCCGTAGTATCTTGCTTGGAACTCTTCCAACTTACGGCACCACCATTAAGCAGAAATACAAAGCCGGACTGTGATTTGGAGTCATCTCGATCGGTTTGGAAACTAGCATCGGTGTAACCAGTTACAACGAGCTCTTGGTCTCCACCGTAAACGAGAATGCTCTCCTTGGTTCTCTTGAGATACTTGAGGATATTCTTGACTGCGGTCCAATGTGCCATGCCCGGGTTGGCTTGGTATCGACTAGTCACGCTAATCGGATGTGCCACATCGGGGCGAGTGCATAGCATGGCATACATAATCGATCCGACTACAGATGGATACTTGAATCGCTTCATGTACTCCCGATCTGTCTCCGTTGTCGGACCTTGAGTCTTGCTCAAGTAAATGCCATGTGACATAGGCAAGAATCCCTTCTTGGAATTCGCCATGTTGTGTTTTTGCAACACCTTGTCAATATATGCATCTTGGCTCAAACCTAACATCCTCTTTGATCTATCTCTATAGATCTTGATTCCTAGGATGTAGGCGGCCTCGCCCAAGTCTTTCATTGAGAACACTTTCTTCAATGAATCCTTGACTGCATTCAATTCGGGAATATCATTCCCGATCAAGAGTATATCGTCAACATATAGAACAAGAAACACAACCACGCTCCCACTAAACCTCTTGTAGACACAAGGTTCCTTTTCACTTTGAGAGAAGTTCAATTTCTTGACTTCCTCATCAAAGCGCTTGTTCCAACTCCGTGATGCTTGCTTCAATCCATAAATGGATCGTTGAAGCTTGCATACTTTGTTAGCATTCTTTGGATCCACAAAACACTCGGGTTGTGTCATATACACATCCTCTTCCAAATTTCCATTTAGGAAGGCGGTTTTGACATCCATTTGCCAAATCTCATAATCATAGAATGCGGCAATTGCTAACATGATCCGAATTGACTTGAACATGACGACGGGCGAGAAGGTTTCTTCATAGTCAATACCATGAATTTGCTTGTAACCTTTCGCTACAAGTCGTGCTTTGTAAATGGTCAAGTTGCCATCCATGTCGACCTTTCTCTTAAAGATCCACTTGTTCTCAACGGGTTTTACTCCGTTGGGAAGGTCAACCAAGGTCCATACCTTGTTGTCATACATGGATTGCATTTCGGATTCCATGGCTTTTAGCCATTCCTTGGAGTCGGGTTTCTTTCTCATGTCATCAACGGTCAAAGGCTCATCGTTCTCCATAACGAGAACGTCGTGCAAACCTATATATCTTATAGGTGGACGACTTGGCCTTGCCGATCTTCGTAGGGTAGAAGTTTGAGGTTCTTGAACTTGTTCCACAACGGTTTGTGGACTTTGTTCTTGAACTTCAAGTGAAGGTGCTTCCTCAACATCATCGACTCGCGATATGTTTGAGTTTTCATTTGAAGGAGCTTGTTCGTGAATCTCTTCTTCCACAACAACTTGTGGAATGGGTTCGGCTACAATCTCATTCGGTGCATCCACATTTTGTGCAACCTCATTTGGCACCACATTGGGAACAACCACATTGCCTACTTGAGGCATGCTTTGTTGTTGCGGTTCTTGAATTTCTTCAATCACCATGTTGCTCCCACTACTTCTTCTTGAGAGAAACTCCTTCTCCAAGAACACACCATAACGAGCAACAACTATCTTGTTCTCGTTGCGGTTATAGAAGTAGTAACCCTTTGTTTCCTTAGGGTATCCTACGAAATAACATTTGTCCGATTTGGGTCCAAGCTTATCGCTTACTAGCCTTTTCACATAAGCTTCACAACCCCAAATCTTGAGAAACGACATGCTTGGTTTCTTCTTAAACCAAAGCTCATAGGGCGTCTTCTCAACGGACTTTGATGGAACACGGTTTAATGTAAAAGTTGCGGTTTCAAGGGCGTATCCCCAAAAGGACATAGGCAAATCGGCTTGGCTCATCATTGATCGAACCATGTCAAGCAAAGTTCGATTCCTCCTTTCGGATACACCATTCCATTGTGGTGTTCCGGGTGGAGTGAGTTGTGGAACGATTCCACACTCCTTTAGATAGTTGCCAAACTCATGGCTCAAGTACTCACCACCTCGATCGGATCGTAAGACCTTGATCTTTCGACCAAGTTGGTTCTCAACTTCATTCTTAAATTCTTTGAACTTGTCAAAGGATTCGGATTTGTGACGCATCAAGTAGATATACCCGTATCTACTATGGTCATCGGTGAATGTGATGAAGTATGAATAACCACCACGCGCACAAATGCTCATAGGTCCACATACATCGGTATGTACAAGGTCTAACAAGTCATTTGCCCTTGTCCCTTTGTTAGGAAAAGGCGCTTTGGTCATCTTTCCCATCAAACAAGATTCGCATGTGTCAATTGGCTCGAAAGCGAATTGATCCAAGAGACCAACGGTTTGTAATCTCTTGATGCGTTTCTCATTGATATGACCTAAGCGGCAATGCCACATCAAAGTTGCATTCTCATGTGAAATCTTACGTTTCCTATTGTCATTCTCAACACTCAAGATAAGTCCGCTAGAATCAAGCAAATAAAGACCATTCAATAAATGCGCATCACAAAAACGAACTTCATTTCGAAACAAGGTCAACAACTTGTTCTTTATTACAACATCAAAACCATCCATGTCCAAACAAGAGATAGAGATAATGTTTCGAGTGATAGAGGGAACTAAAAATACATCCTTTAGTTCCAACACAAACCGGAAGGTAAAGTTAAATCCACGCTCCCAATGGCCATAGCGGAGATGCACGTGCCATTCCCGACGCGGAGTTGAACTTCATCTTTCTCGAGCCGCCTCCTATTCTTTAGGACCTGCACATTTCGACAAATGTGAGCACACGAACCGGTATCGAATACCCAATCGGTGTTAGAGGTAGCGAGAAGGGTTTCGATGACAAATATACCTGAAGAAGAAGGTTGGACGGTTCCCGCCTTCTTGTCGGCAAGGTACTTGGGGCAGTTTCTCCTCCAATGACCCTTGTTGCTACAGTAGTAGCAAACGGTCTCGGGAGTGGCCGGGTTCTTCTTCTTCTTGGAACCCACGGGAGCACCCTTGGCCGAACCTTGGGGCGTCACCGGGCCTTTGCCCTTCTTGGCTTTACGGCCTCGCTTCTTGATCTTCTTGCTCTTGTCACTCACGGCAAGAACATCCTTTGGGCCCTTCTCCTTCTTGAGACTATCCTCCGTCTCAACGAGCATGTTTTGGAGATCATCCATGCTCTTGTCCATGCCATTCATCCGGTAGTTCACAACAAAACCGGTGAAGCTCGGAGGGAGGGAGTTGAGAATGAAATCTTGAATCGCACCCGTAGGAAAGGGCGTATCAAGCTTTTCGAGCTGCCGAAACAACCCCGCCATCTTCATGACGTGTGGCCCGACTTCATGACCCTCCGCCAAGCGAGTGTTGGCGACGGCCTTGATGAGACGGGCCCTTTCGGTGCGGGCCTTGGTTTGGAAATGTTCTTGAGACGAGTGATCATTTCAAACACTCCATATCCACTATCGATGAACTCCTTTTGGAGTTCCGATTCCATGACCGCAACCATCAAGACCGACATCTCCATGTCGTCATTGACGTGCTTCTCATATTCCTCTTGCTTATCCTTTGGATCGGTGTCCTTAGGAGCAGAGGGAATCGGAGTGGAGAGGAGATACTCCCTTTTTTCAAACCTAAAGGCAAGCCTTAGGTTGCGGTGCCAATCCAAGAAATTAGCACCGTTAAAGGCGAGTTTCTCTTTCTCAAGAAGAGAACGAAGCGTTAAAGAGGAGGAAGACATCTACAACAATTATCGAATTAAAGGTCAATTAGTTTTATGTTTTTAGTTTTAACAAAAGTAAAACTTTCACTACACTTTTAAAGTCCCTAAGTATAGTGATTTCCAAGACCCTTATTTTCATCAAAATGGACCTGCTATGGCACGTCATCCAAGATGATTAGATAAGGTAGGTTCTCTAACCAATCATCTTACCATGACTCTTGGTTCGCATGAGCGAACTTCGCCCCGATGTCCAAACTCTAGTTGGGTCCATCGAAAAGTCACTTCTCACTATTTGCTCCTTGCAAATCTTATCTATTTGCACCCCGACTACCGAATTGGCAATCATGACGTCCGCTTGGGCGGACCGCGCCATGAGTGACAATCGGCGTGAAGGGGATAGAGAGAAGGAGAGCGATTTAACTTATTCATTTTAGTTTGGGACAAACAATTCATATGACACTTTGTTTGGTGGTCGTGTAAGCATACACCCATACCTAACCTAACAAAAGTAATCACATAAGCATCTCATAGTTGTGGGTTTGTATGGCTCCCGCTTGCATTAGTTTCGCCACATCGTCCATGGAGCAAAACTAATCTAATTCTTGCCCTCCCACTAAATTCTATAAGGATCTAAATCCTATATAAAATAAAGGTGCAAAATACATGTGAAAACATCCTATTCCCATCCTAACCTTAGGGGCATGCAAGCCTCACAAGTTACATCAAAAATTAATCAACAAATTAATTAATTAATGGCACCAAAGGCCGCATTACAAACATTCACACATGCATTCATTACAACCACAAGGCATTGAGTCTTGAGCCATACTAAACCCACTATCCACCTACAAAACAAAGTTAGCACATACAAGAACTTTGTTTCCAATTAACGATTTTCAAGCATCTTTGCGTATCGTTTGCCATAAGTAAATTCCGTGTACAAATCCTCAATTTTAAACAACAAAACTTGTTTAAATTCATTTAGAAAGTTCTTTCAACATCCCATAACAGAAAGGAGATCAAACAAGGAGTTTTCTAATTAATTTCAACTAGTTTGAATATTTAGAAAAACAGTAATTTATTAAAAACGTAACTAATGGAATCCAATAAAAGCAAAGGTTTTAGGTCTCCAAAAATTCTCAAATAAATTACTTAAGCTCCTTATCATAGTTGTGATTACCAGTAAAAATTTCAAGAAGAGATCTTACATCATCTGGGAGAATCAAAAATGACAAATCTCTTACAAGTGCACGAAACACCGTTATGAGATTTTCAGATTATCCTCTCAACCATTTGGTCTGTAAGACCACCTTCTAAACAGTTTTTATATATACAATATACATAGAAAAACTTGCTTAATCTATATGCTAACTATTCATGAAAAGAAAACCACCAAGTTCAGTTCAAAAGGTTCGAGTTACATACTAAACAATCAACAAATTCTGTATTGGAACAGACTGTCGATCGAAATGTTTAAACCTAGTTGAAGGTCCAAATCTCCACGAAAAATTATGAAATTAATTTTCCTTGAATCCTAACTCAAAATAGAACAACTCCATTTAAACAGAATTTTTAAAGGAGTTCTCGGTTGGTACAGTTTATTAGAACAATCGATTTGCTCAACAAACTGGATCTGACAAGTTCTTCCTTTTCATACTTGAAAACCCACAAATTAATCTGAGCCATGCAACAAATTTTACATGCTCAGAAGGAGCTTCAAGTCCTCTTTAAATCTAGCCATAGAACACTGGTACTTATATTCACAATATAAATCTTTCAAGCCATTCAAACAGGACAGTGCAAGCAGAAACTGGTTCTGCGCACTGTCGCCATTTTATTCACAGTAAATCCATACTAATTCAGAAAAATGTGAATCTAACGCCAAAAGAATCACAATCCACAGATCTACAACTTTCATGTAGATGGAAAAAACTTCCAGAGAACTTATCAAAGCGAAAAACGCGAAACAACACAGAAAATACCATTTCCAGACAGCAAACAAACGCATCATCTCTACTAATCCGTTAATTAGCCAATTTCTCTTAATTAAGTGTCAAAATAGCTTAAGTACGACCATGTGCTCTGATACCACTGTTAGTTGAGTGCATAATTTTCAATTTTATGATTAAATACTACTAATTATCCATAAACAATCATGCACAAACACGGATCTTGCACTAAGCCATTCACACAAGAGAGAAAGGTTCAAGGTATACCTCACTTGATGTAGTAATCAAGAGGCTCGAACCGGCTAGGTTGTAGGTGGTTGTGCTCGCGTCTAGCTCCCGCCTCCTTGTCGAATCGCCTCGAGTCCACTTGGTATTAACCAAATCCTCTACAAGTTATGCTAGTAACTTGGAGGAAATGCCTAATCCCTAGCTTTCCCAATCTTCTAGCAAATGAACTAATTGATTTGAGGAAGAGAGGGGGCTCAACACATGAGCTAATGGAGAGGGAGAGAAGGGAGGCGCCGGCCAAGAGAAGGGGGGGGGGGCGGCTAGGGTTTGTGGGGAGAGAGAGAGAGAGGGATTTGCTACCATATACCCCTTTATATAGAGCTCAAACCCTACCTACCTCACATCACCTATTTACAACTTTGTCATCCCACCTACCACCATGTCATGGCCGGCCACATTATGGGCCCTTTATGGGCTATGTGCTTTGCCTCTTGGGTCCACTTAATCAACTATTAAATGGCCCTTTTTGTTGCTCCCAATTTGACTCCCTATTGGGCCTTTAATTAACTATTTAATTAAAGCCCTATTAAATGCATATGTGTTGAAATAAATAATTATTAACTTAATAATAATTATTTAGGGATTAGATAATGCATTAATTTATTTCTATATGATCCCTTTGATTTAATTAATTATAACGGTCTACAACGCTATTTAATTAATTAACCAACTCATCATATTTTGCAATACCAATTATTGCAAATAAATAAATAATGCAAGCATGGTTAAAATACCAATTCTGTGTGACCCTTTGAGGATTTATGCTACGTTGGACATGGAGTTAAATCGCTATTTAAATCCAATAATCATAAGCGGTATCTAGCAACACGTTATGATTCCCAATTCGCATAAATAGTGTACAGCTACAATATTTCAATCCTGCATAAGAGAATAAAAGTATATCTCTATTTTGATTCCTATGCCTCACGATATCATCGTATAATCCAAGATAGGAATGTGTCATTCTTGCAGATTATACGTTTCTTGATCTAGAGATAATTGTATCAGTTGCTAGCAAACAATCTATCTCCATCAAGGGGCCCAAACAGATATCGTCACTCACTAAGTGAATTAATGAGGGACATACGGTTTTCTTGACTATTTAACTTTTCCCCGCACAATTCAAGAGAACATAAATAACGTCCGTATAGCAGCCCTTATCGGGAATCAGCGGTAGACGATATTTATTGAACCTATCCTCATGTGGAAAAGATAAATATCTCAAACTTAGAATCAAAATCATAACGAAATAAATAATGACACCAAAACACAATCCATATATTTATTTCGTTGGGTCATGTCCTGTACTATGTTCAAATAACATAAACATATGCAATTAAGTTGGTTACTCTTAACCTTTGATTTATAGAACTTAATCAACACTTAACTTGCATACTAATCTTATTGATAATTAATGTTCCTTGTTAATTATCAAGATTATGGACGCTTTAGATTTATTGTTGTCATTTACTACTAAATGAATCACAGTGATCTATAATTCAGATCCTCAACCTGAATGAACTGTCAACACATAAATCAAGGAACAAATGATATAAAATCATCCATAACATAAAACCATAGAAGTAGCCAAAAAGATTGGCTTCTAGGACATATCTCTAACAATATATGTAACTGTTGAATTTAATATATATAACTGTTGAAGTTAATCTATATAATTGTTGAACTTGGCATATTTAAATGTTGAATGTAATATTTGAAGTGGGCATATTTAAATTATTGAAGTTGGCATATATATTAGTTTCAACAGTTATATATATTAACTTCAACAGTTATATATATTAACTTCAACAATTATAATCAATATATAGTGTCAATATATAGTGTCTGTAAGAGAGGGGAGGGGGAGGGGGAGCACACGCGGAAGAAATGAGAGGGGGACGAGCGTACGTAGCAGGAAGAGAAACAGAGTGATTTCCAGAAATAGAAAATGCGTAGAGCCAAAAATAGAAAAACGCATGGGGATGATGAAAATGATGAATATCGGGGATGATCCTTATCACCCCCGCATTTAAGTCTGTTATACGGACAACGCAAAAGAAATTATATTGAATAATAATTGAACTTGTTCATGTGTCACGAGGTGCATCAAAGCAGACTGGATGTTTCATTTTTATCCAATAATTACTGAGCTGCAATATTGAACTTAGAATGATAAGTGTGAAATCAACTAGCTGTAGAGTATTTTGCAACATGACGAACAAGATTAAGTTATTTTGCTTGAAAATAAACAGCTACAGAGTCATCCGTTGACTAACCCAACACCCTTATGCGGAAACAGGAAATTCAACACTTGTTGAAATTTATAAAAACAAACAAAACTTTACCCAATATAGTAAAACAAACTAATTAATGCATATTTTTTATAATCTGCACTCAATATAGCAAACAATATGCATAACATCATACAATTATTCTTTAATCGAACAACAGGATTTGTACTCATCCTCGTAGCCATAGGTTAAATTAGTAGAAGTAGAATAAATGCCAAGTTGGTTTTGTTTGTAATTATCTACAGTTAGTATTCAATTAATTACCTGTAAATTTTAGACTACAATATATACGCTGCTTTAGCTATGACGTCTTGTACAATATCCATGTGTACTCTTACCATTTCTCCGTTGACATTACATACGAAAATACTAAAAAAAAAGAAAGCTAGAGGCACCTTTATCTTCTAATTGGTTGGCCTATCCTCTACATTATCATGAAATTCATCCAATGCAAATATGCAATTACTAAATTACCGCCGTTGAAGTGTGGAATCGTGTGATTTATGAATAACTAGAATATTACAGTATGGAATTTTGTCGAGGTGACAATTTACGGTTTTTTTTTCTTGTAGAAAAGATATATTAATTTACTTACGAGTCATTATCGTTATAACATAATTGTTAAAAAAATTCAATGCTCGGATATGTTTCTTCAGAAACTATCAAACTATGCATTAATGCATGTGGCTTGAGGTTTATTATTTAGGACAATTAATGACGGAAATCGTACAACTGGCTAAGGATTTTTGTCCCTCTAAACAAAAAATTGTGGTCCAAGATAATTTGATAATTTTAAATTTTATATTTAAAAAATGATCTCCTTGGTTTTATATTAAAAAACAGCCAGAAAATAATTGGAGACTTAATTGATCGAACAACTTGAGAGAATCATATTCCAATCTCAGGTCAAACCCCTATAAATATTCACACAAATAGCATTAGTTGTAATTTACCAACATCCAAGTAGCAGTCTGGAGGTAAATTTCTTTTTCGTTTCAAATATCATGTTACCATCATACATATACGGCACAAAATGCAATTTGGTGTGGGGCATTTATCCACTTTCATGTATCTCTCCAAAACATATACCATTCCCAATATGGTCCTTTTCTCTTTATTTCTTTTCCGAGGGGTACTTCTATTTTTTTTCAAGTCTTTTATTGCAATGAAAGTGAATACTGAATACCAACAAAAAAGAGAAACAAAACATGGGTTATCTCAGATGCCGATGTAAACCACATGGATAGAAAGTAGAACTAGAATGCATCCATTCGCCATTTTGGTCATTCGCTCGAATTCCAACTTATGTTGACTTAGAATATTTAATTTCTTTTCTTATGCAGTAAGACTTTCAACTCTACTTGCATAGTTGCAAAGGCTACAGAATAATTTTTTGACTTCTTTTATTTTAGACCTGTTTGTTCAACGAAGATGTTGTAGCAATAAATGCTTCCTAGGCTCGGGAGCGTTCAACTATTTGGACCATAGATTAACGTGAGAATATTACAAGTCATCTGTTAGCAAATCCATAAAATTAGTGAATACAATAATTCCATTTTTTCCAACAAATTAAAATTTGTCATCTTTTTCAACAGATTTTAGAACTTCTTATTATAAGACTATTTATTTAAATATTTCGATCATCTTCGACTATAAAGTCAAGGGTTAGTGGGATGGCCCGGTTTATTTATGGATAGGGTTGTATACAAGTTGAGTTCGAGTGAGTTGGGCAGCTCAAATTCGGACTCAATTGATTTGAGTCAAGTTAAAAATATTTTCGAGCTTTTTAAACTAGCTCAAGCTCAAGCTCAGCTCATCTCCAATTTAAGTTGGCTCGCGAGTCAAAAGCCAGTTTGACATAAGCACGTGTACTTCAAAATTTTTATTTTTCATTTCAATATAAAAACTAATTGATATATAATATTATAAGCAATAAAAATTATTATTAATTTTATTATTGTTATTGATTTGAAGCAAAATATGTCTTGAAACTCAATATTTGTATTTTATGATTATCTAAAATAAAATTATACAATAAAAATTTCCTAATTATTTTATAATTTTTTATACTCAGAAATCATGTTGATAATACTACTTAAAATTAAAATATATTATGTCACAACTCACAAGTCGACTCATTATTTAAACGAGTTGGTTCTACTCGTTTTCTGCCAATTCAAGTTCTTCTAGCTCAAGCTACAACCGAGTTTTCACAAGTTGATTCAGAGTAAACTCACGAGTTATGAGTACTTTGCTCACCCTATTTATGGATATAAGTCTTAAGATTCAATAAAGTTAATGTATTATTATTATTATTGCTAGGACTTTAATGAGAAAAAGAGTATATCAATCCTTAATTTTGATCTTATTCTCTTGGTTGCCTGAATTCGCCACTAATTTGTAAGGTATTATTCCAACAACCAAAGAATTTGTAAGTTTTCAATCATTTTTTTTAATTCTAAATAACTAATAGAAATACACTAGGATCACTTTACGATGCTTTGATAATCTTCACAATATACCTGCAAAACAATTAAAAATGATAAAAAATAAAATAAAATAAAAAATTTAATTACGTCTCTTGTTCATTCATGATGTATATATAATATATTTTTTCATACGGTTGAAAATTTCTAAATCACTTAATAAAAATTAAAATTTATATCAAATAATATGGGTCAATTATATATTGTTGAATTTTATATTATAATTTTATTTTTAAAAATCGCCAAACTTGTTAAAAATTAAATATCAGGTTTAAAATGCAATATTGGGAAAATAATAATAAATTCTCTTCTATATACAGTAGTATTTTGTTGAATATATCCATTCATTTTTATTTATTTATTTGTGTTTCCACCTCTGATTGTTCCTTGCTTTAAATTAACATCACCTGGGCAACACCTAACAATGTCACATGTGATAATTTATTATATTAGTGCCATTGTACATTGGATACATGTAACCAACGGTTTCCATCTCAATTCATGAAATTCTGGTCAATATATTGACGGAGCAGATCTAGCCTAGGGTTCCTCGTGCGGGTGATGCATGCATATATCGTGAGGGGACATGGGTGAAACATAGAAGCATATATTTATATAGCACTACATGCAAAATTTAGGGGACCCTTTTCTCAAAAAGGAAAAAGAATTAGGTGAAAGTGAAAGCATATGCACTATAAATTGCACCTCGCATACTAATTGTCGGTAGATGTTTTGTGATCGCAATTAGTTATTTCCTTTATATTATCATTATTTTTTTTATTAGAATATAAACTGCTACCTTGTAAGACATACTTTAAGGAAAAAGGAAGTTGGTATTTGAGACTTTAAAGGAACCAAGAAAGGTGTATTAGGAGTTGCATGTTTGAGTCATGCACGGTACCTCTCCCCTGGTTTTCTTGTTTTAGCGTATGGTGTCCCCTTACATGGAAGAGACTGAAGGGGCCACATTGCAAGATATGCATGGTGTGCCCCCAATTACGTTAACAATAGTACATCGAGCATTACACCTAATTAAGCTATTATATTCCATTAGAAAGTAGAAACTGTCCTTAGCTAGTTAAGAAGCATCAAGCATCAGCTAATTAATTAAGCATTTAGTTTCTTGTTTATGATCAATGAATTTGGACAAGTCCAATTCCAAAGTATATATGAAAATTTTGGAGATGGAAATGATATGAAATTAGTTAAACAAATTGCAATTACAAAGATGAAGACGGAGAACCAGTTGTTGATGTAGTGGCAAAAAACAATGTTTCTCAAGTGAGAGGTCACATGTTCGAAACCCGACTGGAGAATCTTTATAGACATTTAATTTAAAAATAAGTTGGGAGGCTTGATCTCCAATCTATCTTTAAAAAAATGAAGATGTTTAAATAGGCTCCTCTATATTCTCTATATTTAATTTAGCTTTTATAATAATTCAATAATTCAATATTATAATCTAAAACTAAGTTAAATAACTCAATAAGGCATATTCCATTAAACAAATTATAAGCTAGCTCCTCGATCTTATCAGCCCCGCTACTTATATGTAGTTATATGGGCTGAAAATCTGACCGTTCTTTTAAATTAAAATTATGAATGACTGATGTCGGATGACGGTTCAATTAAATCATACCTAGCTAATTGGTCCATCGAAGGTCTCTTTAAAACAGGAGACAAATACCAAATGTAATTTATTTTTTTAAAAAATTAGACACGTCTAGCTATTATATTGAAACACAAAATCAAATTTCAAAATTAAAAAAAAAACATATATATACATATGAAAAAAGAAAATTCTAGTTGTGCCAATCATTTATACCGAGTAAAAAAAAAAAAACTATTGTTTCTTGATGTTTTAATTGATACCTGCTACTCCAGTGCTAAGACCCCCAATATACCAAAATTACTCAACTACAACAAGCCCAACTAAGTAAAGTTAACATATAAACCTTATATCGATTTAAAAACATCCACAGAAAAATTGAATTTCAATGTAAAATAATCCGATATTTAGCTATATAACTTGTAGCAAAATGTCATTCTTTCATGTATGTAGTATATAGACATCATAAACACTGGTATCCGGTCCGGCACGCAATGAAGCATGGATTGCACTTTTGGCGTACTTCTTCTCATTAGATAAGATAAGGGATATGTTGTTTCTTTCGGTCATGAAAATAGCGACTGCAAACACACCTATTCTTTTATTTTGGCAAGGACTGGTTAGTTCCAAAATTTATAATTTAATTTTTACAATATGTGTAAAGCTGATCTAGCTACAGCACGCTGGTTTCGTATCAAGATTAGGACTTTATTGATATTTATTTGTAATATCCGTACTTCCACAATAATATACTGAATTAGCAAAGAGACTTTGGTAAGTTGTAATCTACAGTCCAATTGTACGTACTTCTCAAATTTTAAATAGAAAAAATATTAAATATGATGCTTTCATTATCGTGTATATATATATAATGCATATCGACTAGGTCTTGAATGCTGTGTGTAAAATTTGCACACCACTCAGCAAAATATATAGTTTGAAATTACCATCATACTATGTATTAATCCTTTACCAACTAACATGAGCCAATTTATTAGAAGCCCCTAAACTACATATTTTCTGTCTTAATTAAAGAGGCAGCACACGATATCTTTAACATCAATTTAGTTATTTATTATTATTATTATTATTATCATTTTTTTTTTGCATTTCATAGAATTCGAACCTGTTTGTTTTGAAAAAAATAATAATACCGTCGCTGACTATTTGTGTTTGGCTTCATATTCTCCTAAATGTATCTCAGAGATACATTGGAATGAAATTTACACAATGTTTTTAAATTGGAATGATCTCGTCCTTGTATAATTTATTATCTCAAATGCTTTACAAAACTGCCCCTTTAATTTAATATTTTTTCTTGTTTCTGAAACAAAAAAAGGAAGATAAATAATGAGCGATCGAAGGAGCGAGTAATATATATTATAATAATATATGCCTGGAGTGAGTTGGCACGATACTGAATATTATCTGCAATATATTTCATCATCACATATGAAAAGGGCACAAAACAAACGTGCCATGCAGACAAACGAATTCACCTGGACCAGAGTCAAGGATATTGAAAACCTTACTTCAGAGTTAGACATAACCAAAAATGAATTAAGTACACTCTTTTTGCTAGTTCACTGAATGTGCTAAGATCCGGTTATTCTTTATTTTTCATGAATTGTAATTCATGTAATCTAAGCACCGATTTGTATAATTTGAATTTTAACTCATTGTTGAATTAATATTTAAGAAGTGATTATTATTTTATGCAAATAATATATATTCAAGAAAATTTAGCAATAAAATTTATTTTGGATGTCGTTCTAGTGTGATTTATTATGAATATTTTTATTCAGTTTTGTCCCGAAAAATTTTGAATGGTTGGTCCCAAATCCCAACAATATTATCAGAATTTTACTATTTTCCATTCAACCTTAATCCGAAAAATCAGATTCTATATATTTACATAACATGAATCCTAAATTATTTAAATCAACGCTAATTCATATTTTAACTCTAAGAAATCAATTATTGTTTTGTTTGTTTAAAACTACATTAATCGGTAATTATTAATTAATTTTTTGCAGCTTATTTTTCTTCACAGCCTCTCCAATATGACAGCCATATAATATCCAGTTAACCTACACTTTATTTTTTGAAATCTAATCTAGATCATATAATATATATGAATACTAAAAACAATACCAACGACAATATTGGTATATCAGCTTGAAATCCAGAACCTACCTGTAATTCATCTAGCCTATCTATTTGCCTACAATTCTTAGCATAGTAATTAACTCTAGTTCGACAGAATAGAGGAACTTTTTTTTTTTGTAAGAAAATCTTTACAGAGACTGTCAAGCAGAAGAGGTGAACAATTAGTTACCAACGTTTTGAGGATTATATGTTTTTAATTAGGCAAAAATTATTACATTCTACCTCAACTGGAAATAATCTAGTTTCACATGAAGAAATTGTACATGACTGAGAAATAATACCCGCATTTGCAAATAAAATAATAATAATAATAATAATAATAATAATAATAATAATAATAATAATAATAATATTTAATAAATAAAAAGTACCAGCATTGGAGTGTGTCTTTTTCAAGGGACCCTCACACTTTTTATTCCGGTATTGTTGTTTCCTGTCTATGGCATTCTCCACCTTCAGTTACCTTATACCTGCCTATCTACCTTGACCTACAACACTTCGAATTTTATATAGTACATTTCTTTATTTATATGTTGCATTTTACTTCTTACCTATTCTTTTTTTTTTCAAAAAAGAAACAATGTTTTGTTCTCTTTGGATTTAACACAAATAATGTAAACTTCTATAAAGGACAGAGTTATTTGGTGTTCATATCAACTAAGCACTTGTGTACAAATGAGGTTCATTCAAGTGGTTTTGAAAATTTATATTCTCATCCTCATAGAAAATGTTGTCTTATGTCAATGGTTAAATTTTTGCATTTCTGTCTTTATAGTCAAAGATGGGTTAAACTTTTAATTGTAAGGTGATAAGTGATTTTTGGTCCGAAATGAATAAAGACAAAGTTGGGTTAACTCACAGGTTCAATAAATTTAAGATTAGATTAGATGCCTAACTCCGTTACTATGATTAGACCTGTCAAAATTCCGTTCCGCATAGGTGTTCCGTTCCGTTCCGTTCAAACGGAACGTTAAATGGAAGAGATTTCAGTTTCGTTTCTGAAAACGGAACGGAAACGGAACTGAAATTTATAAACGTTTTTACAACGGAAAACGGAATTTCGCTGAAATCAATGGTAAATAAAGGACAGAACGTTAAACGGAATGGAAAACTGTTACGTTTGACGAAACGGAACGTTAAACGGAATCATTTTCTATTCCGTCGACTGAAACGAAACGGAAGCGGAACAGACCTGTTCCGTGTTCCGTTTCAACGTTTGACAGGCCTAACTATGATGAACCGGCTACCATTACTAGAAGAGCTTTGACTGTTTATATTTTAAAATTTTGAAATGACTGGTCAACTATGCTTCCATTTACAAACTCACAACTCCTTTGTGGTCGTTTGTGGTCTTAACTGTATGAACTATTATAGGTTAATTGCGGGGTATAATAATAACTTCAATTCATAGAGATCTAATAAACAGCACAATACAGTCACAAAAGCATGATCACAAAAATACTAAAATTCGAAGTTAATTTTCTCGAGTAGTCTAATATCAAACATTTTGAGTTAACATTTGCCAAAATGCTTGGGTAACTATTTCTATTCCATCTTTATTATTTTAAAAAATATTCTATTAACATGGCCATCTTTGTAAAGGTGGTGGGGAATCTTATGTAGATTACTTAATTGAATTAAATTTGTTATATATATCATAATACAAGAAAGACTAAAATACATAGGATTCCTCAAGCAACTGTCAGGAACTCACAACACCAATGGAATCGTTGACAATAGCCACATTTGATCTTATATACGACAAAGAATAATGATAGACCTGCAGCCCATAGCAGTTAGCCAGTTAACATTCCCCATTCTCCCATTCCTCGGAAAACAACAATTCATTATTACCTCACAACTTTTTTTTACATGCCTTTTTATTTTCTAAATAAATTCTCCACACACCTCTCCAATTCCCAAGTAGAATGTAGCCTATAAATGCAACACAAAAATTACAAAAAACCAAGTAAGACTGCCAAAAGTACAAGCGCAAGCCTCCATGTATAATTAAACTTTCATTCATGTAAAGAAGGATATTAATTAGCTCCGGCCGCATGCACAAAGCAATATGATTATAACAGCCTCATTATGTTATTCCTCATGCACATTATAAATTACACCAATTTAAATAGAATTGAATAAAAAAAACCCAAAATTAATAATCGCTTAACTTAAAAACCACCCAATTGCTAATTTATATATATATATATAAGAAACAAACACCTCACCTCACACCAGAGAGAGAGAGAGAGAGAGAGAGAGACAAAACATTTTCTCATATACACACACAGAGACAGCAAGAAGCGCATGAGCTACTGATAAGCGTGCCCCAACTGGCTTCCTCTATTCCTCCTATTCCTTCCCTCTTTCGGAATAGCAATCCTTCCTCCGTGCACCCATCAATGAGACGAAGCATAGGATCTCTCCTGCGCCGGTACCACCACGCGCTGTCACCGCAGGGTTCAATCTCTCAGGGGCAATTCGACAAACAGGTTGTAGTCATAATGGGTGCAACGGGCACCGGTAAGACCCGTCTTTCGATCGACATAGCCCGGCAGTTCTCAGGCGAGGTAGTGAACTCTGACAAGATCCAGCTTTACTCAGGCCTCGACATAACCACCAACAAGGTACCTGTACCCGACCGGCTCGGTGTACCGCACCACCTCCTTGGTTCAGTACCAGCTTCCTCAGGCGAACTATCTCCAGATAACTACCGTCGACTCGCAACCGCTACAATCTCCTCTATTTCCTCCAAACACAAACTTCCAGTAATCGCTGGTGGGTCGAACTCCCTCATCCATGCGCTCTTATCGGATCCATTTCGACCAGGATACAACCCGTTCTTTGATCAAAGAACGAGCTTTTATAGACCTGGATTGAGGTACGACTGTTGTATGGTATGGGTCGATGTTGAGAAGGAAGTATTGATGGAGTATTTGGACAAAAGAGTGGATGAGATGGTGGAGATAGGCATGGTGGAAGAGTTGAGAGAGTACTTCAAGAAGGAGAAGAGAGAGAGAGAGATGCACAAGGGTTTGGGGATGGCGATCGGCGTGCCTGAGCTGGAGAGATATTTCGAAGGAAGGAGAAGTTTAGGAGACGCTTTGGATGAAATAAAGGAAAACACGAGAGAACTCGCCATGGTTCAAGTGGGGAAGATAGAGAAGATAAGAGGCGAATGGAGATGGCCTATTAAAAGACTTGATGCAACGGAGGTGGTAAGAGCGAAGCTGAGAGGAGAAGGGAAGTTAGTGGAGTGTGACAGGTGGGACCGACTAGTGCTCCGGCCGTGCGCGGAGTCCGTGCGAGATTTTTTACTGGACGGAGCGGCGGAGGAGGGAAGAAGGGAGATTGATGGGTGCACTTGGAGCAAGTGCGTACATGATGCACCGGTGGCAATGAAGAGTGGGACCCATGGCTGAGTGAGAAAGAGAAGATGAGGCTCTCGGTGTGGAATTAACGAGGTGCTCCTGCCACGTGGAATGGAGACAGAGGGAGTTTGAAACTTGAAAGTTGAAAGTGGGTTTTGAAAATTAAAATTAGAAAGCTCTGTTCTTCAGAAATTGAGAGGCAGAGATTTGAAAAGAAAGAGGGAAGAATGGGGAAGGGAAAGAGAAAAAGTGCTGGGAATTTGAAAAAAGGTCATGACCTTTTTCCTCCTTTTTTATTTTCTTCTGATTTTGTCTTTTTATAGGTTTTTGTTTTCTAGTTCTTCAAAAATTTTGAGACGTGAGTACAGAAACAGTGAACAGCAGAGGTTTTTCTTTTCTTTGTTTTTTCTTCCTTTTTATTTTTTCTTTGAGGAAGTCAGGTTGAAGAATAAACAAAAAGAGGGTCGGTCTAGGCTTCTTTCGTTTTTTTTTTTTTTTTGGTGGGGGGGGGGTAATTTTTGTATGTAAAATTTTTCTTCAGCCAATAAATTTTGTTACCAGAAAATTTGAAAAAATGTTTCCTGAAAAGAAGGAAAAGCAATTGAAATCAGTATGATATTTCTGTTTTTTTTCCCGTCTTCAAATGGTTTATTATTTGACATGATATTTTTGTGGGCTTTTCAATGGATTGTTGAAACAATCAATTGCAAAATCAGAGGTTTTTTCAATCTTCTTTCTTTGCTCATGTTTTGAGTGTGACCCTACAAAGAAAAATTTTTAATTAGTGCATTATATAAGGCCGAGTCTCCTGCTAGCAAGTTGAGTGTGATTGTATTTGATATTAATTCATTTCCTGGAGACACTAAAAAATTCTTCTAATTAAACTTCGTTGGATTTAAAATTTAGGATTTATTCTGTTTAGGCAATTTTAGTTTCACAAATAAGTATTTGTTTCCCAACATGTGGCTGTTTTGCTCTATTTGTCAGACCATGTTACTGTTAGTGTTAGAATTAACATCTGCATATCAGGCAAACCAAAATATACTCAATTAATACATATTTATGTTATTAGAAATATCTTATTATTATTATTCTCTAGTATTAACCTGTATAGAGTAGCAACATTTGATTCCAAAAGTGCCCAAGGTAACTACAGACTACAGTATAGAAGAGTGCTCTCTTTTTATATTATTTTTTTAATTTTTTTATTTTGAGTAATCTTTACTGCCGTTAATATCATTGAACACTTTTTTATATTAAATTTTTATTTGCTTGAGTAAATGTGCATATATCAATGCTCTTAGTACAAGCTGCAGAAAAATAATTTTTTTTTAAAAAAGAAAAATTATGTATGAAAAATAATTGCGTAAACAGTAGTATAAAGGAATAATTGCATGAAGCCTATGTAATGCATGCCTGTCTAGGATTCTTCTTTGTAGTTCAGTTATTGGGCTCAAACATAGCCACAACTACACATGGGCCTTTGATTGGATCCTAACCAGTTATAATACTTTTTCTTGACTTCTCAATGGGATTGATTATCTAGACTGTCAGATTTAAAATAAACGGTCTGAATTTGTTCCAATAGTCTGTCAAGTTGTACAGGATCAGTACACAAGTACTGCTCTGCTTTCTGATTCTCTAGGTTGTCTGAGGAGAATCTCTGTGCCTGTTTTGTGTGGTACCTCAGAAGATGTATCGACAGCGCAAGTGATACATATGACTACACGGTTTTTTACAGAAGGTGTAATATAAATAATCAGTCATAAATTTTAGGATAAGTCAAATCATCAATCAATATGGTCAAATCAGTCAATGTGAGTCTGGAGCTGAACTTTTTGAGCTTAATTTGTATATTCCGATTTTTTCTTTTAATTTTTTTAGTTTTATTCAGAGAGGTATATTCAGTTTCATACGATTTTTTTTCCCGTTCGGCAGAACATTATCTAATTTATTATTAAAAAAAACTGAGTACATTGGTTTATTGTAAAAATATAGTCATCTAAATGTCACATGTGAAGCATCAAATATCATAATTTTATTTCGTGGCTACTAATTGATTCATTTTGTTAGCTCAAGATATAGACAATGTATGTAAGTTCATGTGATAAAGATTTTATTGAGATGATCCAAAAATTTAAAATAAACATGATTGTTGAATTTGTCAACATAAGATTATTATATATGTTTGAAAATAAAGATATGTTGCTCAAACTGCGAATGATACGGGTTGCTATGTTGCTCAATTTGTTTTCTTATTAAACGAAAAACTAAAACATATTGTTACTTCGTCTAGGATTGATATCTAACCACAGATCAAATAAATCAAATGACAAAAACTTACACTCTAGATTTAGTGTGTAATCATTTTTAGATCCACACTTTTATAAAGAGTAGAGAAGCAGAGATAGAGATAACGAAGAAACATGAGACACGTGTACCAAGCTTTTTTTAAAGTTAAATTAGAGACCATTTCTTTCTATATTTTAAAATTAAATATTCATAAAAAATCTCCAAACGGATTTCGAACATGCGAACTTTTACTCAAATATGCTTGAGCAATTAAAACAATGGACAAGGATTTGGGGTCAACTTTTGTGGCAGAAATTATTCCCATACGAAAGACCATGAATATAAATTTTTCGTTATTTGCTTTAGATATCCCGTCAATTCTTGAAAGCCAATTGCTCAGATGAGAAGGCATATAAGAATACAAATAAGCATTGTATGCTACATGGTTGATTAATTAACGAACTATAGCTATCATAGATACCAATGTTGACTGTTGTAGAACTAAATTAGATAGACATATAGACGGCTACATCTCCCTAAGACATAATTCATACTAATATAAAAAAAGTATTGGATGATTTAAGATAAACTTTAAAATTTAATAAAACAAGATTACATCATTGGAGGTCTATAAATATGAGCAACTATCAGTGGTCCTTGTCACCTTCGTGAGTAAGAGACATCCAAAGAACAAAACCTTCTGAGGTGTGAGGTCATTGATCTATAAAAATTTAGCTAAATATCCTTTTGACCATTACGACTGGACCACGTAGAACCCTATTTAGTAATTATTATTTTTTTTTGGATAGAAAACTAACTGATTGTAGAGACTATTTTTTATCAGTTATGAAGCAATTTCTATTTCTATATGTACCAAAAATGACATAGTCCATAGACAAGTTAATCTCAAAAACTAAACAAGGTCAATTTAAGTAAAGCCTATAAAAGCCCATAAAAGCCTATTCCTCTCAATTATACTGCGCTTCAGCATTCCTTGTTCTAAATCTCAGATCGATGTGGAGAGCTTGATCCGATCGTCGCGTCTCTTTTTTTCGGATGGAGTCTTTCTATGGCACTCTTCAACCACCTCAAGGTCCCTTCTCCTCCACCACATGGGGATGTTGTTCTGGATCTTGCTAAAGAAACAAAAAAAAATTCAATGTGGCATCTTCTCAAACACCTTGCTTGCATTGCAATTGTAGAATGCTTCCAACATGAGAATTATACACATACAAGCACATATACATACAGGCGTTCACATTTACAACAGCACAAGTACAATAAAACATAATGCATAATTTATAAGGCTTACTTCTCCAACCTCCAGTCCCGTCTTCAACCTGCTGAACCTAGGGCTGAACAAGAAAAAAGGAACCCGCCCAAACCGTTTAACCCGTCCGGCCCGACCCGTATTTTAATGGGTTCAAATATTATTCGGATTGGGTCGGATGTCAATTTTGTTAATCCGGTTGTATCGGGTTGGGTTATATCTTTACTCTTGATAACCCGTTTAATCCGTCTAACCCGAAAAATATAACTTCTTGTTTAAATTTTAATTATTAATGTGAATTTATTGTTACTTGTACTATATCGTTGTGTGCAATTAATTTTTATTTATATTGATTATACGTGATTCATAATTTCTAAAATGATTTGCACATTGGTCAAATTCGTAAAATAATGTGTATATGAGGAAGTCCAGTGGTTACTTTTTAAAAAAAAAATGTATATATTGCTGGATAATTAATAATGACATTTGAGGAGTCAAATAAAGTAGAAAACTATTTGTAAAAGTTAATAAATATAAGTAGAAATCAGAAATATAACACTTCTAAATGGTTTGCCTCGTTGGCTCATTAAATACAGAGCCGAGTCGAGTCCTATGTAATCGCATCATATATTTTTAAAATAAATATATATGTAAACTACACAAAAATTTGTCAAAAAAAATAATAAATAAGCACTGCGCTGACTACAATGCTGAATCCAAGCCGTACACGTTGGAGTTTTATACATGCATGTATATGTATGTATAATATTGTACTATGAGTTTTGTTGCCTACCGCTGCTGCTCTTGTTTAATGAATATTATTTATCGATAATGTTATATGCTAAGTCATTCTTTTAATTTTACACAATTTAAATTACAACCCGTATGACCCAAATAACCCGCAAAATCCGTAAAAACCCTTATGTAAAAAAATTTCTGGTTTGAGTTGGATTACAGGTGGATTACTTAAAATTTTTTCCAACCCAATACAATTGGGTTGGGTTAAAATTTTTTTAAAAAGTATTGACCCGCCCATTATACAACCCTAGCTGAACCCATAAAAACATTGAAACAGTGAGAAAGAAAATCATTTTTCAGTACGGTATTTAGTTCCAACAACACACGAACCCGAGACCTCATTTTGCGGAACTAAATCGTCGCTTAATTTTTTTTATAGAAAATAGTTTGCCTGCCTGGTAACAGTTCATTCATGAAAACATTTAGCAATCCATGAGTATGCATTGTAAGGCCAACTAGTTAAAGTTATCGAAAATCTAATATTACAATTAATACAAAATCGACACTTGTTTGGACACCTATTCATGCATAACGCTAGCATGGTTACTCAATTGCTATGGTTTATTAGTGCTTATCTTTGGTCATGTTTTGATCGTGATGTTTTGTGTTGGAATGGTCATGATGTTTTGGCTGAGTATTACTATTTAGTTAGACAGGATGGATTCAGAAAATTTTATAACCTAGACACAATTATAATATAATAAATTTTCTTTAGATCAAGAGTCCAAAATATAAGCATAGACGCACAAAAATCTTTTAACAGCCTAGGAACTATTTATTTTTTAACCCATACACCATCTAAAAGTGCATATACTAGGTCTTTAATTTTTAATTTTTTTACCCAAACACCATGGTATCTCATATATTGGATCCCCACTAAGCTAGATGAGTATTTACTAAATCAATTAATCCTTAGTGGCGTATATATTTTCACTTGTACGTACCAAAAGCAATAAAAAACGATTAGTTTCATTGTATAATATCTCATTAATCGAGCAAACGAAAATTAGATATTTTTAATGAATTAAATTCAGTAATTTTTGTAATTTTAGTTTTAAAAATAATTTCTTGGCCAACATAAAAATCAAAACAAAGAAGCTTCAATTAATCAAGACTCGAAAATTTCATTTCGATTTAATTATTTTTTTCTCCATTTACTTTTTTTTAGAAATAAATTTTAATGAATTTACAATAAATCCTAGATAAATGATATAAGGAAAAATGTGACGTTCTGAAATTTCAAAACAATAAAAAAAAATGAAATATATATTACTTAGGTTAAAACATATCAAAATAAATTAAATTACATAATTTAATTAAAAGATAAAAATTGTTAAAACATCTTAATTGTGTCCGATAGAAACAAAATACACAAATTCTATAATTTTCTTATGTCATCTGATTAATGTTTTGGGTAAGAATCGATTTTATTTTAATTATTTCATCTCTGGACAAATCAGGGCCATTGAAAATTTAAAGGAAGATTGAAACTGGAGATGTCCAGTTCAGATCCTTCTTCTTCTTTTATCTTTATTGGCCTTTTTCATCTCTAAGTCTAACATATGAGAGGAATAGGAGATTAAACCCTCCCCATAAAGAGGTGCCATGACGCCTTTATAGTACGTCCCCTGACCTTCCCACGCGATTTTCTCGCCCCTAGCCACCTCGGACAACGTTCTCACTTCCTTTCACCTCTCCCATTGAAGAATGCCATTAATGGTAAGGGAGTGGCTAGTGTCAAACATATAAGACACGTACACTTGTCCAACGCAATAAAATTTTAATTTTTAAAATTAGAATGGCCAATCCAAACAGCTCAAATTGTTTTATGTTATAAAATCTTCATGGAGACCAAATTTTATATTTTTTTCAATTTTTTTTACTATTTTTTGGAATTTTTCAATATGCTCAATCTAAAAAGTTCTGAACCCTCCAATTTTGAAAATTCGAAAAAAATAGTTAGAAAATATGAAAAAAATATAAAATTTTATTTTTAAGTATATTTTAATATAGAGATCATATTGAGCGGTTTGAATCGACCGTTTCAAATTTTAATATTCGACATTTGGATCGTGTTTGACGTCCTATATGTTTGATTCTAGTATTACTCTAATGGTAATTCTCGGTGGCCAAGACAATTCCGCCTATATAAAGGCCCTCTCCAAGCATACAAGTGTACAAAGAGCACAGGCTAAGAGACAAGAAGATAGGTCAAGAGAAAGTTGAAGGAATCGTGAAGTAAGAACGTGGGGTGACGAAGGGGTGGTGACGGTTCGACACATTTCGGTACGGGATTTTATATCTCAAACTTCCTTTAATTTTTTTTCTAGAAATTAAGTCATAATGATGTGAAGTAGGTACATGACTATACAAAACTTGCAACTGATTTTCGTTACCAATATTATTATATTATTTTCATGAGACATCAAGATACAAAATATAAGGTACGTGGGCTTATACCTAAACTTATGTTGCACGGGTGCGGGTGCGAGTGCGGGGATACGCTATTTTTTCAAAATACTAGAATACAAGAGTATATACAAAATAATTAAAATAATTATATGTTTAGTGGAAGCCACCTTCTGACGTGTTGTGTCATTTTTTGATACATGCAAATTAAGGACTAACGTAATTGTGAATTTCGAAAACGATGTAGACCATTAATCAATGTGATGTTAAAATTTATTATTTTTAATTTTTTATTTCAAATTTTGGGTTGGAAATGGTGTCTAAACTTTATAGACTTAATGATCAAAGACAAAAGACTGTTATTAGAAGACAAAAGGAGTGGGACCTGGGATTAATTCAAGAGCACGTTCTTTCTTCCATTCCAAAATCGTGCTATACTACTACCATATCCAAAAACGAATTTAGAAACGTATTCAAGTGTATGTAAGCGTATCTTGACCGAATCAATATATTAAAATAACATGATATGCCATGTGGAGCGTCGAGTGCGTATTGCACACGAATCGCACGCAAATCCGCATCAGATATGCGTCGGATACGTGATACATGTTGTTTTTGGAGTATCCAGTTTTCTTTTTTTCGATCTTTTCACCTAGTGCTAGTAGCTCTGTCTGACTTTCAGAAAATAAATTTTTATTGAAAAATACACTTTTTTGAGAATTTTGACTAGTAATGAAGCATAGAGTTGAGGGAAAAGACGAAGGACATTAGTGTTCGAAATTTTATTAATTATTTTTACAATTAAATTATCATTAAAAAGAGAATATATCCAATTTTTAAATGATTAGAGGGGTTTATATCTGATTTTGAAGATTTGAGGGATCTACATCCGATTTTGCCTAAGTTTAATGTGGATATAACTTGTTCTCTGGTTCTAGACTGAAACACAGATGACCACACAAAATAATATCACATATAATCCAACACCTTCTAAACCTAACACAGCACCGTCCCCGTCCCGTCGGTGATCCGGTCTCTCTCTCTCCCTTTCTCATCCTCTCCTCTCTTCTGCTCACTCCACCGTATCCCTCCGCCGAAAAAAAAATAATAAAAAAAACTGACATCGATCTTTCAGCTTTTCCGCCCAATACCTTGCTCTCTCTCTCTCTCTCCGATCGTCGCGTCTCTTTTTCTCGGATGGAGTCTTCTATGGCACTCTTCAACCACCTCAAGGTACCTTCTCCTTTCTCCTCCTCCACAAGGGGCTGTTGTTCTGGATCTTGATCTTACTAAACAAACAAAGGAAATTCACTGTGGCTTTTTCTCAAACACCTTGCTTGCATTGCAATCAAAGGTTTTCTTTGAGAATGCAAGACGCATTTCTAAGAATCTGTCATTTTGATTGGCTTATGCTTTCATAGATGATAGTATCTGTTTCTCTTGATGCCATTTATGGGTACTCTTTTAAAAATGCATGTATGAATAAAGAATTGTATCTGGTTTGACTTACGCACTAACAAAATCGCTAATGTACTTTACTAGCTCACTGTGGTTCATGTAATTTCAGAATATCCTTTTTATTTAGTCCATTTCTCTGAACAGGCAGCTGAGCCAT
The DNA here is from genome assembly GCA_028095005.1 of Rhynchospora pubera. NCBI lineage: Eukaryota > Viridiplantae > Streptophyta > Magnoliopsida > Poales > Cyperaceae > Rhynchospora > Rhynchospora pubera. Next base: position 353,157,920 of record CM051459.1, on the reverse strand, counting down.
TTTTCTTATTGGCGGGGCCCAATGTCATTGAATCTGAGCAGCATGCTCTCAAGATGGCTGGTCATATTAAAAGTGTGGCAACCAAGTAAGAAACTAAGGAATTAAGTCATTGTTGAGTTTTACTTGATGCATGATTTCCATGATTGCACAATTGAGGGTTTATTGAGGTGTACTGCCAATTTACTTGTGACATTCTAGCTCCTTGTAATATTGTGTTCTCAGTGCGGCAAGCCTTTTAAGGTCTTAAAATAAGATTTTGAATCGAGGAATTAAGTCAATCTGTTCTTTTTTTTTTCCCTCAAATTAACAGGCTTGGCTTGCCACTTGTATTTAAGTCTAGCTTTGATAAAGCAAACCGTACTTCTTCAAAATCATTTCGTGGACCCGGCATGGAGGAGGGCTTGAAGGTAAGGTTATTCTATGCTTAGGAATTATGCAAATTTTGTATTTTCTATTTCTCTTTCACAATGAATGAAAACATAATATGCTAGAACTGAACAGTTAATTTATATCCAGATATTAGAGAAGGTTAAAATGACGCATGGTCTTCCTGTAGTCACTGACGTACATGAAAGTTGGCAGGTATGCTGGGTAGTATACTTAAATCATTTTTTAGTGTGCTAGCTTTCATGATTCTCTTTTTGTATCGTATTGTGAATTGTTCATACAGAAGAGAAATGTTATTAACTTGCTTTGGTTTGCTAGTTGTTTTTGTTATATTTAAGATCTAAATCGGTGGGTTCCGAATAAATTGATGTTATGATATTACCAGTGCGAAGCTGTTGGAAGAGTAGCTGACATTATCCAAATTCCAGCTTTCTTGTGCCGTCAGGTACTGTCTTTTAAGTTGCAACTTTTTTTTTTCAGTTTTAGGGTCTCATTTGCAAATGACACGTTATGTTTTACTATACTTGTAATTATGATGAGATGCTTTAGAATTCGAGCCTGACACATAATTATCTTTGAGTTATTTACAAAAGAATGCATGCCCCTGGAATTAAAGTTAGGCTTTCTTCTTTTTATTATTTTGTTTTATAACTCAAATACAAATCTTTTCAACACTAGTGATATAAGCTGGTTCGCTGTATGTAAATTCATCATGCTTCAATTTGTGCAGCCTGGTTATATATGTAACAGTTTATAAAACTGGTCAGAATTGTAAAGATTAACATGATATGCTTGTCCTATCAGATTTGTGATAATATCTGGTCGTGCTTGCAGCTTTTTCAGAAAATTTTGGTCACTCCTTGTGAATTCAACAAATAGTTGGTGTAATTTTTTTTTGTGAAAAGTCTCTTACTCTGAATTCTTTCTTTGTGTTCTTCTTAGTTAATCCATTAATACTCATTGCAGACCGACCTTCTAGTTGCTGCCGCAAAGACAGGAAAGATAATTAATATTAAGAAAGGCCAAATGTGTGCTGCATCTGTAAGTTCCAAAGAACCTTCAGTTTCTATATACGAGTAATGAATTGTTAGCCAATGCCTTATTTGTTCTTGATTCCTGTTTTTACTATCTGAACTACTGGTTTCCATTTATATTATAGTTTTGTTTACCTGATTATTCATTTTGTCTGGTCCAGTGGCAACTCATTCATGAATGCCAGATTAGATCTAATGATAGCTTAAAATGATAGCTCAAATATTTATTTGGAATTTTCTGTGAAGGTAATGGAAAATTCAGCGGAGAAGATTAGGCTAGCTGGCAATCCCAATGTGATGGTTTGCGAACGTGGCACCATGCACGGCTATAGTATGTTTTTCATTCCTGTGTACCTCTCTTACACATTAATGGACTGATTGATAGAATGTCATTGTCATGATCTGTAGATGATCTTGTATTTGATCCAAGAAACTTGGAGTGGCTGAGAGAAGCTAATTGCCCTGTGGTAAAGAACCTATTTCTAACATCTTTTAAAAGTTAAAAACTTGCACAAATTATTATACTTTTGCTCCAAGGCTCTAGCCTGGTTATTGATTATTGCTGAATGAATACCAAATTTTTTTTTTTTGTCTTTCTCCAATTTCAGGTTGCTGACATTACTCATTCACTACAACAACCTGCTGGAAGAAAGGTTGGACTATTTAATTTATACTGTTAAGTAACTATTTGCTTTTTATTAGCTTATAAATAACTATTTTCTTTTCATTAGTTTATTCTGCTCTATGCTAGATATTTTTTTTTCTAGGCATGACACTCTATCATGACTACAAGGAAATATGTATGTCCATATTATTGAATGCTGCTATACTTGAAAAGTTGAAATTAATATGTTGATGTAGCTTAATTATTTTTAGCTTGAAGGAGGAGGTGTTGCAAGTGGAGGTCTACGTGAATTGATACCATGTATTGCACGTACTGCAGTCGCAGCAGGTGTTGATGGCATCTTTATGGAGGTAGATTTTTATTATTGTTATTAAATTGGTGACTATTTCAGTTCAAACTATAAATTCCTCTTTTCTATATCTGTTTATGTGCTGGTTAGGTACATGACGATCCCCTAAGTGCACCTGTTGATGGCCCCACACAATGGGTAAGACTAACTTTTTCTTTTTAGTTTTGGTTTCATGAATTTTATTAAATGTATATCCAGTTTCCTGAATATGGAATTACCCAGTGTGATCCTAACAAATTGTTGTTAATTATGTATGTTGCTTTTGATTTGCTCAGCCACTTAGACATTTGGAGGAGTTGCTAGAGGAGCTAATTGCTATAGCAGTATGCTTTTATTACTCTTTTTTTTAATTTTATTGCCAGGGCTGCCATTCAAAATTAATTGTGATTCAGACCATTTTAACAATTTCTGAAGCCATTATTTTTAAAATCTTTTCCTAGTGCAGTGTTGAATTGCTAAAGTAAAATTTTGGTAGGTTTAAGAATGGCTTAAGTTGGGTTTAAGTATCTTTTGCACCATCTGATAGCTTAAGTTGGGTTAATTCTCGTTTGCATTAAAGAGAAACGAGCAATTCGAATTAGTTAGGGTTAAATAACAATTTATTAATATGAATAGAATCCATGTTGTTTATGAATAAAAACAAGAGTGACACTCCTAGAAAAGATAAAAAGGGGAAAAGACAACTTGTGTATGAAGGAACCATTGTGGACCCAATCAAAGATAATCAAATTGTTCTGGGTTCTCTCTCTGGCAATATATTATACAATTCTGGCACCATCATATATCCTAATGCTGGTTTAACTGGACTTGGTTTATAATATAATACATCCGCGATCCATCTGCATCTTTTACGTATATCCATTTTATTCAATGTTTTTTTTTGTGCTAAAGAGGGTAAGCAAGGGGAAGAAGCCATTCAAGATTGATCTTACGCCATACACGGAATGAGGCATAACAAAATGTTTGTCAGAACCTTATCTTTATATTTCTTACCAGAATTCCATATTGTAGCTATTATTATTCTATTCTCATACTATTGTGTTATTAGCATTTTTTTTCCCTCTTTGTTCTTGCTAAGCTTTACTTTAGAAATTTCTTATTTTGCTTGCACTGCTGATCAAGCATTGGAGAGACATCAATTTGGCTAAAAGAGTATAAAATGGTTTAGTATTTGATCTTCAATTAGGTCAATTATTGTGGTCCCAAATTGATCAATTTACTTCATTTATTTCAGAGACTTCGAATTTTTCTTACCCTGTGCAAATGGTTAAAAAAGATCCGATAATTCATAAGTTTATTAAAGATTGTCAGCTAGACCAAACTGAAGACTAGAAAGGAGTTGTGTTTCTATAGGTGGCCAAACACAACAAGACCACACTAGTGAGGTGACAAGTTGAGTCGGTTAAATTGCACTTTAAAGTGATCTAAAGCTCATGGGTCATGAAATTCCTTATGAATTGTGAATACATTTTACCGCTATGACTCATTCAAATTAGACTTGAAAACTGCATATGCAAATTCAAGAGAGTTTAAGCTCATGAAGTGACTTCTTTTTTTTTTTTTTGCTAATTTAACTAGTTTCACATCCTACTTTGCAAATTCAATATCGGTATTTTGTGTTGTTGTTTTGACCGAAATTGGTAGTCATTGAAATAAGATTGTTAATCAATGAAACCTTGCTTGATGAGTAAAATAAAAATAAAAACAAAAAACAAGGTGCATTTTAGGAGACGAGAATCTGGTTGTGCTTTCTTAATGTAAAAAAAACAAGAAATATTTAGAAAAAGATTAATTAAAGGAAGTTTTTGAGGGCTATAATTAAAGAAATTTATTAGAATAATTTAGGCAACACAATATAACACAATGATTAGGGTAATTTGGTCATCAAATGTTAAAAATGTTGTTCGGATTAAATTATTTGTTGTCCGGATCATCACCCGTAATGACTTGACGGCGTCTAATATGTACTTGAAAACTTCCGTCAAAATTTTCCCCTTTATTGTTTGTAAATTCAATTACCCCCTATCTTCTTTCTTCGGTTGTTTGGTGCGAATATTCCCATAATTAACTGGACTAATCTTAGAGCCTGATTGCCTGGTATTTATGAATTTGTATATGACAAGTTGAACTTTCGCATGTATGACCTATTTAATTTTTATTTGTTGAAGTAATCTTATATCTTATGCATCCTTCGATTTGAATTATTTCCATGCAAGTTATCATGTCCGTGATCCTTTGTAATTACCGAGCAAATTACAAAAAAAGGGGGGGAAAATTCAATACTCCATATTCCAAATTCAATGCAAGAAAATTTACTAATGTGATAGATTATGAGGGGTTATATCCAATTTTGCGTAATCATTAACATCATTACCGAGCAATGTACACAATAAAATACTCCAGTGATATTTTCATTTGATGTGATACACGATCTACATCACCGATAGAAATGCAAATATTTATGTTATTTCGATTAAAATTTTAAATTAATGATTACAGTTGTCGGGTTTAGGTTAGTCATAAATGTACTTCTTTTTCTCAAAAATGGTAAAAGAACTATATCCCAATATTCCCATCTCAAAGGTCATAGTCTTGACTTAAATAGACATAGACTAATATTAAACAAAAATCACGTTTTTAATCTTCTTTATATTAAATTATGAAACGGACAGCATAGTCAGAATTAAACGACGGGTCAGTACCGAAAGACTAGGCGGATGCTATCTATACACATGCGTTGTTCGTTTTCAAATAGTTTTTTTTTTTAATTTGGAAGCAGAATATCTGATATATGTTTCAACTTATCGATCTTGTGTAGTCAATTTGAATTTTAACTATCAAATCCAAACTGAAAAACGATACTACAGTAGCATACCTTCCTCTTTTTTTTTTCCCCTTTTTTTTGGTCAAATTAAACAAACATTTCGGAGCTCAAAAACAGTTAACCCAAATAAATATTTTCCTTTTTTCTCAGTAGTGCATTTTTTTCCCCTTACCATTCTTCTTATTTTCAACAGCCTACTGCCTACTAATTTTCGGCTTATGTAATTCTAACTTTAATATTTTTTTTCTTAAAATTTGATTGACTATTTTGTAAGACACGCTATGCCCCGTATTCATAAGATTTGCTATGGTAATTCTTATTACTGGCTGCTATTATAGAAAGTTCTAGCATGACATAATGCTCTTCACATAACTAGTTAGGCTTTGAATAATCATATTTCTCTTAACATGTTGGGCTTTGAATAATTATATATTTTTTTATATAAAGAAGAATTATTCTCTACGTTCAGAATAACCGCGTTATGCATCTTAAAAAATAATAGGAATAACAATAATTTAATAACATTCGTATTAATTTCATAATAATGCATTATCCTTGTTTTAATCCGAAAAACTCAAAAAAAAAAAAACTCCCAAATGCCTTACTCAGTTCAATGTGATATTTTTACCCAGTTAATGTGCATACTTATTGGCTAAACGTATGCACAAAATTGTAAGAACACTCCTTTGAACAAAATACATACATTTCTGAATCAAAATGAATATTATCTATTCATTTTTCTTTATAAATTGTAAAAACATGAACAAAATTTGAAGGCTAAGACGCAGTGATAAAAAAAACAAATATTTCTTAACGAAAATAGTTTTTACAGATCCAATCTATAGACATTCTTGTCTGTTGGCACAAGGTAAACACTGAATTCTAACTACAACATCACAAAAAAAATAATAATTAAATCATTGAATTCCAACTCATAACAAATATTGATAGCCATGAAATCATTTACTTGTCGAGCTACTATTTGTTTTGCTGTACACGCGGACATAATTCCCTGTGCTGCTCAAACTTAAAGGACAAAATAAACTAAAAATTGCTTGACCAACTCAATAACGTGTCAAGCAACATCAATCGTATTTGCCAATAAAGACATCATTTGCAACCATAAATCAGACCTTTTCTTGCGGAATAAATGAATTTTAAAAAGGTTGAAATAACGGCCGCGAAGTAATCCAATAAATCCAGTTCAATCAACACGTATTTTTGGAAAGAAAACACTAAACTTTCTACACTTTCACACGCAATAAAGAAAGCAATCCGAAATTTATCTCTTTTTAGTCTTCTGAAACTGTAATTTGTAGTTAGCCAACATGATACACGTTCACATTAAAATAACAACACTGTACACGTCACATCCTTGAATGTACCATCACTATTCTCTCCAGTGAAAAAAATTCAATGCAATTTACGTCAATTATTAACAAAACTATGGTATTTTTATTTATATTTTTTAACTCTCAAGCCTCATAATAAGAAGAGTGAAATTGGGAAAAAAATATATAGGAAATTGACAATTACATTTGGAATTAAGCTCTAACTAAGTTCAATCATTTTTTTTTTCAGCTTTGTCTAGTTCAATGCAATTTTATTTTAATTCTCAGAAATCATATTTACAAAGAGCTGAAGAGACCAAATTTGCCATTTCTTATTGACAACAATTTTTGCCTGACAACAATTTTTGCAATGAAGCTGCCCAGGCAATGAAAGGCAAATAAATTATATACATCCATTTTCCAAACAATCTACACCAAATCAAACTGTTAGATTCAACAGCGTGTGAACACAAATCTACTCCTTGGTACATTGTTTTCTTAAATAATTCCGAAATTGGGAGGAATTAATTTTGTATCCAAGAGAACAATCAATCAACATTGGCAAGAAGAATAAGTTACCACAAATCCATCATCACAAAACTTCTTCGGCGCCGCCATTTCGGCCGTGTCGAATTATCGTCCCAATACTGTACCACCGGCATCACATTGGTGCTTTCATCATCATCATCATCATCACTATCATCAATTGCGCCCGATCGATTCAAATCCGGCTCGAACAAACCGAATCCTTCCCATGTCTTAACCACAGTGCCTCCCCAGGACAGATCAAAATTACCATCCTGCCCCCGACTATCACCGTGCGTTTCCATCTCATCTATTTCGCTCTCTTCTTCTGAGAACGAAGCATCGGAGTCAGAATCAGAGTCGGGTTCGGGTTCGGAGTCTGTGTCGGACCACTCACCGGAGAAAACGGAAGCAGCGGCTTGATTAGAAATTGCAGCAATTCCCTTTGCGCGATTGAGAATTAGATGAACGGTGCGCCGAGTGAGGCTAACGAAGGCGAGGAATGCCGCGATGGAGATGGCGATTAGACCGGGTGCTCTGAGCCGAGCGAAGATGCTACTAGCATCAATTAGAGAAATCTCCATGGAGAAAGAGAGAGAGAGAAGGAGGCTGGAGGAAGAAGCAGGAAGGAGAGAAAACAAGAGAGGAGAGAAGTAGAAGGGAGGTTGAAAGCTTAGAGTTGTTGGGTTTTTAAATTAATTGCGATGGTTTGAAACTTGAAAGGGTAGGTTGGTGCTGACTTGGAGGAAGGAGAGTGGTATGAAGATTTGTGACAAATGTTTGGGTAAGAAGGGGATGTGGTTTTCTACGTGGACTTGGTGTATTTGACCGCGTACGGCGTACATGAGGGAATTAATTTGTGGGTATTAAAACAAATTAAATTCACTTCTTTGTTTTTATAGATGTAGAATGAAAATAAAATTACCAATTAAAGTTGGTTTTTGGAAAGATATATCCGGTGAGGGATTTTAATATTAGTTATAATTGCAGTAATATGTAGTATTTTTTTTTGTCTTGTAGGACAATTCCAACTAGATATTAGTTAAATAAGAATGATTGATTGATTGATAATATTGTTTCATCCATTATTGCACTAATGATACGTGTGCTTAAAGAATTAAATAATTTTCTGCAATCATATACCAACATTTCATTTGCCAAGGGTTGAAATACTTTCAGGAGCTTATATTTTCTAATGATTTAAGATATTATACTTTTGTAAATATCTACTTTTCTTCATGATTTTTGTGCACCGCAAATAAAATTATATTATTTAGTTCTTCAATAATAGATAAATTTCTAGGAGCTGATATTTCAATATGTATTGTTCTTACTTAATATCATGATATTTAAAATTTTAAGAATGAATCTATGTATTTATATATGCATTTTTCTTAAAAAAAATGATTTATATAAAAATATTGTGAACCATGAAATTGAAACATTAGAAACCTACACGAATCACAAAAGCTGGTCTCGGCGTAGTCTGAAACATAAAAGGTAAACCAGTTGTAATTAAATATTTAACCCTTTTTACTGCATATTATTGTATTTTAACCCTGACGGCTTTTTGGGATGTGGATGCTGAGTTGTCCCGCCAGTCACGTGGTTCTGGAAACCTTCGCCAGCCTATTCTTTAATCACAAATAATCAATGAACTATGTCTACTTTAAAAATAATTTAAAAAATTTGTCCACTTCACACATATTTTTAAAAACAATTTTAACAACATTGCGAAGTGAGGCATGCTCTTGCAATAACTTCCTGAATCGAACATATTATTTCTGGTTCCTCAATTCCGGGTCCCATTCAACAACTATTCGTGCATAGCCGTTCCTTTGATGATTGGTACGTTGTCGCCGAGTCACCGGTGCTTTTTTTTTTTATTTGTAAATTTCAGCTGTACTGTGTTCGGTCGCTGCTTCACACCTCCGGCTCCACAATCCACAGCAGGAATTTAATGTTTCCACTCTAATACTCTATACAAAACGTGTGGCCATCGTGGATTGTTCTCCCTGTCAGATATTTGACCGCTATTATTTTGACACGTCAAACAGTGAAGCGTGGCGATGACTAGACGAAGGCCGATTTCTCAGGAAATTGTTTCCTGGTCTCGTCTCATTTTTTATTTTTTTTAACTCAAAATTTTGTTTTATTAATTAATTAGCGCGCATATATTTTCGACTTTTGTACTATTAAGCAATTATAGTGTGAATTAATTATTTATTCTTATAATTGTACAAAAAAAAATTTATGCACACAGCCATACTGTTTTTAAAAAAATGTAATTCAGTAATTCACTTAAAATTTGTGAAAAAAAATATAAACCAGCATATTTCTATCATTCCTATATTAATCTCCCTTTCCATAAATGCAGGGACGTCTTTTTTTTTCTTTGATGCATCACTAATTTTTAAATTATAGATATTACGAACCTGCTTAAAGAATTTCTGAATTGGCTTTATATTTCGTGTGACACCTTTAAATGTTATAATATTAAAAGGGGTAAGTTTCTCAGAAACTATTATAAATGAATTTTTCCCGAAATTCCTATTAAAATTATTTTTAAGGTAAATATCTCTCGCTAATAGAATTAGAGGGGAACAGGGTACTCAACCGAATTAAACGTTTGAGGGGTATATATACTGAATAAAGAAATTTAGAGGGGCCCAATTCAGATTTATCTGTACCGAAAAATTAAATAATAATAATAATAATAACAATCAAATTATTTAAATAATATCACAATTACGGAATTCAAGATTTCGAACTTATTTACGGAATCCCTGATGATGTAACATACTTGTTACAAATCAAGGATTCAGTAACAGGCTTGTTACGGAATCTAGGGATGGCCGAAGCCTTGGGATTCCGTAATTAAATCAAAGCCCAATTTTGATGCATTTTTGCTTTGACTGTGGTCCGAAAAATTTAAAAATAGTATTAAATTAATATAATATATTAAAAATAATATCAATATAATAATATTTTTTAAATAGTATCACGAGAACGGAATCCCAGATTCCGAACGTAAGATCGGATTTCTGGATTCCGATCTTAGCTAAGATCGGAATCCGAGATTCCGATCTTAGCTTTTTAATTTTTTTATATATTTATTTATTTATTTATTTTATTAATTAGTTAAATAATTAAAAAAATAGATAATATATTGTAAAAATATTGAAAAAATATGAAAAAAATCAGGAATAATTAAATTAAATTTTATATGTAATTTAGTATTTTTTGGGAAAATTAAATTTATTTTCATTTTAATTAATTTATTTAATTAAAATATAAATTTTTATAACTTATTTAATTAAATGAATTGTACCATTTAGAAAGGATTATAAATTTTCAGAATTTGCTGGAATACAAAGGCATAATCCTTTCAGAATGTTCAAAGTTTTATTAATTCTTTCTGCATTTGCAGGGATACAAAGGCATAATTTGAACATTAAAATTTTAAACAGGCTTAACTTTTGATAGGAAGGTCCGTTTGGGGCGATCGAGGACAATCCGGAAAGCTGGCGACGAGATCTACACATGTTATCGGGGTGAAATCCCGTAACGACCATTTTCGAGGCCAAAAAACGCTCTCTGGACCTCCAAAATCCACTTTGAAAATTTGCAAACCTAAAAACCACTCTAAACTACTAAAAATATTTTTAAAATCATAAATTAATCATTAAAAAGAGAAATGCAGTAAATCAAGTGAATTTAGTTTTTCTTCTCCGTCTCAGTAAAACATCAATCTCGTGTGATTCCTTTCTAACGCAATCCAGAAAGTGCTTCCTTGATCATGAGACTCGATATGATTGTTTAATATATAATATGAAAATAATATATACAGAGGACGACAAATGGTTGTTTAAATTAATTAAAAATTTATACTTAATTATTCATTTTTTAATTAAATAAATTAATTAAATTTATATTTAATTAAATAAAATTAATTAAAAGGAAAATAAATTTAATTTTCCAAAAAAAATACTAAATTACATATAAATTTTTTTTAATTATTCCTGATTTTTTTATATTTTTTCAATATTTTTAGAATATATTATCTATTTTCTAATTAATTAACTAATTAATAAACTAATAAAAGGAAAAAAAATTTAATTTTCCCAAAAAATACTAATTACATATAAAATTTAGTTTAATTATTACTGATTTTTTCCATATTTTTTCAATATTTTTACAATATATTATCTATTTTTCTAATTATTTAACTAATTAATAAAATAAATAAATAAATAAATAATATATAAAAAAATTAAAAAGCTAAGATCGGAATCCGGAAATCCGATCTTGTGTTCGGATTCTGGGATTCCGATCTCGTGATACTATTTAAAAAAATATTAATATATTATTTTTTAAAATTTCGGGACTGTGGTAGTCCAGTAGATTTCTTTGACCAATTTTAACAGAAGCTGTTGAAAGGCCCGTTTCAAGGATATTTTTTCTGAAAGCTCCAAAATGGCTAACTTAGGCCTTGTTTGGATGGGATTGGAAGAAGGAAGAAGGCCCAAAAAAAATTATAAACAATCCAAACTCTTTACAAAATTACACACTTTCCAATACTTCTTCCCACTTCTTCCCTTCTGGCTTCTTCCCTTCTTCCCACATCTATCCAAACGGATCCTTAGAAAGGTTATACATCAGATTTATTATTTTCTTACTTTTAATGACACTATCATGTACATTAATTATTATTACTATTATTATATTTTTAAATTAAGTATACTACGTATGAGCTGTGAAGAAGCAACCAGAAATTCAGTAATCCTCATTCACAAATAATTATTATATTGGCGTAATGCGCCTGATTAATAAAATGCAGTGTTTTAAAAATCATACCGGATATCAGAAAATTCCGATATTACTGGAAACCAAAACAGCGACCGGAACGGCGGTATTTGATATTTTGAGAGAAAAAACTGGAAATTTTCAAAAAATAATGGATTTCGGCCACCTAGCTAGTATGGGTGCCGGTACGGTTTTAAAAACACCGATAAAATGTCATGTTGTTCTCAAATCTGAACACCGTAGGAAAGCACGAATTGGAATAAAATTGGTGACAACAACGATGTAATTTAAAGCCTAATAGTTATTTTTAAAAGTAATTTTGTATTACTAGCATTTAATTTCTTTGAGGGCGTAATTTCTGAAATTGATTTACTTCGAAAGGAGACATTTTGGCTGAAAAGGAACTCAGTACTTATATCCTTTGAAAGCCTAAAACAGTATTTAAATTGGAAAACAGAACAACAGGGTTGATCTGATTCATCTATTTAGATCTCATATAAGAACCGTCATATAAATTGAAATCTTTGTTTCTTCCCCCTTGGCCCCTTCTATATTGTATTCATCAATTTCATGACACACCATGGGACATAAGACTTTTGAGTTATAACTATTATGCACGAATAATGAATTTCCAAATTTAAAACCCTAATTGGGGAAATTGGATAAACCCTAAACCCTAAGGGTGCGTTTGGATCGTTGGAAGAAAGAAAAAGAAGAAGGAAGAAGAAGAAAAAAAAATTATAAACAATTCAAACTCTTCACAAAGTTACATACTTCTTAATACTTCTTTCTACTTCTTTTCTTCTCCTTCTTTCCACACCTATCCAAACTGAGCCTAAAATACCAAGAAGGGAATTTACCGCAATCCGCAAGTGAAGTGGCAAGGTGATCTTTAAGTCAACCAAGAAGGGAATTTTACTTTGACAAATTCTAGCCGAAAGATACCAACTTAAAACTTAAAAGAAACAAATTATATCTCTGCCTCCTATGAACGAGCCTAATAAGTAGCATTTTTCAGTTCCGAAGTAGCAAAAGAACAAAAATGGTAGGGTTAATTCAAAAAACCCTTGACAGTTTTCATGGAATCGTCCAAAAGGAACTCAATACTTGTATCCTCTGAATCCCTTATTTTCCAAAATATATATATATATATATATATATATATATATATATATATATTTATTTATTTAATTCAAACAATCTACGAACCACGGTCAAAGCAACACCATCTATTAAAATTGCTCAAAAAAATCCGTGCGTGTCGATGGACCTATAACTAGTGTTCTCCAATCGTACGTGTCGTGTGTGTCGTGTCAAACATGATCGTGTTAGAGTCTCGTGTCGTGTCGTGTCAAACACGATCGTGTTAGAGTCTCGTGTCGTATCGTGTTGACACAAACTACTTTTTTAATTGTGTCGTGTCTTGTCGTGCTTAGTGGTGAAAAGATACAACACGACACACATTCTGACACGATCGTGTCTTGTCGTGTTGACACGTCGTGTCAGATTATTTTATTATTTTTTAATTAAAAAATTATTAAAAAATTTAAAATTAAGAAAAAAAATTACTAAATGTCATAATTTATTATTTGATTAAGTTTAAACTTTTTTTAATATTTTTTATAAAAAATAATAATTAGATTAGAACAATATTATGATTTAAATGATGGTAAATAATATGATGTTAAATTATAAATTGAAATTAAATTATTAATTTTGCTTAAATAATCAACATTTATAATTAAATTTGTGTCGAGGTGTCGCGTTAATTTGTGTTCGTGTCGTGTTGCGTGTCGAATCGTGTCGTGTTGAATCGTGACAAACTTTCTAATGTCCCAACACTACACGATTATAACACGATTGTATCGTGTCAATTTTGTATTCATGTCGTGTTGTGTCGTGTCAACACGCACATCATATCGTGTTATTTTAGAGAACACTACCTCAAACATAAAAAGTAATAATAATAAATGAAATAAAGAAGGAAAAAGTTCAAACTTTATATAGCTGTTACAAAATTCGAGAATATCACGAGTCGATGAAGTTGTATAATCTCTATATAGGGCCATTTGGATCAGGTAGGAATTTGGAGAATTTCCTATCCTAGACATAAATTTATTATATAAATAATTCAAATTCTTCAAAAAATTATACACTTTTCAATACTTTATGCCTAGAATTAAGAAATTCCTCTTATTCCTAAGCGATCCAAACGGTCCCATACTCAGCCATGTTTTTCTGGAAGACCTACTTCTGTAATTATAATTATTAAATGCAAAAATAGACCCCACGTGGACTACGCCGGGCAATAATAAGCCAATAATGCGACGATGGATTGTAAACCTTTGTGAACGTCGGATCCAAGTCTATAATCAATTCTTAAATAAAGAGCAAGTTAAAAAAAAAAAGTGAAGTATACAAACTTTGACATTTCAAGCTGAATTGCTAAACATGATTGTTAAAAGTTGAATTTGTCAATTGTGAATCAAAAATTGTCAGTATACGCAATATCTCATCTACTAGCTTTCAGTTTGCCCTCCATATACACTAATCAGCACAGAAACATACTAAAGTAATACAAACAAGTTCCATTCAATTAGCATTATCAAAATATCAAAAATAAAGTATTCATAGTACAATTTGCCAACATTCAAAAGGTATCACATTCATCAAAACTAAGAACAGGTCTTTTACACAGGCAAAGAAAAGCCAATACTTAACATGGCAGACAAACAAAATTAGGGTTGCCATTAGCACCGCTGTCTTCTGTTAATTCTGGGCCCACATCTTCTAAGAATCTGAAATGAGTTCATTAAAATTAGAGACTTCTTTTCCTCACATAGGCTTTAAATACAATACCAACTGTACCATCACAAGACTAATAAAGGAGACCAACCTGTCGTGTCATGACAAAAAAAAGTAATGGGCATGTAAAACCATAGACCATAATTTTATATCTTACGGGCTTATGGTTGTTACCTGATTTTCTTTAACAGACAGAAAGAAACAAACCAAAAGCTTCTTCTAAGATCAGGTTTCTAACCAGCAGGTACATCTTTAAATATCCCTACACTACGCCAAAAAAAAAGCATTAGTACCAGGCTTTTAGTACCGTTTTTTAAGAAAACCGGTATAAATATTAGAAGATGGCAATTCCGTAATTGTCAGTCAATACCTTTAGTACCGGTTTTTTTAAAAACCGGTACTAAATGTTTCTGGAAAAAACCTTAAAAAAATAGGTTAGCATTAGTACCGGTTTTTCCAAAAAATCGGTACTAAAAATTGCATCTTTAGTACCGGTTTTTTAGAAAAACCGGTACTAATGCTAACCCATTTTTTTTAATTATCTGCCAACTATTAGTACCGGTTTTTTATAAAAAACCGGTACTAATAATACGCAGATATTTTCAGTTCAAGGGGTATATCTCCTCCTCCTTCCCTTTGTATATATATTACTCATCTTCACTACTTCATGGCCATTATTTTCCATCTAAAACCGAAAGTTTTTTTCTCTTTGTAAAACCTCATAAAAAAATAGCTAAAAATTGTTAAAAATTCCGAAAAATTGCAAAATAAGTAGAGAAAGCAAAGGAGATCAAAGAGAAAGAGAAAGTTTTTCTATTGAAGAGGAAGAGGGCGGATTGAGAGAAGACAATTTCGGTAATTTTTATTTTAACCCTCAATATTTTTTTTTTGGATTTTTTTCGATTTACTATGCATATACATATTGGTTAATTGGCATTTGCATCTATTAGTTAAGTATTGTCATGTAGGACCAAAATGCCGGAATTTGAACTATTTTAGGTCTTGCCCGTCCGAGATTAATCCATTAGGGATTAATCTCGGATAGTACTCCCGGTCGGGAGTACTGCTCTTTGGATACTATCTTGTCTCATTTAGGATAGCGAGCTGTACGTTAGATGCGATGTGTTGTGTGAGAAAAATTCGACGGCATTTCCTCTTATGTTCCCACGGGTACGTACGCACGAGTAATCGTGTGTTTGCGTATTCAGGGAACATAAGGGGAAATGCTGCCGAATTTTTCTCAGACAATACGTTGCATCTAACGTACGCTCGCTAATGAGACAAGAGTATCCAAAGAGCGGGCTAGGATGGTAACCGGCCCAAAAATCTAATATGTTGCATTAAATCTATAAACCCTAAACCTTGTCTTTTGGATATATACAGATGGATCTGAGGGAGAAGTACATGTTTGACTATTCAAGAATATCAGATGAATTTGTTGGACTTGTTGATGAGTTCATAAAATGTGCAGAAGAACATCGAAAGTTGGCTAGAAAGCCCAGAATTTTATGTCCTTGTAAACGCTGTCTGAACTTTGAGAGACAAGATAGTAAAGTGATTAGATCACATCTGATTCAGCGTGGATGGATGACAACACCAAAATACCTCCGTTGGGTTTCACATGGAGAAAAATTGGAAGAAAATTTAGATGCCGGAAGGAGCAATATTAATGTATTTGATGATTTTGAAAATATTGTACAAAATGATTGGGGGCATGATATAGAGGATAATGTAATAGTGGGTGATGATCATATAGAAAATTTAAGTGAACCACAATATAATGATGACATTAGAGAAAATGATTTGGATGAAATGATGAATGAATTACCCAATGATTTTATTGATGATGTTCCTGATGTGTTTCAAAAGTTGGATGAAAACTCTCATATACCCTTATATCCTGGTTGCAATGAAGATAAATTCTCAAAAATAAAAATTGTTTTTAAGTTATATAACTTGAAAGCTAAAAACAATTGGAGCGATAAGAGTTTCACATCTTTGCTCGGTCTTTTGCGAGAAATGCTTCCAGCAGACAATACATTGCCAGATACAACTTATAAGGCCAAAAAATTATTATGTCCTTTGAAATTAGATATAGTGAAAATTGCAGCATGTCCGAATGATTGTATATTGTTTCGAAATGAGTATGAGAACCTCCAGAAATGTCCAAAGTGTAATGCATCCCGGTATAGACAAAGGGACGGTGATTTGGATGACGAAGAAGATAGTCCATGGAAGAAGAAACCAGCTGCGAAAACATTGTGGTATCTACCTATATTACAAAGGTTTGAGCGTCTTTTTAGTAATTCAAAAGATGCTAAACTGTTGAGGTGGCATGCAGAAGGCAGAAAGAAAGATGGAAAGCTTAGACATCCAGCAGACTCACCCCAGTGGAACAACATAGACAGTCATTTTATTGAGTTTGGCAGCGAGTCTAGAAATTTTAGATTGGGATTGTGCACGGACGGAATGAATCCTTACGGTCTCATGAGTACCAACCGAAGTGTCTGGCCAGTTTTGTTGGTTATTTACAACCTTCCTCCCTGGTTATGCATGAAAAGAAAATATCTTATGACGTCGTTGCTCATTTCTGGTCCAAAACAACCCGGAAACGATATAGATGTCTACTTGGCTCCGTTAATAGAGGACCTTGATAGGTTGTGAAAGGACGGAGTGAAGGTCTTTGATGCGCATTCCAGAAGTCATTTCACCTTGCGTGCGATGATATTTTGCACAATTAATGACTTTCCCGCGTACGGGAACTTGTCGGGTTATAGGAACAAAGGAGAAAAGGCATGTCCTGTTTGCATGGAGGAAACATATTCGATATGGCTATCGAATTGTAGAAAAACAGTCTATTTGGGACACCGTAGATTTCTAAGCCGTCATCACCCATACCGTCGGGCACCTTATAGGAACAAATTTGATGGCAACACCGAAACCCGCCGGGCACCTATACCAAAATCTGGAAGACAGACTTATGAAAGTGTTAAGGATCTTAAAATTCAGTTGGGGAAACCATTTGTGAATAGAATTCCAGAAAAGAGTTCTTGGAAGAAGAAGTCTATATTCTGGGACCTTGAATACTGGACTTATCTGGATGTCAGACATTGTTTGGATGCGATGCATATAATCAAGAACATTTGTGAAAATCTGGTTACTTTGATTTTAAATCCTCAAGGAAAAGTGGATAATGTTAATGTGAGAAAAGACATGATAGAAATGGGAATTCGACTGAAACAAGCTGCAAAGGAAGACAATAGTAAGAAACGGGATTGGTTACCTAATGTTGTTTATACTTTAACTAAAAAAGAGAAACTCAGTTTGTTGGAGTGTTTGAGGTCTATTAGGGTTCCAACTGGTTATTCCTCCAATATTTCACGAAAGGTATCTACAAAGGATATGAAATTGATTGGAATGAAGTCACGCGATTATCACGTGTTGTTAACCCAGTTGCTTCCGGTTGCAATCCGAGCCTGTTTTAAAGAAGAAGTTCGAAATTCTATCACTAAGTTGTGTTTCTTCTTCAATAAAATCTGCTCTAAAGTGATCGATCCTGAAAAACTTACTCAGTTCGAAACAGATGCGGTTCAGACCATATGTGAGTTGGAAATGCATTTTCCCCCCTCGTTCTTCGTTGTAATGGTGCATTTGACCATTCATTTAGTCAGAGAAATAAAACAGTGCGGTCCGATATTTTTGCGGTACATGTATCCTTTTGAAAGAGCAATGGGTCAGTTGAAAGGGTTAGTCCGAAGCAGATCTCGACCAGAAGGAAGCATAATTGAAGGATATGTTGCAGAAGAGATTATTGATTTTTATAATGATTATCTAGATGGAGTTCAACCTATTGGCCTGCCCAAAAATAGACACGAAGGTAGGCTCTTAGGGAAAAGCATAATTGGTATGAAAGTAATTACAATGGACCTTGCAAAGAGAGAAAAAGCTCATCTTAAAATTCTGCAACAAGTCGCTGTTGTGTCTCCTTATGTTAATGAACACATAGCCGAGTTGCGAGAGGAGAATCCTCAGAGATCAGAAAATTGGATTACCAAGGAACACAACAAAAGTTTTGTAAAATGGTTCAGAAACAAGGTCTCACTGTCCCGACCTTCAAATGAAACGGTGAAATGTCTTGCGAAAGGTCCCAACGCCAATGTGCACACTTATCAAGATTACGACCTGAATGGTTTCACCTGGTATACAAAAAAACAAGATGGAAAAAGCACAGTACAAAACAGCGGAGTTACAATAGTAGCCATATCAAGTGATGGAACATCATCGGAGCCGTATTATGGCTGGATTGAAGAAATTTGGGAATTTGATTATAATGCATTTAAAATACCAGTGTTTGAATGTAAATGGGTGCTCAAAAGCGGCGTGAAGACTGATAAAAACGGATTTGTAACCGTTGATTTAAAAAAAATGGGATATTCTGACGATCCTTTTATACTTGCAAACAAACAAGCAATGCAAGTTTTTTATATTGCTGACCCGGCTGACAAGGGACGACATGTGGTACTTCCCGGAAAAAGACGCATCGTTGGCGTTGAAGATGTCGTGGACGAAGAAGAATATGACCAATTTGATGAAATAGCACCATTCTCCACAGGTATATATAATTAATTTAAATCTATAGAAAATAATTTACAGAATTAATACGAGCAATTTGATATATATATTATTATTATGTTCACAGGTATCGATGGGACACCACAACCAATTGAAGAGTTAGCAAGTAATTTGCGTTCCAATCAGGAAGAAGGCGTGTGGGTAAATCGACCGAAGTCACCAAAAAATAAATGAATTCGGAAAAAACATATTTGTAATTAAGATTATCTGAACAAGTTTGTAATAAATATTTGAAAAGATTATCTGAACTGTTATTAGAATGAAATGGAAAATGACTTTTATATATTTGAAAATATTTGAAAAGATTATCTGAACAAGTTCATATTTGTAATTAAAATTTTACATATTTTTATAATCAAATACAAACAGAAAACCAAAAGAAATGGAAAATGTCACGATCTTTAGTACCGGTTTTTCACTAAAAATCGGTACTAAAGATCTTCTGAATTGGGGCCCAATTAAATGGATAAAATTCTGAATTTAAAACGTCACGATCTTTAGTACCGGTTTTTACACTAAAAACCGGTACTAAAGATCAAACCCTATTTTTTTATTATATAACACGGCCCCCCAAAGCTCCTTCGTCCGAAACTCTCTCTCTCTCTCTCTGAAGATCAAAAACCCTATTTTTAAAGGCAATCCTCGAGCTCTCTCTTCCTCTCTTCCTCTCTCCCTCGGCCGACGACGACGACGCACCTCCTCAAGTCCTCTCTCGACAGGCTCTATCTCCTACACTGTAAGTCCTCTCTCTCTCTCTCTCTCTCTCTCTCTCTCTCTCCCTCCTCTGGCCCTCTCTCTCTCGTCCTCTCTCTCTCTCTCTCTCCCTCCTCTGGCCCTCTCTCTCTCGTCCTCTCTCTCTCTCTCTCTCTCTCCCTCCTCTGGCCCTCTCCTCTTCTCTCCACTGGCCCTCTCCTTATTCTCACTATCTCTCTCTTGTCTTTCTTCAACAGCCGCCGACAGCGAAGAGCCGACGGCAGTGACGGCAATGACTGGCCCTCTCCTCTTCTCTCTTGTCTCACTATCCCTCTCTCTCCCTAAGAAGGTATCATCTCTCTCTATCTCTCTCTCTTTCTATTTGCATTTGTGAACTGTTTTGGGGCTATTTTGAATAGAAATTGAAATTTGAATTGTTGTTCCAGTCGAATTGATTGTATAGAAATTGAAATAGAGAATTGATTGAGAATTGATTGTATGTGATTGTGAATAGAAATTGAAATTGAGAATTGATTGTATGTGATTGTGAACTGTTTTGGGGCTGTTTTGGGTTAATTTCGGGGCTGTTGGACTAAAATGCAATGAAATTGAATTGAATAGGAATTGATTAAATGAATTGAATTGAATAGGAATTGAATTGAATTGAATTGAATTGTATATAAATTAAATTGAAATTTAAATGGAAATGTGTATATAAATTAAAAGGTAGTAATGGACAAATCGGAAGGAAGCAACCCAAAGGGGAATAAGGGGAAAAAACCCGTTGAACAAGTTTATGTCCGACAAAAAAACAAGAAGGAGACGGAGACGAAGACGGACACTAAGGCAGAATTTGATGTCACTCGTCAGAGATACGTGCCTCAGTGGATGCGAGATAAGCCTCTCCCTAGGAGGTCTGTATCTGCTGTGAGGCGTTTTCCAGTCGGTTGCGGACGGACTCCTGCAGATTGGGAGGAGGTCCCAGAGGAGGTCCCAGAGGAGATGCCAGAGGAGGAGCCAGAGGAGATAGAGGAAGAAAAGAAGAAGTGAATTTAGCGTTTAAGTGTTTGAATTGTTGTTTTAATTATTATTTATGTTAATTTGAACCTTAATTTGTATGAACCTTAAGTTTGAAAAATGTTATTTTGTTTTATCTATATTTATGTTTTAATGTTTTAATTATTATCTAAATTAAAATTCTTGTGTATGAATTGATTAACTATCCATGATTGAATATATGTTTTAATTATCATCTAAATAAATTATATATGGTGTTTTAATTAGGTAGTAATGGAGAAAGGTGAAGGAAGCAACCAAAATGCGAAAAAATCCATCGAACGAGTCTATGTTAGGCGAAACGTTCGTTCCAACCCAGCCTCTCAAAATCAGGCATCTCAAAACCAGCCTAACCAAAACGAGGCCAAGAAGCCGAATTATGAAGAGGCTGCAATATTTTTCAAGTTTTTAATTGATAAGTTTGTGGCACCGTACACAGAAATTAGAGAAGAAAATACTGATGACAAGAAGCCGAAAGATGAAGAATAATATTAGGGTTTACATGTTTGGATTAAGTGAACTTAGTGTTTATAGGAGCAAGTGAACTTTATGTTTATGTTTAAGTGAACTTAGTGTTTATGTTTAAGTGAACTTAGTGTTTATGTTTAAGTGAACTTTATGTTTATGTTTAAGTGAACTAAGTGTTTATTTTAATTTGAGCTCTATTAATTTTTGTGTTATGTGTTTGACTTTGTGCATGTAAGTTGTGGTATGTAACTTGGATTTTAAATTACAGCAATGTCAGACAGAAATGATCAGGATCCCGGGATGAACCCGAATGACTCGAGTTCGGAAGAGGAGATTATTGTTAGTAACAAAAGGGGACAAAGATCAACGGCTAAGTGTTTGAAGACACGCAAAAAGATAGCTGCTGGACAAGACATGAAGGTCGAGTTTAACGAGAAATGCAAGCCGATTGGCGAAAATGCAAAGGCATTCACAAATTGGTGTGCTTCAAAAACAAGAGATATGATTCCTTGCAGGTATTAATATGAATTTGAGATATGAATTATCATTTGATTATAGTATTAATGCACTTATACAAATGAAATGAATGCAGTTATCCTAATTGGATTGCGGTGCCAAATGAGTTGAAAAAAAATTTGTACAAACAAATAGCACAGGATTGGAAACTTCCGGATGACTTACCACTGGATGTTAAGAAGAAGATTCTACGTAACTGTAACGAGTTTTGGAGACATTGGAAAATTCGATTGGTGAGAGAACTTCCTCTATAATACATGTTCATTTATAAACGATTGATTTAGCATGAATTTTAATTATAACGTGTATTTTTGGTCATATCAGAATAAGGCTTACTTGGAGAATCCAAAGGAAGGTGCACCCCCACCATGGGATGTACAGAACATCTCGAAGGAAGAATTTGAGGCAATGCAAGAGTATCATTCCAGCGAGAAGTTTAAGGTATGAAAATGAGTATCTTTCGCGTTTACTTAATTGCTTAGTTTTTTTTTTGTTTATACTAACAAGTCTTTTGAATCTGCTACTAGAAAATGAGTATGCAAGGCCGTCAAAATGCCGCAAAAAGGGACATGCCCCACAGACTGGGATCAGGCGGTTATATAAGTGCTGAATCTAGATGGAAAGAAGGAGAAAAGGTACATGGTGCGTCATCGGTTATTACCAAGGATATGGATGACAGGACGTACAGTTGGAGTAGAGCACGTGCAGTAACGGATGAAGCTACCGGTGAACTTGTTGTAAAAAATCCTAGGGCTGCCGAGGTGGTCGACAAAGCAGTAAGTGTAACAACTCAAATAACTTTATTTTGTGAATTCAATGAGTTCAATTTTGTTTAACTTTAAATTTTTTTGTGATAGGTTGCTCTAGTTAAGTCAGGGGAAGTTCAACCGGTTCGTCAAAATGATATCTTGACTTCTGCGATCGGTACACCAGAGCATTCTGGACGGTTGAGAGGATATCCGGTGTTCTCAGGCGTGAAGCAGGTGTACGGTAGTGGTACAAAAAAATCAAACAAGGGGTTTAGCAAAGAGGAGGTTGATCGGATGGTGCAAGAGGAAGTGAAAAGACGAATGGATGAGGAATTCAAGGCCCGAATGGATGAGGAATGGAACAGGCGAATGCAACAGTTCTCGCAAGTCCAAACACCGCAGACCTACGATCCAATTTTTCAACAAGCCATGATTATGCTATCACAGGGTAGCAACAATCAACCGCATCCGATTCCTCAATCTACTTATCAGGTTCTTAATTACACCTAGCTTATGATAAATATTAATTGCTTTTGCCCTCATATAGTATTTAGGGTTTCTAATTCGTTAATACAGGGGCCTGTCGAAGCCTTGCTGCTCCTACCAGGGATATCTGGGACGCCTGTGTATGTAGCTAGAGCTATGGTGTTTGCACAGGTTTCTGAGATAGTCCATGGACAACCAGTTGGCATAGGGGAGGTGAAGGTACAAATCTTAGAAGTTTTCGATAGTGCCAGACACGTGATAGTACCTTTTCCACCTCCTAACGCAGATGATCAGCTTGGTGTTCTCCAAGGTTCATTTCTAAGATGGCCGGGTCATCTTGTAGATTATGACTTGACAAAATTGGTAAATCTTGATTTCAATTATAAATTTTCCAAAGTTCTAATTATTATATATACTGCTATATTAAAAAATGAGAAATATATCGTTTTGATGACTAATGTGGATTTTATAGGAGCAAGTGAGGAAAATGACGAAACAAACTCCACATATTCCTCCGCAAGATAAGGGAAAGGAGACGGCGCAAGAGGGTGATGAAGATGAAGAGAAGAGTGTGGATCAGTTTTTTGCGGAGGAGGACATTCAATTGCACGATCCGTTCGTCCCTGATGAGAAGTTGGCACAGATTGGGCCTCACGCAAAAAGAATGCACGACTATATGAGGATGTTCGACAAATCAGTGACTGAATTCGCCGATATTCCTGCTGATTTCGAATTTCAAGATGTCAAGACCTTCATCCTCGAATTTAAAGACATCCGCCATGTCTTCAGTAGGAATGAACTCTTCGTTCAAGTGATTAAACTTTGGATCTTGTAAGTACTTTCCTAACTTTACAACAATTGATCATTGGTTATATGATATGTCTAATAAATTAAAACCCTAAACCCTAAACCCTAAACATTGTACATATAACATTTAGGCGGTGCAGGCAATATTGTGCTAATACTTTGATGAAGAAGTGGATATTTTGGGATCCGGAAAGATGCTCGGGTCGGGATGTACTGCAAGATGAGCTCGGAACTGTACGATACATAGCGAATCTTCTGAAGAAGTATGCTAAAAGGGATCCCTACCATGTTTTAGTGCATCATAATCGGTTAGTTATAAAATCTCTAATTCTGACTTTATCTTTTATTATGAATCTACTGTTTAATGTTAATTTCACCAACAAAGAGATAATATGTATGTAATTACAGGTCGCATTTTGTGATTATTATCGCAAAACTCTCGACACGAAAGATGTGGATAGTAGATTCACTCCAATCGAACGAAGGCTACCAATCTCCAATTCTACGAAATTACGATCAGTAAGTTTAGACTTAACATATATATATATATATATATATAATGCGTGTATGCATTGTTTAGTTATACTAATATCTAAAAATGAATTTTCATAATTTTATATTTAATTTTGCAGAGCTCTGTCAAGATTGGTCCAAGTTCCCAAGTTTGAAGTTCAAATGATTCCCGTACATAGTTCAATACTAATATATGTAGTTTCAACAATTTCGTAATTTATTTAATTTAAACTAAATAGTATTATTTTATGTTCTTGTAGAGTCCACGACAACCAAACAATACAGATTGCGGCTTTTATGCGATGACTTCGCTACGCAAGATCCTTGATCACTGCACGCTACATCCGGACCTACCATCGGTATGGATTAAGTTTAATTAACCTTAATGTATATATATGAAAATGTTTTAAGGTTTATAATTTAGAGTTTAATGTATATTATATTGTGGAGTTTAGAGTTCATAGGTTACTAACTATATGAAATGTCAATAAAATGCAGTTTTTGCAACCTGTGGGGAAGCGTTATAGCGAGGACAAGATTAATTTTACTGTAAATGAGTGGTTCGGCTTTTTACTTGGACATTTAGGTGCTAATAATTGATGACTACAAAATTTGTGATATTAATATATTAGATGTTATGATAAATGTTAATTTGCATGTGATTTGATAATTATTATTGTGTGTATGATGCATGTGATATGTAAATTGCTGGTACATATCGGTATTCTTAATTGATGGCTAGCAAAAATGGCGCTAGCCCCAGAAACAAAATTATTTTTTTTATATTGATTATTATTAGTACCGGTTTTTAATAATAAACCGGTACTGAAGAGAAATTTAGTACCGGTTTTTAGACTAAAAACCGGTACTAATGATACCAAAAATTTTTTATTTTTAAAATAAAACAGTTTGCTAACATTAGTACCGGTTTTTATTTAAAAACCGGTACTAAAGGTATTATTTTTAGTACCGGTTTTTATTTAAAAACCGGTACTAATGTTACCCGCTGGTTTCCCCCGCAAATTGGGCCCTGTCTTCAGTACCGCCTATTTAGTACCGGTTTTTAAATATCTTTAGCACCCCTATTATTAGTACCACTGCAAAATCGGTACTAAAGATTTATAATAAACCGGTACTAAAAAAATAATATGGCGTAGTGCTATGTTTGGAAGTTCATGGAATAAGAACAAGAACAAAGCTTGTTCTTGTTCCATATTTTTGTTGGAACAAGAACAATGTGTTATTCTAATGCCATCTATAACCAGTGGCGATAGTATTCTAATGCCACCTTGGCAGTAATTATTGTACCCACGACAACAGCAGCTGGAATAAAAGAAAAAAATAAATTGCAAATTGAAAGAACAACATTGGTTTTCATTAAAGCTGTCTAAACTTAGGGAATTGCTCAGGCAACGTCCATCTTGCTCAGTCACTCCTCCAATTTTTTTAAAATGACCAAAATATCTTAGTCTACAACGCTAAAGTCTGAAAAATAGAGAAGGGAGAGAAGGGTATTTTCGTTCAACTGGGAGTGATTGAGCAAGAAAGGCGTGCGCTGAGCAATCCCCTCATGCGGTGTTTATCATTAAATAAATAGTATGATTTTCAATTTTTGGTTTTGGAGGTGGTTTTAGGATGTTTGGTTCAGACTTCAGACTATAGTCCGAAATTATTTAATATAAAAATTCAGACACCAAAAAATTTAATAGAAAGAATTATTTTTTTTTTAATAAGAAGAAAGTTCCAACGCGTTTATAAACCGCGCCTCTCTCTCTCCTCTCGAACGCGTTTTATAAACGCGTTACAAGCCTTAAAACGCGTTTATAAAACGCGCTAAAGGCTGCAGTGATTGCGGCGAAAGTTTCTGACTTTGCGCGTTATTTTCTGATTTTACGCGTTTATAAAAGGCGTAAGAAGTCTTCTTACCCTTTTATAAAACGCGTTCGAGAGATCTAATTTCCATATAAATACCCAACCTTCTGTCGTCCAAAATCAAAAAAAAAGGAAAAAATCTGAAAAAAGGAAAAAATGAGAGGAAAACAAGTGTTAGATGGTGAAATGCAAAATAATATTAGTTGGTGCGAAACTAATAGCCATAAGGGTTGTATGCGGCACACTTATTCACTGATACAGAGTCGCACACAATCCTTATGGCTATTAATATTCCACCAACTTTAAAATAAAAACTTTCCCGTGGAATCTGTTATTACGTGTAGAGGACGGTTTGTTGGGCTGGGTCTACGAGCCATAACACCGCAGCCGACATCCTTGGATGAGAATCTGCATACATGCAGTCATCTTCATCCAAGTCTCAGAAAAAGAGGGGGTCAATATGACAATCAGTCGCCCAACTCTTCTCTATTAGTTGCGGTGATGTTTTCTCTTCCCACCCTTAGCAATGGATCCTCTACAATTTTTTTTAATGTGGTTCAAAATTTTAATATCATGTATTTTGTAATTTTTTTTGTTGTGTATTGTGTGGTTCAAAATTTTAATAAATTGTAATTTTTAATTTGTATTGTGTTTTTTATTATAATGTTCATTGAGTTGTAATGTCTAATATAATTTAAATAAATATTAAGTCTCATAATATTAATATTTCGAATTTCACAAAAAAAATGAAAATGGATAAAATAAAAACTAAAATAAATTAGATAATAAAACTTACAACACATATACTACACGAATTAATACATATACTAAAACACGAATTAATACATATACTAAAACATAAAAGAAAACAGATAATAATAGAACACACAATAATAAAAACATCTAATTATAGAAAACCTAATAATCAGTCCAAATGATATATGTCATTTCCATTTAACGGGTGATTTTCAAATCCAGGAGGACATGCCTGTTGCAAACGCAACCAAACGATTCCATCTCCACGTCGGACATGATATCCTACATCCCTCTTAAAACGCGTTTATAAAACGCGTTCGAAGGCTTCCAACGCGTTTTATAAACGCGTACGAAGGTGGTGTCCACTTTTTGAGCAGCGTGATACTGTGTTTGAACAGCTTTTTATAGCGCGTTTTTTGAGCAGACCCCTATTCTAGCGCGTTTTATAAACGGCTAAATAATTGCCTATATATATCTCAATTCGTTCTCCTATTTCGTATCACAAAATCACAAACAAAAGACGCGTAAAATCAGAAATTTGAGAAATGGAGAAGGATCAAAACAATAATAAGATGGGGGATGAAACATCCAAGGTGGGGGAGGGAACACCTAATGTGGTAGGAAAAAGGATCCCATTATACGGCCCTCCGAAGAGAAGGGCCGTCTCGGCTGTACGTCGTTTCCCTTCAGGCTGTGGCAGGAGCCCTGATTTTAGTATGAGGGTTAAAATAGATGAGAGTTCTAGTGAGAATAAGGAGGAGGAGAAGAATAAAGAGGTTAAGGAAGTGGAGAAAAATTAGAGTTTAATTGTGCTAGAATAATGGAATTTATCTATTTTATTTTCTATGAAATTTAATTTGTAATATGAACTTCATATCTAGAATTTATGTTATTGTATGAATTTATATTTTATCTATGTTTTAATTAATTATCTAAATTATTGTGTATGAATTTATGTTTTATCTATGTTTTAATATTCATAACTAATTAATATAAAAATTAAAAAATATTTCTATTACAATATTCAGAACCCATTAATATAAAAATTAATAATCATTTCCATTACAATAACTCTCATTAATATGAAAACAACGATTTAAATTAATAATAATTTTCATTACAATAATTCTCATTAATATGAAAACAAGGATTTGCCGAGACTCATGGACAGTTGCCCAATTCTGCAAGAACCTTCGACAGTCGTCGAGTTGTTCCCTAATTGGGTCGGCAGAACTCTACCGCCCATTATCCATGATCGTAGGCAGCAGAGTGTTGGTCTACCTCAGATGATGATGAAGTGAGCGAGCTGTCCATCTAGGCCGACCTTCGTACATAATAACAGATTCCACCGAAAAATCGCTTATTATAATTTTGCATTGATTAACATTGAGAGGTGAGAATGAGAGAGATGAGAATGACATTCAGAGGTGAGAATGAGAGATGTGAGATGATATTTGCGGCTTGGGTTCGGTTTATAAACTGAAATGATGAAAGAAAAAGACAAGAAAGTAGGGCTTGAACCCGTTCTTAAAACGGGTACAAAGCCTTTTAACGCGTTTTATAAAAGGGTAAAGCCTTTTAGCGCGTTTTATAAAAGGGTAAAACCTTTTAACGCGTTTTATAAAAGGGTAGAAAGCCTTTGAACGCGTTTTATAATAGGGTAAAGCCTTTTAACGCGTTTTATAAAAGGGTAGAAAGCCTTTTAGCGCGTGACTCAGTCTTTACATGAAGGGATTGTGGATAAAATATATGAATGCATTCCCCATCAAAATCGGCACCAAATGGAGAGAGCAGATTAACGGATTGATCTTCACAGTATAGTCGGATGAACTAATGAGTACAAGGCCTTTTAGCGCGTTTTATAAAAGGGTACAAAGCCTTTTAGCGCTACGAGTTAATTAACTGCTTCTGAACGCTAAACAGTTAATTGAATGATGAGGGTCCCATTATATGAGTTAATTAACTGCTTCTCAACGCTAAACAGTTCAAGTGCCTCACTCTTTGCATGAAGGTCGGTCGGATGAACAAATGAGTACAAAGCCTTTTAGGATTAGGGCTTTTTGTAGATAACAAGAATGCCTGTCTGTCAATGCTCTTCTTGACGGATCGAAGGATTTCCTTCGGCACAATAAAATCCCTCAAGCTAACACTAAACCTTTCACAACATTATACTATACGAGTTAATTATAATACATAAAATAATAATACATAAAATAATAATACAGAAAATAATACTAAATTAAAACTAAAATTAGAATGCATAAAAATTATAATACATAATTTCGAAATTCAAACTAAAAATGCCAATACATAAAATAATAGTATATTCTCTTACAATACATTCCATTACAATATATAAAATTACGACAACACTTAATTTTTATTTTTTTCATTTTTTCTTCCTACCGAAAGACAGTACATTGCGAAATTTCCCCCAAACAATCCTTTTCGTCCTCTCTCCCCTGATGTATTGCCTTGATCTGTTGAGCTGGTTGGAAATTTCCAGATGCGATATCTCTTACCCCTGATCTAGCCGACTCACTTCTCATATTTCCAGATGCGATATCTCTTACCCGTGGATCAATGCTTATAGAATTTCTCTGTGGTTGTACAGATCCTTGGTCCTCCCTATTATTGTTGCTTCGTGGATCAACATGCAATGACATTCGTCCTGGTTAAATGGGTGTTTGACGAGTCCGAACCGTACGTTCAGTACTCGCTGCCCTTCTTGGACTGTTGGCCCTTGTTGGTGGTCTACTGGTGTATCGACCGGATTGCAATGCGTCCATCGGATATGGCGGTTGAGGTGCTGCTTGTCGCGGTTGACTGGTTGAAAATTCACCTTGATTTTTCTTTTTTGTTTTTCTTGTGGAACCTCCACCTTTCCTTCCTTCCATCCTATCCATCCACATCTCTGCACGAATGATTTTGCGCCTTTCTCGATTGACCAAACTCTTGTCGGGGACAATTATCGGACCTGTATAAACTGGCAACTCTTCCTCATCTTTGTAACAATGAAACCGACCTGCTGACCAAATCATGTGCTGGTTTTGCATGCTATAGTGACCATCCACAAATTGATTTACATTGTAATTTGTCTCCCTGCAAACAGCAATGACATGTGCGCAAGGGATACCTGTTAATTGTGGTTTTTGGCACTCACATGTGGTTCGAGTGAAGGGCAATTGCACATCGGTTTGCTCCATGTCGGGTGGAATTTGAACTGTGTAATGGGAATAATCGTAGCCTACACCATCACGGTACTACTCGCGAACTTTCACGCGAAATTCTCCAAGGTCCAATCTTAACATGAATGTGCTCATAAACTCCTCTGAGATTGCAACAAAAAGATGAAGTTAGTTCAAAATGGATTAAAATGAATGAATGAATTGAATTCTTTTTCTTTAAGTACTTACGTGATTTTTCATCATGCTTAATCAATTTATTCTTTACTCCTTCCGGCCATCTTTCTCCTAAACTCAACCTTTGAAGTGCTTCTTGTGTTCGCTTGTTCATCCAGTTGGCACATTTATACCACGTGCCTTCTATAAGTGTTGTCACTGGTAATCTTCTCTCTATTCTAAACACATTATTCAGACTCTCCGATCCATTACTTGTCATTATACCCCACCGATGCCCCTTGTCAAAACTCTGAGCCCATTTATATAGTTTTGGCCGCTCGTTGTTGTCATTTTCATTAATTTTACCACAATTTCTTAGGTACTGATAAGCTCTCAGGTTGTTTTCCTTCAGTACTCCCCAATTCTCTCTAAAACGTCTAGGGTTTTTCTTGTTAGCAAGTCTACATTTGAAAAAGTTTTTCAAATCAGCATCTTGTGACCCGCCAGCCTCCTTCCATAAGTTTTCCGCAACATGCTGCATGCAGAACCGATGAATCGCTACTGCATGCGCACCTTGTGCCTTCCAACCGTAATCTACAGATGCAAATACCGCTTTTATTGCCTTATGACGGTCAGATATGACACAGTATCTAGTGTTCCGCCCTAAAACTTCCCATCTAACCCAAGACATAAACCATCCCCAAGTATCCTTATCTTCTTTTTCGCCCAATTCGAATGCAACCGGAATTAATCGATTTTCTGGATCATAACCACACACTGAGAACAATCTACCTTTGTATCGGCCCGATAAAAAACTAGCATCAATTGAGATAACATGTCTGGCATATTTCATCGCTTCTATGCACGGACCAAAAGTCCAGGCTGCCATCTTGAAGACGCCAACGTTAGGATCGTCTGTAGGTCAAGAAACTATTGTGTATTTCGTTCCTGGGGTCGTCGCCTTCATTGACTCCAGAAGGCGTGGAAGTTTATTGTAGGCCCCTTCCCAAGACCCAAACAATTGCTCCAACGCTCGCTCCCTCCCACGCCATAGTTTATTATAAGTCGGTTCAATACGTGGATATCTAGCCCTTATGAGGCTTCCTATGTCATGGACACTTTTTCCTAAATTTTTTTTCAATTCATCCCTAACGTGTTCGGCAATGAGACTAGATGTAAGGTTTGCGTGACCTTTTTGGCCCGAGGGTCTCGAACAAATATGCTCATTTGGATTGGTGGAGATCTTCCAATTTGTATTATAACTCTCACGTCTACCATACAATCGCCACTTACAATTCGGTTTTTGCACGCAAACCATTACAATTTTTTGTTTATTGCTAGTTTTCGTTCGAACTTCTTGATTTGTTTTGCATGAAACATCACAGACAGCTAGAATTAGTTGTTTTTTGGAACCGAATCTTTTATCAGGAGCAAGTTCGCCTTGTGGCCCTAAACTACGCTCCGGCATACCAGCATACTCAAACATGGAAATATCACACAATTCACTTACAGGATGGTGCAAGTCCGTCCTTCCTGAAACGTATGGCTGGTCGCAGTTTGCATAAAAAGGCACTTCTCTCTCGAAGAAGTCCTCCACATCGGTATATTCTTCTCCGGTAGGAAAGTCGGAGTAAGTCGCCGGACCCTCATCTTCATCACCATCGGCAACCTCGACTTCATCTCCTGATGTGTTATTGTCTTGCGTAGGAACGGACTGTTCGCCAGTGTATTGGTAAGGGGTGGATTGCTGGCCACACATAAGGTTTAAGGAAGTGTTTGGCTCACTGCTACCGGGCTCGTCAAGGGTTGTTAGGTTCAGATCTGGTCCCGTGCCATATACGGGGATAAAATCAACATGCAACTCAATAATCGGTAACCCTCTCGTCTCGAATGTCTCGTGGTAAAAAAGGCGCCATTGATCTTCAGAATTTACAGGAAGAAATAGCGATTCATATCTCCCATTTACAATTTCGTTGTAACGACCATGGATATTCAAAGTGTACTGGGTTTCTAAAATCTGTACCCTGCTGTATAATTCATTTCGAATATCAGCAAATGTGGTATGCATACTACAACCGATGTGGAAGTAAGAAGCACCAAAAGTTGGACATTGGTTGACATATATTGTAATTGTAGACATTTTTGGATTTGATTAATAGGTTTTTAAATTGTAAGAGATAATCTGTTGTGGACGATTTCAATTCTGCAAGAATGTATAGTCTTATATAACTTCAAATAACGCGGTTATAAATTCACAAACTTATAGACAGAAATGACTAAAGTTCGATCGAAATGACTGAAGTTTGATCGAAGTGACAGAAGTTGGAATATTGCCCTCCCAGCGCGTTTTATAAACGGGTAAGAAGCCTTCTTACCCGTTTTATAAACGCGTTAATTGCGTTTTAACTATTCCGAAAGTTCAGCCTTCTAACGCGTTTTATAAACGCGTTTTAAGGCTTGTAACGCGTTTATAAAATGCGTTCGAGAGGAGAGAGAGAGGCGCGGTTTATAAACGCGTTGGAACTTTCTTCTTATTAAAAAAAATAAATAATTCTTTCTATTAAATTTTTTGGTGTCTGAATTTTTATATTAAATAATTTCGGGACTATAGTAAAGCGCTAAAACCAAAAAGGGGTATGAACAGCATCAGCAATAGACGACTTGTGTTGTGTCAGTGATATGAACGGATTCACAATCCTTTGGCCTTCTGGAGACAAACAAAACTTGTGCATAACAAATGGTGTATGGACCTATACTGATATAGTCAGATTGAGCCTTGAGGAGGCAATTTTGCTAACCGACCCTCAAAAAAATGCAATGTAAAAACCTATATACGTACCCATCTTGTAGAAACGGGGCGTCGTTCGACAAAAGCCGGAGAACTTGCCGTTCGAATAGGTCAGTTCTGCCTCAAAATCGATCTTGCTTGGATCTGAAGGCTCACAACCATCGACCAGACGAATCAGACGACCGCGCTTCAAACCGTTTTTATCCATCTAAGAAGTGGAAGGCCGAAAGCGAAGACGAGAAAAAGACCCGTGGGGGAAGGAGAAGGAGATGCCGACTCTTTGCCGATTTTTTTCGATATAAACAATTTTATAATAGAAAATTTAAAATTAGAACTACGAATTACTATTTTTGAATAGAACCATATACAGGGGCTTGTAAAAGCACCAGCATCCTCAGCAGTCAAAAAAAGAACTGCTCCAAGCAGTCTTTTTATTTTATTTTATTTTTTTAAATTTTAAAATTCAAATGGAGAATCCAAACCGTTGATCTTGTTAAGTTTTATCGGCGATGCATTTTCATATAAGTTTTATAAAATTTGAAGTTGATTTGATACTTGATTAAGTGACCAAATTATGAACGTATTATAATTAATCAAACCAGGTTCGTTCATTTATTGACCACTTAATCAAGTATCAAATCAACTTCAAATTTTATAAAACTTATATGAAAATGCATCGCCAATAAAACTTAACAAGATCAACGGTTTAAATTTTCCATTTGAGTTTTAAAATTTAAAAAAATTAAGAAAAATGAAAAGGACTGCTTGGAGCAGTTCTTTTTTTGACTGCCGAGGATGCGATTGCGCTTGTAAAACCCGCTATTCCCTCTCTGATTCATTAGTTAGCCAATGAATATAATCTCATGAGACCTTTTTATTGCTATGCTCATTGGATTTGGCTGTTCCAAACGGCCAAACTCTTTTTTTTTTATATTTTAACATTTTAAAATTTAAATGTTGAATTCAAACCATTGATCTTGTTCTATTTTATGGACGATGCATTTTCATATAAATTTTATAAAATTTCAAGTCGTGTTCCACCAGTGTCCTATCAATGTGCTAGTCTGGAGCGAGAAAGAGAAAAAAACTTTTACAACCTTTAGTTTACACAACTCCTTATCAAGTGTTCTATCAAATCCCCAGCTTTTAGTGGGAAAGAGAGGAATCTCTTATTAGAGGATAACACTGGGAATTGCTTTATGCACAATCTCAATTTGGAGATTCACTTCTTTGTGGGTGAAAATCAATGTTTTGAAAACCAAACCGGTAGAACTATCGGGTCGATGGTCTAACCGGTTCAATCGGTCGAAAGTTGAATCGGTTATAAAAATCGGATAATATAATTTATATAAATAATTTCATAAGTTGAAACACAAAATCCTATATAGCCTGGTGGATAGAGCATGTGGTTGTTACCTTGCAAAACCCAGGTTCGATTCTTGGTTTGTTCCCGATAACACTTTGCTTTGCTTCGTCATCATAGTTTGGACTGGGGCACCCATATCAGATAGCACGGTATCGTCTCAAATGCACAGAGTACACTTACCAGTGAAATGAGGAGTAAAGAGGGACATAGGGAAGCAGTCTCCTCTCGTTGTGGTTCAATTGATACACAAAAATTTAAGAAGATTCTCTCTCCATTTTACTAAAAAGCACAAATTAATACAAACTAGAAGGGCTAGGGCTAATCCAGCTTTCGCCCTACGCTACTATATGATGGCAGATTATGGGTGGTAATAGGATTTTAAGAACAAGAGACAGAAAATTCAGAGATAAACTCAGATTTTATTAACTATGGAGAAATTACAAGTTGTCCCCTGCGCTACTACTCATCCCCATTAAATAACTAATAACTTGTGTCCTGAAATAACAACCTTTATTTGAGTACTTTCCTAAACAATGATCTATTATTTTACCCACCATCCTATAATAGAAATTCTACTTCTAAATCTATTGAGAATACAACTTTATTTCTGGAATATTATGACTACTATAATTAGATGATTCTTTTTTTAAAAAAATAAACATAGCCTAATTATGGTCATCTATTGTAGCTCTATCACCCTTGTTCCTATTCAAACTGATCATCTTTTTGAGTTTGTCAAATTCATGTCAATTTTTCAAAATTTATCAAAAATTCTTCGAGTTTTTAGTTACGCACATTCAGAATTGATTTCAATCATATACCAAGTTCTAATTAACTATTTCTAAACTTATCTAAATGCTGAATTACCATGCAATTGATACAAACTTAGGTTTCAACCTATCTGTACAGAGTGAGCGGGTCGACTAAGATTTGAGCTGACCACTTGAAATTTAAACTGTCCGCTCAAACTGTCCAGTAGTTTGAAAATCACGAGTTATTGAAAGTCGAGCAATCCAACTCTGATCTGAGCAGTCCACTTGAGCTTAAACTGACAGTTAACTCACCTTCTCTTTACAATTTCTTTCTTCAAGCTTTTTGCTCTTCTCTTGCCACCAAATATTTCTAAACTAGATTGTTAAATCAAACACCAACGAAACAACACTATTTCCACTTCTTTCAGAAGGATTCTATTAGACCTAAAAAAGAATACAACAAATCAAAGGTTCTCAGCCAAACAGGGGAAAATGAAATCATGAGCACAGAAACATAAGCACCGGCCTTAACAATCTAGCACAACGTTCCTCATGGCGAATTCTATGCACATTAGCTTGGAAGTGATGTTACTGGCAAGTCGGTGTGAAAGGCACCATTTGATAGCTCGTGACTTTCCAAAGGAGTACCTCTCTTTGATCGGTCCAGTGACGTTGCCTGGTAAATACCTACAAAGAAAGCAATAAAAAAATAATAATAAATTGAAATTTACTAGCAATAGCTTTCACATTTGAAATTATTAGCACAAAATTGTGCTAGCCTACAATATTTGTACCAAAAAACAAAACTCAGTACTGATCTTGCCAGATTCAGAACTTCATGCCAATGAGCTTTGAAACAACACAATTTTTAAAACCTTTAGTTATGAAAAACACAATTAAAAAAGAATAGATCCATACCAAACCCTAAGATTGCAGTGCAAAGAAGAAATCCCAACACAGAAAAATTAAAGCCATAGAGAGTTTCCATCAAGATAATGCAACATGCTGTAGCCATGAGATGCCTCGGAGAAGAGAAAACTATATGCAACCTGCACCAAAATTTTTTGAAACTTACATAATTTATAAAACCATTAATTTTTACTAAAATGATTTTACATATCTTGAAGGGCAAAATTGTCAATAAAGAACAAAAAAAATGAGACCTTTCTTCAGCAAGATTATCCACGTAGAAAGCAAAAACAATTCCAAACAAAATTGTGCTCATGTATGCCCAGCTAGGGAATTGAAACTTGACAATGCTATCAGATGTTGAGCCCTATTGAAAATCAGGAACATATCAAATTAAATACTTTTATTTTCTTGAAGGTGATCAAATTAAATACTTTGGTAACATAGGAATATTATAAAAGAAGAAAAGAAAAGATCCAAATTGCACACTAACTCATACTCACTAAGATAGTATCCCACATAGCAACAGGGAAAAGAAAGCATGTAGCTGATGCAACTGTTATAGCATGAAGTCTCCTTTTTAGCTGATTCTGTTAAAAAAAAAAAAAAATTCTGTAAGTCTTCGCCGTATTTGCATTAGCACCCAAGGTATCTCCTGCTGCATATTAGATAAAGCTTCCTTCTTTGAAGTTGTTTATTTTTTTTTTTATGACCATTCTTATATTGAATGGATGACAAACCAATCACAATGCATATACATTATCACTGGCTGTTACCTTGTGCGAATACATAGACACTAGATCCTGAATAAAATGAATAAGCACAAATATTTGAAATTTACTCTCAGCATTTGTTCCATATCATTGTTAGATCAGACATTGAAAGTCCTTTGTAACATGCATAACTGAAATTGCATTGTTACACAGAGAAAGTAAGGAAAAAACAATTAAATATAAAAAAAAGCACAAGGATACCTTGAGAGAAATACGGCGAGCTATAACTCTCCGGAGAGCAGATAAAATACCAGCTGTCAATGGTACTACCATATCTTTCATCCCTACTGCCGCCTTTACAGGTACCTCTTCTTCTGCACCAGAGCTATCTATTTTTCATAGTCACGGTTCTTCATTTCTATTTGTAAAACTTGCTATCATATATATATATGAGATTTACTGAGAGGCATTGGAAGGAACAGCAAATAGAATGTACTTTTATAAAAGAAACAGCATGTCCATTGCAATCAAGAAACATCCTTATAGCTTCTTAAATCAGGGTTAAATCCAATTGAAATTCAAAATATTGCCTAAGAAGATGAGGAACTTATTATGTTTTTTTTTTCATTAAGCAACATGCATGATGTACTGTTATAGGGGTTAATTATGTCACTGACAGTATTCTTAAACCTTTTTATGACTAAATGCAAAAGGGAAACTAACTATGAGGGCTATTTAAATTTCCTAATATACGTCAGCTTCTTTCACTCATACTAGGAGTCAGCACTTCTGCTATTCACAAATGTATATAGGTATTTTGTGCACATTCAGAAAATAATTAGATTATCCTCAAAATTATAAAGGATACAAAAGGGGAAAAAGGTACGTGTAGCCCAGCCATTTGACAAAAGGTAATATGATAACAGCATTGCCGCAAGACCACCAACCTATCGAATATAGTAAAAGGAAAAAGATTCAATTTGGATGCTGAAATTAACAGCAGCAAAACTAAAACTTACATTACAGAATAGCACTTAAATTCTCACTCTTCCTGTATGGTCCCATCAAACGGTTGTGCAATTGTATTAGCTACTCAATCATATGTACAAGTGAGTGTATGTCCCTGTCTGGTTGTATGTAATTGTATGTATCTGTGGGGTCTGTGTGTGTTTGTATGCCCATGATGGCATTCCTGTGAATGGAAATATCTATGAGTGTGGATGCATGTGCCCATACACTTATGTGTGTAGGTGCACATAACTTTATGTTTGCATGTCTGCACATTGTAAAATCTACAATAACTGCACAAACCCCATCCCCAGCTATGCATCAATAAAACAACTCACACAACAAACCAACAAACAGGTCTGTTATGTAACCTAATCTTTTATTCATGTTTCTAATTTGAAGAAAATAACAATAACAAAATATTTTACGGAAATAAACAGTGAATTGCAAAACAAGAATCTGATATTGCTTACCTTCTTGAAAAGATTTACATTCCTTCCATATAAAGCTGCTGATAGAACTCCAAGCACCGCACCAGCATATTCCCCCAATAGAGCCCTATTTTTTCGCAATTTTAACACACGAAATATATATATACATATCAGATAGACACTTGAAAAACTGCACATAAGATAAGATCATGACTCATGAAAAAGTTTTTCAAAGAGACACCCAGCTCCCATTAGGAGTTTATAAAGCATAAGTGTGGTTTCCATTTGTATGGTACATTATTTTCTGGGATAATTTCCTGTGTATGCCAGAAAAACTTCACAAATATCGTGTATCTAAAATGGTAAATATCCTTTATTCTAGGAGTACCCAAATTTGATGGTGGAAATAGAGACTTTAACCTATTCTATATGTTGCTAAAAATACTTTACTAAGCCAGTCAATAGCAGTCTAACTTGCTTCTGATCAGGTCCATCAATGGACTGAACGGGAATATCTAGACTGCCTAATATGGAGCTCAACAGGACCCTCTAGGAATCATCTACTCTGGAGAACAATGTCAAGCATTTAATTCAGGAATTTCTTTCTGATGTCCCTAATGGTTATAGCTATTATTTCTTCTCATGGCAAATGCCTTACATTGTTTTACACTAAGCTACACCTGATTATTCCATGAGAACTGCCTCTACTATTGTACGTAACAACTAGCAAGGAGAGATCTACTCATCAGTCATCAGGCGCAGGGACACCAAATAAGGATCATGATCTTCTAAGTTTGTGAATATTGGAAAATACCAATTTTTACAAAATTGAGCCTGGTACCATTTGCTAACAAGCCAAATATTGTGGTCTCGAAAGAGTGTCCGCCTCCATGTATTTTTTTTTTTTATTGAAATAAGTGAGTCTAAAAGACTCACCACTGTCCATTGCGAAAAGAAAATCAGTATTACAAGGTTAAACAAAAAAAAACGAAAAATTCGCTGAAGCTAGTTCTTCAGGTTTTATAAACAAAACGCCCCTTCCATGTAATTACAAGTTTCTAAGTGAAATTATTGAAAACATCACTATTACAATACGATAAATGCCATCAGATGGACAATGTAAAAAGTGCAAGCATACTTACAAAAGTGGTCCGCAAGCCAAAAGCCCTTTGCCCCATAGAACATAGTATAAAGCCATGATACCTCCATTTACTACTGTAGGCACTACCTACAAAGAAAATGTACCCTCAATTTCTATCTTCTATTTGGTACAGAAATAAATAAATAAATAAACAATATCTCATGCAGTAGAGAGTTAAAATGATATGCAGTTACAATGAAATCCCTTCTATTATCAAATATATGAAGCAACCTTCCTGCAATAACACTGACAAATGATGTGTATTTAATCTTATCAGCCAAGACCACAACTGATATATGGGTATGCCACTTGTTGGTTTCAATGACTTATGGTTTCAGCAACTTATGGTGAACTGTTATCAATTAAAACCTAGGTAAGCATAGAAAATTAACAAAAAGGTCAACAAAATTGGAGTCGGAGGAAGGTTTAATGGCATATTGACCAGTAAGTCGGTCACCATCCCTGAACAGTGCCATTCCAAATCAGTACCAAGTAATAAAGAGTTAGATGAAAGCCTGAGGTTTCTGTCATAACATCAAGAAAATGTGGATTCTGTGCCAAAAAGGGCGAAAAGTAAGGTAGTATAACCTGAGAATTGGGCAGTGCACGACCTTTCCAAGGCTTCTGTAGGACGAGAAATATTATGGTGGCAGGTACCAAGCATGTGAAAATAAAGGCCACTATGGATTCCTCTTGACTTGAGACATACAGGTATAAAGAATAGACAGACCATATTCTCATGGAATTCCCTAATACGTGTATTACTTGCAAAGGAGCTGGCCTGAAAAGAAATTTTGAGAAATAAAATGATCAGGCATTTACTACTAAGCCACATTTGGTTTGTGCCAGAATTCGATCCAATCTCACTTCTATTATGATTCTCTGAGATTAGTTTGTGTTTATTAGAGGTTTACTATCAGTACTGTACCAAGAACTGGTAATGCACAGCAGCAGTGAACCTGAATAATGAGCTAAAGTTAGGTTTTTATTGGATTTTTTTACCAAAATGATACTCAGATCATTACCAACTTAAGTAAATCAGTGCTTAAACCCTGAGAAAGAAACCTAGATCTGAGTGGCAAAATTTAGACGCTCACTGATTGTTTGTTTCAGTGACAGTGGAAAGAAAATTTGAACTACCTCTCTTACCAATCATGCTAATTAATAATTATTCAACAAACGGATGTAACTCTGTCAATTTTACTCATTCCTTGTATCGGACGCTTGAATTGCACCTCTGATCAAACTCAAATCTCGATCAAAGAGTACCTGACTGGAGAGGACCGGGCGAGACGATCGTCGGAAATTGCAGGCTTAGGCGACATCATGTTTGCTTATTTTTCTTTTTCTTTTGGCCTTCTTCTTTCGCATATTAGTTCATCTCTCTCTCTCTCTCTCTCTCTCTCTCTACGTCTTACTCTCAAGCCCTTTCTCTCGATTTCGCTTCGAACTGGGGAAACTCCGCTTATCGGATTCGGATCTCCTGCTGCGATAGGGAAGAAGAGGACGTCGGATATAACTTCAGTCGTCCGATTAATGGGTCCAACCCGTTAAATTGATACTCCGAAGATCAGTCAAGCGACAGTCCATATGAATTTTATAGATAATTTATTATTTTTTATTAAAAAAGAGTGAATTATTTTTAAACTAGACTAGGGGGCCGTTTAGATGCTTAGGAAGTTGGGGAATTTGGAGAAGTTGTAATTCCTAGGAATAAATTTATTGGGAAGTGTGTAATTTTGTGAAGAGTTTGGATTGTTTATAATAAATTTATGGTAGGAAGATGAAATTCCTCAAAATCCCACCGGGATCCAAACGGCCCCTAGAATAATTTTTGCGTACAAACATTTCAACAATCTCGATGTACATCAAGATTTTTTTTAATTATTATGTGTATATGTTGTGGTTGTATATTAAAGTGTCAATGGATATAAACGTAGTAAAATCTGAAGAAGGCATATTCATGTTTGGCAAATGCTCATTGTATAAATCAAATTTAAAGGTTAAAAAGGAGTCCCCCCCCCACCAAATAAAAAAGCACTAACATTACATTCATTCATTTAATGTAAGTATGTTATCGTTAGCATAGTTGTTTAGTCTCTAGGCACTACATTCGAAAATTTCTAAAGAGCGTGTGTTATTATCATCATTTTTTTTTTTTTTGTGTGCTATAAGTGCCCGTTGCTTCTCGCTTGGCCGTGTTGTTAGAAAGGTTGAAGTCCATTATGAATCAAGCAAAATCAAAAGGTTTTTTTTTTTTTGAGTAACCAGAAATATCAAAAGATTTGTGCATCTTTCTTTGTTTCTTATAAGGTCTTTAGCAATCTGTCCCAATCAGCATAATTGCCTCATTAGCACCTATCAATTTGATCTACGAGTTTATTTTTTTAGAGAGTGCAATTGTCGTTTTGTACAAACACACCTAAATGTTGAAGTTTAACGCAAATACCTTAGACTAATAATACATCGCGCGCGATGCAATAGCTAGTTATATTTTAATTTCATTATAATAACAATAACAATAATATTGTTAGAGATATGTCCTAGAAGCCAATTATATTATGGCTACTTCTATAGTTTATGTTATTGATAATATTTGATCATTTGTTCCTGATTTTATTATTGACAGTTTATTCAGGTTGAGGATCTGAATTGTGGATCACTGTAGTTCATTTATGATTAAATAACAATAATAAATCGAAACTGTCCATAGTCTTGATAATTAGCAAGGGACATTAATTATCAGAGAAGACTAGTATACAAGTTAAGTGATGATTAAGTTCTACAAATCATAAGTAAGGAGTTACTAACTTAATTATATATATATATATATATATATATATATGTTACTGGAACATAGTACATGACATGACCCAATGAAATAAATATATGGATTGTGTTACGTGTCATTATTTATTTCATAAGTGTTTGATTCTGAGTTTGAGATGGTTCAGTTTTTCCACACGAGGATAGGTTCTATAAACATCGTCTAACGCTGATTCCTGATAAAGGCTGCTATACGGACTTTATTTATGTTCTCTTGACTTGTGCGGGGAGAAACTGTGAAGGATGTGTGTTTTGAAAGTTATCTTTATTAATGATAATTGCTTATTGTTCATGATTTTGAATGTTATTATACATTCTTGTTCCTTGAGATTAATATGTTATATCTTTAGAAGTGTTCAAGAAGATGCTCGTGGTCTTGAACCATAGAACTCTTAAGATGAAAATATATAATCCTAAATGTATTTACAATCGTGGTAATTAAAGA
Source organism: Rhynchospora pubera (assembly GCA_028095005.1). Taxonomy (NCBI): domain Eukaryota; kingdom Viridiplantae; phylum Streptophyta; class Magnoliopsida; order Poales; family Cyperaceae; genus Rhynchospora; species Rhynchospora pubera. The sequence continues at coordinate 353,114,966 of CM051459.1, read as the reverse complement.
GGAACAATAATTACCGAGCAAGATTGTCATGTCGATTGAAAGTACATTGTAGTTCTATAAATGTTGATAAGTGACTATCATTCAATGACATGAGTATATATAAAATGAGCATGCTTTATATATATCGAATATGACCTAATCGGATGGAATATTATATGGATTGTGTTTTGTGTCATTAATATTTCCATCGTGTCTTTGAATCCAAGATATGAGATGTATAGATTTCTCACACGAGAAGCATGCAATGTAATTACTAATTAATACCATCTTTTTATTGATCTTAGTTATCTGTTGATGGAGGGAATTAGTAGTTCATTGAATGCGACTTGTGCGGGAGAAATTTATATGTCGATTATCATTGTCCCTCAGTTATTTGAGTTATGATATTACTGGGCCCCTTGGTAAAGTGGAATTATATAGCATGCAATATAACTGATGTAGTTATAATTATAATTCACTTAAGAGACCAAGAAAATAAATATAATGCAAAAATGACACGATCCTATTTTGCATATTATTCATAATTGATATCTCATATTTATACTGATATTTTGGCCAGACTTTACATCGAAATTGTGACTAAAACCGTGATATTATCTTGTTTTTCTGTTTGTTTGGCAAGATTGGATACTACCGTGGAATTGGACTTGTTTTGTAGGAATTTGGTGGATCGCACATAATCATTGCATAAAATGGTAGATTTAAGAGAATCAAATGGCTAAATGGAAGCCATAGCATTGTAGAGCTCATTGTAAGCTTTTCGGCGATCTTTGAATCACTTCAATCGGAGTCCGGATGAAGAAATTATGCTCAAAATACTATTGGTGCGCAATGCTGGCACAGGAATTCGGACCGAATTGGTATCAATTCGGACCGAATTGCGTCACAGAAAATTACAGAGAAGCTAATTCGGACCGAATTGTCTGGAATTCGGTCCGAATTGCTATACACGGAAATGTTTCTGGCTGCGTTCTGAAGGCGTTTTCTCTATTAGGAAGGCTATTTTTCCGCCCAAAATGAAGGAAAATCACGTCCCAGCTGTCCAGGAGAGGGGAGAGAAGTAATATTAGCATATTCCATCTTTGGAAGGGGCATCTTTCATTCCACTTTTGATCTTTCTCTCTCAGCCAGATCCAGATCTGGTTTGGGGACAATTCTTCTCCTCTTTTGCAACTTGGACAGAGGTGGGAGGCCGGATTAGAGCTGTTCCTTGCTGCTACAACGAGTTCCGAAGGTCTCAAGGTGTTCTCTAGTGCGACGGCAACAGTGGACAACCTTAGAAACTTGGCTATTTGTTGTATCGAACCAATTCTTTCTCTATTTTCTGGATTTATGGCTTGTTTAAACTTATATACTGTTATTTGCATGATTTCTCTTAGTATGTTAGGCTAAAAACTTGTTGCTTTAGGGATAGATGTAGCTTAGATTTTGGTTTTGCTTGGTTTGCTTATTTTGTTGATGGACGAAGCTAATTACCCTTGGGGTTTTTATTGAAACTGCTTGTGTTTAGACCCGTTATTACTTGTATCGCTCGACTTTTGAACGCGTGCAATTGTTGGGAACTTCTTTACATTATATTAATCGAGTCCTGTACGAGTATTTCGAGGTAGGTCAAAGGCGAAAGTCGACCAATTAATAACCAAAAGTGAACGTTTCTAGTTAGGCGAAAATCTAACTAGATACCTCGTAGAAAACCATTGGTAAACTCGAGTAAGTCCACCGAACAACGAGAGTTGGGGGTGCAATACACTCGATGAAGGTTGTTAAACACTAGATCCCATTCCAAATACCGTACCCAATAGGCGAAAGCGGAGGGTTAGGGAGTTAGGTTTGGCTAGATGGACCTTTGGCTTGAATAAATCAACAAAAGAGTAAACCACAACATTTACACAGTGGAATTCGGTCCGGAATTCGGACCGAATTAGCAAGGCCGAATACGACAGTGCTAGGTCTTGCGACTCTGTGGCCAGTTCTAAGTGAAATCGAACCCTAAGGCACATTTATTATCTTATTTTAAACCGTTAGAAAACCCCAAAAATATTTATTTCAATTGTTTGCATAATCTTTATTACTTGCAATTGCATTCTCTTTAATTTGTCCTACTTGTGACTTCAATTCTCTTCTCGATTTTTACTGTCTAGATTTAACGAAATAATAAGAATAATACTCATATCCATCTCTGTGGGTTCGACACCTTTACTCTACTACAAGCGACTAGTCGAGTACAAGGTTTATTTGTTTGACCTTGGTTCACACCCTCGATCAATAATATCATGAGGCAAGGATAGACACAGGTCAAGTGGATCGAGTACGTAATGACTGTGTCGTTTGGGTGGCTATAATGTAGTGATAGAACCTCTTATAGTTTATAATATAAAATATTTTATATTATTACCAAGATGACGTAGATCCTCTGTAAGGTCACGCCAACTGAAGAGAAACAACAAGTGTTTTACATTTTATATGATGTATGAAAATACATGTGATAAAATGTTAAAATAATATGTCATATAAAATGACATGCTTAGACCATATATAAATTCATGAAAGTATATGAATATTATTGGTATAATGCTAGAGAACATTATAAGAATAATATAGACATCATATATTCTAATAATATGTTTCATATTATTAATTCATGAATTAATATATTAAACAAGTTGCAAAATATTTTGTATAAAAGGAAAAATTATTTTTCTCTCCTTTAATTTTGCCGACACAATTTTTCCATCTTTTGCTTTCTTGCGCAAAGGAAAAACAAATAAATGGAAAATCAATTTCTCTCTCTTCAATTAATTGGCCGACCATATGTGGTGCTTCTGTTCACTTGCGCCAAGAAAAAAAAAGGAAAAACAAAGGAAAAAGAAAAATTATATTTTTCATATATATTTTGCAATTTAGTTTAGCCACTAAGAAATCAAATAGTTTGTTGATTGAAGATCAAAGGTGGTTGGATCTAAGCTTGAAACTCACCGGCGATCTATCTAAGTGTTGGTTGAGTTTGTTGTTTAGGTTCAAGATGAACCAAGAGAAAGAAACGCGCTGAACGGCAGCGACAAAAACCGAAGGTTTCCAAGAGACCTAGAGAGAAATCGATTTCTCTCTACTAAGAGATTTGACAATCTCTTTAGGTAAAATATTCCTTCTCCTCAAATAAAGTTATTTGATGATTTTGTTATGCACATAGGATGCTTGATTAAATGTTTAATCGTTATCTTGTTTGCTATTGTCATATAAATAAAGTCCTTTGTGTAACGAGTCAAATAAAAATTTTAAAATTCCGCTTCCTTGACATACACACGAAATCCCAACAAACTGACCATCAAGGTAACCGTATGTCCCTCGCTAGTTCACCTAACGAGTGATGATATCCACTGGACCCCTTGATGGAGATGGATTGCTTGCTAGCAACTTATGCAATCATCTCTAGATCAAGAAACGTATAATCCGCAAGAATGACACATTCCTATCTTGTATTATACAAGGATATCATGTGATATAAGAATCAAAACAATAAGATAATTTTCTTATGCAGGATTGAAGTACTGTATTGGTACAGTATTTATTTATGCGAATTGGAAATCATAACGTGATGCTAGATACCGCTTATGATTATTGGAAATAAATAGTGATTTATTTTCCATGGCCAACATAGCATAAATCCTCAAAGGGTCACACAAATAGGACTTTAACCATACAGTGCATTATTTATTTATTCATAGCAGTAAGTACTGTGAAAATATGATGGTTTGATTAATTAATTATATACCGTTGCAAACCGTTATAATTAATTAAATCAAATGAATCATATAGAAATATTTTAATGTACATGCTAATCCTAAAATAATTATTAGTGAGTTAATAATTATTTTTATTCAACAATATTTAATATAGTTGTGAGAATGATATTTAATAAGTAGGCCTAATTTATCAAGTCTAATTGAGCCCGGATGAAATACAATTAAAAGAGTCATTAAATATAAGATTTAATATGTTAATCCAATTAAGCCCATTTAGGGGGGCGGCCATTTAAGTGTAATTAGTTACACTTACAAAAGGAATGAAATGGAGTATAAAAAGTTAAAAAAAGGTTTCGGCCGAAAAACCTAAGAAATTTGATTTTTCTCATTTTTGCTCATTTTCTTGGCCGCCACCCAAATCAAAAGGAAGAGAAATTCAATCTTCTTTTTTCTTGTCTTCTCTCTTGCATTCTATAGGAGCTCATGTGTTGAGCACTAATTCCAATTAATTAAACAAGTTGATTAATTGGAATAGAAGAGAGAATTAGCCTTATTCTATGTGTGCTAGCACATACTATTATAACTTAAACTTCTAGGTGGACTCGAGGTGGTTGCCGGCGACTTGGTGGTAGAGACGAGCACGCCACCGACTTAAAAGCAAAGGATTCGAACCTTCTAGTTATGATACTAGATGAAAATTTTGTATTCACATCACACAACAAACGTTACATTTACAGAATTATATAGATTACAGATATTACAAACAAAGAAGGTTAATAGAATAAAGTAAAACAAATATCCCTTTGTAACATAAAGGAAAATTGGATCTTTTGAATATGTTGTTCTGATATGCTGCTGATAGTTTCTCAATCACATGATATGCTGCTGATAGTTTCTCAATCACATGATATGCTGCTGATAGTTTCTCAATCACATGATATGCACCGATATGTCTTGCCAATTATAGACGATCCTCAATACTAGAAGAGGTAACCTCCTATACTTCTTGCTTTAATAAGTGTTAAATCGTTTGTTTGACTAGATCCGTTATTTGCAATTGTTAAATGCTTATTAATTGTTAATAAAAAATAAAAAATTACACAAGTACATGAATTCCTAACAAATATAAATCTCATAATTAGGAATTTGATTCTCTCTAATATTTTATTTTATTTTATTATAATGAGATCTTTTGTATTATGCTCAGTTGTTGAAGCTTAACACATTCATTTTAATAAACAAATTCACTAAAAATATCATCATAATAACCTCAAAGTAACATTAGAAATGAATATCTAAATAAGTAATGATTGTTGCTTCTTCACAAAAAAAATATTTTTGTTCACACAAAGCTTGTTTTTAGGTTATGGAGAAATCAGAGAATCTAGATCTTATTAACGGTGGCTGTTACTCCTATAATAACCTTTTTGAACTACAAGGAGAACTTGATGGATTCATAAACAAATAAAATTGAACTACAAGGAAAACTTGATGGATTCATGTACAAATAAAATAAGATTGAAATTATCTCATCATAAAGCAACTCTCTGACTCTTAAATTCAACAGTTTTCACTATTGCTCTACTTTTCTCTCAATCACAAAGCACTCATCATACAATGACTCACATGTAATTGTTAATCAATCACTGAGCAGTGTTTAGAAAACCGTATCTGATATCGAAAAATTTTAATAATACCAGGAGCCGGAACAGTGATCGAAAATGATGGTATTTGATATTGTGAAAGGAAAATTTGGACAATTTCGAAAGTACCGGATTTTGATCATCTGACGGGTGCTGGTGCAAATTTAAAAACACTAACCGTGAGGACAAGTATTCAATCCTCGGTAGCAAGTTCCCAGGACAAGCGTGCACTCCGCTGCCAAATGGCATGAATGTAATCGGCTTTGGAGCCACCTGTACAAAGAAAAAGGCTTACTTATATAGTTATAAGGTCAAATTTTCTGGGCAACGTGCGATTGAAGATAAGAGTTCGGACCAATTTAGGAAAAATGAGGCCCTTGCTTCGATTGTTTCTATATAAAATTAATTTGAAGAGGTGTGTTTGGATGTACAAGAATAATGAATCAGATAAGAATGTTTCAAGTTTTTTATTCTTGTGAAACCCAAATAATACAAGAATAAGAAATTTAGACTCTTATCCATATTCTAACAAAACTATAGAATTAAAATAAGAAATTTGGACAAACACGCATTTTGAAATGCTTATTCTTATTCCTTATTCAACCCCTCGTCCAAACAACCATAAATTTATTGGGAGGGCTAATCGAGCTTTGCTCGATATTTGAATTACAAATAAAAATAAAATATATTATTATTTTTGAATCCGTAAAGATTAATGTATTTAATATTTTTTTTGAGGATGGAAATAAATTTATATGATTTCTATATTTATTTAATATTTGTTGGGTATTATTTTATATAGTATAGTATACAACAATCTAATAAAAAATTAAAATAGACAAATACAATAAGAACAGTTCGTATATAATGTAAAATTATGTCAACCACATTTACTTTCTATTGTATAAAATAAATTTAATGTATAAATTGTGAAAACCCAAAAAATATTAATTGTAAGATAATATAATTAGTTAAAAAATCTTCAAGCAAACAAATAAACATAAATTAATAATACTAAAAATCACACTCAGATTAATTAGCGAACTATCAACTCCCATTAATTTAGAAGTCGATTTCATTTCGAGTCCGATATAAAAATTTATTATCGGCCATGTACAAAATTTTCATGAGAATTAATTACTCAAATATCTAGTTTATATTATAGAAATTCAAATAACTATCTTTCAAAAATTATTAGGAGTTGGATTTGTACTAGAATATGATTTTAACTGCTTGATCAAATCAATTTCCTAATATTCCTTTGTTCTGGACCGTTTGATGGAGTTTAGAAAATCCTGATTAATCTCAGCCATCCGATTCATCTCAACTCTTCTCTCTTATATCTCCCATCTCCTCTTTCTGAAACGGGTCATCTCTCTACCCGTTCCCCTTTTTCTCCCCCTTTTCTCTCGCGATCTGCCATTGGCGATCTCCTGTGGTCCCTCGATTGGAGTGGTTTCCTCCCTCCTTCCCTCTCTCTCTCGACTTGTCAGAGGAGACCCACAACGCCATACCCTCTCCTCTAAAATTTCTCAAATCGAGGGAACCCCTTTTGACCAAAACCCTGGCACCGTCCCTCTTGCCCTCTCTCCCTCTGCCACCTCAGCAACTCGACCCTCATCCTCTCCATTCCCTTCCTATATGAGCCATCCCTCTCTCCTCTCTCTGCTGAGACCCATTACAATCGGATAAGAACAGAAACAAAGAAAGCAATAGAGTGAGAGAGAGGTGGAGGCTAAGGAATCAGAGTGGAGTAAGAGGCAGTTGACGGGGCGAGGTGGCGGTGCTGACAGTGAGGCGAGGTGGTGCTGATGGCTTAGCTTGCTTCTCCTCCCTATTGGCTTCCTCTTTTTCTCTCAGTTTGGTAACTCCTCTTCCCTCGTTCCTTTGTTTCTACTAGCTTGACTGTGTGTTTGATTGAAGCATTTCAATGCTTGAGTTTGATCTGTGCTGATGAATGTGTGATTGTGCTCTAAGTCAAAGATCCGAGTTGTGTTTGTATCTCGTGTTCTTACTTCTTGTTGAGTTCAGTAAATGAAATATATGGTCTATGTGCTTGTTATTCAATCTGTGTTTGTGGCCTGCTCGTGATTCAGTGATGAATCTCGTTGACTATAAGTTCCATGGCTTGTCTGAAGCCTACTGTTAATTGTGTGATTGTGTAGTTGTTGGCACCAGTTGGTCCCCTCTTCTTTTTGGTTACTGTTTTGAAGTAAATGAATTAGGAATTGATTTCGAGTGTATGCTTGTTGAATGTGGGTTTAGACATATGTAGAACTGTTAATATTAGTTGTTTAGACTTATGTTTGTGTGGTGAGTCCTTTCTGAACCTTGTATGAGCTATTTGATGCCTTTGGTACACGGTACAGGGCTGGTTCAGGCCTTTGTACCAGTCTGGTACATGTGAAAACCTGCCCAGGGTCCTCTGTGTAAAGTATTTAGTTTACAGGGACCATTTTATAAATATTTTTTGAACTATAGTAGGATCTGTTTATAATAAAATCTGTTATTAAGGTCTATTTGGTAAGTATTAAGTAAATAAAATTAATTCAGGGTCTTTAGTGTAAATTTTCAGTGTTATTGGGTCGGATTGTATTTATCTGATGTTGGGTTTCGGATTTGATCCCCGAAACCCATTGGCTTCGGATCCGTTTGGATCCCTGTTCTTTTCCGTTGCAGGCCTTGTGTGTTCCTCCTTTGGGCCGTCAGGCCTGACTCTGTTTGGGCTTGCCTCTTTGTTTGATCCATGTGAAATTTTCTGTTGGGTTCTGTTGTGACGTCCCTGCGTGGCCCAAAACTCTATTCTGTTTTAATTAAGCTTAATGATGGATTTAAGTAAGTTGGAATTTGGGAAAAATAAAACTAGAACTATTTGATGGCATGAAATGAATAGTTTGGATATTAAAGTAAATGCTTTTGGCCGAGAAATGAATTAAGTCGGATTCGAAATTAAATTGTTGGCTTTTAAATGGGAGATGATTAAAATGTCTGCAAAATAATACTTTACAGATACTATGATATAATCGGACAATATATGATCCCAAACCCAAATCAAATAACTTGAGTTTATTTTCTTATTTCTTTTATTTTATTTTTAAAGATGTTTTTAGTTTAGGGATTTAAGTCAGAATAATTTTCATACTTAATTAAAACACTGTTAGAAAATTGATTAAACTTGTTAACTGTTTTTCCAAACCAAACAAATGTGACACGTCTATTTATCGTGTAGTTAAGACTTATAGGATTCGTCACAACGTCTATCTTCACATTGTTTATAAATCAAAATTTAGCAAATTAACTCTAAAAGTAATCACAATATTATTAAATCAAACTTTCCACACAATAGTTTTATAAAACAAACTATAGCAAAATTATTCCAAGAATATTTTTTCTAAACTAACATTTCTGCACAACTAGTTCAGATGAAATTTTGTCAAATTGTTTCTAGAAAATAATTACTAAACTTAATATGTTTTAAAACAGAATCCCTTCTCTAAAATCCTAGGTCCAACTCTTCTTAAATCAGAACCTGAATTCCCTTGTAAATGTCTAGGATTTAAGTTTGGTTTTGCACACAGTAACCAGAATGGGATAGATCGTTAGAATAGATTTTAACGTGTGAGTTTCGTTCGCCAGGTGAGCGACAAGACTTCCAAGGACCTTTAGAGAACTACACCGAGTTCGAGGCAGTAGAGGCTGGTCAGGACTTCACCGAATTTCCAGCAGAGTAGTTACTTCTGCACTCCCCTTTTCCAGGTGTGATAGTCTTTTTATGACCTGTGTGGATGTCTTTTGAGACTTTGTTATTCTTTGGAAAGGAACTATAAATTCCTTATGAATTTCTTTAAATTGAGCCCTTTTAAAAAGGATAAATGTTTTTCTCAATCAAAATAATATTTAGCAGTTAGTTAGTATGTTGTGGACTAGTTAGTACCTTTTTCCAGGAGTGTCAATAAAGGTACTACTCAACGGATCCAAGGATATCGCGCAATACTAGACCTCTGCCACTGATCATGGTTGAGGCCCCGGAGCATTTAGGGCGAGTTATACTTGCGAGTAGATATCTTAGACACACATAATCAAATGAGACATGATTTTACTTAGATTGCATTACGGAAGACCTTAATAGGTCCGAGGTGATTCCCAATGGACGAATTAATTTCGGTAGACCCTCGTGGTCCGGGGATTATCCTCAATGGTACCCGAACGCAATCATCACTTATAATATAAATTGTTTCTGAAAACTTACAATATTGCTAAACATTTAGTGATACTTGAATGACATTATTAATGTGGCTTTTTATATAAACACTTGTTTTAATCTTTTGAATAGCCTAATCCCAAAAGACTAGTTCACCTTACCACCACTGAGTATTCGCGTACTCAGCCCCACATCTTTGTTTGTGGAGCAGATTCAGGTTTGATAGACTTAGTAGAGGAGCAATTGAAGATCAAGCCGAGCTGGAATAGTTTCTTTCCGCTGTGCATTGTTATTTTGTTTGTATGCTGGCTGGAAATTTTGATATGTAAATTTCATAACCAGCCCTTCTTTTGATGTAAAAACAATACTTCCTTTATTATGTGATATTATTTGTGGATTATCTGTTCTGTGACATTGTTTATTTAGCCTTACGTGTGTACAGTAGGGTGTACACGCGTGGCGGGGCTGTCCATCTCGAATTATGGCTTGGTTCGGGGTGTGACATAAATATTTAATATTGTCCTCACAAATTACAACTATTTTACTAACATGTTAAGGAAATTTATTTATTTTCTTCATATTATAATGTATTTATTCTCTAATGTAATGATGGTCTATTCTTCATATTTTGGATGATATGAGAATAAGGAAAAATAGCTTCTTCCTAGAAAAAACTTCTTCCTAAGCAGTAAGCATCCAAATAAGTTAGGAATAAGGAGAAGAATAACTTCTTCCTAAGCATCCAAACAAGTTAGGAATAAGGAGAAAAATAACTTCTTCCAACAATTATAAATACATAATTTCAACAAAATTAGCTAAATACTAATAGCTAAATGAAATTTTGTGCGCTCTTTAATTAGTACTTTATTTAATATTAAAATAATAAATTTTAATAATTTATTTAAATTAATATTAATTTGTTTATTCCTAATTCACCATCCAAACAACATTTCTTATTCCCGGAATAACCTCTTTTCACTCTTTCCAAAGTTACACACTTTCTAATATTTTCTTTCTAAAATCATTATTCCTATACCATCCAAACGGTAAGGTTTATCACAGTATGTTATTTTATTATTTTAATTAATATTCAGGCAAGAAAGTAAAGCGTTATTTATCACAGTATGTATTTTATTATTTTTTATTAATATTTAGGTAAAAAGTAAAGTGTTATTTGGTTTATAAATAAATGAGAGAACAATAAAGTAGCACACATTGAATAAGATATCGAGACAAATAAAATTTCAAATTTGTAGTGCACGCGTCTCTTTGGTGTTTTGGTGCTATATTTCCAAGAATCAATGTTCATCAAGTGTTGGACCACAAGATGATCCAAACAACTTCTTAATTTGAATATTGAAAAAATGATCCAAACATTCTAAAAATAAAAATTTAATCCGAATATTAGACCACTTAAATATAACACTCTAGATTCCAAAAAAATTATTGTTGATTGTTTAGGAATAATATTTTTTACCCCGTATAATTAATCCTAATTTTATTATTAGATGATCCAAACGTCTAAGCACAAAAGCATGATCAAGGTGCAAACTAGCTAGACTAAAGCTGTTTTGATCTAATTTTTTTTTTTTTTGGCAAGTGATGTATACTATACCAATTCGTCGTGCAAAAACGGTGCAATATCTTACGGAGCTGAGTTCAGATTAATTGAGCACTGGACTCCATACCCGAACACAAAATTTACGAGCATATATCTAATACTATAGGTTTTGATGCGCATATAATTTTTTCCCCTATATTAAAATGAAAAACCAACGTGACAGTTAAACCATTTCAACTCTAAAAGTACAACAGGAGTTACTCAGTTATCAGAAAATAATATGTAGCACATGATATTACAAATGAACAAATAAGAGGACGAAAATCCTAATCCTACGTAAAAAGACAAAAAAACAAAAGATCAACCCCATTCATCAATGTACAAATGATGGTATTGACTTGTTTCTTTTTCCTAGACAAAACTTGATCTTCTCTTACCTCGTCCAAAAAATACTAGTCAAAATATAGGCTTGTAAAGTTCTGAATGTTATTGTTACTATGCTCACAGTAAGAACCATTTATATGTATCCGTGACCTCTCATTATTGGCTGAACGTGAAGTTTGCAAATTTGAAGGGATATACGAGATAAATTCTGAGGGAAACTCTGTTACCAAACAAGGCATCTTTTTCTCCTAAACTTCTCAATATCATCTGAGCTCAATCTTGGCTTATCTGGTAGATCTGCTGGCTTGGATTTTGATACACGGCTATCTAAACTATTTCTAGATGCCTCTGGCTTCTTAACCACCACCTCTTCTTTTTGCACCTTTTTTTCTGAGGTTTCTACAATTTCAATGCAATCATTGCTATCAGGTTCTTTCTTGGCATTTTCATCAGTTTTAGGGGCTGTTTTGCTAGCCTTCTTTCCAACATGTGAGATGAATTTCTTGAGGTGGCGGACGTATTCAGGGTACAGCTCAAGGTTGCAGTGACCTCCACCTGCCAGCCATAACGGTGCATATTTTTCCTTGCAAAGCTCATGTAACTGTTTACCATGTGCACAATCCACCACATCGTCTGCAGTACCCTAAAAATAGAACAAAATAAACTATTCTACAATACAAAAAGTTTTCAGCCTTCAGAAAAAGAAAAATCAGTAAAGTTGCTTACATGGATAATAAGGACAGGGCAATTAATTAAGCCAATTTTGTCGATATTCTGCCACAATAACATAGCAAAAAACATATTAATATCTGTGCAAATGGGCTCCTTGTAAAATTAAAGACATCACATGATAAACAAGCAGGCAGGCAACAGCACCCTGTACTGACAGCACATGAGCTACTTAAAGTTCTTTTGGTGTTATTCTTTAAATACTTTTTATTCAGATGATTGTTCATAATGGGTTACCGTACCAGGAAGGTTGATACTTGATACCTTATCCGTACCAATAGGAACAGATAGCCATAGAAATGATTAAGAGACCTTTATCAAATTAGAAGAGATCCAATGACAACGGTCATTGGTAGTGCCAACTTTTTTATTTTTGCTTAAATAAAAAAAAATTGAACCATTAGATATGTAATTACAATACAAATTTAAAATTGAAGAATTTTGACATCAATTCATAGCAGTCAAAAGAGGATGTTGTGATAGCGAAAATTTGGAAGGTTGATTTTGTTGGCTCTTGATGCACGCATCACACTAAAATAAAGTCAGCCATGGTGTAAACTTTTGTGTGTGCATAGTGTATGATACTTATAAGTTATAATATATTAATAAATTAGTTGGAGATATGATTTAGTCCAACACATAGGATGGATGTGGTTCGTCCGACAAGATCGTACCGCGTATCAAATTCCAAACCACCGATCCAAACTGTTAGATTGAATCTTCATATTGAAAACTCGTATGAAACCAAATTTTACATTTTTTCAATTTTTTTAACTATTTATCTCGTATTTTTAAAAAACCGCTCCTAGAACTTACATGGAACCTCCAATAACAATAGTTTTTAGAAATACGAGATAAATAGTAAAAAAATTCTAAAACGTAAAATTTGGTTTCATACAAGTTTTCAATATGAAGATTCAATCTAACATTTTGGATCAGTGGTTTGAAATTTGATACGCGAATACGATCATGTTGTATGGACCACATCCGTCCTACATGTTGGACTTCAGCATTTCTCCAATTAGTTGAGTTATTTGAAAGCCTGAAAATAATAATTTGAGATTTAATTTCAGCACCGATTTGGTACCAAACCTTTGGCAATGGATCCTTCATCTTATCAGGTACTGCCCAACATAAACCATTTTTGTAACTATGAAACGCTGAAAGTCTGAATTTCACTCTAATTACCCAGTTAGTTTATCAAGGTTAGCCAAAAAGTCAAAGCCAGATCACGTTTTCGTGCAAGGCTTAGAATTCACAATGGCTAACTGCAAAAGATTCAATTGGATCATTTTGGCATTCCTTTCGAAAGTTACTGACATGCGAGTTGGAAAATGTGAAATAATTCAGGTATATCTGCAAGACTGCAACTAATGCAAGATACTAGGTGGAATTAGTACTATACCTTGTAGATGTCAAACCAATAAGTGTGCTTGACAGGATAGAGCACTCGAAGCCCAGAGAGAATGCCACTATGCAAAACCACAGCTCTTAAATTGGGTAAACGGAATGCCAAGTCAACAGTGGGCCCGCTACCCACTGACTGCCCATACAGAATAATATCCTGATCAGATGCTCCATACTTTTCCTTCAGGCATTTGTAAACTGCCTCGATATCTGCATATGTGTTATACTCGGATGGCTGCATTGTTAGAAGTCATGTGATTACGTATAGCTTAGTCGTAATGTTTGCACTCTTGTAAGACAATTCCATGTGTGCAACAACAAAACCTCAAAACCATGACTACTGAACACCAAATGTCTAATACCCTATATAACACTTAAAGATTCCACAAGAAGCTTGTCCATCTTGAACATTATTTAGAGAGAGATTGGTAAATAAAAGAAGGCAGGTTCTGAGAATGAGTTTCCAAACAATCCTGAGGTTTCCTAGTATTGTGTTTAAGTTAAAGGTATGAAATATAAGTATTTAACATAACATATTGTTTACTTAAATTGAAAAGGCAAAATAAAAAAAAGGGAACCTTTCCAGTAGATCTCCCATAGCCAGAATAGTCATACCTGTAATAATGAACAAACAAGCAAAAGGATTAGCTTAAAAAGTCACCTAGAAACATAAGGTATTATTAGCAAATTTCCAACCATCCCAATTTGTCCAAATCAAGAAAGAAACCCTCGTGCTTCACATAGTACAATCAAAATCATGCAACTTTTAATAGGAAACTTCTACAATTAACCAACTACAGAAAGGATTTATCAACAAATAAACTCTCAACTGATCAGATTAATCCAATCCAGTCCTAGTCAAGCAGTACCCTGATCTCATTCACTGACAAGAAGCAATTAGAGTTCTAACACTGTTTGATGCAAAGAAAAAAAAAAAAAAACGATAAATTTGCTTACCCAATGAGATTAACTCTCAAACGGCGACTGAGCTCGACAAACAAACCAAACATCTGGCCAACATCGGCGGCATTTCCATGCGAATACAAAACAGTGCCATTGGCGCGCGAATTTCTCAGATACACTGCGACGATCTCGTTTCCCCTCTTCGTCTTCAGCTTGAGCACGTCGACGGGGTCCTCGTCCCCGTCGGCGATCTTCCGGCGACGGCGCGCGGCGGCGCCGGAGGAGGAGGAACCGGCGGGAGAGGTGGAGATTTCAGGGATGGTGAGGTTTCCGGAGGAATCAGTGGCGATGGTGTAGGAAGGAGGCGTGGGAGGGAAGAAGGCGAAGCGCGCAGCGATCTGGGATGTCACCAGACCCATGGAGATGGTGGAGGTGCTCTCATGGAGAAAGGAGAAGGAGGTAGATTAATGGAGGCGCGCGCGAGAGAGAGAGAGAGAGAGAGAGAACTGGATCCTAGTTCTCTTTGTTTGTTTTATTGTTTGTTTCGTAAGGAATTGGAAAGTTTGGAACTTTGAAGAGGTGATTCTTTGAAGAGGTAGATGCTGATGGTAATGGACTGTGTGACCTGGTAATGGAGAGTGCAGCTCGTTCTGCTCTGAAATTACTGAAGGATTTCAGATGTTGTGATTTTCTTTTTAAGGAAAGATTTGTAATTTTAGGAGTTAGTTTTTTTTTTTTTTTGAAAAACATCCCGTAGGAAATTTTTAGGAGTTAGTTATTGACTTATTTTCCTTTCCTATACGGATCAGTTATCTTATGGTGTGGGAAAAAATCTCATTTTTTTCCACTTCCAAAGAGAGTTACCGTATATATATAGAGAGAAATATTAAGTTTCATTTTGCATCTAGTGTCCAATTATTTCTAAATTAAATTCAGAGCATTACATTAAGAAGGAGAAATAAGTTGATAATAGTTATCTTAATAACTTTGACAGTTAATTTTTAATTATTATTATTGAATTGTAAAAGGTAAATTTAAAGGTATATAATTGGAGTTCTATATGACTTGAGTATTGTTTGATGATTGAGAATCATTAATTTTAAGATGTTGAAAGTTCAAATCTTCTATGAATGATAAAAAATTGCGCTAAATTTAGTAAACTTTTGTAAATTTTTACGAACACTGGCAATGCATTATGTAGATCATAATTACTATGTCGAGATTCAAATATACATTTTATTTTAGATAATTGTCAAGTAAAATGATTTCCAAGTGATCTCTTTTGGCAACGGGTTCTCAAGAGAAGGTATTGATGATCTTGACCACAATGATATAATTTGTCCCATAGAAGTTTTTTTAAAAAAAAAATGAGATTGTTGGTACGCTATTCAGGTGATAAATAGGTTATATATATCAAATTAAATGTAATACAAACAATATTATTTATTAATATTAAATAAATAATATGAAATTTATTCTCATGGTGGAATTTTTCTATTTATTAATCGTATATTAAATAAGTTTGAATATTGAAATATTAAAATTGTTTAGTGAAAAGAAAACATTATAAAATAAGCTAAAGCATTAGATTTCATATTTAAATTTTAGTTACTTTTATTGTCTTAATTATAAAAAAAATATTTATGTTACCCTAATAGTCTTCACAGGATGTATTAAAATTTTTAGTTACTTGCATTATCCAATTCATATGCTTTTCGTATGAGGTCGGTGATTCTATAAAAACATATATGAAATCTAAGGCTCCGTTTGGATGGCTTCTTCCCGGAATAAGGAATAAGGAATAACAACTTTTTACCAATAAATTATTTCTAACCATCCAAACTCTTCACAAAAGTTACACACTTCCCAATAAATTTACCTGTTGTACTAAACGTCTCTAGGTTTGTCGATTGCAAAACAATATCATTTGGCATTTAACAATCTTCTTTGAGTTTTATAGGAAGAAGATACAATTCATGAGGACTTGGATAAAAGCTTTAAGAAAGATCAAGATCAAGTCATTAGAGAGCTTGTAGGCTAGTTTAGACTAGGATAGAAGGTATACTTTAGTCCTTGTTTATCCTTAAAATGGTCTAGATAGAGAAAAGCTCAATAAACCAGCAAAATCCTGTTTTCTGTGACCTAGCGTCGTACAACGCTAGATAGAGTTACACAACGCTAGAACAGCTAAATTCATACTTTTGTGAATCAACGTTGCACAACGCTATATAGAGTTAGGCAACGCTGAGTCACAACGTTGTACAACGCTCAGTAGAGTTGTACAACGCTACAGTTAAAAACTTGGAAATTTTCCTGAGTACCATCGTGCAACGCCATATAGCGTTGCACAACGCCACAAAAATCCTAAGTTAGCTGTGCTGTTTTTTACATGCAAAGTCTCTGGAGACGTTAGCCAACGTCTTTCAGCGTTGGGTAACGTTAGCGTTGTGTGACGGCATATAGAGTTGTACAACGCTCTGTTGAATCTGTCAGAGTTGTTCCTTTTGTCTCCCTTTAGCGTTGTGTAACGCCATTCAGTGGCAAGCAACGCTCTGACAATTTCCAACGGAATTGTCGGAGCTTTCCTTTGGTTTTACACTCCTGCGTTGTGCGACGGCAAATAGCGTTGCACAACGCTCTGACAGACCAACGGCTATATTAAAGAGCCGTTAGAATTTACAACGGTCATATTCCAGCGTTGTATAACGCTATTCAGCGTTGTCCAACGCTGTGGCCTGTTTTTGCTGGGGAACTGCTCATTTCGAGCCCTATATATATCCACCCCTTGTTCTCTCTCAAAGAGAGGCTTCATTTTGCAAAATTAGACCAGAATTGAGCCTTTGAGCATAGGGATACTCTCCCACTTGAGCTTTTCATAGCTAGACCATCTTGAGAGATTTAGTAGCCTCAAACACCACCGCCCCGACATTGTCGCTAGGTGTAGGTTGGAATAGGTTGAGAGCTCTTCTCCTTTGAGGCCGTTGTGCCATTCGAGTTAGGCCGATCCGCCTCGAGTGTCCTTGTGACGAGGTGATTCAGTTCGAAGTTGTAGTCCCGTTCTTGTTGGAATTGAACGGAGCGCACCCTTTCGTGGTAGCGGAACTCCCGGAGACGTACGACTAAGGCTAGCTTCTTCTAGCGGGTCGGAACTCCGTAATCATACCGAGTGTTCAATTTCTCTCTCTCTTTTTCTCTTTATTATCTTGCTATACTTGAATTGCTTGTGTGCTTGCTTGTATTGGGTACCAATTGAATTGTGTTAGGGTAGTTCATACCAAACCGGTCCTAAACCTCATTCGCTTCCGCTAAACCTTGATTAAGCCGCCTCCATTAGGGACAACATTACCCCTTCCCAATAAATTTCTTCCCTTCTTCCTTCTTCCTATCTTATTCTCAACGCATCCAAACGGACCCTAAGATAATACAACCTCTCTCAGATATTCATGTTTATGTTACCCCAATTCTAGGTAACTTTTTGAAGGTTGAATTAAGTCACTTTTATTGTCTTAACTATCTCAGATTATAAAGGTTGAATTGTTCAAAAAGGTTGAAATCTACAATTTAGACAATACAAGTTATCCGAGAGAGGTTAGTTACTTGTATCCAATTCATACGCTTTTTCGTATGAGTTTGAAAAGAGAGGTTGAATTGCTTATGTAAATTTCTTAATACATCCTGTAAAGACTATTAGGATAATTTATGAAATTTTTAACATACTTAAACAACGAAGTTCTAACAAAATATAAATATCTGAGAGATTCTTTTTAAAGTTGAATATGCTAGTGTCCTAACTTCTTTTGTATAATATTCGCTATGCATATATTACCTGACAAGGATTTATCTTATTAAATATAAATATTTTATACAAATCTAACACTATAACTCTATAAGTGCCATGTAGATGATATGAATATATCATGCATGTAATAAGTAGACGATATTTATGTGGTTTTATATTCATCAATAATTCCACTGTTCCAGATCTTCAAAGATTATCCTTCCAACTGTCAGGTCAGGGAGCATGCCAACAAATTGCATATTCTTACGGTTTTGCTAAACCGCAGAGGATACCAGCTGTGGTAATGGTGGAGTGGTTTGTTTTGGATCCAGCTTTTTGCTTGCTTTGCTTCCTTCGAGAAAAAAAGGCTTTCTGCTCTAAAGACTAAAAACAATGTTTAGACGAGTTTTCCTTCTCCAAATTCGTCATCCATTCTATCACTAAATGGAATATGAGATGCCAATTAATTATTAAACCGAATTTTACTAAATCCAGTTTTTATCCCGATCATAATCAATAATTATTCTGATTAAGCAGCTGTAAATGTTCTTCGAAAGAATCGATTGAAGACTCAAATCGAACTGGGGAAAAAAAACTGATCTGTCACAGAAAGCTCTTAATTTTTTTTTTAATGAATGATATATTTTGTGTATTTTGTATTTTATTGTTTATTACGTTTATGATATCATAGTTAATATATAACGTGGTATAAATTTTATAAAAATAAAAAATTCAAATACTATTAAGATCAAGTATATCATAATTAATAAGAGTTCAATTCCGTTTATGGACTACATGTTGAAACAATAATAGTAATAAAAAAGATAGGAAACGATATGACATGTAAGTAAAATAAACTTTCTTCTTTCGGATGAGATATTTCATCCTAGTATCATGACAACATGCTATAAACAATGTACAATGCAAAAGTATAAAATTTTTAAGTAAAAACAAAATACAAGATAATGTAGTGGAAAGCAATGATCAAAATTATTATTGCATGACACGAGTTTGAGAAATTAAAAAATATATACAAGATAAATCAAACTACAGATTTAGTTAAAAAAAAATTACAAATTTTCTCATTAACGGTTATGCTCTCAGCAACTACTTTGGATTTCAGGGCTGAAGATAAGGCCAATCAAATTAGATTATCAAGTATCAGAATGGATACATAATTAGTTGATTATGTACATTCAAAAACACATTTATTATTTATCGATTAGTGTTTTTTGCCTTGCTGAGATGTATTTTATTTATGTATTTTTAATTTTTACCATGTAAAATTAAAATGTACAAATAATGTTTTCTACCAGACACAACTCTGAACATTACTTTATATTTTAGAAAATTATTATGTCTGTAGAAGAAAAAAAAATCTCATGCACGATATCATACTTCATATTTTCATGAGCAAAATGATTTTGGAGGTGCAAACGGGGTATTATATTTTGGGATACGAGTCAATTCAACATTGTTTTCTCTTGTATAAGTATTTCGGGGGAAAGGAAGGAGTGTCGAGTGAGCTTTTGGCCAATGGATCTGCTCGGTCAAAACGGGGACCCTAAACAAAATAAAAAGGATACTGTTTATGCTGCTTTTGTGGCGCTCTCTATGTGTACAATGGTGTTTGAATCACCTAACGATGACTTGTGTTTACATTTGCGCCCCAAAAGGCCAAAAATCAGATCGTTTCTCAAAAATTTCGAACATTTTATAAAAAAATTAAGCATATTATTTATATTCATATCATGACAATGAACCTTTATATGTTGTAAAATTTTGCGCGTTAAATAATTAAAATACTAAAATCTGTAACAATTTTTGTGCTTAAATGACATATTATTAGTATGCTGCGCATGTGAATCCCGCATCTAATCTTAAAGTACTTGACTAGTAACAAAGACCTTATCCATTGGTTTGCAGTAATTTAGAAAAATATCATGCTTTATTCGTGTCACTAATAAGAGCAACTGAATGTGTACCTTTGAAGAAAGCTGGGTTAACAACACATAACCTAGGTGGGTTTATTTAAAAAAATAAAAAATCACGTGACATTCGTGTCATTTTAACGTTTTAAGAATGTATATGTAAGTACAAAGTATGTGCGATTTTAAAATTTATAGGGTGTGTTTGGAAGTGTGGTGAATAAGAATAGAATAGATTATTTTAGAACAAGAATGGTGAATAAGAAATGTTAAATAATTGCTTATTCTTAGATTAAGAGATGTTGTTTGGGTGGTTAGTTAAGAATAAGAACAAGGAAAAATATTAAAATAATGATTTGTTGTTGGATGGTTAGCTTATTCCATTCTAGTTCCAACATTTTGTTGGAACAAAAACAAGGATCCGAATAAGCTATTCTGCTTGTTCTAAATGATGTTTGGCAACCTCTAAAATTAGCAATTCCGAATAAGGCCTTATTCCAAGAGTTCCAAACATCCCCATATTATTTTAATAATATATTTGTTTTGGAAATAATTCCATTTATTTAGAGACTCATAACTTAATTGTTACACAATTTATCTTTTTTTTTAAGCGACAAATTGAATTGTTTCTCTCTAGAAATACAGCAGAGTCAAAACTTTCGTACTTAACTTCCACATTCTTTAATAATATTTACTTGAAACGAAATTTAAAAAATAATAGCACCTTCTAATCAATTTCAATAAACTTACATTATGTATCATTCCATACATACCATGAAAATGAACAGTTTGATCGTTTCGTTTCGTACCAAATGAAACAACCATGATTTGAAATTTTGTTTTGTTTTAGCAACAAAATGGTTCATGCAAACGAAACGATCAACGGAATTAGACTGTTTCGTGGTCATTGTTTTGTCTGTTTCGGTTGACATTCTCCGGAAATGTTAATATTTGTATTGTATAGAACCCCCTTCCCCAAATCTCTCTCGCCTCCCTCTCAAAGCCTTTGCCTATCCCTCTCCCCTCTCTATCTCTCTCAATTGAAACCCCCACTAAACCCCTCTCCTTTTTTTTTTTTATACAAAATGAATATCCGCCTTTTTTTATTTCATTAAGCGGGTTATTTCTAAGAAAATTTTCTTCACATTTAGACACTTTAGACCTGACCCAACACTTTAAGCATTTTATTTTTTGATGACACAAATGGGCAACACGTTTCAGGCATCTTAAAAAATATTTCTTTCTTTCTCTGATCTTTCTCGCCCTCTCAATCCAATCATCAGAATTTGACAATTATTTTCTCTATACGTGCTTGTTATTGTGAATCTATAAGTACTGATATATTTTTTTTTTTATCGTTGGCTTTCTCTTTCTGTTGAGTTAATCTATACTAGTTATAAAAAAAAATTAAACATTATTCGACTCCTCTTTCTGATCAAATGTTATAGTTTATTTAATAAAATAAATTGAGCAAAATTTTATCCATATCGGACAAATTATATATCCGCATCCAACAATATCTAGACTATTTTTGTATCCTCTTAACATCTGAACTGTATCAGTATCCACACATATATGTATCTATATATGAATTTGACAAAAAAATATGGATACGAATTTGATATGACCACTATCCGATTCGTTTTCACCCCTATAATTGTTATACATGTCATGCACCCCTAGTCCTCTACGGTAGGACTGTCAAACATGCAAAACGACCACGACCACGTTAAATGTCTCTTACGTTTAACATTATGTTTAGGGAACAAAATTTTTTTTTTCTTGATGTTTAACGTTTCGTTTTGTAAATGTAAGAATTTTCTTGTTAGCACACATTTAATATTTTAACGTTTAGTTGATGTTTGACGTTTCTCTAATGAACGTAAGAATTTTGGGTTCTATACGTTCCGTTCAGCTTATACGGAATATTTAAATGCTTATACGGCTCAAAACTGACATGCCTACCCCTACCCATACCAAATCGTGGAAAATTTACTAATGGCTCGTTTGGACGGGCTAGGAATAAGGAATGATGAACTATTTCGGATGGAAAAATTAGGAAGTGTTATTTCGAGAAGAGTGCTATTTCGGAAAGAAAAAATATTGTTTGGATGATATGTTAGGAATAATGAATGAAAATAAGGGATGTGTTAGGAGGAGTGCTATTCCGAGAAAAACTATTCCCATTTTATTCCTAACACGTTTGGATGTTTAGGAATAACTCTTCCTAATTTTCCGCCAAGGAAGAGTTATTCCTAGCCGAAAAAATTAATACTAACGTTACTGTTCATATTAATTTTGATAATAACAGAAAAAAAATCAAAATTTTAATACTAACGCTGCTGGATCGTCATCCCAGTTGACGAAAGCCCAATACCCTTGGATCGTCATCCCAGTTGACGATTCAAGCTTGGATCGTCATCCGAAATGACGATCCAAGCTTGGATCGTCATCCGAAATGACGATCCAACGATCCAAGGACAAAACACATATTAAAAAAAGATTTTGAAATTTTTTTCGTTTGGATCGTCATCCCAGATGACGATCCAAACAAAAAAATTTCAATTTTTTTTTAATGCAAATTTTACATTTTAGTCCCCAAAGTTTTTATTATTACAAAATATATAATTTATAATAAAAAATTAAACATAATTAAAACATCTATTATATTTTATTTACACATCGTGCGTGCCGTGTCATGTCGTGTCAAACACGATCGTGTTAGAGTCTCGTGTCGTGTTGACACGAACTACTTTTTTAACCGTGTCGTGTCGTGCTTAGTGGTGAGAAGAGTCAACATGACACACATTCTAACACGACACGACTGACACGATCGTGTCGTGTCGTGTTGAAACGTTGTGTTAGTCGTGTCAAATCGTGTCAGATTATTTTATTATTTTTTAATTAAAAATAAAAATTAAGAAAAATAATTTATTATGTAATTAAGTTTAAAGTTTTTATTAATATTTTTTATAAAAAATAATAATTAAATTAGAACAATATTATGATTTAAATGATGGTAAATAATATGATGTGGTATTATAAATTGAAAATAAATTATTAATTTTGCTTAAATAATCAACATTAATAATTAGATTTGTGTTGAGGTGTCGTGTTAATTCGTGTTTGTGTCGTGTTGCGTGTCGAATCGTGTCGTGTTGAATCGTGTCAAACTTTCTAATGTTCCAACACGACACAATTATGACATGACATGTCGTGTCGTGCCAATTTTATATTCGTGTCGCGTCGCGTCGTGTCGTGTCAACACGCACATCGTGTCGTGCCAACACGCACA
The DNA here is from genome assembly GCA_028095005.1 of Rhynchospora pubera. Taxonomy (NCBI): domain Eukaryota; kingdom Viridiplantae; phylum Streptophyta; class Magnoliopsida; order Poales; family Cyperaceae; genus Rhynchospora; species Rhynchospora pubera. Next base: position 353,091,394 of record CM051459.1, on the reverse strand, counting down.
TATTATTATATATAATTAAAATTTATTCGCCGATGACACTAAAATTATTATTTTTACATAGTAGTCCAATAAAAAAATTTGTTATACATTAAATGTAGATATTAATATGTATCATATATTTATGTACATAATAATATGTATCATATATTTAATTATATACAATAATATGTATCCGAAATGACGATCCAACGATCCAAACGAAAAAAAAATTTCAAAATCTTTTTTTAATATGTGTTTTGTCCTTGGATCGTTGGATCGTCATTTCGGATGACGATCCAAGCTTGAATCGTCAACTGGGATGACGATCCAAGGGTATTGGGCTTTCGTCAACTGGGATGACGATCCAGCAACGTTAGTATTAAAATTTTAATTTTTTTCTGTTATTATCAAAATTAATATGAACAGTAACGTTAGTATTAATTTTTTCGGTATTCCTAGCCCATCCAAACGAGCCCAAATGAGAGAAATTACGGCTCAAATGTACATTTCAAAACAAAAATTACGGCCCAGTACTAGATCTGGAAGTAAGAAAATTGTTCAACAAACAGGCCTTTAACTACAGAGGATGCGATGTGCGGAAAATAGCGCATAACCAAAACAATTGCGAGTTGCAGTTGGGTTACACACTTACATATGCAAATCATACTTATGGAAGACGGATCGGAGGAAGAGAGGAAGAGAGAAGCATCTCAGGCGACAGTTCCCGCCACTTATCCCAAACCTAAGGTCACTCAATCCCAGATAGAGAAATTTAAGGTCTCTCTCTCATTCTATCTATTTTTTATCTGAAATTGGCGCAATTGTTTTGCAATTTTACTTTGTGTGACTGTTCGGACTGCTTTTTTGTATTTTGAAGAATGCATGATTTCGATTGATGATTCTGCGTGAAACAGAAAACCCAACAAAGGCCACATTCCCCTAATCCTAATGCGTTTGTACAGTGTTCCAATATCTGAAAGGCTAATTGAGGGTATTTACAATGAACTGTTTGTTTAATAAGCAATGATGCAATGCTTCCTGTAATAGTACTGCCATGCTCTAAGGAAGATATGGTCATTCTTGTTGTCCTAAATTTTGTATGGATTTGTCGCAGGAACTGAATCAGAAGCTGTTAGAGATTAAAGAGAAAACTGACCGTAAAATGAAACCAAAAGGTGATAACTTGTCTCATCTCTTTCCTTTTGTTTGTTGTATTTCTTAGGCTGCATGCTGATTACTAAAACAATAGTTTATCTGAGTTAAGGAGCCAGTCAAGTAAGGTTTGATCAGGTCTCATTTGCTTTACGGCTTTAGGTTTATCTGGATATCTGGTCATTTCTTGGTTCTGGTCACAAGTCCTTACACTGCTCATTAGATGGTTAAGTCTGGTCGGTGTCAGTTTGGATTGGGTCCATTTCAGGTTGGACATAATCGCAAGGGGTCAGGTCCTGTTTTTGGTTTGTGTTGTTTACTTTTCTGAGAGAATTGGTTCGTCCTGGTTCATGTTCAGTCTGATTATGCCAGTTTTTCTGGTCAGTCCGTTTTTTACTAATTTTAATTTATTAGCTATTCTTTACATATAGGCATCAGTAGTACTCGCAAAAGGCCATGCTTAGAGCTTGAATCTAAAGTTAACAAGGATTCTCCCATATCTGTTAAATTCACGGAGCCAGAGAAATCTCAACTTTCTATACCAGCTGAATTGGTAAGTTTCCGTTGCTTTTAAATTTTGTCAGTTTTTTTTTTCGCATAAATATATGGCCTCTGGATATTTCAGTCATCTATTGTTCTTACTTGTATTTCCGTGTTTCTTTTAGGAGGGTCCTGCTCCTGTGCCTCAGAAGTACAGAAGGAAGCTACATTGGGGGTACATTTTATTTAAATAATGAAAAATATTTTATATTATATACAATCTTCTTAATTTCGAGGGTTTAGTCTTGCGACATTGAAGTTATGGGTTATGATCTTAGTTTGTGGGTTGATTGTACTGGAGATCATGATTGCAAGCAGAATGAAAAGTTGTCACTTGTCAGTATTACTTACCTCCAAAATCTATATGCTTCAGTCAAATACAGCATGAGGGTAGTAACAAAATTATAAACAAATTTGGGTGGTAATTTTACAAAAGTTGACAATTACAGAAAATTTATCATGAAACAAGTCATACTAATAACATTTTTTCTATGGCAGGCTTGATACTAAGGAAAGATGGGAGAGAAAATCAAATATGTGATGATGGGTGAAATGTCAATCTTATGAAAACCTAAATGACAAATTTTTTGCTCTGCTCTCAGGACAAATGATTAGAAGTTTTGAATGCTTCTTCAAACTCATACTGTACCAATAGAGTTAACTGTTTCCTAGCTAGGACTTCTTGTTATTGTTCTAGCGTTCTGTAAATTGAGCGTTAGTATATTATATTGCAATCTCTAGTATATGAGTAGTTCTAAATTGATGGTGCAATTTCGTGTTAATCTTTGTAACACTGATTTGGAAATATACTTGTGCAAATGTGATATATTGATTTTGAGTTGTGCAACTAACAAGACTCGAGAAAATAACTTCTGCATATTACTCCCTTCAGAACTTTATTTGCGTAGCCAATGAGCAAACACCAAATTGGGGTAAAAATTGAGATGCCAATCCTGAATACTTTGGATCTTCCGAAACCAAACGATAATTTAAGGACGTTTTTGTAACTCTTTTTTTTTTTAAAAAAAAAAAGAAAAAAAGACATGGTCATCTGAACAACTGAACATGAGAAAATGCCAGGAGGCCTGAAAAACTGGTGAATAAATTCTACAATTCAGAATTTAATTAGGGTATCGTTTGTTTGACGGTTTTAGGAATTTGGTATCGGTTAGAGCTCCAAACTTTGTAGTCCCACAAATGGGCGCAATTTTGAAAGAATTGGTGTATAAACGACCGGTCACAATTTTACATAAGTTTTGTATAATAAATCCTTTTGTGAGGAGGATAAAAAGAAGGAAAACATTCGAGGCACTGTCGCCATCTATCAATTACAAAAGCTACTACCGATAAATTATCATATCACTGCATTCAGCGAGCAACGACAATGATAATTATAATATATAAAAATGCGGCATTGCACGAACCGTTAGTGATTCCTACTTTTTATTTTTATTTTAATAAAATCACTATAATATGATTAATGCTCTTGCTTTCTCTAATGGGAATGGGACCTGATCAAAGTTACATTTTTTAACATGAGATTTCATTTCATTTCTTTCGTTGGAAAATTCTTGATCAAAATAATGATATTTGGTGTCAATTAGTTGGAATATCCATATAATTAGATATAAAGAAATCATGTGAAATCAATTGAAATGAAATTCCGTGTCAAAAATATTTTGATCAGGGCCTTAAGATCCATAAATGAACTCAATGCCCTTGCAAAGGCAACTTGAGTACCCCCAACATTTTTTAAATAACTTCAAAAGTCAAAACAGGCACCACTTGCATAGCAGGCTTGTTTCGAGGTGGGTTTCGTTAATTATTTTATTATGTATTTCCTTTTCTTTTGAATTGGTCCAGTACCATAAACTACACTGTAAAATAGTGACACGAAGATTATCATCTTTTCCCTCAAAGAGAAAAAAAAAAGTTCAGGCTCCTAAGTTTTCCAATTTTGAAGCATTTTTCAACCGAATTTGGAATCCATAATCTTAAACAGTTTAAGGTGTGTTATCTTTTATGTGATACGAAATAGACATCCAGATCAAAAGATACTTAAAAGAATAGAGTGCGCCTAATTAAAAACTCATCTAAACCAAAAGTAATAATTTTGTAGATGCATTCTTCCAAAAAATAAAACGTACGAGATAGAAGAGAAAACCATATTTTTTGCGTGTATCTGAAAAAGATAGATATATAGACTAGATTATTGAAAAAATAAATAATCAGATTAGACAGACAGATGTGAGACTCATACCACCGATTATACTACTAAAGTAAACTCTCAGCGTTGGAGGTGTTCGACTAATACTCTGTTTAATTACTTAATTCTATCTAAAATAAAATAGGTAGGCCGTTAAAAATTCCAATTCAGTTTAATCGGACGGTCGGGATTAGATCGGGTGTACGAAGATCAACAGAACCCAAAAGAAGGGAAAAAAAATAACAATAAAGAAATGAAGTAATGACAAGGATTCGCCAAGTCAAAACAAAGTCGAGCACTCTTTCCTCTTCAAAGCCTCGCAAGTCGCAAGCTGCTCTAATGGCGACTCCTCTCGTGATGAATTCGATCGACGCCTCTTCCTCCTCTCCTCCTTCCCAACCCATGCTCTCTGGAGGCGACGCCGCCTCAGCGGAGGAGCGTCCGATTCTCATCTTTCTCTGCTTCCACAAGGCGATTCGGTCGGAGCTTGACCGGATACACCGGGCCGCGGTCGCCTTGGCCACTGACGGAGCTGGTGATGTGGATGATTTGGCTGACAGGTGTCGGTTTCTGTCGAATATCTATAATCACCACTGTCAAGCTGAGGATGCTGTACGGAATTCCTTACTCGTTCCTTTTTCTGGTTGTATTGTGCATAAACCCTCTAATTGTTTTTTTTTTGTTGTAAAGGCAGTCTATATTTTGACTACCTAAGGAGATCTATGTTCAAATATTGCTATTATAAGTCGTAGTCCGAGTTTGAAATTTTCAATTAACTCACAGTTCTTTCATTTACTAAATATATATCCCATTAAGCACCTTTGTACTGATCAGATAAATGCTCCTAATCTGAAGACTATGTTGAAATAATAAAGGGATATTGAATAGTTTTGTTTTTTCGAACTGATATCACTTATTTAAGGAAGTATATTACCAGTGGGTACTTTACATAAAGGTCTGTCAGTTCTCTAGTTACTGGAGAAACAGCACCCATCTCAAAAGTACTTAGATGGAAATTTTATTTCACTGAGAAATTATGCTGATCAGGTTTTCCATTGAATTGATAAGGTGTTAATTGACATGAAATAGGTTATATTCCCTGCACTGGACTTGCGCGTGAAGAATGTGGCCCAGACGTATTCTCTGGAACATGCAGGAGAGAAGGATTTGTTTGAGCATCTCTTTGAGTTGTTGCAACAAGATTTAAAGAAAGACAGCAGCCTCAGACGGGAACTTGCCTCTTGCACTGGCGCCATTCAGACGTCACTCACACAGCACATGTCTAAGGAGGAGGAACAGGTCATTACTTCTGCTTGTATAATTCTGTCATACCATTTGGTTGGATTGACTTCAGTTACCTTTGTACCCTTCTCTGTACTTGAATAATTTTGTGTCTAAAATAGTTCAAGAGTATGGGTTTAGATTGGGTCCAAGTAGCTCAAAAACTTCAAAGTTCAAAGCCTTGACCTCTTAGGGTGCGTTGGGCATGCATGAGATTAGCCTAACTTCTAAGTTAGTAACCTAACTTGTTAACTTACAATTGCCAAATGAGTTTGAGGTCAATGGGGTTAGTACTCACGTTAGAACTAATATTTACTAACTTCATCTCAAACACTGATCCCAAAAGTACCAACTTTAATCCCTAATCCCACTAACTTATGGTGTTGCCAAATGCCCCCTTAGAAGTCATCCCGATGCTCTTACCACTTGAGATACTAGACCACATGCTTTGTGTCCATAATTTGTGTTAGGGGCTTTGATCATGGTCCTGAGCTGTCTTGGATTCTTGATTACAACTCTCTACTGTACTGGTTATTAAGCATAATGCTTGGCACTTACTTGGAAACATAAAATATAGATTTGAATATTGTAAACTGAATTTTGTGTAGTAATGCACAGTAGGGAAAAAATTGAAATCCTTTTGTAGTAGTGAGATTAGCTGCATTATACGTGAATTTCTAAATAGAAATCCCATGAGCGCATGGCACATAATTTAATTATAATTGGCATTTTATGTTAGGCATATAATTTGGTTTATGAGTATACTCATAGCAATATCGGGGGACGTAGCTCAAGAGTAGAACCCACAAGAACAACATATAGTTTTTAGGGTTCAGGGCTTCAAGTTGCAACATTTTGTGGTTCGTTTTTGGATTGCATTTATACGGTAAAACTGGCAGCTTTGTTAAACTTTTACTGATCCCAGACACTGCAGACTAGAAAAAGTCATGTTTAGATCAAATCAAACTGAATTATATTTGTTCATGACTGGGCTGTCATTTTTATTTATTAATGCTTTATGAAGCTCTACAGGTGTTTCCGTTGCTTATTGATAAGTTCTCCATTGAAGAGCAAGCAGATCTTGTGTGGCAGTTTCTATGTAACATTCCTGTGAGCATGATGGTTGAATTTTTACCATGGTTAGCTGCTACTGTTTCTCCAGATGAGCACCAGGACATAACTAAATGCTTGCATAAAGTTATCCCCAGTGAAAAGCTTCTTCAGCAGGTACCGCTGTCATAGCAAAACTTCTGTTGCTTAGCTTTTTTTTTTTCTCCCTCTCTATGTACTGTGGAAGTACTTGCATTTTGGTGGGAAAAGGGATAAAGATTGACCAAACATTTGTAAGCCAGCTCTGACTGGTTTGTGCTGGTACTAGCCAAAATGAGTCATTTTGGATATCAGAGCCTGAGTTCCTTCTAGTTATCTATTTCTTCAGCAACTAACTGCTGTTTAATGTAAGCGCAGGTAATCTTTGGCTGGATGAAGGGCAAACAAATGCAAAAGATGGGTTCAAAACCTGAAGATATTTCTGAACCTAAGAATTCTGTTCATGGAAAAACTGGGAAAAGGAAGCATAATGAGGCAGCGAATGTTTCTTCTTATTTCCAGCCAGTAGATGAGATATTGCTCTGGCACAAAGCAATTAGGTCAGAGTTGCGAGAAATTGCTGACGCTGCAAGGAATATACAATTTAAAGGTGATTTTTCAGATTTAAGTGCATTCAACTTGAGGCTTCAGTTCATCGCCGATGTTTGCATCTACCATAGGTATGTAATTTGCTGCCTGTTTGTGCTTGTGGTTGATAGTTTAATATCATGTACTAGCAATTGGGACAATACCAGACTAGTACACTTTATTAATACCAGATGAAAAGAATCCTAAATTTCCATAGTTGCTCTCCCAAGCATGTAGAAAAATTAAAAGTTTCAAGGAGCCAAGAAACAAGCAAAGATTTAAAACGTCTGAAATAAAAAAAAAGTTACCTCATGAAAAACATTTTAATAAGGCGGCATTTATAATCTTTGCTTCTTAATCTTTTTCATAGTATTGCCGAGGATCAGATAATATTTCCTGCAGTAGATGGCGAGGTCTCCTTTGAGCAGGAGCATAAGGAGGAGAAGAGCCGATTCAACAGGTTGAGGCTTTTTATTGAAAATATCCAAAGGTCTGGGGCTACATCATCAGCGGTTGATTTCTATGCAGAGCTCTGCTCTCAGGCCGATCAGATAATGGGCAACATTGACAAGCACTTTCAGAATGAAGAAACTAAGGTAAGTGCTTAATATTGAGGCTTTCCTTACGGCAAGCATGTATTAGTGCTAGTATTTGGAAACTGCCTTTAATACCGTTCCAGCTAGATAATTTATTTAATAATACACAAAAAACAAGTAGAAACAGTTAGTACTGCCAGTTATAGTTGGTAGTTGGCCTCTTTGCATGCACTGGGACCAAAGCCTACTTAGTATTTAAATTCCTGTCTAGTTACCAATTGATACCCAAAACCATCTCAGGAAATATCATTCATTCAATAACAAATAAATTCTCATTTTGAGCATTCAACACAGGAGGTATTGAACCTAATAATACAGTATTGGAATGCATGAGCATTTTTTCCCATGGTACAAAATTTTCTTTTGCAGGTCCTTCCAATAGCGAGGTCATGTTTCTCAAAAGAGAAACAGCACGAACTTATGTACCAGAGCCTCTGCGTAATGCCTCTGAAGTTATTGGAGCACACTTTGCCGTGGCTCGTCTCCAAAATAAATGATCAAGAAAGGAGTCTTTTACTTCTAAACATTCGTTTTGGAGCCTGTATGTGATTCTCACTTACTCTTCGCTTACTTGAAGTGCACCATTAGGTGCTGGCCTGATATGCTTCTTCCTAAGTTTTGTTTAATTAAGATTTCGTATAGCGACTAAACTTGCAAATACCAAATGGCAACTGTTTGTTTGCATTTGCATTGTTACATATCAATTCCCTCTGTATGTGAAGGGAATGGTATATGCCTTTAAAAACAAAAAATCAAGTGACTAATTTCCCAGAGCCCAAATACATGTAAATGATGCATTTCTCTTGTGCCCACATTTGAACTAAATTGAACCAAGTGGATTTTTGCTTCACATGACAAATTTGTGGAAGCTGCTTACCTAGTGTCTGGTTTGAGTTTAGATGAGAAATCTTAGCTAGAGTTTGTCCTTTTTTACCAGCTTACCCTAGGTTTTCATCGTCGAATATTTGCATAGCCCAAACTGTTGGTCATTACTTCTATCTGTAGTCTGTACCCTCTCTCTTTCTGCCATTTGATGAATCCGTTCTCCTTTGGCACGACAGCATTTGTTTGTGGTGGAAAAGGCATATTTCCTTACACATGATCAATTTGTGAGACCAATTTCCTATCGCCCAAATATCTCTAAAGAAAGAAGCCTTTTGCTTAAATTGTTGTCTAATTAATTAATTGGATTTAGTGTTGCATACCAAATTTGGGAAGCTGCTTTATCAAGTTAGTACTTATTTCAAATGAGAAATTTGTTTTCCTGGCTTACCTTTTCATCGCAGACTGTTATTTGCATGTAGCACAAACATATTGTTAGTTTGTTTCACAAGTATAGAAATGGTGGAATTACATGCGATATTTGTCTTCCTGGCTTACCTATTCTTCTCTGAATTACATGTGAAGTTTGTCTTCCTGGCTTGCCTATCCTTCTCTGAAACCACAGCTTTTGTTTCTCTAAATGCAGTTTTGCCATCAGAAACGGCACTGGTTTCTCTTTTATCTGGCTGGGCATGCAAGGGCCGGCGCAGGGACATATCCACTTCTGGCAAGTTCACTTGCATTGAAACCAGCTCCTGCAACTGCTCTGTTAGAACTAACAGCCCTGCAGGAGAGCTAGAAGACTTGGAAACATCTAGTCTATGTGCATGCTCTAGGCCTGTTAAGAGAGCAAACTTCATAGAATCAAGTGAAACTCCCGTAGAGTACAGAGAGATAGAGAAACCATGCTGTGTACCTGGTTTGGGCTTAAGTGATCTCTTTTTGGGACCAACAACCAAGCCTCTCAATATTTGCAAGACTGGCAATGCAGGCCCTTCAGTCTACTCGAGTCTTTTCTCTTTCGAAACCGAAATTAATTTTACTGGAATCGAAAAAACTTCTCGGCCTATTGACACCATTTTCAAGTTTCATAAGGCCATACGAAAAGATATAGAGTATCTTGACATAGAATCTGCAAAGCTTTTGGACTTGAATGAAGCTTTCGTCAGACAATTTTTTGGAAGGTTCCGGATGCTCTGGGGACTGTACAAGGCTCACAGCACTGCTGAAGACAACATCGTCTTTCCAGCACTTGAATCGAAAGAAACACTACATAATGTTAGCCATTCATATACTCTTGACCACAAGCAAGAGGAAGAGCTGTTTCAAAATATAAATGATTCACTTCTAGAACTGTCAACGCTGCTGCATGAAACAGGTACTACAGTACAACTGCAGTACAAAATAAATAAGCATACTATCAATCTAACTGGTAAGCTGAAACTATAGCCAGTAGATTGTATCAATATTGGTGTCATCAAAGAAAATATCTTCATCAGAAGCCTCAATTGTGCTTCCAATACATTTATAAGCTAGAATAAGGATTTTAAGGAAGTTGCACACAAAGTCTATTAATTAATAAACTTTTGGAAAAATTATCGTGCAATCGGCACCAACAGAAATTTGGAAATTAGAAATCTCAATACAGAATCCAAATATGGATCCTTGTGAATAATTTTACTGAACTGACCTGATTGATACCTTGGTAAGAGCACCATCAAATTCGCAACCATTAAATTCACAACCATTTTATGCCATAATATAAAGAGGCTAATGCTGTGGTCTGACAGGTAGATCTTCTAATGACTCTGACTGGGTCAGGCGGCACAGTGAGCTGGTGACCCAGCTACAAGGGATGTGCAAATCAATGCGTGTGACTTTATGCAACCATGTGCATCGAGAGGAGATGGAGCTGTGGCCATTGTTCGACAAACATTTCAACATGGAGGAACAGGATAAACTAGTGGGGCGCATCATTGGTACCACTGGTGCTGAGGTCTTACAATCTATGTTACCATGGGTCACTTCAGCAGTGACTGCAGAGGAGCAGAACAAAATTGTTGACACATGGAGGCAGGCGGCAAAAAATACCATGTTTGGTGATTGGTTGGATGAGTGGTGGAAGGGTGGGCACACTGTGGCAGATGGTGAGGGTTCATCGGAGGTATGCTCCACTTCAACAGGTAAAGCATAGTTGGCAACGAGAATTGATTTATGTACCAAATTTGTTACAATGCTACTTCAGTGGTCAATTTATCTTGTTGAATCAGTCGGTTTGTACTGGAACCATAACTGTTTGGCTGGAACTTGAGCTGTGATTGAACGCTGGCTTGTCATGAGATCACTTTTGACCATTAAAAAAATCTCTGCTTAACTTACATGGGGAAAGACACAGAGGGAAAAGAGCTATAAAGTTGGAACAATAACTAAACAGTTCAAATATGTTATATAATGCTGGTAAGTGGTAACTTACCAAAATATCAGAACTTAGTTCTCATCAGAACCAATTAACAATATTTCAATCAATTTTTCTGCTTGGATTTAGTTATGCTTCTACTTTTGGCATAACTTATTTAGTATTAGATATGTGGTTTGAACTAATACTGATCAAGTACCACAGGCTATTTTCTGAAGAGCTTGATTCTAATTTTTTTATTATTATTTACTACTACTACTACCACCACCACTACTACTTCTGCTGCTGCTGCTGCTGCTGCTGCTGTTATAAATTTATTTATTTGTTTATTTATTTAATTTTGAAGCATCTGAGTGCCAAGATGAAATGGTGGAGCAGAGCAATGAGATGTTTAGACCAGGATGGAAAGACATATTTAGGATGAATCAAAATGAGCTAGAGGCTGAAATACACAGGCTGTCTCGTACTTCTCTTGATCCCAGGAAAAAGGCTTATCTTATCCAAAATCTTATGACAAGGTAATTTTGTTTCCTCTCAAAAGCAAATGTATTCATTCCTTTGTGCGAAATGAACAAATCTCAAGAACATCTTTACAGTCGATGGATAGCTGCCCAGCAGAAACAGGAAGGTGATGAAGAGAACCATGGAGGGGAAAACATTATATCAGGGTGCTGTCCATCATATCGGGACACACATAACCAGATATATGGTTGTGAGCACTATAAGCGTAACTGTAAGTTGGTTGCGCCTTGTTGCAACAAGCTGTTCACCTGTCGTTTCTGCCATGACAAAGTCAGTGACCATACTATGGATAGGTATGAATATCTTTCTTTTTCCCCAGAATTACAAGATGACCTTATTTCTTTAATATTCCACACTTGTGTCCTTGCATTCTGAGAAACCTCAATTTCATGTGAAGTACTTTTATTTCTTTGTTTGCTCTTAAACCCCAGAACAAAATAGCACCTGCAAGCTATTTGCTCAGGTAGCTATCTAGGTCGAAAAGTTTCTTTTCTATCTGTTTTATTGTGACATATAATCAGATAATTGGAGAGATCACTAGATGAAGGTGTAAAAAATTGTAGGAAAGCTGTGAGAGAGATGATGTGCATGCAATGTCTGAAGGTTCAACAGATCAATCCAACTTGCACAACCCCATCATGCAACCAATATTCTATGGCTAAGTACTACTGCAACATCTGCAAACTCTTTGATGATGAAAGGTGAAATTTCTGAAATATCAATCTCTAGTCATGGGTTAATTTGACTGACATGTTTAATAAATTAAAATATGAAGAGCTGTATACCACTGCCCATTTTGCAACCTGTGCCGGCTGGGAAAAGGGCTTGGTATAGACTTCTTCCACTGCATGAAGTGCAACTGCTGCCTGGGGCTGAAGCTGGTCAACCACAAGTGCCGTGAGAAGATGCTCGAGACCAACTGCCCCATCTGCTATGATTTCCTCTTCACCTCCAGTGCTGCTGTCAAGGCTCTTCCCTGTGGCCACTTCATGCACTCTGCCTGCTTTCAGGTATCTCTCTCATAAATACGAGGTTTTAAAAAGAGTTGTGTCAGATTTCGAGTCTAAGGTTGGTTGTGATGTCAGGTTTTGTGGGTTGTTAAAAGTAAGATCTAGATTTGATTCACATAGAAATTTGTTATTTGACATTATTTAGTGCATCTGATAATTTGCATTTCTGCATCACTAAATTGCTCTACTTGTACTGCACCTCCTCGTAACATAATGAATTATGTACACATTTTTACGTGTCTGGTTAAATTTATTTGTTAATATCTTAGAATTCATATAGCTGACTAGTTATATCTTCTGTAGGCCTACACTTGCAGTCACTACACATGCCCTATATGTTGGAAATCCCTGGGAGACATGACGGTGCTTGACTATAGCTTTCCTATTTATCCTTTCTGATCACCAAAATACAGCTCGTCTCTACTTACTTTGCTAGAATGCTTGTTTAAAAAGTATTATTGTGTTGTAGGTTTATTTTGGGATGCTTGATGCCTTGTTGGCTGCTGAGGTCCTCCCTGAAGAATACAGGGACCGTTGTCAGGTTAATTTTTCTTTTTCCTCTTGACCTCCTATTGATGGTGGAGGCAGGATTTTTTTTTTTTTTTCCAGTGGGTACCGATATAAGAATCTTTATTTTACACATCATAATCATACTTAGTTTTATCTGTTGAAATTTTTTTAAAAATAAGCAGTCGATTTTGAGCTATCTATTGATTTGCCTCAAGAAATAATTAAGACTATTAATAATTTCTGTATTTTGAGGAAAAATGGGGGTCAATTGATTCACATTTTCATCTTCCATCCTCCCTAGTCTCCTCATGAATCTTCATCAAGTTAGTAGCTACACCAAACTTGATGGACATACCTTTTTTGGATCATCCAGAAAAAATATTCTCAATCTTTGGTTGTATCAAATCTTGCTCTGTACTTGTAATAAACAGTCTGTTATTCTTTCTAATAATTTGTAGGACATACTGTGCAATGATTGCGATAAGAAGGGAAGAGCTCGATTCCACTGGCTGTACCACAAATGTGGCTTTTGTGGTTCGTATAACACCCGGGTTATCAAGAGTGACACTGTAGATTGTTCTACATCTAATTGAAGTATGGTGTTTCAAATAAATTTTTGAGAGTTGCGATTTGCAAATTATGTTTTTGTCATTTTGTCAAGCTGAAAATGGGATGATCACTTCTTATCACCAGAGGGGCAGTTAAGGGATTTTCAATATATGAGATGCAAAATGTATACTTATGTTTCAGGGAGGCAAGAGATTCATTGGCGAGTAATTTGTAAGATTGAACATTTAACTAGATGGTAATTATTCCTGTTAGTAAGATGTAACCTTTTTAGTTTTCTTTTTGAGTGCTAAGTTCAGAGGGAACTTTCATGTCAATGCATTAAGACATAAACAAAGGTTAAATAAGCTGCTAACCTCTCCCAAGAATGGCAGTGGGTTTCAAGGTAAAAGGTTTAAGTCGTTCATTTAAGATTTAACTAAGGGGGTCAAATCATGATAGAAGGCTCAGATAAGAGGAAGGAACTAATGTAGGGTATAGAACAGAGCAAATATTATCTGTAAATTCCGCGTGAATTTGTATGATTATTATCTGATGAACGCGGATATGGATATTAGACAATAAAAACGACATGCATAAGTACTCATCTAATTCATAGTTTCTTTAAAGAGGATAATTATATTTGAATTTCTAAAGGCTATCTAAAAATTTTAATATTTCTTTTCAATTTTGTTGGGAGATTTATATATTTTTTATATTAATTATCTATTAGGCATTATGTATTCCGTTGTAACCATAAAATTAATTAAGGATCATTAAAATTGCTTAATTTTGTTATAGTTACATGTAATCATCAGATTAAAAGCAGAAGTCTGAGAAAATAAACCTTTTTGGTTCATTTTGCTTATGGTTTGCAGCTGGAAAAAAAAAGCACGTAAACAGACAACATTCATTCTGCACCTTTTTATCAGTAGGGAGAAATGAAATGCAAATAAATTTGCAGCTGGCAAAGAGTAAATCAGATTTAATTTGTAGGTGTTATCTATTTTGGGTTAGTTGAGATTTGGTACAATTACTTGTAGTAGCGTTCTCCATATATTTCGGTTCAATTACCTAATCATCAGAAAAATTATGTGAATGATGTACTTTTATAATATGCATACTGGTATAAATCTGGGAACTGCATTCTTTGCTGACCAGTGCAAAACGATAGTTCAAAATAAGAAAACGAAAAAGAATCTGCTAACTTTTGAGTCTCACCTCAGACACAACAATTCGTTGTTTACTTTTCAACTCCCACAAGATCCATTACCTGGTCTCCATTACAAGTTAGGTGTCACAAACCAGTAAGCGAGAAACCAAAAATAAATATACGAAGTGACAATAGTAACAATAGCATGAACAATCGTATAGATCAAGGATCTCCAAAAAAATATATTTACACAAAGAACACCTTCAATACACCAAAAAAAAAAAAAGGACTTTACACTCACCAAAAATTTGTGGAAATACTGTACACAATCTTCACCTTATTCCTCTCATTGAAACATACAAAATGCAAATCCTTCTCCTATGGAAAAAGAAAGTACCTGAATATTTATATCAATGCTAGAGCTGTGCGACCACAAATTGGCAAAGATATACACAAAAATTGAGATATTAGTACTAAAGTGCTTTGGAACACAACGCCTTTAACATGTTCTCTTTTTTTCTGCTTACCAATATAGCCTTGCAATTTTCATTATGTTTGGTTGCCTAAGCTGGTTGTCATTGTTGGCAACCCATATTTTCTTTTATGCAAAAACAAAAGCGCTCTAGTTTAGGATCATATTGATTTACATGAATGTCAAATTAGGTTGCGACGCATTTACAAAACCACAATCACCCAAAAAGAAGATAACATTCTTCCACAGAACAATTTTGTCATGTAAAAAAATCCCGTACTAGTTCACTGATCAGTTGTGAAATGATTTCCTTTTCAATTTGGCTTCCAATTTCAAAATTAACTCTGGAATCCATCCAATTCTCCATATCCTTGCCTATTAAAACTTCCAACTCCTTCCCTACTAAAGTTTCTAACTCTACTATCTCCTTTTCAATCTCCTTCACGATTCTTTCTTTTGTGTAGAAAAATTTAAAATTTTTCCATGACTTGTACCCGCAGTTAAGTACCTTTGATTGTATCAAATATAAGTGTTCTGTTACAAAGTCAGCTATAACTTCCTTCTGCTGATCGACATCCTTGGATTTATTTGTTACTTTGTACAAGGATTTTAGAATTGACTCGGTTGTCTCTTGAAGATAGGATGAGACTTGTTGTCCGCTATTTTGGTTAGAAAAAACAACATTTTGTAACAGAAGTTCAATTTTTGAGGTACCATATAATGTCTTGCGTTGCCTATTTCTAGGGGGACCAACTCGATGGAAAATATTATTTCCCTTTTTCTCACTTGTCTCGGTATTCTCACTTGTCTTCGCACTAGTACTGATAAGAGCAATGTTGGTATCCATCTGTGTTTTGTCGTTTTTTATTTCCTTCGCTGAAGCTTCCTTTTTGTCTACATCTAGTTTTGGGTCTACAAATCATACAAGGAAAAAGTTAGTAAACAAACAAAACTCAGATATGTAAACATCTAGGCAGAAGTAGAAATAAAAAGTCGAAAGATGAAACACAAAATAATGGAGAACTGATGCTATGGCATCAGTACCAACTACCAATCATGACTGTAAGGTCACATACTAGGTCAGTCCTTGGCTAGAAATGATATCACCAACCTCAAGATCATATTGCTAAACTGCAGATTACGACCAGTAAGGTCCTAGTATCGGTTTATATCTAATTGGTACCGGCAGAGTCACCAACTCAAATTGTGCAACTAACAAGGAAATAGGAAGTAGGGATTTATGCTACACACTTCCGACATGCAAACCTGATAATCCATTTGACCTCCCAGAAACAAGCTCATCGGACAGTGAAGGCCCTTGGTGAATTGTAGTGGGGCTGATGCGCGTAACTCTGTATGAATATAAATCACTTCCATCATCCTAACAGAAGTTACAAGCATTATAAGTTGCCATTCAAAAAAGATTCATGATAATGAGTAGTTGATGTCAAAATAATAAACAACTAGAAAAAGGAAATACAAACCAGTAACACTGAACTAGAGACAGAGCTTTCTGTTAGGCCACTATCTGATCTTCCTTCCAAATCACTGCTTGATGTATATTTATTTGAATGCTTCATAGGAGAGCTAAATGTGAAAGAAACAATACACATCTCCTCTTCCTCACCTGCACGGCTTTTAGAGTCTGGCGGTTTCTCATTAATTAGTCCAACCCCCTTACTGATCAGCAACTCCTTGCCTCCTCTTTTTTCATTCCTGCCCTCAATTTTTCCAACCTTTGCATCCCCACTTTTCTTGTTAAAATCAGTTGGTCTAACTTTCTTAACAGGCCTTTTGTTCTCATGTTTCTTTTCCAACCCATTGTTTTTCTTTCTCAAAGGTGTAGTCTTTATCAGGCTCCTATTCAATGCTATAAAATCTTTGGGGGCATTATTTAATTGAATACGATTCACTTTTATATTGTTCTGCCTGGTTGAAACCAGTTTTTGGGCATCCTTTTTTGTTTCAGTGGTACTCACTCCTTTTTTGGGAGAAACATCCCTCTTTGTACCAGTCTCCTTCCCTCCAACATTAACCCCTTCATTTGCCTTAACCTTGTTATTAGTAGTACTATTAACATTCTTCAACCCATCAAGATTTATTAAAGCATTGTTCAGTTTAGATCCGAATCTCTCTATTACTGGATTTTGCAGCTCACTTCGACTCACATTGACAGCCCCTGATCTAATTGGTTGTGAACCAATATCCAGCAGCATGGCTGTGGCTTCCAGGAGTTTTGCATTATTTATTGGGGATAACGATCTCGGTGGACTCTTTACAGGTCGTGCTGGGTACATCTCAGTATTTAATTGTTCTAACTTTAGCCCATTCTGTATCAAAGGTTTCAAAACAGGGGATTCATTTTTTTGTAGGGATATCAACGTGGCGGCTTTTGATGGCACAGGTTGTACCAATTTTGATGCAGTAATTAGGTTAGGTGATAATGCCTGTGAAAGCTTATCTTGAACAGTTTGTGAAGTATTGTTGGCTGGTTTTGGCAAAGGGAACGCGGAGGGCTTCTTTTGTGTCGAATCCAATGTGGGTTCGGGTGTCTTTTGAGGTGGTGCTGGTAAATCAAGACCCATTAGCTTGGCCACTACACTGGGAGACTTTTTCACTGGTTCAGGCGAAGTGGTTGAAGTGGTACAGATTTCATTTATCTTCTCTTCCAACTAATTACAAAAAAAGTATATGAAAAATATAAACTAAAACATGAGGATTTTGGTATGAAGGATATAATGACCATTGAGACATTAATTATAAGGATTTAGATTGTTAGCATATTAATTGGAATGCTCACCTTAAGGATTACTCTGTTGAGTGTAAGCAATATTTAATGACACAACTTTGTTGTTGTCATTGTTGCCATTAATATTAGTGGTATTAATTGGCATGTTACAAAAAATAAAATAAAATAAAAAATAAAAACAGTGGCTGTTAATATCAGACTAACAAAG
Source organism: Rhynchospora pubera (assembly GCA_028095005.1). Taxonomy (NCBI): domain Eukaryota; kingdom Viridiplantae; phylum Streptophyta; class Magnoliopsida; order Poales; family Cyperaceae; genus Rhynchospora; species Rhynchospora pubera. The sequence goes on along the minus strand of CM051459.1, from coordinate 353,073,555 downwards.
CATGAGGGTTCAGGCAAAGTAAATTGGACTATTAATTAGACAAGAAGCTGAAGCATCATTAGAAAAAACAAATGGTTTACAGATGCAAATGGCATAGAAAAATAGCAATTAATGATACAAAGGACTTTCTGGTTGATGTTGTTCCATTAGTCTTTGCAAAAAAAATATATATATATGATACAAAATTCTGCTATATGAACTTTTTAAACTTTTAAAAAATGAAGGTATACTTTACAAACTTACCAAAATAGCTGTTTGTATTGGCATTGGCACACGAGGCTTATGTGGGCTTTGAACTGATATTTAAAAAAAAAAGAGGAAATAAATTATTATTAGAGTTGGAACAGTATTGTAATGGAGAATAAAACCTGAATAAAGGTCACCAAAATAATCATTCTTGCCTCTTGCAGGCAAAGTTCAAACACATTGTACAATCAGAGATGAAAGGTGCAATTCAATTGAGTAACCATTTCCCAGTAATTAAATTCTGCGACAAGGGCTAAATCTCTCATTGAGAAATTCATGTATTCCAACAAGACTCGTATAATTCAATGAGATGTCATTAATCAGAAATGTAAAAATAGTACAGATAAGACAATTATACATCATCTCTCTAGAGTTACAACAACATAACATGTTAGATGTCACAAGACACAAAGAAGAGAGAGAAATGTTACCGTACTTGGAGGGAGGAACTTCTTCTTAGGAGAGAAAAAACTTTTCTTTGCAAAGAATTGAAAGAAAGATTTCATGCGGGAAGAACCATTGTTCTTCTTCTTCTCCTCCCCTATACTATTTTTTGAACTGCTTCGCCAGAACTTCATCTCTTACTAAAGGAAAAACTGAAAACAAAAGAATCTTTACAAATTTGGTTTCAGAAATTGATCTTTGGAAATATCAACCGATGGGTCGTTACAATGAGAGATGAAGGAGGAGAGAAAAAGGCAAAACAGAGAAGACGGAGGAGTCAAGGGGACTTTTTGGCAGATCATTCAAAGAATTTTTCGTCTTATTTTTATATTTAATATATATTATTTGGAAGTTATAATGGTGGCAAAGACAAGTATTCCACTTTCATTGATTATTGGGGGCTCCATTAAAGGACCCAACAATGCACCCACAAAATAAGACAAATGGATAATGCATGAACATGTAATATTATGGAAAATATATTCATAATATATTCATAATTAAATTCATAGTGTTTCTGAACTCAGCTTTTAGTGCCTTTCGTTGAACTCACAGATGTGTTCTCAATCAATCTTGTTGGATGATGCTATTAAGAAAAAAAAAAAAAGCTTTTTTTATCTTTTGGAAAGAAAGATATATTAATTTAAACTTTATATAAGTTCACTCGTCAAAAGACGGAAAAAATAATGAGGTTAAATATAACCGACAATATTTAAAAAAAAAACACGCACATCGGCACATGCCGTCCATCTTTAATAAATTTGCAAAAATGTTCTCGGATGCCATATGATTTTCTACATCACTGAGGATATTCTTCTTGGTAATTTTACTTCTAACCTGATGGGTAATTTATAATAGAATCAGATGGGTAAATTTATAATTTTGTCTTTATTTTTTTTTATGGAAATTTCAGTGCTTGGCCCTCAAAAATTTTCTAAAAGGATCAATTTGGTGTCGAAATTTCAATTACACCAATTTAGTCCTTAAACTTGATTAGAAAAGGGAATTAGTCGTGTCGAAGCGATTTGTTATGTTTGCCACGTGGATCTTTGGTCTGTCATTTATAACGTTCATTGGCGACAAAATGGATAGATCCACAATTGTAATTATAACACAACATAATATAATATTAATCACCCCAAAATTTACGTTAAAATTCAGTTGTACTTTAAAAAAAAAGCTCTTCAATTTATCATTTACCTACAGTTCTAAACAGGTTGCACGCTGAAATCCACGTGGCAAATAAAATATTTATTTAGGGAGCGTTTGGCATGCATGAGGTTAACCTAAGTTCTAGATAATTAAGCTAATTTTTAAACTTAGAGTTAACAAATTTGCTTGAAAAATCTTTGATCTCACTGATCTATTGCAATGTCAAACACCCTAGAAAGCAACTGAAACAATTCATTGTCCGTCGAAGATAATAAATCTGAAGAAAAACTAATTTAGTTTCACTATAAAATATGGAGGCTCCTGATTTTTTTTTTCTTTTTCTTTAAGGAAAAAAAAAAACAAATTAGTGCACGAAACATTTAAGGGCCAATTTTATTCTATTAAAATATTTAAATACTTAAAGTTGAATATATTTATTTTTTAAACTTGTATTTAACATCAATGGTGATGTTGATGGGAAAATGTGAATACAAAAGGGGAAAAAAATTATTACATGAAGTTGCCACATAACTACCGGAAGATGTTGCCATCTTAATTTTTCTTTTCTTGGAAGGAACAGACAGGACATAATTAAGAAAGAAAAGTACAACCAAAACCAGACCCGTTTTTTCCTTTTTGGTCTTTTTGCCTTTTTATCTCCTCGGCAGATTAATTTTGCTAAAAACACTTTCCAAATAATAATAATAATATAAGAGGAGCGTTCCGCTACCAACCAAATTAGTTGCGTTGCTTCCGATTGCCACATATCACCGTCCGTTGGATTTAGTTTTGATCAACGGTTTCGATTTAATCTACACATTTCACTTTGGCTCTTCTTTCTTCTTCATTCCGTCAGGAAATCTGAAACAACTCCCTAGCGGCTAGCGCTTTCTCTCACCACGCAATCTCCTCTCTCTTGCGCTTGCCTCTCACTCTAAGATAGCCCACACTTCACCTCTCTCTAGCAATTGTGTCTTCGATTGTCTCTCTGTTGCCTGATGCAACCTGCCGCACCTCTTTAACCCTAGACGTTTCGTAGTGCTCTCCACCCGGCTCTCGCTCTCTCTCTCGCACATCAACCCTTTTGTCTCTTTGGCCTTTTTGTTGGATTTAGCGAAATATTTTGAATTTGGAGTCTCTTCATTTCCGTTCATGAGGTACAACACTTTTTTATTTCTCTCATTTAAATCCGCTTAGGTAATGTTAGTGAGAACTGAGAAATAATAGATGCTTCTAGAAATTACCTCTATGGGTCATGCTCGTAAAGAGCAATTTAATTTTCGTTTGAATCACTTTAGTTAGGTTATATTTGCTGTTCAATATGATTAAGGGAAACCAAATGATAAAATTTTTTTGATGAAATTAGTATAATCTCTAACTCTTAGTAGTATTGTATGTTACATATGAATATTATGTAGTTTGGCAGGGCTAAGGGGTTAAATTTTGACAATGAAGTACTGAATATTGTCATGCCTAATCAATCTGAAATTGATTGTTGGCTACTACTTTTCTTACTTAATTGGGTTAAATTTTGATAATGAAGCAGTGAATACTGCCATGCCTAATCAATCTGAACTTGATTTTTTTTTAATAAATCAATTTGATGCCTTTCAATGCTCAATACTCTTGCTACATCTAATCAGTTTAATGCACTTTTTTTTTTAAGAAAACGATATATATTGTGGTTCCGAGGTGTTCAAATTTTATTATTTTATCTCACTTTGAACTAAAATTGTACCTTTTTATTATTAATGGCAGGTGTCATTATAGTGCAAAGTTGCAGTGCATAGTCAAATTGAATATTATATGCTCATAAGTACATATTATTTGCAGGTTGAAGATTGAGAGATTGTGTTATTCAGGCCGTGCAACTTATAAGGATCTGTTTAGTTTATTTTTGTGCCACTGTCTAGTTTTTTTGTTTTTTTTGAAGAAAATGCCACTATGCTTAGTTAACGCATGTTTCCAACTTGATTGTAAATAAGTTGAATCCTAAAGTTTTCTATATGACTAACTTGAATGTAAGCTGATTTTTGTGTTGATATTGAATGTATGCTAATTTGTAAAAAAATCATGGGCTTTTGTGCAGAAAAAAAACAAATTGTGCTCTTCTATGAATATTGATTGTAAGCTGATTTGTTAAAAGAATCTGACTTTTGTAATATCATCTAATTGTGCTCTTCTCTAGATGTATATTGATGCAATACGTTATAAACACAGAGGTTAGTTATGGTATTGGTATATGCTATTCTTTTGTTTTTAGAGAGGTAATATTAATGGAAGCGTACCATATATATTAAGCAGTATAAAAAAAGATGTTTCTTTGGTTTATGTTTCTGGTAATTAAGGATCATGTCTCTGGTAAGTTGTTTATACAAACTACATCTATGTGTACAGTATAAAAAAAGACTTCATGATAAAGTAATCTATTCTAAGGTATATGTTTCTTTGTTTAGTAAGCAACAATAACTTGAACACTACAAGAGCATGATTTAATGCTGATTCTCAATTTGTATTCTTGAAAAAATAATGGTCAAAGCCATCTGGTTTATTGTAAACAGTGCGGATGTACAAATGAAAATAAAAAAAAATTACATTCTCACATCTATCTCTCTATATTTCTATTTACTCGTAGAGGTTCATTCACACAAACCCAACTCTTTGTAGCTGCTATCATTCACTTTTGTAAACTATATACAACCATAACAAAAAAACACAAGAAAACATCTAACTAAAGACCTGGTACCATCATTGCCTACATGCCATTGTTATTATCTATCCGATCATCTCTAACTATCTAACTATGTATCATCTTTATGCCTTTGTTGCTATCACCCTCTCATTGTATCAACTCCAACCATTGCCTACATGCCAACTAAGACTTGGTACCATCATCATTTCGTCATCTAGAGGCCCATCCTTAAAATCTTTCATCATAGATGTCCAAACTCCATTGTAGTGGTCAGTCCCATTCTCATGCACTATAAGTTGTCAATAAATAAGTAAATAAACCAATTAAAAAGAAAAAAACATAATTGATTTTTGTATTGCACTCAATATATGCTGTATAATTAAAGAGGAAGAAACTTGTGGTACCGATATTAGATTTTATCCTTATTATTAGTAGATTAGAAAGTGCATTTTTTTGCCCAAGGATCATGATGCATTTAACCTCGGTTGAGGGTGAATAAATTCAAACAAAAAAAAAACTGCATCATATATTAGAATGAAATGTTGTTACTGTGATACTGGTATGTTTGAACCAGTAAAGAGATTAGAAAGATGTAAAGAGAGACTGTGTATTTTATTAAATTACTCTTTACAAACAAGAACAATAAAGGTAATTTCTAGAAGCAACTATTATATTTCTCAAATAACATTAGCTAATCAGATTTAAATAAGAGAAATAAAAGAAAAAAGTACTGTACCTTATGAACGGAAAGGAGAAGACTCCAAATTCGAAATTTTTCACTAAATCCAACAAAGAGATGCTCAAAATAGAAAAAAAAGGGTAGATGTATGCGAGAGAGAGACGGGTGGAGGGCACTAGGACACGTCTAGGGTTAGAGAGGTGCGACAGGTTGCGTTAGGACAGTGGAGAGACAATCCGAGACAATCGCAACTGTTCGAGGGCACAATTGCTAGCGAGAGGTGAAGCCTGAGTGAGAGGCGAGCGCAAGAGAGGAGATTGCGTGAGCGCTAGGGAGTTGTTTCAGATTTACTGATGAAAGGAACCCTGGCGAAATGAAGAAGAAAGAAGAGCAAAAGTGAAATGAGTAGATTAAATCGAAATCGTTGATCATGACTAAATCCAACGGACTGTGATTTGTGGCAATCGGCGGGCAACTAATTTGGTTGGCAGCGGAATGCTCTTCATCACATAATATAATAAGCTATTACAAATTTACAATGGTGCTATTTTATTTTTGAGAAAGTTTAATATGCACCATAGTGCATGGGACTTTCTATGCACCGCAGATTTTTTCAGAATTTTTTTTTATAAATTGACAAATCTAATTTAACCAATCTAATCCACATATTGAAATCTCATATCAAACTAAATTTTATAATTTTTTAGATTGTATTACTATTTTTTTCGAATTTTATAAAATATGTCATTTTTGAAATGTTATACTATTTACAATATTCCAAAAATAATATGTTTTAAAAAATTCGAAAAAAATAGTAATAAAATATAAAAAATTGTAAAATTTGGTTTGCTATGAGATTTCAATATGTAGATTATATTAATAAAATTAAATTTCTCAATTTACAAAAATACTCTCGAAAAAATTCGCGGTACATAAAAAGTTCTATGCACTATAGTGCATATTAAACTTTCTCTTTCATTTCCGGTAACTTTTCTTTTCTTGTTTTGTTGATCGACCTAACGGAATTTTCTTGTTATATCATTCCGCGGCACCATATCAAGTGAAAAATCTGTGTGCCACAGGCCCACAATCATCATAAACCGTCAAATCAGCATTATATCAGCAGTTCAACAATATGCCACTGTCGCCATTCCTTACCCTTATTTTGAGTGCCCATCTCGTGTCGTTATAAACTAAGTGCTCATGGAACTTGGATTTGGATATGGCGCAAGAATAAAAATTTGGATAAGAATAAGCTTGAAATGTTTTATTTTTGCGTTGTCGCGGCTTTTTCGTCATTCCCTCGAAGAATGGAATTGGTTTCCTCGAGAAATGGGAACATAGCCTTGGATTCACCCCCCTTAAGGTTCGATCTCAGTTCGAGTATCTCTTTACGACAAGAGAACCAAAACATGAGTCGCTTCTTAAAGAGGTTTGTTAATTTCGTGGGTCCTTTCTTTCCAGTAGGCGCAAGCCCCTACTGTTAATTACCCCGTGATCGCTCACGAGAACCTCTGATTAAGGGATAAAAAGAATTTTATGTAAAGGCTAGGAGGAATCGTTTGTTTCATGTTTATTTTTGGTTTATTTCTTTGGCTTACACCGGACTCGATTGGTGTACCAGACTTAGTTAACGGGATCCAATTGAGAACGCTTGAATGATTTTGTTATTTGAGACATACTTGGTTTTGGTTTCTGATGTGGGGGCGTTGTTTTTCAGTCCTTAGGCTATTTTGGGCCTTTGGAGGGTTTGAATTTGGATTTGAGATTTCAAGGCTATTTTGGGTCTTGGATTTGGATTTGGGTTTCAAGACTATTTTGGGTCTTGGATTTGGATTTGGGTTTCAAGACTATTTTGGGTCTTGGATTTGGATTTGGTTTTATAGGTTATTTTGGGCCTTTGGATTTTGATTTGATTTTCAAGACTATTTTGGGTCTTGGATTTGATTTGGATTTCAAGGCTATTTTAGGCCTTTGGATTTGGTTTGGATTTCTAGGCTATTTTGGGCCTTTGGATTTGGACTTGGATTTCAAGACTATTTTGGGTCTTGAATTTGGATTTGGGTTTCAAGACTATTTTTGGTCTTGGATATGGATTTGGTTTTCTAGGCTATTTTGGGCCTTTGGATTTGGTTTTCTCAGGGCTATTTTGAACCACTTGAGAGACGACTTCGATTTGCTGAAGAGATTTCGTTCATCTTTACTGAAGAGATTTCGGTCTTGATTTCGGGTTTCGTATTTGGACTTTTAATTTCTTGAGTTTCTCTTTGGGTTTTAACATTTTCACAATTTCATTTTATTTTTATTTTTAATTCTAGACTTTTGAAATATCTTTTATATTTTTAATTACATTTATTTTCAAAAATATATTTGTTATTTAATATATTTCCTTTTAAGATTATTTTATTTTCAAAATTATATCAACATTTATTTTTCGAAATTTGTTAGAAGAGTTTAGTTGAGTTTTGAAATCATTTGGAATTTTACAAAATTTGTTTAATATCATTTTAGAAATTTATAAAATTTGTTTAATATGGAAAATACTTCAAAAATATAAAAGGCCAATAAATTGACAGATTTTTATATCAAAATATAAGTGAATTTGGTTTATTTGGATTTTTAGGATTTTATGGATATTTTATTTGAATTTTTCTGAGTTTCCTACTATTTTTAATGAATTTTTGAAGTTTCTGCTGATGTGGAGTTTTCTGATTGGTCCACATGGGCACAGAAGAATGAGTTGGCCTGCTGCTGGCGCTGACTGAGCAGTGACGTAGCTGCTGACGTGGCATTTATTTTATTTTATTTTATTTTCCGACAATTGGGACCCACATGTCAAGTTTACTTTTGATTTAAAAATATTTGGTGTAACGGGTCATGTCCGTGTCAGTGACCCGCTGTGAATGACTTCGCCACAGAAGAACAGAAAAAGTTTGGCGCTGTGGTTTTGAAGGAGAAAGACATTTTGCAGAGAGGTCCCTTCTTTTATTTTATTTACTATCAAGTCCCTCTGAAAGCCATTCTAGTCGATCTACGTCGCCATTGACAATGAACTTGAGCTTGTTTGATTCGTGAGGTTGAGGAGAACTTAGCGGTGCCCTCCGTTCATCTCGCGTCGCTATTGTTTGGTAGAAAGGCCATGCATTTGTCATGGCAGCACTAAATTTGTTTTCCGATTTAGTCCCTGCCTTCTTGGGATTTCGTTTTCCGGCGATCTTCGCAACCGTGAGTGGTGGGGATACCTCCGCTAGCATCGTGGCATATAGGAGAGTATGAGAGTGTGCTTATTTTGTCTTGCGTTGACCCAATTTGGTGGGGGCATCATCAACTGGTACAGTGGTACAGATTTGGTACCAGATTGGTATCGTGAGTAGTATTAAGAAGTTTTGGGCTTTATTTGGTTTGAGTTTAGGAACCACACGTACTTCCATTTCATTGATCTTTCATTTGCACATGTATACTGCTGCTAATTATTATTAAGTTCTTTAATCAAAATTCTTTTTGTGAAAATCATGTTAATGATAATCTTGGGCAGCACATCATCTTTTGAATTTAAATTCTTTTTGTGTAACATGCTGTCAGGTACAGGGATTAGCATAGTCATTCAAAATTGTAACATACATTTTCTACTTTGGTTATTTTATTTTTGTGATTTAGTCGGACATCAACTAGTCTTTGTCTTAAATCGATTATGCAATGCTACACAACCCTGTTGTCACTGTAACTTCAATGTTTTATTCAATGTAGCACAGAAAACTCATCACCCCTTTGTCATTTTTAGGTGTCATTTGACATAATTAAATAAAGAAATTATATAGCTTCAGTTGTGTTTATTCATTTTAGTGCAAATAACCACATATTATTGCTAGTTATCCAATTAAAATTTTTTTATTACTTCACTTTTGTTCAATTAAGGCCAGAAATTGACAGAGATATGATGATTGTTAGTTTTGACACTATTTTGGCAGCATCTCCCCCTCTCTTTGTTTGATTTGGTCTCCTGTTCATGGCCAAAGCCAATGAGAGGGAGATGCTACCTAGGAATGGAGATACTCCAACCGGGGTAAGGAGCTAGGACTGGAGAGACTCCAGCCGAAGCTATGTGGAGCTAGATCTGAAGAGTATTCAGACGAAGCTTGTGTCAAAACCAAGTGTGAAATAATCCAATCAGATTTCGAAAGGGAAGAACCAAATTTCTGCAATTAAATTTCAAATTTGACTTGCGAATTTCCTTCTTACACTTGCCCTTCACCTTTCCTTCAATTACAATCACTTACAGGATCTTAATTTCACTCAATTTCCCTCTTCTAACTATGCCTCTCAACTGTTTGATAAAATGCTTCTCTCTCTCTCCTCTCTCTCTATTCTAGCAGAGCTTCTATCTGGCTTTGTAGCTTGGGGGAGGTATGGAGGCTGCGTGGAGGTGCTGTGGAGGCGTTGTGGAGGTGCTGTGGAGGCGTCTTTTTCTTTCGAGTTGGGGTTCTTATATAGGCATAGGGATTAGGGCTATGGTTTGGAGCCGTGAGCATTTCCATCATCCGATCTTGATCTAGTGGCTCTTCACAGGCTGCGCTAGGGTGACGGTTTCGCAAAACCGTGTGCGGGGTTTCTGGTTTTGAGTTGGTGGACGGAGAGGAGCCACGTAGACGCCTCTCTTCCTCTCCTCCGTTTTCACCCGACGAGCTACAGTAAAATTCGTTTACTTCTCTCCCTTTTCTTTTTTACCAAGGAGGAAGATGAACCCTTCACCTGGGCCCCACTGGTAAGAGTTAATGAGAGAGTAAGAGATGGGTGCACTCGGTTCATGGTGAGCTACATGCATTCATTTGGATTTCTGTTCAAGGTGTACAAGAAACGGGTGCATGCAAGGATTTAAAAGGATTTTAATCGTATGCACGCGCCGGAGTTTCTGATTTTTGTGGGATTTCCTTTTGATTTTCATAATTTCCTCTTTATTTCTTTAAGACCAAACCAAAATAAATTGTTTAGAGGTCTTCCCTTGGGTATTTTTGTATGAAATTTTAGGGATAAGCTCACACAAATATGAGGAATTTAATGGTTTAAGTGGTTTTGGCAAATTCCTCATATATTTATTTTGGTAATTTTGTGAAGTTTTTGGGTTTGTTTGCAAAATTTGGCATTTGTGTGGGCATTTTTGGTATTTAAAAAATTATGATAATTCATCATAATTCTCAGGGAATTTTTGGGTAAATTTTGAGAATTTTTGGAGTTTGTTTGGTATTTTTGGTAATTTGGTTTTGAGTTTTGGCTGTTTGACTTCTGGCTTTTGCAATTTGGTTTTGTCTTGAAGTTGTATTTTGTACTTTGGTTTTCAGGGCTTAATTTTTAGGGTCAACAAATGCCCCCCATCAAAGTACGTTGTGAGGATCCCGGGCAGAACGACGTGCTTTGGTGGCCTTTACTCTTTGACCCCTTTTATCTTGTTGAATGATCTTTCAGAATTTCTCTTTAGTTTGTGATATGGTGACTTACTTCCTTTCCTTTGATACTTGTTAAACCCGTGTTTGATTGGGCTTCCGCGCTTAAGGCCTTCTTATAAGCTTCTTATTTTGAAGCAAGGAGTCATCTTACTCCCGCCTCGATTTACTTTGAAATGCGGGTATTTTGGCCCGCTCTCAACTTCTTTCTTCTCTTTCTTCATTTAGGATTAAGGCACCCTTAAATCCGCACCATAATTTAGGCTAAGGTATTTTGACCCACACCTATGTTTCCTTGAGTTTGAATTTACACGGGGCTTGCCCCAATTTTATTTCCCCTTATGAATGTTGGCCTTAAAGCACTTCAGTTTCTTTAGCACTTAGTTGCGCTTTATACCCTTTCAAGTTATCTCTTATTCCCTTAATTTGTACCAGGTTTGATTAATCATCGGCTCTTGCCCCAGTTTGATTGTTGTTGATCCTTGTCTTGTTTGACTGTCCAGTGTAGGCACTTATTTCAGTGTTGATGTTCTCCAGTGTCTTATTTAAAGTTCAAGACACAAAACTTTTGTTCATCCTTTTGTTTGGTGAGATGGACAGGCACCTAGTACCTTGTTTAAAGTACAAAGTACAAAACTTTTGGGTAATTTCACTTTTCCGTGTATTCAGAAACCACACAGGCTTCCTCAACACGGCTATCCTTTTCTTGGTTGGTGGATTTTGTGGATTTGGGAATATTTAGGTGGAAAGAATGACTTATGGGACCATAAAGGCAAGTCACCCTTTGTTTTGCTCACCCTCTCATTTCTCACCCTCTCTTTTAGGTATGGGCACTCCATGTAATGGCACTCAATATCGGCATTGGCGGTATTGACATTTTTTCTTTAAATGTAGGCCTTTGTAAAGGAGATGTCTATGAATGTCCAAAAGGACAAAGACATTCCTTCGAACTTAGGCCCGGCGGGACTAGTTTGGTTTTATTTCTTTGGATTTTATTGTGCTTGATTTGTTTTTGGGATTTAGTAGTGCATGATTTTTTTTGTTTGGGTTTAGTTCATTTGTATTGGAATTTTTGAGGTTGGGAATTTTTATTGGACTTTTATTTATTTATTTTGCCTTATTTATTTAGGGCCTTGCAAAGGAATGTCCCATAATGTTCAAAAAGAACGGAACACCCTTTCAAGCTTTAGCCCGATGGGACTTAAAACCTATTTCTTAAATTTTGGTTATTTAAGGATCTTGTTAAAGACTTTATTGGATTTTCTACCTATATTTTGTTTGGTAGGTTTTGGTTGTTTTGGGTTTATTTTATTGGAATTTGTGGTTTTAGAATTTTGGGTTTTGGAATTTTGGTTTTAGTTTATTGGAACTTTGACTTTAGGATTTTGGAGTTTGGGGTTTTAGTTTAGTTTCTTTTATTGGAGTTTTGAATTTAGGTTTTGAAGCTTTTGGACTTGGCTTTTGTTTAGAAACGAAGTGTTTTGGTTTTGGCTTTGATTTTGGCTTTATTTTGTTTTCTCCTTTCTTTCTTTCTTACAAATGGTGGATTTAGGCGGAGCATTTCTTGAGATATCGCCCATTGACATGTGGAATTAAACTTTCTTTTGGGGGCAATTTGAATCCCAACCCTTTTGTGCATTTCCATTTTCCATCTACTCCTTTCACCCATTGAGATTTCTCGCTCCAAAGGTCTTGGAAGACTTTAGCCTTTCGCTTAGAGATCGGGTCCAAACAATGAGCCTTTTCAAAGAGGGGTGTCAATTTCTTGTTGTAATAACCCCTTATTTCTATCCTTTCGTACTCGTCTTCTTCTTCTTTCAACCATTTCTCCCAATTGTTGGAATCAGAAACATTGTTTGATGGATCTATGTCCTCCGCTTTGTAGAACAAGATTTCTTTGTGAACCACCAACTTTCCTTGAATCATTTCGATTTTAGGTGGGACGTAGAAAGTTTCCAATTCTTTGACTTGGTTCACTTCCCTTGGTGTTAGCTCTTTGAAGTAGCCAATGGGAATTTGCTCAATGGCCATGGAATCTTCCTTTTCTTTGGACTCCTCTTCATCTGAGCCAGCGTCGTACACATGGATGACATTTCTTTGCTTTGGTTCACAGTCTTCTTCAGATTCACTTTTCACATAGAATTTTTTTCTTTGCACTTCTTTTTCATCTTCTTCATCAGATGACCTAATGTAGAAGGGAGTTTTCACGGCACATGAAGTTTTAGGCCTTTCTTTCAATCTTATTTTCTCTTCAGTTTCTTTCTGATTTGCCACTCTTGTCCTCAAATTTGGTGAGGTACTTCTTTGAGAAGCTGGAGTGTAGAATCGGTCTATTTCCTCCAATTCTATTTCATGCGCTCCATAATGATGCGCATCTCCTTTGATGCTCTTTTGTTCACCGTCTTTTATGTACTTGATGCACTGATGGAGGGTGGATGGCACAAGACTGTTTTCATGTAGCCATGGTCTTCCGAGTAACGCTCCATAGGAAGTTTCAGCATCGATTACATAGAATTTGATCAAAGTTTCAAGTTCCCCAAATTTCACTGGGAGGGTAATTGCCCCTAATGCCTTTTCTGAGTTTTGGTTGAACCCATGGATGAAGACATTCTCATTTGAGAGTCGCCTTTCTTCTAAGGCCAATTGGTTCATTGATTTGAGTGGCAAGATGTTAATTGAAGATCCTGGATCCACCAACATTCGACTTAGGTGACTTCCATTGGTTTGACCTGTGATGTAGAGTGCCTTGTTGTGGCGAGCCATTCCCATCATTAGGTCTGTGTCTGTGAATGTGATTTGACTTTGGGGCTCCGCGTAAAGGGCCTCATTCTTGTGTTTTTCTGCGAAGTAAGCCTGAAATTTCTCGGGCTCTTGCAACACTTCCATCATTGTTTCTCTTAGTTCTTTTGACATCATCAGTGCTTCGAATACACTAATCAATGCAGGTGTGCGCCTTAAATGGGCCAAGATGTTGTATTCTCCAACGGTTTCTTTCGCCTTTTGACTCGGTCCCGCTTCATCATTTACTTCTTTACCTTTGCCTTTTTCTTTTTCTTTTTCATTTTCACTTTCTTTGGGTGCTTGTCTTTCGGAGATGTTCGTACCCGATCGCAAATTTACATGGCAATCTTTTTCTTTAAACATGCCTTTGGCAAAGAGGCCTCTATATGGCTCCTCGTCTTCATCTTCAGCATCATAATAGTAGGTGCCAAATTCTTCTTCTTTCTTTTCCTTCTTCACTTCTTTCATTTTTCCTTCCTTTTCATTTTCGTCTTTCTTCTCTCTTTTCTCATCACTTTCTTTGTTTTCATTTATATTCAATTTTTACATCTTATGCACATAGCAATCTTCTTGATCGGATTCTTCATCCACTATTATTATGACATTGCAATCTTCGTTACGCCTTGGGTTGACCCTTTGTGCCACCGCATTTGCTTGAGCGTGTGGAGCCGGCTCTTGTTTAAAGCTTCCAGGCAAGATTAGGTCTCCTTCTTTGATCATTTTTTCTGCAATGTCCTTAAAGACATAACATTCACTCGTGGGGTGACCCAAGACACGATGATAAGCACAATACTTTGGGTCATTTGTCTTGTTTTGCTCTTCCGGCCTTTTGCAATAGGGTAGCTCAATGGCTTTACCATTCAACAATTGCTTGAGCAACGCTGCAGTTTTCTCTTTCTTGAAGGAGTACGGCTTGCTTAAGCGCTCCGCCAAACTTTCTTTTGGTTGATTATTTCCATTGTTATTGTTGTTAACATTTCCTTTGTTGTTTTTGTAACCACCACCTCCTTTGCTCATAGATGTTTCATTGGCTCCCATTATTTTAATAGGAATTTGCGCCTTTGTCTTTTGTTCACCTTTGTTGTATGATGTTTGTGTCTCTTTAGGCGGGCCGATATGCACAATCCTTGCAACCCGAGTCACCAAATCTTCATAGGTGTAGATATCGCTACCAGAGAGTGGCCTGCGAATCCAATCATCCAAGTTTCTTATTAGGAACTCAACCGCTTCCCTTTCTGGCATTTGGTGAGTGCATCTTATGTTCATGTTTCTCCATTTGTTGATGTAGTCAAGAGGCGACTCTTCTGGCCTTGGTTTTTCACAAGCTACATCGGCCATGGAAATTCTTTGGTTTACCATAGCAAATTTGGCTCGAAAGAGATCCTCCATTTCATCCCAAGTCTCAATCGAGTTGTTTTCCAATAAAGAGTACCACTCGAAAGCAGCACCTGTTAGACTTTGAGAGAATTGTTTCATTAGAAGAGCTTCATCATGGGCGGTATTACCACATGCATTTCTGAATTGCACCAAATGTTGATCTGGCGTGACACCTTCTTTTCCTGTGCCATCAAAGAGGTTGAATTTTGGGACTTGGTATCCCGAAGGATAAGGAATTTGTTCGTACTCTTTTGGGTACGGCCTTCCACATTTCTTGCGAAGGTTGACCAAGCGGGCCGCCCCTGTTGCTTGGAGTTGTAGGTTTATCATGTCTTGGATGATTTGCCTTGTTGATTCTGGCTTTCTTGCCCCTGTCCGAGACCTTGCCCTTGGAATTTCTTCTTCGCTTGACTCATATTTGATTCTATGTTTTCTTTCTTTATGATGCCTTCTTTCTTCTTCTTCTTCTGAAAACTCATATTTGTATTTGTTCCTTCTCCCCTTGGAAGGCCTTCTCTTACCCTTTTCTTCTTCCTCATCAGAAGATCCATATTTACTTTTGCTCCTCCTTTCTTTCAGTATTTTCTTCTTGCTTCTTTCCTCCTCTTCATCCGAAGGTTCATACTTACTTTTGCTCTTTCTTTCTTTAAAGATTTTCTTTTCGTGATTGTCTTCTTCTTCTGAGGACGAGGGATTTTCAAGTTCTCCAAGCAAATTCTTTCTCTCTAGGAGCTTATACATTTTCTTAACTATTTTTCTATCTTTCTCCCTTTCCTTCATCAATTCAGACATTTTCTTTTCATTTTTCTCTAGTATGCTCATCAGTCGAGCATTTTCTCCTTCGTCCCATCGATTGTTATCACCATTATTTTCTTGATCGCTTTCAACTGGTTCATCTTCAGGCTGGCCATGACCACTTGATGATGGAATCTCTTGTTTCCCTTTGTCATCTTTTCTTGTTGGAGGAATTTCCTCATCGCTTGCCATGTTCACGAATGCATGCATCTCTTGTTCTTCACTTATTCTAATCATGTTTACATGAGCATGCATCACCGTTTCCTTTTCACGCCATACCAAGCGTCTTCGCTTGCTTTGTGCACCTTGATTGGCTACTTCAACCACCAAGCGGGTCTTATCTTTAGGCACCCATATTTTCTTGGCTTCTCCTTCATTTTGCAAAGGCCCCAATCGCTCTTTGACTGGGGTTGTGGCTCTTTCTTTTTCTTTCTGCCCCAGTCTTTCCTTTACTGGAGTTGATTTCCTTCTTTGCCTCTTTGGTCCCAACCTTTCATGGACCGGAGTGCGGGGGAAAGTGAGCCTTTCTTTCACAGACTGTCTCTTCTGAGGATTTCTGCCCCTGAACTGGACCCGATATTCAAGAGGAAATTCCTCCATTGTTTTTAGTACCGCCACAGGAGAATTCCTTCGAACCAGTCGAAGCGGTGCAAATGGGTTGCTTACTGGGAGGTTGGGCCTGGCATCCAGTTCATTCTTGTAAGCCCTTTGAACTTTCTTGATGGTCCTCGTGCCTTGGGAGACCGGCATATAGGCTTTCTTTGTTGTTGCTTTCTTTTGAGAAGAATGGTAGTTAGACTGGTATCTCTTGTGGCTTGGGTTTGAGTGAGTCTTCCTTTGAGGAATAAGAGCCCATTCTTCCCTTTCAGGCTCCATTTCAGTGGGAGTCTCAAAGACTGGAGAGACTACCGCTGGCTCATTCTGTGGTTCTTCAATTACACGAGCAAGTTGGAAACTCCCATCATTTACTTGGACTATGGGCACATAGGAGTACCCACATGGCATGTTGCCGACCATGAACTCGTGTTGGTAGCAGATAGGAACTGCCCCAATCGTGAGCACTCCTTCGGGCTTGCTTATGTCAACAGTTGTGGGTCCCATTTCCTGAAAGAAAAGAACTCCAAATGTTACCGTTAGAAATGTTTATTTGAAATTTTATAATTTTCCCAGCCTTTACATTATATTCTTTAAATCCCAAAGATGAGAGGAAAAAGATGTCCCACCGGGCGTGCCAGAGAATCTGTCGCGGCTTTTTCGTCATTCCCTCGAAGAATGGAATTGGTTTCCTCGAGAAATGGGAACATAGCCTTGGATTCACCCCCCTTAAGGTTCGATCTCAGTTCGAGTATCTCTTTACGACAAGAGAACCAAAACATGAGTCGCTTCTTAAAGAGGTTTGTTAATTTCGTGGGTCCTTTCTTTCCAGTAGGCGCAAGCCCCTACTGTTAATTACCCCGTGATCGCTCACGAGAACCTCTGATTAAGGGATAAAAAGAATTTTATGTAAAGGCTAGGAGGAATCGTTTGTTTCATGTTTATTTTTGGTTTATTTCTTTGGCTTACACCGGACTCGATTGGTGTACCAGACTTAGTTAACGGGACCCAATTGAGAACGCTTGAATGATTTTGTTATTTGAGACAGACTTGGTTTTGGTTTCTGATGTTGGGGCGTTGTTTTTCAGTCCTTAGGCTATTTTGGGCCTTTGGAGGGTTTGAATTTGGATTTGAGATTTCAAGGCTATTTTGGGTCTTGGATTTGTATTTGGGTTTCAAAACTATTTTGGGTCTTGGATTTGGATTTGGGTTTCAAGACTATTTTGGGTCTTGGATTTGGATTTGGTTTTATAGGTTATTTTGGGCCTTTGGATTTTGATTTGATTTTCAAGACTATTTTGAGTCTTGGATTTGATTTGGATTTCAAGGCTATTTTAGGCCTTTGGATTTGGTTTGGATTTCTAGGCTATTTTGGGCCTTTGGATTTGGACTTGGATTTCAAGACTATTTTGGGTCTTGAATTTGGATTTGGGTTTCAAGACTATTTTTGGTCTTGGATATGGATTTGGTTTTCTAGGCTATTTTGGGCCTTTGGATTTGGTTTTCTCAGGGCTATTTTGAACCACTTGAGAGACGACTTCGATTTGCTGAAGAGATTTCGTTCATCTTTACTGAAGAGATTTCGGTCTTGATTTCGGGTTTCGTATTTGGACTTTTAATTTCTTGAGTTTCTCTTTGGGTTTTAACATTTTCACAATTTCATTTTATTTTTATTTTTAATTCTAGACTTTTGAAATATCTTTTATATTTTTAATTACATTTATTTTCAAAAATATATTTGTTATTTAATATATTTCCTTTTAAGATTATTTTATTTTCAAAATTATATCAACATTTATTTTTCGAAATTTGTTAGAAGAGTTTAGTTGAGTTTTGAAATCATTTGGAATTTTACAAAATTTGTTTAATATCATTTTAGAAATTTATAAAATTTGTTTAATATGGAAAATACTTCAAAAATATAAAAGGCCAATAAATTGACAGATTTTTATATCAAAATATAAGTGAATTTGGTTTATTTGGATTTTTAGGATTTTATGGATATTTTATTTGAATTTTTCTGAGTTTCCTACTATTTTTAATGAATTTTTGAAGTTTCTGCTGATGTGGAGTTTTCTGATTGGTCCACATGGGCACAGAAGAATGAGTTGGCCTGCTGCTGGCGCTGACTGAGCAGTGACGTAGCTGCTGACGTGGCATTTATTTTATTTTATTTTATTTTCCGACAATTGGGACCCACATGTCAAGTTTACTTTTGATTTAAAAATATTTGGTGTAACGGGTCATGTCCGTGTCAGTGACCCGCTGTGAATGACTTCGCCACAGAAGAACAGAAAAAGTTTGGCGCTGTGGTTTTGAAGGAGAAAGACATTTTGCAGAGAGGTCCCTTCTTTTATTTTATTTACTATCAAGTCCCTCTGAAAGCCATTCTAGTCGATCTACGTCGCCATTGACAATGAACTTGAGCTTGTTTGATTCGTGAGGTTGAGGAGAACTTAGCGGTGCCCTCCGTTCATCTCGCGTCGCTATTGTTTGGTAGAAAGGCCATGCATTTGTCATGGCAGCACTAAATTTGTTTTCCGATTTAGTCCCTGCCTTCTTGGGATTTCGTTTTCCGGCGATCTTCGCAACCGTGAGTGGTGGGGATACCTCCGCTAGCATCGTGGCATATAGGAGAGTATGAGAGTGTGCTTATTTTGTCTTGCGTTGACCCAATTTGGTGGGGGCATCATCAACTGGTACAGTGGTACAGATTTGGTACCAGATTGGTATCGTGAGTAGTATTAAGAAGTTTTGGGCTTTATTTGGTTTGAGTTTAGGAACCACACGTACTTCCATTTCATTGATCTTTCATTTGCACATGTATACTGCTGCTAATTATTATTAAGTTCTTTAATCAAAATTCTTTTTGTGAAAATCATGTTAATGATAATCTTGGGCAGCACATCATCTTTTGAATTTAAATTCTTTTTGTGTAACATGCTGTCAGGTACAGGGATTAGCATAGTCATTCAAAATTGTAACATACATTTTCTACTTTGGTTATTTTATTTTTGTGATTTAGTCGGACATCAACTAGTCTTTGTCTTAAATCGATTATGCAATGCTACACAACCCTGTTGTCACTGTAACTTCAATGTTTTATTCAATGTAGCACAGAAAACTCATCACCCCTTTGTCATTTTTAGGTGTCATTTGACATAATTAAATAAAGAAATTATATAGCTTCAGTTGTGTTTATTCATTTTAGTGCAAATAACCACATATTATTGCTAGTTATCCAATTAAAATTTTTTTATTACTTCACTTTTGTTCAATTAAGGCCAGAAATTGACAGAGATATGATGATTGTTAGTTTTGACACTATTTTGGCAGCATCTCCCCCTCTCTTTGTTTGATTTGGTCTCCTGTTCATGGCCAAAGCCAATGAGAGGGAGATGCTACCTAGGAATGGAGATACTCCAACCGGGGTAAGGAGCTAGGACTGGAGAGACTCCAGCCGAAGCTATGTGGAGCTAGATCTGAAGAGTATTCAGACGAAGCTTGTGTCAAAACCAAGTGTGAAATAATCCAATCAGATTTCGAAAGGGAAGAACCAAATTTCTGCAATTAAATTTCAAATTTGACTTGCGAATTTCCTTCTTACACTTGCCCTTCACCTTTCCTTCAATTACAATCACTTACAGGATCTTAATTTCACTCAATTTCCCTCTTCTAACTATGCCTCTCAACTGTTTGATAAAATGCTTCTCTCTCTCTCCTCTCTCTCTATTCTAGCAGAGCTTCTATCTGGCTTTGTAGCTTGGGGGAGGTATGGAGGCTGCGTGGAGGTGCTGTGGAGGCGTTGTGGAGGTGCTGTGGAGGCGTCTTTTTCTTTCGAGTTGGGGTTCTTATATAGGCATAGGGATTAGGGCTATGGTTTGGAGCCGTGAGCATTTCCATCATCCGATCTTGATCTAGTGGCTCTTCACAGGCTGCGCTAGGGTGACGGTTTCGCAAAACCGTGTGCGGGGTTTCTGGTTTTGAGTTGGTGGACGGAGAGGAGCCACGTAGACGCCTCTCTTCCTCTCCTCCGTTTTCACCCGACGAGCTACAGTAAAATTCGTTTACTTCTCTCCCTTTTCTTTTTTACCAAGGAGGAAGATGAACCCTTCACCTGGGCCCCACTGGTAAGAGTTAATGAGAGAGTAAGAGATGGGTGCACTCGGTTCATGGTGAGCTACATGCATTCATTTGGATTTCTGTTCAAGGTGTACAAGAAACGGGTGCATGCAAGGATTTAAAAGGATTTTAATCGTATGCACGCGCCGGAGTTTCTGATTTTTGTGGGATTTCCTTTTGATTTTCATAATTTCCTCTTTATTTCTTTAAGACCAAACCAAAATAAATTGTTTAGAGGTCTTCCCTTGGGTATTTTTGTATGAAATTTTAGGGATAAGCTCACACAAATATGAGGAATTTAATGGTTTAAGTGGTTTTGGCAAATTCCTCATATATTTATTTTGGTAATTTTGTGAAGTTTTTGGGTTTGTTTGCAAAATTTGGCATTTGTGTGGGCATTTTTGGTATTTAAAAAATTATGATAATTCATCATAATTCTCAGGGAATTTTTGGGTAAATTTTGAGAATTTTTGGAGTTTGTTTGGTATTTTTGGTAATTTGGTTTTGAGTTTTGGCTGTTTGACTTCTGGCTTTTGCAATTTGGTTTTGTCTTGAAGTTGTATTTTGTACTTTGGTTTTCAGGGCTTAATTTTTAGGGTCAACATGCGTAACCTAAACAATCATGGAATAAGAAATTTAGGCTCCTATCTATATTTTAACAAAATCATGATATTAGAATAAGGAATTTGGACAAATACGTATTTCGAGAATCCTAATTTTTATTCATTATTCTTGCCATCATCCAAACACATAAGCGAATGGGGTCAGGGTGGAGGTACGATTTTAGAAAAAGGGACAAAGAGTTACTTACACTAAAATTTTAAGATTGTGAGAGAGGCAAATTGAATAAGTCATTGATATCTCATTTTTATATGCCTATTTTGACCATACTTAGCACCAAAATAGTACTCAAACCAATATAAATTGTCTCATAATTAACTGTGATTTTCAGGATATTTGGTACTGCCGCCGCTTCTTTGTTATTTTGTAGAATTCTCGTGAAGATTGAAGACTAGACACACAAACAAGACGAATTGGAGCTTAGGTCACTGCCAGACGACTCATTCCTGGCCCACAGACGCATGAAATGGACTAAAGGAGGCCTACAAAGCACCATGCCAAGTCTGGATCTCACATTATAGCTCAGACCCCAGTTATCAGCCCAGACCAGAGAAATTTCGGTCCGAAATTATGGAATTTCAGTCCGAAATTTCATGTATGGAAAGTTTTTCTATGGTAATTCGAAAGGAAGGAAATTTCTCTCTTGGCTTGGTTGCCTCTGGGGTTTTCCTAGGGTATTTATATGCGTGTTTCTTGACCAGAAAGTATCCATTATTCGCTCCACATTATTTTCCATATTTTGGACTTGTGTTCTTGGCTCTTTTCACGAGATTTGAGATTAGGTCGGAAGTTTGGACAAGGCGGCAGCACATCCAGAGTATTCGGCATCGACTCCCTGACCTTAGGACAGCGATATTCGCATCGGATATCTCGGTTTACTCTTTTATGCTTATGTTTCGTTGTTTTATGGCTTGTATTCTACTTATTTGCATAATACTTATTATTTCTGTTATAAGCATGTTAGGCTAGACTTTTTTATGATGTTCTAGGGATAGCTAGTAGATTAAATTGGTGTTATGTGATGACTTGATCATTTATGTTATGTTTATGTGATGAGTTTCGTTGAGATTGATCATTTGCTTAGTTAATTTGATTATTTGCTTTGATGTCTACTTAATGATGTCTGCAGCACCGTTAGGGAATTAGACAAGAACAATTAATTGAATAGTTAAGTATATGAAATAAACCAACACTTGAAAGAGGAGGTTAGATGCGACCGACAGGTGCAATTTTTATTGATCCGACAGGACCTTAAATATTTCTAGAACCCCAACTTAACTCACCTAAACAATTAGATTAGGACGAAAGTATACGTTTGATTGTTTACGAGGCGAAAACCAAGTTCCAAACCAAGTTAAAATCGAAATCGTGAAAGCTGAGGTTATAACTTAGGTCTGGTTGTTAAGTACCCTTCACATAGCATCGTATAGAGATATCAAGTCGAAACATCCATTCTAAAGCAATTTCAGACCAAAATAGTAAGAATTTCGGACCGAAATCCTTATATTTCGGACCAAAATTAGCCTCTGTCTAGATGAAAGTCGAAGACTGAGGTGCTTTAGAGCCAAACTAATTGAACACAAACCCCTAGGACATCTCTTGCATTTATTTGAACATCTAGAAACACAAAATCAACCAGAAAAAAATATTTATAATTATTTTATCAATTCTCAATTATTATTTAGTAGATTCTTTTAAATTAAATCCTCACGATTTTTATTGTCTAGCTTTTGAGAAAAACTAAGTCCGGTACTCATTTTCACCGTCTCTTGGGTTCGACCCTTAGCTTTACCAGAACGATTAGTAAGGTAGATCAAGGTTATAAATTCATTTGACATAGGTTTCAAAACCCTTATCAGTCATATATAAAGAGAAAGTTTAATATGCACTATAGTGCATAGGGCATTTCGTGCACCACGGACTTTTTCGGAGGTATTTTTGTAAATTGACAAATCTAATCTAACCAATCTAATCTACATAATTGATAAATACATGTAAATTTAATACTTTTCAGGTGTTATCAGGGGCGAAGCTATGTGTAAGTTGGTGGGTCCATGGACCCACCTCAAAAAAAAATTTACATAGTAATACACTTGTTTGTAATTAAAAAAATAAACCAAAAGAAGTTAAGGACCCATCTCAAAATATTAAAGGACCCAGCTGGACATGTCGTGCTTGATTTGAATTGCATAACGACACCTAAAAAAATCGTCTTCTTCCTTCCTCCCCGACGAATCTTATTATTAAGACAAAACTTAGAATAGAATGGAATATTTGGTTGAATAATTATTTGTAGCATATATATCTTAGCGCGAATCTCGCGCATTGCGTGATTCGTCTATATAATATTTTGTGAATTTTACGATATTATAAAAAAAATTACCACACAAGATAAAAAATACAATTCGCATATTATATAAAAGCTATCACTAAAAATACTAAATAATGTTCATGCCACAAAAGATAAAAAATATTATGGTTTAAATAGTGGTCAAACTCCTCTTACACCTCCCAACTTTATATATCTATAATATTGAAACATAACTGTTCAATAAGATTTCTAATGAACCTATTTTGCAAAATTATGAGAAAAATAAAAATTCATAGAAAATTGTTGTATTTTTTTATTGTCATGACTTTTGAATAATTATTTTGTATATTATATATATTATTTTAGATTTTCTATTGTTATTATAATATATATTTGATTTTTCGTGAAATTTTTTATGTAACATTATTTTAGAGTTATTTACTTAAAAATTATTATTATATTATATTTATATGAGACGTTACATTATATATATATATATATATATATATATATATATATATATATATATATATATATATATAGAGAATGGCTATAGTACTATTCATATGTAAAATGGTTTTGTAGGCTAGTTTTTTGGACCGTTAGATCTTCTCAAGATTCGTGCAATGATCTTAGGTAACGGCACAGATTTTTGCGCTAATCTCCTCTGATAGATTAAAATTTTCCGTCTCTCTCAGTTAACTCCCGTCTGTCGCGACTCATATTAAAATTTTGCGCTGATTTCCTGTGTCGCGACTGGGTGGTCGCCTGATCCCAGAAACAAAAAAACTATCGCCTGATCCAGAAACAAAAAAACTATCGCCTGATCCAGAAAAAAAAAAGACGATCGCCTGATCCCAGAAAAAATCGCAGCTTGGTCGTAGTTGGGCCTGGTTGACACGCCTCTACTCGTTGACATCACGAAGGTAATGTCTCTACTCGACATCAGAAAAAAAAACCCTAGAAACAAAAAGTATGTGAAATTATTGTCAAAAAGCCCAAAAAATTAGAAGGTAATCTCTTCTCTCTACGCCTGTACTGTGAAGTTATTGCGATTTTGTAGAAGCAATTTCTAGGCTGCGAAAAGTGTGTGATTTTTGTTTGCCTCTTCTTCTTTGCATTTAATTTTTTTTTTTGCTTTTTCTGTTGTCCAGCCACTTGAGCAATTTCAAGTTAAAACATGCCAGCTCACATTTATGTAATGGTTGGATCTGATTGTAAAAGCAAATTATTATAGTATGCGTTGGTTAAATTAACATTATTTTGTATATCAAGTGAAGTTCTGTCTGTCACTTTAAAGCATGGCATTTTCTTTCTGTGCAATGAGTATTACAAAATATTGAGCCTGTAAAAATGTGAGGATGCTACATCCTCTAACGGTGTATTGGATCCGCCAATTTCTCAATGCAAGAGCAAGAGGAAACAGCCACAAAGACTTAAACCACCATCGGAGGCCATAATGCACGAACTTGTGGCAGCAAGAAAGGAGGCCATAATGCACGAACTTGTCAGGTACAACTCTTAATTTTTTAGACTACTAATTTCATATTTCTGATTTTTTAGACTATAGGTTCTGTTTTACAATTAATTTTTGTTTTCAGCTCAAGAAAATGAAGGGGAAGGGTATGGAGGATGATTATGCGGATAATGGACCAGAAGATGAAGAATATGAAGATTTACCTTATTTCATTTTGAGTATGTGGTAGAATATAGTGGTAGCAAATGAAGACTATAGGTTCTGTTGTGTTTTTTGTAAGAATATGTGGTAGAAGATGAAGACTATAGGTTCTGATGCATTTTTTAAGAATCTGTTTCATATGGAGCCTTTAATTCAGTGCTCATTTTGTCAACAAAAGTTTTATTGGTGTTAATTCAGTGCTTTACTTGTTTAATTCTGTTCGGGAGCAATTCTGGCGTTCAAAGCTTATAAAAGATGTACCAGTCTAATGTACCAGTCCAACGTGCAATTGTTTTGTTTTTTTATTTTCTTAAAATAAGGTGGTTTTAAAGGTTCTTTTTAATTTCCATTTGTAAGAATCGTGTTGTCTCTGATTATAGGGAACCATGTTGTCACTCATTTGTAAGAATCGTTTTTGGAATTACATAGTACCACAAGGAGAGTATGTTGAATTATCCTACTAAATGCCAAGAAAATTAAGTGATCTATGTGTGTGTACTTTGTGCAAATGTACTCTTCAGTACAGCAATGGTTATCTAGTTCTGTTTGTAACTCATTAAAATACAAGTTAAATCCAATGACATAGGCATATTCATATTCATGGTACATGGCACAAGCATCCAGTAGAAATAAATATAGAAGCATCCACTACAAGCATAAGAAATCCAAATTACTACTAACCAACACCAAGACAACACTAAATCAATAATCCCGACTCGGATTACTCGAAGATTTCGACACCTTCCATACTGTGTATGCAGCACATTTCCAAGTTTTCTCGTTGATTCCAAGAGCTGTGACTTCGAGTGCTCATTCTGGTTCATGGAAAATATATTGTGATTACATTCAATCTACTACACAATTAAGTACATTCATTCTTAGATTAAGTACACAATTTATATGGCCAATTTATTTTGTAATATGTTCAGATTTTAACCAACCAGAAAAGGCAAGGCATATTGAGATTTTAACGAGTTCATGGAAAAGACAAGGTAAGGCAATTCATTCTGGTTCATGGAAAAGGCATATATTGACCTAGTCTATCTAATTAATTGACCTAGTCTATCATATAAATATGTTCAGAGAATTACCAGAATAAGGTCTAATTAGTTCAACTAAGAGAAGAGGGAAAAAATTAACTAAAATTAGATATAATTAGTTCAATATCCTCAGATAGTTATTAGAACAAAAATACTCTTTAATACTCTCTAGTAGTGTTGTATTATATTCACAATCAAATTAAAACAAATTTCGCATTAAGTAGAAAAAATAAATTTTTGGAGAATTTCAATGAGAGAGTAAGTGAGAGCCACGGCTACCTTTGAATTTTCGCCAAAAGAAGAACAAGATGCTAATTGATCTTCGATTTGCACTATTCTGGTGGAGCAAGAGGTGTCGATGGTTTTGATAGGTGCCGATCGAGTTGCTAACCCTAGATTGTACTCATTCGTCCAAACTCCATATGGTGCCGATGTATGTGATAGGTGTTGATCGAGCTGTTCTAAGAGAGAGGCAGAGGCGGAGAGATCGATGTTAGGGTTTCGAAGGAACGACGAAGTAAAAGGGGGCAAGCGGAGAGAGAAGACGGAAGGAAAATAAAGGGGATCAACGCAAAAATTTGTCAGAGGAGACGAGAGCAGACGGAGAATTTAAAGGAGAAAACGGAAAATTTTAATCTATTAGATGAGATCAGCGCAAAAATCTGTGCCGTTACCTAAGATCATTGCACGAATCTTGAAAAGATCTAACAATCCAGAAAACTAGCCTACAAAGCCATTTTACATATGAATAGTACTATAGCCATTCTCTCTCTCTCTCTCTCTCTCTCTCTCTCTCTCTATATATATATATATATATATATATATATATATATAGCTTGGCCGGCATGAGAAGCACATGGGGCACTATGGTTAGCACAACGCTCCGGATTTTCTGTGGTGCATGATTCTTTGTGGCAAAAATAATATTTTGAATTTTTTGTGACAGTTTCCATATAATATTTAAATAGTATTCTCAATTTTTTATGGTATTTTTTTATATAACGTTTTGAATTTCGTAGAGGACTAGAGGGTACCAAGAATTTCATCCGAGCACACTCTCAAATAGGGCTGTCAATGGAGGATTCGTCTACGTGTTTTCGTGGAACGGAACGACTAACGGTATAAAATTTTATTTCGTTTTCGAAACAGAACGGCTAAACAGAACTGTTTCGTCATTCGTTTCTGTGGTAAATAGTTGAATTTTAACAGTTCCGTCTCATTCCGTCCAAACGAAAAGGCTAACGAAATTGCTAGTATGTACCGTTTTGAAACGGAACGGATAACGGAAACGGATATTTCCGTATCCGTTGCAGACGTTAGATACTCCTACTCTCAAAAGATATCCATATCCTGATTCCTGAATTTTTGTTTTCACGCAATTTAAAATAAATAAAAAGTAATTGGATCAACATTTGGCCCATGAGGCACCACTGAGTCTTCTAGAGTTGTATTTGGACCAACTTATCCAGAACTAGAAAGCCGAATGATTTTTTACGAGGAGAATAAGCGTAGATGAAGCTCTTTTGCATTTTAAAAACAAGTTCAGTATGAAATAGAATGATTTATATTATTAACCATTTATTGGCGTGGGATTTTTATTAATCCATGGCTTTCTTGCACTCATTGGCAGCGTCATGATTCTAATCGAATGGTATCAAATAAGAGGAATTTAAGATTTTTATAAACTAAAATTCAAAGTTTATGTTATTTTGAAGTTCTTTTTAAAATGAAGTGAGATGAAATTATCCAATAGCATTTCTTTTTTATTTAAGTAAGTATTATTGGACTGGGAATTGTTCAAGATAGCTTTAGGTATCTTATGTTTTACTCTTTTTTTTTCATCATAATTTTGTATAAAATTTATTTGAAATACTGTAAAAGTTTTATTAATTAGAAGATGTAAATTAAAAAAAACAAATTGATAATTCGGATTTTTTGTCGTAGAATAAAAATCCCCTATATTATATAAAAGTTTGGCTTATTTCTTCCGGAACTTTTAACAAATTATGACCGATCATAACACTATAAGCATTTAATTTGTGAATTATTTCCGTATGATGAATTTAAAACTTTTATAGAAAAAATATACACATAACAATATAAAACTTTTATTGGTTGCACCAAAAATAGAAAAGAGGGGAGGGAAAAGATGGAATAAAAAGATTATTTCTTATACTACCTCTTCATTTTTTTTTTTGAAAAATCAAATGTCTTGGACTTCCATTAAAAAAATAACCTTACAAGCGACATTTGAGATGAAATCTAACGCACAAAAATAAAAATCCACTTAAATTGACAAATTTAATTTAACCAATCTAATTTATATATTGAAATCTCATAGCAAATCAAATTTTAAAATTTTATTATTATTTTTTTCTATTTTTTTAAAACATGCCATTTTTATAATATTGTAATGGTTAAATTAGATTTGTCAATTTACAAAAATACCTCTGAAAAAGTCCGCAGTGCATAAAAAGTCCCATGCATATATTAAACTTTCTCTCTTTTGAATAGTTTGTAAATATTCAAAATAAAAAAATAGAAAACGTATATTAAACGTATATTTAAACTCGTGTAATTTCATTGATTTGGTTCCTTCTATATTTATGAAAATAATAGACCATAATACCAACTTTCTAAAAAAAAATCTTTTCAGTTACCAATTATTATAAATATAAAATAGATGTTACTAGTGCTAATACCGTGGGGTCCTTTTTTTGTCCCTTATTTATCTTTGACAAAAGTCCATAGGCCATCGAGTTTGGTGGGGTAACCATGATTAGATGATGTAAATAAACACCCAAAAAAATATTAGATGAAGTAAAACTCGTACTGTTCTGAACCCGGTCTACACCTCCGCATTCACCTCAAGATAAACCTTATCTAAATTCTGTTGTGTGGCCTACCAAGTCCAAGTACCACCACTTCGCATACTGGATGGTTTCAATTTCAACCGTCTGATTTAATCTCAATGGCTAGATGCCCCGTGCATGATATCAGAATTGATAGGCCCGAAAACTCTTACCGTTGAGATTAAATCAGACGGCTCGGATCGAAAGACGTCCACTGAATTATATTCAACCATCCAGATGATACCCTCCCCAAGTACCACTGGCCCAGGCCATGCAATCAGTGCTCTGCAACACTGCAACCCAACTTTCGAGCTTCAGTGTTGTTATTCTAAGATGTACAAGATTTAAGTGTTTCTTTTTTTTTTTTTTTTTTTTTGAGGAAAAGCCCGTAGGCAAAGTGTTTCTTCTACTTTTATCTATTCATATATTACTGTTAATCGATTAGGGTAGTTAATGACTGTACAACAGATCATTAATTGTTAACATAAAATGTCATTATCTATGACAAAATTAAGTGCATTTTTTTTATTTAAAAGAGATATTTTGTGATGGAAGACCTTTTTCAGTCCGATTTGAACTATGATCAATCATCACTATTTATAAATTTAATCGAACGGTATATATATTTTTTAGTTCATATAAAAAAATTGGTCAACTGCTAAAATTTTCCAATTAAAAATATTATTTCGGAATAGTTGCAATTGTTCAGTGCAAAGGTAGGATAGTCTAGCAACTAGCTTTTCAAATAGTTACACAGCAAATGTAACAAAATATTAACCTCACAGTTTAGAGTTGGTTCTTGATAGAATGATAGCTATGTTTCTCCGGATGCTATTTGAACAATCCTGAAAGCTACCCCTATTTAATAAGAATTGTTTTCTAGCAACGCTGAAGTTTACTAGAGTATTGCTGTTTTTCTTTAATAAATTAATGAATAATCCGAGTCTAGTACCACTAGTAGAATGCCATGGGTAAAATAAGGGTTAGGGTTTATATTACTTGCATAAGCGTAGTATTTTAATAATTCTTGTAAAATTATATAATGTATGTTTCCATTCCACAAGTGAGCAAATTAAACAGACGTTCCTAAAAACATCATGTTTTTTTTTCCCTTCCACATTGGCACTAAGTTCTATATATATAAACTGTAAAAATTTTAATTTAATTTATACTTATTTGGTTGCATAGGTAACATTCATCTAAAAAAATTATGTCGCAATTATGAGAATTTTCTTGTAGATTTCCATCCTTTATATATAGAATGTTAATTAATTCGGCACGAATTGACATTTTGGAAATAAAGCTAGAATAGAAACATGAAAAATAAATGATGAATGATTTACATAACTTTTAATATCTATAAACAAACAGTTGGTTAAGATATTGCTTGTGTAGGAAGTCAAAACAGTTGAATAATTTCAACTATTTTTTATTATTTTTTTTCTTGCCGTTGTTATGGGATCTAGCTACCTCTACCAATTGTAAATCATATAAACTTTAAAGTTTAAAATGACCTAATGAGGAATGCAAATTAAGAAAATAAATTCGGCATTAATTGAGGATATTTGTTCCAAAAAAATGGTAGCTGTTCCAACGTCCCCACTCCTTTTTTTTTTTAAATGGCCTTCATTAATGTTTCCAGCCAAGTGGCTGTTTTATTCTACTATACTTAAATGCTGGTCTCTGTTTTTTTGCATATTTTGAATCTACTTGGGTGATCATTTTGGATTATGTATCTCCAGGTCTTTTGATTGATTCAATTTAATATGAATGATGATTTCCAAATATAAAAATACAAGAATTCCGGACAAAATGTAAATTATTAATTATACATATACCCATCAAAATTATTTGAATCAGGAAGAAAGCGATCCAGATACGTTCTTGTTTGTTATTCCGTCAGTTTTTTTTTATTCTGGTATTATTGAAGAAACATTAGAAATATATTCATTTGGTGTGGCGTGAGTTGCACGTGGCTACTGTAGTAAGAACAGTATTTTCTATCTTAGCCGTTGGATTATTTTTGTTTATCTGAGCCGTTCGATGAGCTTCCTTTTCGTTGGGATTTTCAGCCCCGTCCTTTCTCTTTCTTTCTTTGTGCGACTCCTCCGTACTCTCGCACCATACCTTCTTCTTTTCGCCACCTGCTCTGTCGCTTCGCTTCTCTCTCTGCGCTGTCGATCTCTCAGTGGCTTGACGAGGTCAGTGCGACGTGCCTGCCCACACTTGCTCCTGCCCACACTTGCTCCTGCCCCATTTGCGCTATCTCCTCTGGTATGGGTGCATGAGAGTTGCTGTAGCTATTTGGCTCCTCAAATTTTGTAGAGCTCTACCTTTTTTCCGCTGGTTTTGAGTTCTACTTGCGCCATTCACTCTCCTTCTGGCTCTTCCTCCAGTTTTTTCGTTTACGTGTTTTTTCTATTTTGTTGGTCAATACCATCCTTCTATTCTTTTTTTCCTAATTCGATAGCAATTTCCTTCTCAGCTATTTGTTCACTGATTTCTCCTTTTTGTGACTCCTGTATAGCGTGCTAGGTTTCCAATTTGGGATTTTTAGGGATCGTTGTTGTTCTCAGGTGGGTTTACTGGTAGAGCTTCTTCTGCTCAGGTATGTTGTTTTTCTTTTTTCCCCTATTTTTGCCTTGATTCTTCTGTTACTCAGGTATGGCTGAACTTTCTAGGATGATATTGATGGCAATTGGTTTAATCTGGGCGTGAACTGAGCTAAATTATGGTTAGGTTCTTTATCAGCATTATGTTAATTAACTGAATTTGTAATAAAGGTACCAAATTAAGCTGATCCTATTACAAGGATGTATGTCATGCATTGTATGTAGTGGTTGTTTTTAATTTGGTTCATGAACAAATGACGGGAGCAAACCGGGTACTTTCATAAGAGGACATACCTGAGCCGATTTTAGGGTGATTTTTTCCTTGGTTGCTTTTCAATGTGATTTTTTTCTTTCTCTCTCTTTCTTCATCTTTATTAATTTTTTTCCTATTTGTACCGATTTTAACTAAGATTCTGATTTTTCTCACATGGAACTATGGAAGCCAGTTAAGAAGGCATCGCTATTTGGTGATGTGCAAGTTCGCATTCTCTTTCAAGGTTTGAACTTTTTATTGCCTTAATTTTTTTCTTTCCAAATTCGTCTTTTTTTGTTTGTTTTTATTTCTTCTTTTCAGTCAAGGGAAGAATAGAATGTGTACATAGGTTTGGTGGGCTGAAATTGTGCTTGAGTTAGTGCTCATTTTTTAACACTCTGATTTGTCTGATCTGTTCTGAGATCTTTGGTTATGCTAATATTTAATATTGATGACATGTTAATTTGTTTCTTCTTTCATTTCTTAAGGTGAGCGCTTTCGTGAAAGTATCAAGGACGGAAGATTGCTGTTTATGGATTGCCATTTTACCAGGTGAAAAGTTGTTTGTTATAATTTATCGTGATAAAGCCTTGTAGGATGAAAATTGATTTCTTTTAACGTTGTGCATGTGTTGTCTGATCAGCATGTTTTCAAATAATTATTGTTATTTTTCTTTCTTTTGTATTAAATCTAGAGCTCAAATGATTTTGCTATTTCTATAGGATCTAATTATAGTGTAGTCGACTGGTCTATTTGCTGATAAAGGTAAGACTGTTGTTCATTTTGAGGCATCTCATTTGCCAGTAAATATTATTCAAATCGAGTTACATATAGACTATATTTTTTTTTATGAAACTTATAACATTTATAACTAATCTTTTGAATATACCTCAACTTCTATTTAGTTGACAATTGCTTATGAGATTTTCTATGCTCATTTGCCTTTTTCATCTGCAGTGCCAGTATCAAAATCCTCTAAAGTCTGATGAGTGGATTAAGACCTATTTTGATAGGGTTCATCATTTTTTCGGTTAACTTTTTTCAAAATTAGAAAGTTAATTGGTGTTATAAATTTGGTTTAGTTACCAAAATTTTCTCTCTGTTTATTTTTAGTTCATTATATATCACAATTAGTTTCAGATTTTTTTTTCAAGTCCCTTTTTGTTTGTTTGTAGATAGCGATTGTCCTAAGACCAATCAACTTTTTGGATGGTTTTCAACATAGTTTTTGACATGTGTTGTTTGTTACTAGCAGACAAAATTCTCAATTGAAATTGACGATTTTTGTATTCAAATACAATTAAAATGTCATATGTTGAAGGTAATTATGATAGCTGTAGAAATTGGTCTGAATTTCATTTTCCGATTCTAACATATATCTCGCCATTTTGTTCTTTTCAAATTTTATTTATTCATATTTTCTTCTAATTAAGAAAATATCTTATTGCCATCTGTTCATTTTCTGGTGCCTACTGGGGTTAGGTTTTTTACATTTATATGAATTTGTCAGCTTTGTTGACTGCACAAGGAAACAAGACACAATCAGATCGGTGATTAGCTTGAATAAGGTTTCATGTCAAGATTAATAGAAATTTTTATTATTTGAGTTTCATTTCTGATACTTTTATCATAAAAGTACCTTGCATGACTAATGAATTGTTGCTTTTTGCTGCATCTCCTTCCTAACCTTATAGGTTGAGTCCAAAAAAAAATGAGTTGGCTCGATGCCTTTGACCAGAACCTATAGGTAAGAGAAGGATTGAACATACATGTGATTATTTTGATATTATTTTTTTTTACAACTGTACTGATTATGTTTTAATACTTCTATACAAATGCCACAAAATACTGGTAAACTTATTAGAATAAAATGAATATTCACAGAGAATGTCAGGCAGTATGTATAGAAAAGGTGATCTCATTTAGTTGATTTTTGAGGAACACAATTCAAATAAATTTCTGTCATAAGTACAACTATTTTGCTTTGTGCACTTTGCATGTAAGCCGGTCTCATGGAACTAACTTTTCAATAGCCATCTTAGAACCTATCAGTTGAAAAGATACTGATGAGGTGCAACATTTTTTGTATACTTTTAGATGGTTGAAGAATAAAGTGAGCAAATTAAGATAACCGATGATGTCTACTGGTGTATATTGTTGGTTATTGCTAAGTCGTCGATTAAGACCAAGGTAATAACAGGTCAGCACTTTTTCAAGTTCATATTGATAATTATTTTTTGTAAGACTAAAGTAGCCTAAATTAGAACATAAAGTATGTTAGAATTTCTAAGTAAGAAGAAATTTCTGCGCCTAAGTATATTTATTGATGAAACAAGATATATATAAATTTTTTATCCACTGGGAATATATGCTTTTTCCATTTGGTGCAAATCACAGTTAGTTATCAGTGAATCAAGATTATTAGGAATGTACGCACTTGACAATTATTAATCTCTACTTTTGTCTAACTCTGACTTATGCGCTGATTTCATATGATACCTCCTAGAGAGGAGTGTGCTTGATGCAGGGTACTTGCTGCTGAAATTCTTAACCAAGTACAGAGATCAAATGGTGTTGGGGGATTGGCGAGGGACACCTATTCTGATCAAATGGCTAAACCATCTTGCAACATATAGAGTAAAATGATGCAATCTTTATCTTGAGCATCCAAATTATCATATATAATTGCCGATACCAAATTTTTATGTAATAATAATTTAGAAAATATAAGACTTTGCTACTTTTACTGTCAGATTTCCCTCGGCAAAAATTATTTTAATTTATTTTGGACAACCTCCAAATATCACAGAATAGAAATGGTATAATGGGGAAAAAAAGTATAGTGTCATTGGACATATTTACCCAATATTAATATTTATAATTTTCTAATTTATTATTATGTTTTATATAATTAAATATTTTAAAATAAAAGAGTATAAAAATAGCACAACAATATTACAAACTTAGAAAATTTCAATTAGATCGCGCAACGCGCGAGATTAACACTAGTTGATGTAAAGAAGGAAAAACATGCTCTTATGCAATTGAAAAATCAGCTCGATTTAGCACTTGCCAAAAACAAGAAACATGCTGATCTAAATAAACGATTTGTGACTCGCACACATTTTTAATTTTTATTTTCTTGCCATAAGAAATAATTTTACAGATCACAAAATTCAAACTGTAGATTTTAGAAAAGCTGGAAACTATTAATTCTACATCATATTAGAAGTAAATAAAAAAACATTAAGTTGTTTTGAATTTATAATTTTATATCCATGCTATCATCTATATCGTCAACCGCGCGTCTGAGCAGTGAGCACAGGAAATTGATTATTGCTATCTACAGTTTTGTTATCTCTGTCATCGCTAAATATAAGTGAACATATAAAGCAAACAAAGTGAACATATAGAAAATCTAACTGAACACATACAAACAAATAAGTTCAATGAAAATAAGTTGAATATGCATGTAAACTTCTGAACAAGTGATAACAACACTTATTTGTTTGTAAGCGTCCGCTTAGATCGTCTATATATTCACCTTGTTTGCTGTATATGTTCACTTTGTATTTAGCGATGATGGGGATGACAAAACTGCAGATGGCAGTTATCATTCCTGAAGGAAAACTAAAGAAAACAATCTAACGGGCCAATGCCAATGGAAATGACCATAAAAAAAAAAAACGAGCCAATGGAATGATAACTGCAATCTGCAGTTCTACCACCCCTGCCATCGCTAAATATAAAGTGAATATATACAGCAAACAAGGTGAACATATAGACATCTAAGTGAACACTTATAAAAAAATAAGTGTTGTCATAATTTGTTCAGAATTTTACATGCATATTCAACTTATTTTTATTGAACTTATTTGTTTGTATGTGTTTACTTAGATCGTCTATATGTTCACTTTATTTGCTGTATATATTCACTTTATATTTAGTGATGGCAGTGATGACAAAACTACAGACGGCGGTAATTAATTTCCGTTTTCCTTTTATTTATATTTATATTTTTATTCATCTCCATTCTCTCACGCCAATTTGCTGGAAGCTGGAAGTGCTGCGTAACATTTCCTTTTTACGACATTTTACGCTGGAAAACATGTATCTAGAGAACTTCACACACACAATTTAAAATATCTAAAGGGTACTCCATGAATAAAATAAGTACAATGCATAATTCTATAATATAATAAAAAAAAGGTCAATGATGACGCCATTTTTTTCCTTTAATTAGAAATAAACAATGGAATAACTCTGTAATGTAAATAGTGCTCTACATATATACCTGTCAAACGTTAGAGATGGAAACGGAACAGCCATTTTTATTTAATGTTCCGTTTCGGTAACGGAACGAAATGACTGTTTCATTTCCGTTCCGTTTCGACAAACGTAACAAATTTCTATTCCATTTAACGTTCCGCCTCACATTTTCTATTGATTTCAGCCCATTTCCGCATTCCGTTCCATTTACGTTAACAAATTTCGGTTCCGTTTCCGTTCCGTTTCTGAAAACGAAATCCATTTCAGCTTTCATTTAACGTTCCGTTTCGACGGAACGGAACGGAACAGCGGAACGGTTGTTAATACTGACAGGCCTATCTACATAACTGAGGTCATATACTTAAATAATATAATTTTTAAAACGAGTCTGGAAGGGGAGGCTTATCACTTATGCAATAATGCAACAATATGCATGATGTTTACAGATATCTCTGATATCAGAATGTTTTGCAATGACATACATAAAATCAAAGCAGCACCTATCAATATCATAAAGGTACCTAACAGCAGTGAGCACTTTATCCATGCCAATGCCATGGGCATACATATATCTATAGACCGGGTCTACGTAACAGCTCCGTAGTCCACTCCGAACCCTCCAAACAACCTCCGACGCGCGTGTCGTATCATCATCATCTAAATTCCCAAAACACCCCCGTCTTTCCCTCTCTCTCTCTCTCTCTCTCTCTTCATTTCTTTCTCCTACATACACTCAACGTACCCTTCTCTCTCTCTTTTCCCCATACCGGATCTGGTAAGGTAACCATTAACCAACCACACGATCACTCTTCACCTCTCTTTCTTCCTCTATATACACTCATGGCGACTACAGCGGATCCACGTGGCACCCCTTCCGACCTTCTCTTCATCACCCCATGCTACACCTCCTCACACCACCACGCGCACGCGCGCCTCATCCTCCCTTCTCACGCTTCCTCCTCGGTCCCGTCACCCCCGGTGGATGATGGGGTAGAAGAAGAGGAGGGGGAGGAGACGCAGCCCGTGGCAAGACCGTGGAATCTGAGGTCACGAAGGGGGTTAAGGTTGCCATATGAGAAGCGAGAGAAAGAGAGAGCGCGCTTCTCGGTGAGTCTCACCGCGGAGGAGATAGAGGAGGATGTTTATGCGGTGACCGGATCCAGACCCCGCCGCAGGCCCAAGCGCAGGCCCAGACTCCTTCAGCGCCAGCTCGATGTGAGTCCTTTTTTACCTTTATACCCTCCTTCGTTCTTTCTTTCTTTCTTTTCTTCATTTTTTTTCCTTTTTGTTTTTAGATATTTAAATTTTCTTGTTTTTTTTTTTCTAAATAAAGCGCCTCGACTCGACCTATGCTATGCTTTGCTAATTGCTCGAGTAGGATATTGCTGTAGGGAACTTTTACGTCCTGCTCCTTACTTTATTGGGATATTAGGAAATGAGTACATAACATAGTAATAGGACGCGATAGTAATTCAAGTTTTGCGCCTTTTGCATGTCGCTCTCTTTGCATTACGCTGATAAGTTACTGTTCTGCCCCTACATTTTGTCGCCGCATGTTTCGAATTACCCGTTTTGCCCCTGTCCTTCCTTTTCTGAGTCGTACCTGAGCAGGAGCACCTTGTTGTCTTGAGCTCCTTTCGTTTCATAAAATCGCCATTAAACTTGCGTCGAGTTCTCTTCTGTTTACCAAGCGAAGCAAGAATCCCACCATATTATATTTATTTATAATATAACGCTGGAAGTGTCCATTGCACCTTCCAAGGAAAATTGCAATTAAGCCCTTTAAATTTGCTAAAATATTTTCTCGCAATGGTTACTCATGATAATAGTCAAAAGCTCCGCGACACTAAATTTTTTATATTAATGTCCTGCCCATTGTTTTATGAAAATTAAGTTGTTGATTCCTTATCTAACTTACGAGAATATATCGAATTACTGGCCTTTTTCAGTTATAATAAAAAATTTCTTGTTCATCTTTTGAATGGGTGAGGAATTCTTTTGGTAAGTTCCATATTTCCATGCCCATTAATGGAAAACATGCACCATTTATATGTAGGCCAAATGTGATTATGAGAGCTTATAAATCCATCAAACAAATTATACCATACATACACTGTGTCTGTGGTAGTGACTAATGAAGCTAAGCTACTGGTTATTTCTGTAAATTATAAATTATTAATGTGAAAACAAGTGCCAACATCAAGTATTAAGTTTTTAATTGGCACAATGAGCAACCCCTTGGGCCTTGGGAACCCAAGCTTCAATGACCAAGCATTACTGAAAGGTCTTTCCATATAATGTATTAATAAACAAGCTGTATTGGCCACAACTTCGTTCTCACATTAATTTCTAAATATCGGAAGCCCAGGCAAGTAATACAAACCTTGGATTCAGATCTTTGCCGCAGGAGATGCATTAATGTTAAAAGCTTGCAATTATTGTTTTACTTGTTTGCTTGAGATTGAGGTCAAGAGACTAAAAACTAAAAATCAGGAGTTTTATAAATTATGTATCCTTCTTCATCACTTAGTTGTGGTCTTTATTAAAGTTGGCTTAATCTGGTAATTATTTGACGATTGATCAAATGATTTGAAAATCTTAAGGATTCAGTTTTGATGGTCAGCCAGACAAATTCAGAACTGGTCTAAATTTGGTATACACTACGTTCAAATGATAGAGAACCATACCAACAAAATTTTATTAGAGAATTGAATCATATTATGTATTTTGAAATGTCAAGCGCATGTACCAAAACGGATGTGCAACTTGAATTATCCATATATTTATCTATTTGAATTAACTTGACCTTTTCATATATTTATCTATTTAAATTATACATAAATTTATCTATTTGAATTGACTTGACCTTTCATATATTAGCCTCTGATCATGTAATAAGAATCGTAAAATTTGAAATGCATTGATCACTTATAAGTTATAAATAAATTAAATGGTTTAGATTCATTTTTTTTACTTCATAATGCATCTCCTATTGTTGGTACTTATGGCACCAAAAAGTTGAGATGCTTGTTTTAATGTCTTTTTATTAGCAAAAACCAGAAAAGAATTACACGCACAAGAACAAAAATAATTTACTAGTAGACCAAAAAAATCTATTATTATATATTCCAGTGGTCGAGGGTCCTTGAACAGTCAGCATAAAGCAGAGAAGAACCAGAGACCTATAGACAGATTTGAAGGTTCATTCCTCTCCTTCGAATGGTGCCATAAAACACCACTCAGATTCTGTCCCTGATCTTCTCTCCAGGACAAGGATGATTGGGTATGGACTCAAATACAAATAGGAAAATTGCCACTAGGAGGCGGGGTTTTAACGAAAATGAGATCTTACTATCTTAGAGAGTACTTTTGTAGGGTCATGCCAGAAATAACTGCTGGTAAGATTCTAGGATTGATTGCCTACAAAAACTGGAGGAATCCCCTCCATGACCTGCTTGTGCAGTATATTATCGTTCAAATGTTTCGTTGTCTAGTTGAAATTCTCATGTGTTTTATATCATTTTATAATATTATGACCTGAAAATTACAAAACGATGTTCATAATTTCAGGCACTGTTTCCGGGGATGTGGCTGACAGAGATCACTGTTGAGTCTTACAGGGTCCCTGAATCATGATTAATAGGCCTCATATGCCCTGCCTCACAACATTGAGTGATTGTTTTCTTGTTTTCACAGTTGCAACACCTTCCTAACACCTCTTCATTCTTGTCCTTCTTTTGGGACAAATAAGGATGCTAGATAATTCCTTTTGTCAGTATATTTGTGAATAGGTGGTCTCAGGAATCTCATTAGACCCACTAATATGCTTCTACTAGCTGTTGACAATTACTGTTGGCTACGTGGTACATTCCTCCTCTAGTTCTTGTTTTATTTTTTTTTTTGGCAAGTAAATTTTCCCTCTGAAAACACACTTTGTACCGCCCCTCTCTGATATCATGGAAAGATGTTTATTTTTTAATTGAGCAGACTTGGTGGGCTACAGCAAAATGTATGTACCCTGATCTTGAATTGCGAGACAGGCACATCTACAAAATTAGTCTTTGAAGGGTTAAAGCTGAATGAGTCGTTTCTTTAGGGCATATATTAAAAAAACATGTAATTTTCTGATGGATACGCACACAATAGGTGCTTATCTTTCTCTTAATGTTTTTTTTTTTTGGGTTTTTTCTGTACATAAGTAATGATAATGTAATTTTGCTTCCAGAACTGATTTTCCTCTTTCTAGTTTAATTGCCAATGTAGGGTGACTTCAGGGTTAGATCAAGTATATTTGCTTATCTTGTGGATCACTCCAATAATACTCTTAGAAATTAACAAATCAAATATATGTGAATTTCTCACCTGTGATCTCTCTCTCTATCCCTACTAGATGAAAATTTTAGGGAAAAAAAAATTGCTAGAAGCAACTTGCTTGCAAGTGTTTTATTTTATTATTATCAACTTTATGTCTCTTTCAGTTTGTGGGAAAGAATTATTAGTCTGTGCTGGTTTGTCAAGAATCAAATTCTAAATTCAAGATTTCCAACTTATGGATGTCTCTTCATGAATGGTTAGGTTTGTTGCATTTCAGTTCAAGTATGACGTGAACATTCGATCTAGAATCCCGAAACACGCAATAAAGTCATAAAGATAAGGGCATTTTTGTAATGCTTAGTTCAATTAATTTTTTATGAGCTATTCAATTGAAATACCTACCCAGTCATCATTATTATTATCAAATTCAGGCTTTTGTGCTGCATAATTATTGCTCCATAAATTCACATAATTAGACCTTCTCTTGTTATGATTTTAGTAATTATTATGGTAAGCTTTAAACCAATGACGTCTGTAAAATGCCTTCTTTATTGTGTTAGTTCGATGCCGTTGTTCTTTAGCAAAGCTCAAGCTCTTTTACTCCAGCTAATATTTACATGTACAAAACCACAAATCCAACATCAACAAAAAGTAGTTCAATTAAACAGCATAGATACCCGTAACATTCTTTTCCCTAACAAAATCACATCTAACATCCCTATTCACTAGTATTAGGCGTTGTAGACCTACTGACCCATTTATTTATGACTGAATCAGGCGAAGATGGCATGATAACAGAATTTTTTAGTAACCCCTTGTGGTCTGCTGTCCTCTCCTCATTTTCAAGAGCTCCATTGGCCATCTCCAAATTTTCACCCTTCTTTCGTATATCCAGCAAAACATCGAGCACCTCCCGCATTGGTGGCCTCATGTCTCCATCTGGCTGAAGGCACCTGTTTCATGTAAATCATAATTATTATGTCAAGTATGTTACTTTTTACATCTATTTGTAATTTACTATTGGATGATGCTTGTGCATCACATCATGTTACAGTGAACAGCGAGTTGCGCCAGTGCTTATTTTGGTATGTGCTAATTGGATAAACGCCTCTGTTAGTAGCTTAAGTTTAATTATTCTGGATCATTAAGCCTGCCATGTATGATCATTACCTGAAAGCTAGTTCAGCCACCATCGTAATCATCTTTTTAGTAGCAGCATCAGTTCCAAAGCCAAGCCAAGGGTCGACGAGTTTATCCAATTCACACTGTTGTATCCTCTTGATTGCCATGTTGGCCAGGTTTATCTCATCACGATGCCTAGTCACATCGACTGCCTGCATTGATGATATGAGCTCTACAAGAACGACTCCAAAACTGTACACATCACTTTTGTCTGTTAATTGGTAGCACTTGTGATACTCTGGGTCCACATAGCCTGGGGTGCCTTGCGGGGCAGTTGACACATGGGTCACGGCAACAGGGAAGAGGCGAGAGAGACCAAAATCAGCTACCTAATAAAAAATCATGATATGATGTACATAGTCTTTACTCTTTAGCATCGATACTTCTTTAATTAGAGAAGCTTGTAGAAGTACAACAAAAACAATAACTTAATGGTTACTAACTATGAGTGATCCAACTTATACCAGAACTAAAATTGGACAATATGTTTCTTATGTTGGCCAATTTGGTATTGCATTCGTTCCTTTTTGTGTACTTTGCCTATGGTTAATTTATGCTTGTTTGGGCTTTGTTTCAGTTTATGGTTTATCATTTTTTTTTATTTTTAAGGAGTCAATCACTGAGCTAGCATGTTCTGATGGCTTTCATCTCTTTATTAGTGCACATTAATTAGTATCATCACAACCATGGTCATTCTTTGGGTACCTGTGTTGGTTTGAATTATCAAGCCATTTTTGTTATTAGGCAACAAGAACAAATTAAATGTACATTACCTTTACATGATAGACAGCATCAACTAGCATATTAGAAGTCTTCACATCTCGGTGAACTATGGGTGGATCAACAGCATGCAAATATGCCAATGCATCAGCAGCTTCAATTGCAATCGAAAGACGCCTGTTCCAGGTAAGGGCCCGCTCACTGGCATGGGAACCATGAAGATGATCTGCAACGGTCCCATTGGGGATGAACTCATAGACGAGTAGCAACTCACGGCTGTGGCGTGAGGTGCAACCGTATAAGGCTACTAGGTTGGGGTGTCGGAGGAGAGATAAGATCTGAACTTCATTCATGAATTGTTCCATTCGACGGCAGTTGTGCTCGTATAAACGTTTAATGGCCACAATGCGCCCATCACGTAGCTTACCTGAGATATTTAACAATCTTTTAGTGTAAATAAGAAGATGAATTATGCATGGGGAAAAAAAACCATTCAAATTTGTCAGTGCGAATTGTTGGTATTTTGCTTGTGTATTATTAATAGCATGTCGGTTATGGCTTAGCAGAAGCATAATCTTTAAAATGATATCGTATATGAAGACATGATCTGAATCACCATTATCAAACTTAAACATTAGACATTTATGTATTTATCTTCCAAATTGATTAATGACACCAGAAACACAAAATATTCATGTTGTATACTTGTATGGTTGAAAACTTAAAGAGAAATGAATACGAGAGTTATGCAGTATGTATGTTGCACGAACAGCACAAATGAAAGGTAAATACCATTAATTTTGTGCAGGACTAAATATATATTAAACTAAAATCTGATATATTACTTGAATGAATTAAAACTACCTTTTTGTATTCTTTCTCCCAATACCTTGTCAAGGCAAGATCTATTGCTACCATAAACTACCCCTGTTTTTCATTTAACATAAAAAATACATGAGCTACCTTTATACACTGTACCAAATCCTCCATCCCCAATTTCTTCCTTGGAATCAAATCCATTTGTGGCCTCCTCGAGCTCTTGGTAGGGGAAGACGTGGGTGATCTTTGTCGACTCGATATCGGGTAGGTCCTTTGAATGCATGTATGGTGGTTCAAAAGATGAAATTGAGCGGCTTTGCTTTAACAATATGGATCGAGAACTGTCCTGCCTTTTCTTGCGTATGAAAAGGAAGGAAAAAACTAACAAGAGGAAGACAACAGCTCCGGTCACTGATACACCTGAAAGGAATTATAAAGGTTTTCATGCACTGAGGAAATTTTCGTCAAGGAGTTTTCTATCAAGTTAATTTCATAGGTTCAATCAGAAGTTATCCAGGAAAAAAATAAAAGAGAGTCCTATTCTTTTTGACAAACATATCGTGCTGAACATAATTTTTTTGTAGTGCAGTACTACAATAATGTACACAATTGACTACAGTTTTCTAAATGTTTTTTTTTTAATTTGCGTATTACTTGAATATATTTGTCACAGTTAATATGTTAAATTTCACTAAAAACCTTTGTGATGGATACTTTCTAGCCCATCAAAATATGTACCATGACAAATAATTTCCTTTAGTGTAATTATTCTTTCTTAAAAGAACGATCTTGTTCATAGGAAAGTTGGGATCAATGTACAGTTTCTTAATGAATATGCAGTGTATACAGAATTCAGGCTATGCATATGAATCAATTGTCTTACCTACGACAACCCCGATGTCATGACGGCTCTTCTTGTCTGCAGCATAAACATAATGGAAAAGAAAAATTAGATGGGCCCAAAAAAAAAAAAAATCAAACTTTACATCATTAAATGGTTCTTTTGAAATGTTTCGCTAAAATTTCATTGCAAACGTTTCATTCAATTCAACTTGAGAAAAAAAAAATAAAGGCATTTTTTTTT
The DNA here is from genome assembly GCA_028095005.1 of Rhynchospora pubera. Classification (NCBI taxonomy): domain Eukaryota; kingdom Viridiplantae; phylum Streptophyta; class Magnoliopsida; order Poales; family Cyperaceae; genus Rhynchospora; species Rhynchospora pubera. The sequence continues at coordinate 353,029,480 of CM051459.1, read as the reverse complement.
CCCTTTTAGAAAGTAGCTCCGTTTCTTCAAGGCTTCGTTTGGATGCGTTGAGAATAAGGTAGGAAGAAAGAAGAAGGGAAGAAATTTATTGGGAAGGGGTAATTTATTGGGAAGTGTGTAACTTTTGTGAAGAGTTTGGATGGTTAGAAATAAATTTATTGATAAAAAGTGATTATTCCTTATTCCTTATTCCGGAAAGAAGCCATCCAAACGGAGCCCAAGTCAAGCTGTTTTTCTTCTCCCTTAAATCGGAGAAAGAGACCCTTTCAAATAAGGATAAAAGGGTCGATGTTCGAAAGAGAAACAACTGATTGAAGAATTTATTTTCTTTCCTTTTCTCAAGACCTCCAATCCTCCAGTTCTTTTTCCAACAGTGCATCTTTTTGTGGCCGTGTACAAAAAATTAAATACCAAGAAAAAGATAGGACAACTACAGCGAAGTTTATTGATTTGACCAACTCAACATGAATATTTGCCTATGTCCTGTCAAGACTTGAATTCTAGGTTTCTAACCTATATTAAATAAATGTTGCATTCAAAACCGTTGGTTCAAACATATATATTATTACGATGTCGGACTTGGGAAGCTGCTTCCATTCGACAACATAAACGAATATATGAGTAAATAAATAAAAATATTATGACAACTTGCTAGCTTAGCTAAAACAAAATAAAAAAAAACTTTTACTGATATTTTTTAGTCAACCACTGGCTGATTTCTGTACTTAACTTTTTTGAATGAAAAGATAGGGATTAGATCCCTGTTTTTTGTTCAAAAATAAAAAAAAAACGACTGAGCAAAGTTACTCTAAACCCTCCAATCTAAATTAAACGGCATATAGATATGACAGGTTAATTTGAACGGTTTGATCGGATCTTTTTTTGTATAATCCAAGTTGACAACCCAAATCGACTTAATTTAATCGGATGTTACGAACTATAATTGAATAATAACAACAACACTTAAATGCCACGTACGAACATAGTGCGTACACTAGCTTGATTTTCAGGTGAAATTAGGAAAAATATAAAAATTGTGAAAAAAGTGCCAACTAGCTTCCAGTAGTGAGTAAATAAACAATTTAAATGAAGATTTTAGGTTCGAAATCCAATCAATTTTTTAATTAAATATAAATATCTAAATTTAAATCACCTGGTCTTATTATCCTTAAAAAAAATGATGAAGGTGAAATCAGTGGGACACAACGCAGGGGTAAGTTAGAGATTGGAAGGAATAGTCTGCAAATGTTTGATTTTCAACTCCACGATTTGGATAATATCATGGAAACTGTTAAGAGAGAATAATGCTACCCATGTGACATAAGCTTGGGTTTTTCTGCGTTGAATGCTAGTGGGTTGCCACCAAACTCGGTTGATTACTTGATTGTTTTCATAAAAAATATATATAAGAGAAAAGGTTGTACGAGATTCACTGCATCCGCTTATGATTGAATAGTTTCTTTTGAACAATAAAGACCATATATATATTGCTAGTGAGAAAGTTTTATTTTTTTGAACAAAAAACAGGGGTCAAGCCCCGGCCTTCTATTAATAAATAAAATTACAAGTAACAAGTAAGAAAATAAAGAAAAGAAAAAGATTGCTAGTGAGAAAGTAAAACATAACTTGCTTATGACTGTAATTTCTTAGTCAATTTTTTTATCATATGTTTTACGATGTTGAATCGGTCAAGCTAAATGGATATGGGCTGAAACAGAAAAAAGGAGGGGGCAAAAAACACTTATTGGTAGCAGGATTGAATATCTGGACATGTAGTAGAAGTATTTCAAGACTTGGAATAGGTCAATTAACAGCTAGAAGTCCTTTTGATCAAAGAGGAAAAGAATCAAGAGAGTTCTCTGGTTTCCAAGTACCAAGTTACAGAGTCTAGATAAGCTTCCTTTGTTTGAACGAAGTTGGTTCACATTTCAAAGTCATATATTGTCAAAAAGAAATTAGGGAAACTTGTTTGTCTCAGTAAACTCAGTTCACTTAGGATATTTATTCCCATGAAATATCTCATGTTTGAATCATCTCTATTTCTAACAAACCGTGTAAAAGGTAGAATTATCTCTGACCTGCCTTTTGTATCTACACTACAAACGAATTGATCTGGAATAAAAAGAAAATTATAAAACTAGCTTAATTTGTTCACAAGTCAAAAAAAATTAATTCTAGCGAACTTTACTGAACATTAAATTCTTAAACAAAAAAGAGGAAAAAAAAAGGGAAGCATCAGTATTAACAGGAGGAATGTTTGCCCACAAAAAAAAAATGTAATAGTAGGAGCATTTGTGGGATATTGATCTGATTTGTGTTATTGTGTACTGTACATGTCGATCAATAAATGTTGCGAAGGCACGGCAGATTTATTTATTTATTTATTAGATAAGAAAAGAGAAAACTGCCTCGGATTACACCATACCATAGATTTTGCTACTGATGATTTATATATTTAATATGTATATATACTGCATTTATTTTTTCTTGAAGTGGTCCGGTCTACTCTCTGAAGGGTCACACTTTGTTTTATTTTAACTGTTTTTTGCACTTATTTGCAAAGAAACAGAAAAATCACTACAAAGTCTAAATAATTTATGAGATATACATTAACTTTACATCACTGGTCCTATTCCACCACCAAAAACTGAAAAAAAGAAAAAAAAAATAGAAATCTATGTGCAAAGCAGCAAAGGAGCTCTAACATTTATGTCAGCAATAAATAATAGGAATTAACAGCTGAGAACGATGATGAAGTTGATGGACCATTAATGGCACCAACATTAATTTTGTTCAAGACCACAAACCTAACTGATATATACAGGGGAATTGATTCGGACACCCCACAGTTTAGTTCGATCACCCTCAATATATTCAATATGACAAAACTAACCTTTTCATTGGAACACTCCTCTCTCTGAAGCGTTGTTTTATTCCTTTCGTCTCTTATTTCGAACACCCTTATAATTTTCTTTTGTAGTCCAATTTTCTCTCCGAGTTTGAGTGTGTGATCTAGAGAAGGTCGCTAATTTTTTTCTCTACTAGCTTAAGTGTTGAAAATTTGAAACAAACTTAATCCCTCCTTGATGTCTGGCCTAATTGTACTATTATACTCTCCAAAAATTGTGCCAAATTATATCGGTTATTCATGTGATAACAGATAATCAAAGAACATTGCTCTAAAGTAAAGTCAAAAGGTACTTCTAACGATAACAAGTTTTTGCTCTTTCTTGTATTTTTTTTAATTTTTTTTTTGAATGGTTGGCTCATTAGCTGTCCTTGGATTGTAGTGTTCTCTTGTTGGATTTTTTTTTAACCTACCCAACTTGTTTGGGAGAAAAGACTCGATTATTGTTGTTGTTATTCTTGTTGGCTCATTAGTTGGTTACTGGGTGATCTATGTAATTATATTTAACATCTAGGGGTAGTTTCGTCTTAAAGGGTGTTCGGACTAACTTAAGGGGTGTTCAAAATGTGATTAGAGTTAAGTTCTGTGTAAAAACTCGTCATGTTTGTCAACAAAACTGTCATTGAAGTCAACATTTCATTTTCCTAGGTTTTTGTTTTTTAAATGAAGAACAACCTCTTTTCCAGATGTCATTTTTTGAGCCTCTAAATTTAATAAATTTATTATATGGGTATGAGATTACTACGTACCATGGAATTGTGTCAATGTGTTGCACAGATAAATTACTCAATCTCGGCGAAGTTTGATTTTTTGTCCTTTTCGTTTTTGAACAGAAAAAAGAATTTAAAGGGAGGCACTATTCATAAATGAATTCACACATCCAATAGTAGGGAATCTCTCCAAGTATTCGACTTCGTTAAATAGTATCACGACCACCCAACTAATGCGTGAATATATTCCAGAAAGTTTCTCGAATTAATCCTGGACGGTTTGAAATATTTGATGGGTCGTACCTTTGAAAAGATGCTAATAACATAATTTTTTTAACCATTCTGATTCCATTTAAATTCAAAAGAATTCAAATAATAACCGTATAAAGGGATCAATAATTGAGGTTCCACTAAAATCAACTACGATGACGGATGGATCCGTCAGTTGCAATTATATTTCATTTTTTGAGATCCTAATGGCTAATCAGAACCGTTCAATGTGTTCTCCATATTGAAATCTCATTGAATATCAAATTTTATATTTTTCTGAATTTTTTTACTATTTTTTTTGAGAATTTAAAAAATTGTTGTGATTGAAAGACGTAGAATTGTTTAGATTAAGAATTTTGTAAAATACCAAAAAAATACTAAAAATGTTCAGAAATATGTAAAATTTGATCTCCAATGAGATTCTAATATGAAAAACATATTGAACAATTCAGATCGATTGTTAGAAATACGAAAATTGAGATTTAATCGTAGCTGACGAACTCAAATGTCAGTCACGACTTATTTTAGTCTACCTCATAATTTTTTATTTTGACCATCAACAAAAGTTCAATAATGGAAGGAGCAAATTCAGACAGTCCTAAAATCTCTCCATTTTCTACTATATTGGGATGCAAATCAAATCATGAAGGCAAAAAAAAAAAAAAAACCTAGAAAAGGACAAATATTTTTCAAGGTGTCCCTATGAGAGTGGCAACTCGGCGTACATTAATTGTACCGAGTATATGAAAGAGATGGCCACAAAGAATCTGATGAATTGAGTCGAAGAAGACTGGTATAGACGTATACAGTTTACAGTATACTAGTAGTTGCACGTTAACGTTACCTTACCAATCCCCCAATCCTAGTCCAAAAATTATTATCATATATATTTCTTTATCTTGAACAGTGTTCAATCAAGTACTGCTAAGTGCTAACTTTTGGTATTGTTCTCTTTCGATACCAAATCAGTTATGACCCACAAGCTATATTTTTCTTAGAAAAGCTTAATTGTAATTAGTCCTCATTTCAAATGCTTAATATATAGGTACTAAAAAGACAAAATTTTGCAAAGCTACCCCGGAAAGCTCTGTATTGTGGCTCATTTTCCTAACATACATCTATTTAATTGAAAGCAATTTAGCTCATTTCTCTCAATTTTTTAAATAAAATATTGATGCATGAGAATTTACATAATTTAAAAAATCGAAAAATTAAATTATATAACATCTTTGCAAATGAAATATATTTTTTTTTGTAGTAGTATATATGTTGAAAATATATTAGTTAAAGCCAAGTAATTAAATTCTGGAATATAGTAGAAAAATTTGACTCTATTTGTGAATAAAAAGAGCGAATACGATTCAAGTAGAAAAATATAACTATTCGCTATATTTATCCTATATATTCACACGTTATATCCATACACAAACCTTAGCTGATCTTCTCACTCATGAAACTCGTGGGAAAAATTTAACAAAAAACTAAGGTGTAAAGATAAAAACATACCACAGGTACCATTGGCGCAGAAACAATGGAAATCATAGGTATAGTTGTCGTTCCTCAGAGTATACCCACACTGCCCATGATTATCCAGACATTTGGTGCAATTAGTGGTCGAGTTCCATCCTAAGTGAAACCCATTCCTCAGCGCCACACCGAAATCAGCGTTGAGTTCATTGTAGAGCTGGTCCAAGTAGTAATCCAGCACTGGCACCACGACAACCAGACGGCACGCAGCCGACCACGTAGGATATTGATAAGATGGTATGTCGCTGGTACGAAAGACAAAGGAATCTCCATTACCATTGTTTTGTAAACATGATATTGGGGGGCTACTGTTCAAGGGAGTATTGCACTCATAGAAGAAGGTCAGGTTCACATCTGAGTTTGTGTAGTCTATCCCGGCGTTGGCGTAGAAAGTGACGTTGTGTTGGACTCTCGGGCAAGTCTCGTTTTGGTCAAGGACATCGGTATCGACCAAAACTATCGTACGGTTTTCATAGTCGATCCCCTGTACGGTGTAATTATCACTTTGGAGATGAAGAATTGGGACATGATTTTCGCATGAGATGAGCAAGCCCGGCAAGCCGCAGTGGTCTGGGTTAGTAGTATCATAAAGAGAGAAGGGATAGTCTATGGTGAGATCTCCACACTTGAAACGTTTACAGTCAGGGGAGCTGTAGGTGTGTATAGAGAAAAGAAGAAGGGAGAAGGAGAGAATAGGAAGGAGAGACATGGAGCAGGAGAGGGAAGGAAGATTGGGTCAATGAGTTCAGATCGTTTTGGGGATTCTTCTTATTTGAAATAGAGAATGAAAAAAGTCGGAGAATAGCACGACTTTTTGGACTGCTTGTGGCATTGGTTGTTGCTTGTTAATATTTTCTCCGTTTTCTTTAATACTGGATATGTTCGTTATTTCCCTATTGAATATTCATCGATGGTGATTGATTAGTAGTTAAGTAAATTTTTTGCTTGTTATTGACCGAAAATAAAAATTAATTTCAGTCTGAAATAAATTATTTATGTTTTATTTTTCTATGCATTTACGTATTTGTTTGTTGAATATCAATTGATTTGAAGGAAATCCCAATAAGATAAAGCTTATTGTTGAATAGGACAAGCTCATGCAAAAAAAAAAATCAATATTAATCATTTTATAAGGATGAAGGTTTTATTTTAATTTTGATACTACGTTGGTGCCATAATAAATTGAAGTGAAAAATAATATCAATTTCAATTATTATCATGCATAACCATTATTTCATTTATATTGTATTTTATTCTATAAGATAATTGAGTTATTTTTAATATTTTTATAATTCTAGAAATAGATCTTATAGATAAAAAGGAGAATTTGAAAAGTTCCATATTTGTTATATATTTTGTTAATTAAGTTTAAGATAAAAATTATATATTTTAGTATTTTCTTTTAAAATGAATGTGACTAGCTAAGAAATATATATTTATGTAATTTATTTAAAAAAAAATAATTATTCAAACACACCATAGATTTTTTTTTTAATTACCATTGTCCTAGTTATCGCTATAGTCAGGTTTGGATCAAAGGCTAACTATTTTAAATGCTACACTTTGTGAATACAATGCCAGTAATTATTTGTGTACAGAAACTTCTAGTATATTTGAAGTTAGGAAAGTAAACTTGCTCATATTGTAACTAATAATTGATAATTGTTAAACATATTTTCTATGTTATTAATTTGAATGTTTTCAACAATATAATTAATCATCGTTGTCCAACAATATACTAAAAATATAAGGAACAAACAAGACAGATTGAATTTTTATTATATATTAAATATCATATGTTATGAGATTTATATCTGTGGGTTTAAATGGAAACTAGCTAGAATAGTTTTAAAAAGTCCACCTCAGAAAACTAATGTGTCAGAATTTTCTTTTTAAATGAGATAAACACTATCAAATAAATGCACACACTGAAAAGGTGTGCGAAAATTTTAGTAATCTTACAATGAAACATTCATGATAATATCGTATGCAGTTATGCACATAGGATTACAATTAAATTGTATAAGCCAATAGAAAAAAAGATGATCAAGTGATTAAAAACACATATGACGCAACAAGACTGCAGTTGTAGAAAAACTAATCCTCGTCATAATTTCGAAGTTGAATGATTATAATTTTTTTACCTCTTTTTTTGCGTTCAAGATTTCCGAATTATTCTAAGTGGTGCTCTCCAGTGGGTGTAAATGGAGACGACATGAAACGGCAGTTTTGCTAAGGACGAGTGCTAACGTGGAGAACTTCGACTCACTTTCATTTTTTTTTTCTTTTTTTTCAGAGTAAAGAAAAAATGTGCTGATTTGAACAAGGCAACAAGCTCCCTGGGGTAGGTCATGCTGTCTCTTCCGATGTAAAAAGCTTCTAGTAACGGATGTATTATATTAATATTCTATGGTTTAGTTAGTATTTAAAAGGAATGTGTACTCTGACTCGTTCTTTTCAACGAATAAAAATTTGCATCGTCTTATACTAGACTTCTCTACAACAGTAGAGTTGGGATTGCTTTGTTCCTTCTAGGAAATAAGAAGCATAAATTAATAAAATAGGATGTGCCTAACGAAATATCTCAAGTTTCTGCTTTTCTTTTCTTCAGAAAATAAAGAGTTATATAAAATAGATAATTAGTAAATGATGTAGCAATTAAAATTAATATTGTTCAATTAAATAAGGAGGTAGTTTGATAATAAGATATTTAATATCATTTCTAAGATGATGCGTCTGGTGAGACATCTAAAACCAGATCAGAACTTATCCTTCCCCCTCTTTACATAGCTACGTATACATATGGATTCTAGACTCCTAATAATACTCGTGCTTACATTACATATGGGGAACTTTGGAGTCAGATGAAATATGTTTATAGACTTGTACTCGTAACTTTTTTTAGTGACTTTCTTGCTGGATTTCTAGCGTACCTTAAGTCCTTAACTTATTTATGACAAAAGACTATTAGTTGTTGTTGACAAACTTATACTCATTGTCTTATTCAATCTGACTGTTTTCAATATGTGGTGCTAAGATTAAAAAAATTTATTAGATCATTGTAGAAATCGGTGGTAAATGGAATTTTTGGATAATAAGTAAAGGCTCAACAGTCTTATTAGCCTATTTTGAAAGATCCAACCCACTAAAGCCCAAATTTATGAGGAAGATTAATATTATTGGATCTGGATCATTACGAACTTTTGACGTAATCCTCAGTCCAGTTATCTATTATTCTAAGGGCTATTATCTTCAGGCCTAATAAATGGCCCATTCAATTGAATGGCCCATATATCTTTTTAACCCGCTGTGGACCCGGAAAAAATTAATACTAACGTTACTGTTCATATTAATTTTGATAATAACAGAAAAAAAATCAAAATTTTAATACTAACGTTGCTGGATCGTCATCCCAGTTGACGAAAGCCCAAAATCCTTGGATCGTCATCCCAGTTGACGATCCAAGCTTGGATCGTCATCCGAAATGACGATCCAACGATCCAAGGAAAAAATAAATATTAAAAAAAGATTTTGAAATTTTTTTCGTTTGGATCGTCATCCCAAATGACGATCCAAACAAAAAAATTTCAAATTCTTTTTTTAATGCAAATTTTACATTTTAGTCCCCAAAGTTTTTATTATTACAAAATATATAATTTATAATTAAAAATTAAACATAATTAAAACATCTATTATATTTTATTTACACATCGTGCGTGCCGTGTCATGTGGTGTCAAACACGATCGTGTTAGAGTCTCGTGTCGTGTTGACACGAACTACTTTTTTAACCGTGTCGTGTCGTGCTTAGTGGTGAGAAGAGTCAACATGACACGCATTCTAACACGACACGACTGACACGATCGTGTCGTGTCGTGTTGAAACGTTGTGTTAGTCGTGTCAAATCGTGTCAGATTATTTTATTATCTTTTTAATTAAAAATAAAAATTAAGAAAAAAATAACTAAATATTATGTAATTAAGTTTAAAGTTTTTATTAATATTTTTTATAAAAAATAATAATTAAATTAGAACAATATTATGATTTAAATGATGGTAAATAATATGATGTGGTATTATAAATTGAAAATAAATTATTAATTTTGCTTAAATAATCAACATTAATAATTAGATTTGTGTTGAGGTGTCGTGTTAATTGGCAAAATTATTAATTATTAATTATTCTAATTTAATTATTATTTTTTATAAAAAATATTAATAAAAACTTTAAACTTAATTACATAATATTTAGTAATTTTTTTCTTAATTTTTATTTTTAATTAAAAAGATAATAAAATAATCTGACACGATTTGACACGACTAACACAACGTTTCAACACGACACGACACGATCGTGTCAGTCGTGTCGTGTTAGAATGCGTGTCATGTTGACTCTTCTCACCACTAAGCACGACACGACACGGTTAAAAAAGTAGTTCGTGTCAACACGACACGAGACTCTAACACGATCGTGTTTGACACCACATGACACGGCACGCACGATGTGTAAATAAAATATAATAGATGTTTTAATTATGTTTAATTTTTAATTATAAATTATATATTTTGTAATAATAAAAACTTTGGGGACTAAAATGTAAAATTTGCATTAAAAAAAGAATTTGAAATTTTTTTGTTTGGATCATCATTTGGGATGACGATCCAAACGAAAAAAATTTCAAAATCTTTTTTTAATATTTATTTTTTCCCTGGATCGTTGGATCGTCATTTCGGATGACGATCCAAGCTTGGATTGTCAACTGGGATGACGATCCAAGGGTATTGGGCTTTCGTCAACTGGGATGACGATCCAGCAACGTTAGTATTAAAATTTTGATTTTTTTTCTGTTATTATCAAAATTAATATGAACAGTAACGTTAGTATTAATTTTTTCGGCTGTGGACCTGTGGTAGAAGAATTATAATATTCAATTTAAATAAAGGACTTAACGGGTTTGTCGAAAGACAGCCGAATTAAGTTGAGGTAAGGGTCTACGAAGGGTCCGGTCAGACAAATTTTTCTTTTTAGAAAGACACCGGCCATTGAAAATTCGATACTGGTAAGTCCTTAGTATTTCAAGTCCTTCTAAAATAAAATATTTTAATGATCACCACACTTGAATTTAATGTGTTTGATTTGCCTCGTCACATAGGGGCTGTTTGGATCTTACCGGAATTTGGAAAATTTCATATTTCTAACATAAATTTATTATAAACAATCCAAACTCTTTACAAAATTACACACTTTCCAATAAATTTATGCCTAAGAATAAAAAATTCTCCAAATTTTCCAAATTCCTAAGCGATCCAAACAGCCCCATAAGAAATAAGCCTCATTCGAACAAATCCTTATTCCTTTCTTCGTTCTAAGAAAATGCTAGAACAAAAAAAAAATCGAATAAGTCCTTATTCGAATAAACGCTTATTCGTTGGTTGATCGTTTGAGCCAAACCAAGAGTAAATCAGAGCGGATCAAAACTAGGTCTTTCAAAGCGACCCTTCAAGACCCATCATAACATATATTAATTTGCACAATTAAGTCCGGATCCGAAACCTGTTCATGTACATTTCTCCGGACAGTGAAAGTCACTGGATCTTTTGTTGCAACGGCTGAAAATCAGGCGGTTCATATTTTGTGTTATTCAATTTGCTTCTTATCTGCTACGCGGTGACCATACGCAGTGCCAACATAAACAATCTACTTAATTATTTTCCCTCTGCACACCACATGGGTGTCGATGATGATACCATGCGTACACCCATAGGCAGCATTTGTGAAACGGGTCTTTTTCAATTTGTTTTTAACCCGTTGCACAATATTTTCGAGTATGTTAAGAAATCCCAATCTGTTTTTTTATTTCTATGCTATGGCCAGGGCCGATACCTATTTGGGTGCACAACTGCACATGCATCTCTCTCTCTCCATTGGTAGTGGAGCCATGTGCATCCTCTCTCCATTCCCTTTAAGAATGGACGACTCCGTTTTTCGATTTGTGAAAAGAATATGATTTTTTAAATTGTTTGAAGGACTTAAAAATATTATTTGGCTATGAAAATTTATATAATTGCTCACAGATATATAAGGTATACCTTCATGTAATATTTCTGATTATAGAAATATAGAATATTTTAAATTTTTTCTAAGTCTCATAAAATTTTTATATTAAAATGGATATCAAAATGTATGTACTTATTTTAAAATTTGTTTCTTTATTTAAATTTATGTATTTATTTACAAATATATGGAGAATTTTGTCATGTAATTTTTTTTATTATGAATATACCTTTACGGTTAACAGTAATATACCAATTACAGTGGTCCAACTAAAATTTCTGTTAATTTTTTCATGTAAATTTTTGTAACACTTTTTAATTATGTTATGCTATTTATGTAATTATGAAAATATCATTGAGTCTTTAAATTGTTTCATTCCCATTCTATTTTTTTTTCGAAATTTACGTGCATCCTTTAGAATATTATATAAAAAAATAATAATACCGATTAAGAAAATTTTATTATTGTATTTTATTTAATGTGAATTTGTAGAGAAAATTTTAAAAATTATATAGGATACACAATCAATAAAAATAAAATTGTCGCACATTATATTATAGGCTTTCAAATATCATACACATGCTATTTTGCAAAAGAAAATTAATTATTTTATTTTGTTTGGAATTAAGTTTATTCTTAAGGGATTGTATGCTTTTATATATATATCATGCTAAAAATTATAGCACAACGCAACTAATTGATATGATCCTTCAAGTGGATAAAATGTACAAAAATAAAAAAAATTAAAAAATAGATCGCGCAACGCGCGAGATTCCCACTAGTCTTTACAAAAATTCAGGTCCAACTTTTTAAAATTTGACCTTTTTAGACCCTTGCCCACGGTAAACCCTTAGAAAGACTGGTATGACCCGGATTATTAGAATATTAGATGTTCTTTTTAATGATGAGCCTAAGCTAAGGACTTTTGGACGGTCACAAAATGCCTCTTTTTCATCAATGACTATTTAGTTTTGAATATATGAATTAGAATAGTAAAAGCACGCTGTTTGAAATTTCATTGGTGTCAGCTGATGATCAAAGAAAATTACTCCATCATTTTGGCTATATTGTGTCATCATAATTAATAAAATTAGTAAAGACGACCTCAGTTTTTTCTATTCCCATAGCGCCTTACTTTAACTATATACTCCATCAGATGTAGGAATTATGATATAAAATAATTAGTATATAACAATCTATCTGAGATAAATCAAGGTAGGTGGGACCTTTGAAGCTCACGACCTTTTTGTTTCCATTTTATGCAAATATATTTTTGGTTTTGAACCTACAAATCATTCACTTGTCCTAATCATATTTGGATGTTATCGGATAGTTGTTAGGGAGAGATAGGTACCTAACTTGCACTCAACTCATTAATTAAGTCAGAACTTCCAAAATTTCAATTGTTCAAAAAAAAGGACAGCGGCTGGGACAGAGAAATGTCTATCTCTATTAGGGCTGTCAATATACCGCCGTTTCGAACGTTTCCGTTTCGTTCCGTCTGAAATGAAACAGAAGTGGAAGGAAAAGTAGTTTCATTTTTAGAAACGGAATGGAAATGGAACGTTGAAATGAGAAATTTTAATGTAAAATGAATGTGGAAGTGAAATTTCCGTTCCGTTTAACGAAATGGAACGGAAATGAAATGATTTTCTGTTTCGTATTTTGAAGTGAAATGGAAATGGAATGATGAATTTCCGTTCCATCTCACACGTCTGACAGCCCTGATCTCTATTCTCTAACCCCCAAGGCCCCAATTCATCAAAAACAAAACAAAGCGATGACTGGGTCCCACTGTCAAAGGCACGTTACCACTTAGCAACACTACTGACACTGCACACAGCCTCCACACAGCCTCCATATTTTACCATGTAGATTGTAGACCACGTGCTTTTATTTTTCCCTTACTAAAATCTTTGGCGAATAATCAACTATTCAACTACCACTCGCCAAATAAAAAACACTCAACAAAAGTAAAAGTTAAGCATGTCGACAAAGCCAATTTTGATGCAACAACAATGGAAGGAGCCGGGATGGAAAGAAGTCTGAATTAAGAAAACTAAAATCAATTAAAATAAATTATACGTACCAGTACCACAATTGCCGGTGCAAAAACAAGTCGGGATGTAGGTCGAGTAGCTTGTGACGTTATACCCGCACTGTCCTCCCCGTTCCTCGCACCGCCGACAGTCTTCTGAGTCTTCTGAGGGGTCGCTCCATTCGAGCTGGAATCCATGAAGCAGGACAGATCCATAGGAGGTTGAAAGATTCCACAAAGGCTGGAGTAAGAGGCCCAGTGCAGGAGCAACCACCACCTGATCACATTTATCGACCCACTCGTAATATTTGTCAGGAGGGATTGATGTTGTCGGAAAGACGTAAGAGTTGTTTCCAGGGATACCAACTGCTGGGATCTCATATGTATTATAACTTGCGCCAAACGTAGTGCAGTTTGTGAAGAAGGTGAGATTGACCACTTGTTCTGTGTAATTCAAGGATATGTTGGGGGTGAGGGAGACGTTGTGCCGAACTTTCGGTGTAGAGCTGTTTTGTAACAGGATATCAGTGTCAACAAGGGAGATTGTGTTTGCCGTGTAGCTTATGTTTGTGACTGTGTAGTTGTAGGAGCTGAGAAACAGAATGGGATATTTATCATCGTGGCAATATATGCGAAGGCCGGGATAGCCGCATGATGAGTTTTTCGGGCTGTCGGGGGTGTATGAATCAGAGAAAGAGAAAGGATACTCTACTGTGATGTCTCCACACTGATATGATGAACTGCATGGGTTGGGGGTTGCGGAGTATGTGCCATGGATAAAGATCAAGAGAAAAAGAAAGAGAGAAAGGGTGTTGAGAGGAGGAAGGAGAGGCATGGAGAGAGAGAGTGAGAGGCAAAGAGTTGGTCAAAGGTTCTAGGCAAAGAGTTTGTACATGTGCATCTATAAGACCATAACTAAATAAGACTAATAGACTATAACCTGGGGCTGGTCCGGACTCTTCTTATTTTTTAAATTATCTTTTTAAGACACAGACAAATCCTGAGTAGGCAAGCAAAATCAATGGACACATCCAGTATTAGCGTAATGGAGTAATCTAACAAGTGATGAAGGGGTTGGTTTGGTGGAGCGCGCTGCGCGCACGCCGCGCAGTCAATGGAGAATAGGGACTTTTTTCTTTTTTGAGAAGAAGGAGAATAGGGACTTAGGGTTAGGGAGCAGTTAACGTCGAATATAGTTGAAAAATTTTCTCTTTTTTTATTAATAGGGAATTAAGAAATGTGGAACCAAAGAATAATAGAAGGATTGTCGGTTAGTATTTTAGCGTAGTATCAATGTATCATACATTATAATACGATATATAAGAGTCGTTATTTTAATCAGGAACACCCGTCTAAATTTATTTTCGGACCACCAAACAAAAGTTCGGAGTCCACTGTCCACGTGTGCAACCAAATACATACACCCTTCAACCTCTACTTTTGAATTGACGAAATCCTTAATTTTTTTTTCTAATGTTGACCGTCTTCTAATTAGCCAGTAAAGTTCAATTTTTTCTTAATTGTTTAATAAGTTAGAATTTGACTCCTGTCACCCGAATATAATTTTTTTTTTATGAGAATTCTAATATATTCCAGAAAACTTGTATTTCCTAAACTCCAAAATGTTCCACAAATTATGTTTTGTTTTCTCCAATTTTAGTTTCGTAACGGCCTCAACGGAAATAACTTTGTTAGGTCCACTGTATCTAGTTTCAACTGTAAAGCCTGCGAGGTTATGCATGGGTCGTGTGCGAGTCGCACACGCTGTGTTCACGTTTCACTTTTATCGTTGTGCAGGCGAAAACCTTAATAGGAAAAAAATGCACAGAACTATTTTTTCCCTTTTAAATGTTATATTAATTTGACGTATCGAGTTTAAATGTTCTTGAAAGATGTTGTACTGTACGTGATAGGGTAACATGATGTGTTGTGCTATCACGCAATTTTTGTTTTCGTTATTTGACTATATTAACTCGGACTGCCACGTAATGGTTAAGGATAAGCCATATGTAGTCGCAATATAAAATGACAAGAATCGCAACTTGATTGATTTAGTGGAAAACGTAATACATTTCAGCGGTTCGAAATCTGATTGAGAGGTTATTTATGATATTTAATTTTAAAATAATTAAGTTGGAAGGTTTTGATCTTAATTTATTTTCAAGAAAAAATATTCAAATAATAATCAGAAAAAAGTGTAAAATATTATGGAACAGTGGAGAGAAAACTATGAAGAAATGTTGAATTTTTAATATTGCTTCAATTTTAACATGAAATATTCATATATAGTTTTTATCGGAATCTAAATGGTGATAGGATAAAGTGCCATTAATTTAAAAATTGACAAAATTATTTTAAAATTAAGATAATGATGAAGAATGTTTCGGCTTGTATTTACTATTGTCAAACTTAAAACCAAATGAGATGGGCTAAAATCAACCACGACTGACGGATGCAACCGTCAGCTACGATCAAATCTCAATTTTTGAGATTTTCACAGTCGATCTGAACCGTTCAATGTGTTATCCATATTGAAATCTCATTGGAGACCAAATTTTTTTTTTTTCTGATTTTATTTACTATTTTTTTTAGATTTTTAAAAATCATAGTTATTGAAGGTGTCAAGAATTGTTTAGATTAAGAATTTTATAAAATATCAAATAAATACTAAAAAATTTCAGAAAAATATAAAATTTTGTCTCCAACGAAATTTCAATATGGAGAACACATTGAACAGTTCGGATCGACTATTAGAATCACAAAAAAATGAGATTTGATCGTAGCTGATCCGTCAGTCGTGGCTGATTTTAGCCCATCTCAAAGCAAATTGGGCTTAATTAGGCTAAAAAACATGGAAAAAATCACTGTCAACTGAAGAAATACTCATCTAAAAATCAGTCCAAAAGCTACAAAGGTGGAGGTTTGCACTGGAGCCATCTCTCTTGTAACTTGCGATCTTCTTGTAAAATTTGAGAACACATGCGCTGATATAACTGCTTGCCTATTGACTTTATTGACTCTGACATTGTGTCCCCATTGCTTTAAGAGTTGGATTAACTGATGCACCATTGTTACTGATTTCCAAGAAGAGACGTTCTCACACTGTTTTTCCTCAATTGCCTGTACCAGATTTTTGCTATCTGTGTGAGACTGCGTGACCAAGTGAAATTGAACTAGCCCAAGAGAGGTAACCAATTGAAAGCACTTGAGTTTTGCTAGATTTTGAAAAAAAAAAGACAAAAGGAAAAATTTCTAGTGCATATTAGTTGTACTGACGCCTAGTTTTTTTTTTTTATTGAACGCCCATAAGCCAACTTCATTAAAAGAAAAACCATTACATGAAAATAAAGCAAGTCATGCTAGCACCTAGCAAACATAAAGCGAGCAAATGGCCTGAAAAACCTCTTGCTAAAAGCAAAATAAAGTTCTTATAATTATACCTAGTGGTAAAAACTAAAAATAAAAATGTGCCATAGGTCTCTCCAACTACCCGTACACAACAAGATAATAAATGAAAAAGCAAGGGGATTGTTGCTAAATAAAAGAGAAGAAATGAAGGAGATGCCTTACGGATGAGATGGAGATATAGAGTTGCGTGCTTTGCTTGTCCCCAAAGTCAATTGACTACGCAGAGAGGAAAGACGCAAGGTTGGCTTTTGAGAGAGGCGGGAGGAAGGGGTAGAATTGTAGAAGAGTCTAAAATTTTTTTGCTTTTCGTCCGGTGAAATCGTCGGAAATTCCTTACTTTTTCACACGATTTCGACTTATATCCATTCCGATCAGGAAAAATATGTTTCCCGTCAATTTCAAATTTTCAATTGAAGTTTCTGCTCTATTTTGTCATTCCGATCAGGCCTTTATGGTGATAATTAGTTTTATGCCACTATGAATTTTATCAATTTGGAAAATGTCATTCTTAAATTACTAATTAAATTTATGTCATTATAGAATTGATAAAAGTAGTTTTATGTCACTATTTCTCCACAAACATACTTAATTCTAAAAATGCCATTACCAAACTTGTCATTATTTTTCTTTAATGATCAAATTATCCCTCATTAAAAACAAACCCTAAAAAAACAGACTGCGTTGTGTGATGAATTTGATGGTAAAAATAAAATCGTATTATCAAACTCTATGAAAATGGCTATGAAGTTACGTGAGAAATTATGAATGACAAAATAATGCTCCATGATAGACGGATGGAAAAATGCATCCTTGACACAATACCAATGAAATAAAGGAGGAGAATAAAAATATAAAATTAAAAAGCTAGTTTTAACTTTTCAAAGTAAACAATAAAATTAATATGCTAATAATCCTCCATGAATGGTTAGTGAGCGTGAGAGATTATGCAAATCATTAAAGTATTCATTATCATTTAAATTTCTCGTTTCTGAATTTCTTTTTATTGGATTGATTTAGATGTTGTGACGTTGCGTGTAAAATTTGAGTGTTATTTTAATCCTTTTTATTTTGAAATTAGAATTATGTCATTGATGAACTAGATTTATGCCACTTTTTAATGGATCAATGGTATAGAATAATTTTATTATTTTCTAGTGATATAAAACTAATTGTTATTGATTTATAATGGCATAAAATTAATTTAATCTTCTGAGATGGTATATCTCTAATTTGTTTATTTCATAGTGGCATATTTAAAGGGCAGAATTGTCATGTCTATTGTTCGATGTCTTAAAACTAATTTCTATTATTTTGAAGTGGTATAAAAATAATTTGTCGTTTAGTAATGACATATTTCTAATTTTAAATTTTTACGGTGGCATAAATCTAAATCACCCTAACTTATATAAGCCCCCTCCTCGTACTAAGTCTCGGATGGATGCATCTCGGCGAATCTATTTCCGTTTTTTGTTTTTTTTTATTCTAGCCTTCTGGTATGTTCTTTTTTTTTATTATTATCCTAACCTTCTGATATGTGTTGTATCATATATTCATATGTTGTAGCTAGACAGTGAGAAATGTAATGTGTACGCCATAATATGTCAAGGCCGCTTTTCATGTCATCACAATATCAACCGATCGAATTTAATTACATTCCCGTCAAACATGAAAATACGTATTGCACCAGATACACGATGCCACCGTGTGTTTTTTTTTTAAAAAAAAAAACAAAATGCTGTATCATTAATTGTTCGTACCATAATCTATCACAGTCACAGGCTGACGGCGCATGATTCTGAGAAGTAGAACACAAATCCGACGTGGAAAAATATTTTCGCAAGACTTGTCTAACGCAGGCCGCTGGTGCTCTTTTATTCCTTGCATTTCCTGGACACGTTTTTACTTTTTACAAGTTATCATCAAATTTCCTCCGATTTTTCTCAGTCACAAGTAGAACACAAATCCGACGTGGAAAAATATTTTCGCAAGACTTGTCTAACGCAGGCCGCTGGTGCTCTTTTATTCCTTGCATTTCCTGGACACGTTTTTACTTTTTACAAGTTATCATCAAATTTCCTCCGATTTATCATCAAAAAGAGAGAGGGAATGTACTTACGAGTCAGATGTTATTGTCTACCATTTTGATTCTTTTTTTTTTTTAATCAATTTGTTGTGCACACATTAATATGTTTCGATTAGGTTCCGTTTGGATAAGTTGTGAAAAGAAGGAAAGAAGGGAAGATGGTGTGGAAAGAAGGAAAGAAGAGAAGATGTGGGAAGAAGTATTGGAAAGTATGTAATTTTGTGAAAAATTTGAATTGTTTATAATAAATTTATTTCTTATTCTCTTATTTTCAAAATGGAATCTAAACAGAGCCTTAGTGAGAATAAATTCATAAACAGAAGTTATAGATAACGAAGATTTTGTTCTCTTTTCTTAAAAGCTTTAACTACTTATTTAATCATATTTCGAATTATCTCTAAAGAACTAGAATAATGCTAAAATATACATCCCACAAATATTAAAAAGACGGCTACTAGCTAATTTGTGACGTACGTATTTGTTCACATGTCAACTAAATAATGTTAGAATTAATATTTATTCCGAATAAAAAAAAGATTTATCTAATATATTGTTAGTAACTATATAAAAAAAAAAGATGCCTCGCATCTGTATATCGATATTACAAATATTTTCTATATAGTTTATATTCACCAACCAGTATAATATAGAAAGAAATATTAACATACACCGCAAGAGTTATATGGCTATCAAAATATAATGTCAAAATTTATATTCACTAATTACTATAATTCATTTTTTTAGATGTATTTTTTCCATTTTTGAAGAAAGAAGAGGAATGGATCTGGACTTGACACCTCCATTTCCGTACTATTTTTTACTTTTCAATTTTAATCAGATCAAATGGCCTAAATTAATCAGGAGGAGAAATAATTAAATAAAATTTAATTCTTGATCCCAATTCTTTATTATTTTAATGTTTTCTTATTTTTTAGAAATTAAAATGATTATCTATGAAAATTCGAATTTTCGATCCGGTTCACTCGATTTTTTTCGAGTCATCTGATTCTACTCTTACGATTAACAATCCGAGTCCAAGTTTCATTACCATAAATTGCATTTATTGGTCGTGGTTATTTATTGGGTTTTTGGTTGTCATCGGCAACACTTCCTGAAGCTCATGACATGATTTGTGCAATCTATAGTGCTTCTAGCAATTACAAATAGGATTACAAAACAGTCGAAACGGTAACGAAACTAGAATGTTTCGCTAACCGTTTCGTTTCGTTGACGAAACTGACTATTAATTTCGTTAATCGTGTCACGAAACGATCGAAATTGATGAAATTTTCGTGATTTACAATGGACAAAATCGTTTCATTTTTTCGTTAATCATTTTGTTCTTGAAACATAACCATATTCCTTCCATTTTCAGCCCTAGTTACGAAGGATACCTTACCAGAATTCTTTAATACGGCCTTTAGGCCTGGTGTTTTTTTCCGGCCGAATTAAAAAACCGAAAATTTAAAAAATAATATTAAATTAATATAATATATTAAAAATAATATCAATATAATAACATTTTTTAAATAGTATCACGAGATCGGAATCCCAGATTCCGAACGCATGATCGGAATCCAGGATTCCGATCTTGCGTTTTACCTTATTTCTTTTTACTACTTACAATTTAATTAATCAATTTTAAATTAAATAATATAATTAACTACCTTTTAATTATATTTGTATTAAATAAAAATAATTCAACACTTTATAATTTTCATGTAAATTAATTAAAATTAATTAGTTTGTAAAAAAATTGTAATTTAAAATTAGATTAATTAATTATTAATATTTTTAATAAATTGTAATTTAAAATTAATTAGTTAGTTCAAAAAATTAAATTATTAATATTTTATGTAATTTAAAATAAATTATTTTTTGTAATTAATTAACTAATTATTAATATTTTTAATAAATTGTAATTTAAAATTAATTTGTTAGATCAAAATATTTTATATTTTTTAATGCAACAGGACAAGGGTGCTCTGATAAAGTCTGAAAAGAATACTGATACCTACCAAAGCTCTGCGAAAGCACAGGCGTGCTCTGATAAAGTCTGAAAAGTATACTGATACCTACCTAAGTTCTGCGAAAGGACATACGTGCTCTGATAAAGTGTTAAAAGTTTACTGATGAGCTATCTAAGCTCTGCAAAAGGACAAACATGTTCTGATAAAGTCTGAAAAGGTATCACATTATATTTATTAATTTTAAATAATTGTAAGTCTAAAATGATCTATAAAAGTATCCTTCATCAACCAGAATATGTCGCACCCAGTCAATCCTTCTTTCTAAAACATTCACTACCATGGAGAAATGAAATACCTCAAACACCAACAGTGAAGTGCCGGAATGGCAAGCTGCTCGACATGAGTACTGGGCAAATTACGAACATTCCCCTGCTAATCCAAATGAGATCCAAAAAGGAGATTATAATGCAAAATGTCATAAATATTTTCGCAATTTCGACTACAATATCTATGCATGAAATGGTGGCGAGTGGCGGTTATACACGCACCATCAGTGGCACATTCATGGTGGGGAAGAAAGAGACCGCAGGGAGAAACGCCGATATTTGCTGACTACACCTGAGTCGAGCAACTGTGACTGGTATAAAGACTACTACACAGAACCTAAACCGATGCCGGAGCTTAAACCGTGGAAACCAGATCCTACACCAATGATTGTTTACAAAAGCATATACGATTTTCATGGAGACCACACAGTGAGCTGTACAAAGTGTGGTCAGGTTTTCAATTTCAAAGAGACCATTTTGCGTGGCCACTACGATGAACACAAAAGACAAGAAGAGTGGGATGAACAACGAAAGAGATTTAGAGAGAAAACTGAGTGGTTCGAAAGGAGAAAAATGGAAGGAAAGGCTGCCGAAGAGAGCCGAAAGTTGGAACAACAGAAAATTGGAAAAAAAATCAGGGAGAGCCTAATACGGATCAAGAAGAGAGATGAACAAAGTAAAATTGCAGTAGCTACAATGACTGAGATAGAGCAACAAGAAGCCGAGGCAGCTTTCTATAACGAAGCCGCTCAATTCGCTGACAACTATGGTGCGAGTAATCAACAAGAACTTGATGAGGCTTTTTGGAACGAACCTGCTCAACTCGCTGAAAACTAATGAACAAGAACCTGATGCTGCTTTCTGGAACGAAGCCGCTCAATTCGCCGACAACCCTGGTGCCAGTAATCAACATGAAATGAATGCAGAAGAAGATCAACCATGATGGGATGAAATTCTGCAACATGTAGATAGTCAAAATCTCTAAGTATTTATTACTTTTAAATATCTATGTTTTTTTACGTAGTTGATTGCTTTTAGGTAGTTTTTTTCTTTTTTAATTGAGTGTGCTAATTTATATTATGGTTTTTTTATGTACTTTTTTCATTTTTTAATTTAATGTCCTAATTTATATTATAGTTATAAAATTTAGTTCTTCTTCTAATGGTGTGTATTCTTATATTATGAATTTAATTAAATAAATTAAATAAATACTACATTTAATAAAAAATTTATATTATAATTATTGCCATATTATATAATATTTGATTATATATAGAGGCTAACATAGAAGTATTATTTAATTATTAAGGTAAAATAAGAACAACAACATTTTATATAATTGAAAAAAAATAAAATAAAACCATTCATTTAAATTAATATCAGAACTTTTAATATTAAGCTAATATTATAATTATATGCATAAAATTATTCAAAATAAAAAAACATAAAATAATATAATTGTAAATAAAAAAACATAACGGTAAATAAAAGAAATGCAGTTCTGGTCTTGTAAGAGTTCTGGATTCTGATATTAGCTAAGATCGGAATTCAGGATTCCAATTTTGCGTTCGAAATTTGGGATTCCGATCTCGTGATACTATTTAAAATTTTTTTATTAAATTGATATAATTTTAATATATTATATTAATTTAATATTATTTAAAAATTTTTCGGATTAAGAAAACTGATTCGAAACTCAAGTTCTCAAAGGCCGAGCACTTGTCGGAGGCCTAGAAGGTCGCTATGAGACAGAAGGCCCAAATTGTCCGGCTTATTTGCAAAAAAGTGCATAAACAGATAAACTTGGTATCAAATCCAAGAAGAATGAATGCATCTGGATCTGGTAGACTGGTACTCAAAATTGATCTGGATCTGGTACTCAAAATTGTTTGGGCTTTTGCTTGCTTTTGTACACTTCAGTATTATGAATTTATGATTGGCGTGCCTTTTCAATTGTCATCCACTGTGTTGTGTTTTCCACCATACACAATTTGGACTCTCGAGCTGATAAGTACAATCAAAGTTTCAAGTAATCAAACAATAATTAGCTATTTTGGATAAGAGCGCTATCCAGTTCCGTCCGCACTTTCCATTTTCGCTTCACTCTCTGTTACTTCAATTCACGCACGTCTTCCCTCTCGCCCCTCTCTCCCGTCACACCTCTCTTCCTTCGCGTAGCCCTCCTGTCGCTCCTCTCTCCCGCCGCACAGCCCTCCCGTCGTCGTCACTCCTCTCTCTCTCACCGCGCACATCGCCGTCGGTCGCTCCTCTCTCTCTCTCGCCGCGCACATCGCCTCCCATCGCTCCTCTCTCTTGTTTCTCGTTTCCTTTCTCATCTCCTTCTTGTCGTATCTCTTCTCTTGCTCTCGTCTCTCTTTTACGAAATACATGTATAGATACTCTCTTATACTCATTATTTACTTTCTTGTAGGTATTTAGTTACTTGCAAAATATAGCAGAATCAGATTTGAATATTATTTACTCCCATACATGTATTAGATATTCTCTTATACTCATTATTTACTGCCTTATAGGTATTTAGTTACTCCCAAACAATAGCATATTTGAATATTATGTACTCCCTTATAGGTATTAGATACTCCCTTAAAGTAACTATTTACTCCCTTATAGCTATTTAGTTACTCTCAAATTATAGCAAAATCAGATCTGAATGTTATTTATTCCCTTATATGTATTAGATATTCTCTTATACTAATTATTTAATCCCTTATAGATATTTAGTTACTCCCAAACAATAGAAGAATCAGATCTGAATGTTATTTACTTCCTTACATGTATTAGATACACCTTTATACTCATTATTTACTCTCTTATAGTTATTTAGTTACTCTCAAACAATAGCAGAATCAGATTTGAATGCTACTTACTCCCTTATGCTAATAACTTACTTCCCTGCATACATTATGTACTCCCTTACAATTATTTATTTACTCCTAAACCATAATAGAATCAGATTAAGATATCTTTTCTCTTCTCACCCTTCTCTATCTCCACTGTTCTATACCTGATCTGATCCATAATATATCAAATTAAAGTCCTAAGAGTCTAAAAAATTCCAATCTAACATGAGGAAAGGGGAGAATTTTGAGCCAAGGATGAACATCGATTGAAAAAGGGAAAAAACAGAGGAGACGGAGGAATAGATCGAGGTGAAGGAGAGGATGAGAAGATAGGAGAGGTGCATATTGAATGAGTCGTGCGTCTGTGAAAAGAGAGGCTGCTTGTGAGGGAGAGTAGAGAGAAGGCGAGCGTGAGAATAGAAGGGACGTGAGTCGGAAATAGACGTGTGAGGGGATGCGCGTGAGGAGAGGGGAGGGAAGGGGACTCGCGTCATGATGAGTCGCGTGAGGGAAGTCGCGCTCCTCGTTGATTGTTTGATTGCACGACTCTTGATTGCATAGACTAAATCCCTTTAGCTGCTCCCACGTAATATTTTGGGTCGAAAAGCCTATTAATTTCTGCTCTTCGTCATTGTAATTACAATAAATTATATTATTTATGTTTTTTATCGGAAAAGTGGTATTGTTTTTGTTTGATTGATCTTAATCTGATAACATGCGTCTGGGTCTTTTATTCAATTTACTCGAGGGTCTTGGAAAAGACTTCTAAGTTCTAACAAAAGCCTGCTTCTAAACATCCATTTATTCGCATGTAACAAGTCAATATTTCATTGATTTGAAAATTTCCAACAATGCTGATGCAATCAATGCAAAACCGTGCATCTGGTGCTCTGGCAGTTTCTTTTTCTTTTACCCCTTTAGATTTGATAATTTAATTGTTTTTTAACCCTCAATAATGATAATTTAATTGTTTTTAAATAAGATGTATGATTTTTAATATTTTTCGATGTACAAAAGATATAGCAATTTTTTCAATCAATTTTTATCATCATGTTTACACGAGATTAAAATAAATTGTAATAAAAATAGACAAATTGTAACATTGCAAGTGCTTAAAACAATCATTAATCATATCTGCCATTTAAATTGAAATTTTGAATTATTTAAGTTACTAAGGAAATTCTGGTGCCTAGGGGCTATTTGGAACAAAAAAGAAAAAGAAAAATAGATGCGTGTTTTACTGCATCTCCTGCTTCATGTATGTCTCTCATTTTTCTTAATAATGCTTACTATATCTATGCTACCGAGTACCGACACGGTACAATTACGAGGAAACAACGGACCCAAATTTTTATTTATTTATTTTGTTTTATTCTAAGGGCCACAAATTATTAGCTATTAGCCTCTTGGTTGTGTTGACCGGGGAACGACGTAGTTTTTTAGAGCGATTTTTTTTTTTAATTCGTATTATATTTTTGACAAAGTAGGCGAATTCCCATTTCGCAAGCCTCATGTGTCTCTATTCACTATTCGATCGCTTCTTTACTCGCAAATCGCAATTCCATTCCCATAGTCCAAAGGCAGTCAAATTAAGCCCCCTAAAGTCAAGCACTCAAGTTAGTCTCTACTTTATAATCTATCATTCTATCTTTCTATGTTATGATAAAAACAATCCAAAACCGATCCAAAATTCCAAATCCCACACCTCATAAATTCAGTTTTCCTTTCCTCTCTTGCATGTCTCTCCTTCCTATTCTCTCCTTCTCCCTTCTTCTTCTCTCTATACACACCTACAGCTCGCCTGACTGTAATCGTTTCCAGTGTGGAGATCTCACCATAGAATATCCCTTCTCTCTTTATGATACTACTAACCCAGATCACTGCGGCTTGCCGGGCTTGCTCATCTCGTGCGAAAAATCATGTCCCAATTCTTCATCTCCAAAGTGCTAATTACACTGTACAGGGGATCAACTATGAAAACCGTACGATAGCTTTGGTCGACACAGATGTCCTTGACCAAAACGAGACTTGCCCGAGAGTCAAAAACAACGTCACTTTCTTCGCCAACGCTGGGATAGACTACACAAAGTCAGATGTGAACCTGACCTTCTTCTATGAGTGCAATATTGCCTTGAACAATAGCCCCATATCATGTTTCACCAGCAATGGTCATGGAGATTCCTATGTGTTTCGTACCAACGACATACCAACTAACCTATATGCCGAGTGGTCGGCAGCATGCCAGCTGGTTGTCGTGGTGCCAGTGCTGGGTTACTACTTGGACCAGATCAACAGTGACCTCAACTCTTCATTCGGTGTGGTGCTGAGGAAAGGATTTCAATTAGGATGGAGCTCGGCCATTAATTGCACCAAATGTCAGGATAATAATGGGCAGTGTGGGTATACTCTGAGGAACGACAACTATACCTATGATTTCCATTGTTTCTGCGCCAATGGTACCTGTGGTATAGTATTTTCCTTTTTTCTGTTTCATATGTACTTTCAACCCTGCTTGTTTATAACTTTAACTAAAATATGACTATTATACTATTTATGCGGTCCTTTTCAACAGAAGCACGGTATTAGTGGGATGCCAATTTTCAAACCCGGAGTTTGTTTAGCCCAATGAAATTCACATCGCTTTTGGCAATCCAATTAGTTCAACATTGAGAAAGATTATTCTCTTTTTCTTTAATTTTTTTTTATTTACTGAATTGCAGATAAGAAGGCCCCAAAGCATGCAGGAGTTATAATCGGTACAATTTTACGTTGCTCCAATTTATTTCTCTCTATTTTGTTTGACTAGAATTTAGGTTTTATCTCTGGATTCCTTGGTACAGTTCTGGTACAAGTAAGTAATGCATGGTACCGCCTATTTCATCAATTATTTAAGGGTCCACTTCGAATGCTGAATGCTGGTGAGATCCATTGATCAAGTGATTTGTAATAGGAACTCTATGAGGCGATTTGGACAGAAAAGGCTTTAGTCTAGTTTAAGACTTTAAATATCAAATCTTTTAATCATATATTTTAAGGCTAATTTGACCAAGGATGACCGTATTTTCTTTCCTATCCGAGACATGATGTTAGCTTCAAAAGCCGACAGTTCCCAGACTGGATGTGCAAACTTAGTCTCATAAATTCATTCATTTGTTCTAAGGGGCCGTTTGGATCCCCATGGGATTTTGGGAAATTTATCTTCCTAGTTCCTACCATAAATTTATTATAAACAGTTCAAACTCTTCACAAAATTACACACTTCCCAATAAATTTATTCCTAGGAATTGCAACTTCTCCAAATTCCCCAACTTTCTAAGCGATCCAAACAGCCCAGAATTTAGCATATACGTACTAAGTACTTTTATATTTCACACAAAATCAAAATCGGGGGCGGAACCAGTGTGGGCCTAGCTAGAGGGCCTGGCTCCCCTTAAATTTAAAGTTTAGTTAAAAATTTTCTGTATTTCATTTGTTAATTTTGTTATACCTTGCATAAAAAAAAAATACAATACGGCCCGTTCTAAAACTAAAAATTATAAATTGGTCCCCTCCAGAATTTTTTTTTCTGGTAAAATAAATTATTCATAATTCCTTGCCATTTAAGAAAGACACTGCTTGTAAAATGACTCGTTCTGTTTTTTCTTTACTTAATTTTTCCATAATTCTTTTTATTAACTGTTGCACACGTGAGCATTTGTTTAATTGAAAGAAATAAATCAAAGTTCAAGGACCAATTTGTAATGGATGCGGAATAGAGTATGATATCTCTCCAGAACTAAATATACCGTATTGTTTAATATATATTTTTAACTTTAAACTCCAATTTTGTTTCATTTATTCCTTTTCTGAGGGTTCTATGATTTCATTTCTGAATAAGGATCTAGAATATTTATTATTGTAGCCTTAAATTTTGAGACGACCTATCAGTGACAGGCACAAAACTAACTTCCGCACCAATTAGACTTTGGAATATTTGCCAAAGAAAGGGAACTTAGTCTTTGGAAAAGTGAAGAAAAGAACTTCTCGGCGTAAATATGAATATCTTTTTTTTCATAAACTACAGAAGATAGAGATCTGTTCAAAATAAATTTTAAGTGTATATAATTAATTTAGTAAACATTGACTGTTAACCACGAGTTATATTTTGCAGGCTGATTGAGTTTCTTTTATTAATTGTAGGCATTTCTTTGGCGATATTTATCAGTTTGTTTGCAATCTGCATACTGTGCTTGCTTGTTTATCGTAGAAGAGATGAATGGTTCTTTGGAAATGAAGAACGTAAGAGAGCACAACTCGTAGAGGCTACTCTAGAAAATTTTGAATTTTTTGCCCCAAAAAGGTACAATTTTTCTGAAATTAGAAAAATAACCAAATCTTTTAAAGAGAAAATAGGGCAAGGAGGATTTGCGAGTGTGTTCAAAGGGGAACTCATGGATGGAAGTCCAGTTGCTATCAAGGTTTTCAAAGACCGTGAAAGTAGCGGTGTAGAGTTCACCAGTGAGGTGGTGTCTATTGCCAGAACTTCACATGTTAACATTGTCAGGTTATTAGGATTTTCCATAAAGGGATCTAAGAGAGCTCTGATTTATGAATTCATGTCAAATGGATCACTAGACAAGTACCTGCGTGCAAGCCAAAATTCAACATTGAGTTATGTCGAATGTACAAGACTGTTTGAGATAGCTGTTGGGATAGCTAGAGGGTTGGAATATTTGCATCGAGGTTGTAGCACACGCATAGTTCATTTTGATATCAAACCACATAATATTCTACTTGATCAAGATTACTGTCCTAAAATATCAGATTTTGGTTTGGCCAAGTTTTGTCAACCAAAAGAGAGCGCAATATCAATGAGTGGTATGAGGGGAACAATAGGATATATAGCACCAGAAGTGTTTTCAAGGAATTTTGGTATTGTTTCCAGTAAATCTGATGTTTATAGTTATGGAATGATGGTGCTTGAAATGTTTGGAGGAAAAGAGCACAAAACAAAATCAGCAGCCAGTTCTAGTGAAATTTATTTCCCAGACAGTATTTACAACTTCATCGAACAAAGCAGCATTTGCTCTACGTGCGGTGTATCTGATGATTGTGAAGAACTTGTTCGAAAAGTGATGATTGTTGGCTTGTGGTGTATCCAATTGATGCCAAATGCACGGCCTACAATGAGCGGTGTACTTGATATGTTGGAGAGAAGCGTAGAAGACCTGACTATGCCACCAAAGTTGCATATTTCCCTACCCCCAGTGCTGGTACAAGAGGCTACTGATTCAACTACACCAAACTCATATAATCAACAATGAATAAAAGTGTAATATTATTTGTTTTTCTTCGCATTAAATGACAAAAGTTATATCTAATATACAATAAAATTGAAAGTGTTCTATTGGGAAATCAGTTCAACTTATGGCTAATTAACTTTCTTTATGCCTAGTAATTAATTGAAGATATATTTGTGCAACAAAAGACTGAGGTATTCTATTCATTTAAAAAGAGATTCAGTTCTCTTGTAATTGCATGTATATGATCAATCGCAGCTATATATGGTTTAAGGTTTAATACATTTTCTTTTTGACAGATACTACTGACAAAGAGCTGAGAGAAGGTAAGGCCGTGAGAGAGAAAATAATATAAAGTAATCACAAGCAAGCAACTAACAACCCAAAATTTTGCTATCAGGTATGACAACGCAAGAATGTCGAACACCCCTACTTCTGTTAAAATTTAAAAATGCAAATATAATCAAATTGGTATATATTAATATATATATATACATTAGAATTATTCACCGAGTTTATCAACCAAACTAGAGAGGGACTTGCTAGACCAGATCAAAATTACAATGACCTTAACCAGACTACGCTCTCGGTGACAATGTAATTAATTAGAGAGGAAAAAAAGAAATGATGAGTGAGAACTTGTCAACATTTTGAATTCAAAGTAATGCCGAAGTGAAGACTTTGAGATTTCTCTGAAACGGAACTTGACTTTCTAGTAGTCTATAGACTGCAATATTGTTTGTTTACTGTTAATTATTGAACTAGGCCAAAGCATGTATCATCTTAAACTGGGCTGAGAGATATTAGCATGATTTTTGTATATCTTACATATTATAATCTTCAACTTCTGCTTATGTCCGCTGTAAGCACTGAAAAAAAAATTTATTGTTTCCTTTTGACAATAATTTATTAATAATTATACATTTTTCTGAGAAACCGATACAAGCTAGTATGGGTTCTCCAAAAACCGATACTAGGTTGTATCGGTTATTCAAAAACCAATATTAGTATCGACTATTGAAAACCGATATTGTGATACTATTTATAAAGTTTCGATTTTTTTGTGGTTTTTTTTTTTGAAATTTCGGAATATTTTAATATTAGTTTTAATTTTTTCGGGCTTTTAGACCTGGTGGTTTTTCCGGCCTAATTAAAAAAAAAATGATTCGAAACTCCAGTTCTGATTCTTCTGAAAGGCCGAGCACTTGTCGGAGGCCGAGAAGGTCGCTATGAGACACAAGGCCCAAATTGTCCGGCTTATTTGTTAAGTACTTGAGTGCATAAACTTGGTATCAAATCCAAGTAGAATGAATGCATCTGGTACACAAAATTAGTGTGAAAATGACGATTAAAGTTCATTTCGGCAATTATGTGATCGCCAGTTAAGCTGTTGTTTGGGCTTCTCTACACTTCAATATTATGATTGGACATTAGCCTATTATGGTTTAATTGTGTTGAACGGGGAACGACGTAGTTTTTTTAGAGCGATTTTTTTTTTTGAAATTCTAATTAAATTTTTGACAAAGTAAGGCGAATTCCCATTTCCCAAGCGGCCAAGCCTCATGTGTCTCTATTCGTATTAAATTTTTGACAAAGTAGGCAGTCAAATTAAGGCCCTAAAGTCAAGCTAGTGTCTAACTGTCTACTTTACAAAACCGATCCAAAATTCCAAATCCCACACCTCATAAACTCAGTTTTCCTTCCCTCTATTTCATGTCTCTCCTTCTCCCTTGTTCTTCTCTCTATACACACCTACAGCTCCCCTGACTGTAATCGTTTTAAGTGTGGAGATCTCACCATAGACTATCCCTTCTATCTTTACGATACTACTAAACCAGATCACTGGCTTGCTCATCTCGTGCGAAAATGATGTCCCAATTCTTCATCTCCAAAGTGATAGTTACACGGTAGAGGGGATCGACTATGAAAATCGTACGATAGTTTTGGTCGACACCGATGTCCTTGACCAAAACGAGACTTGCCCGAGAGTCAAAAACAACGTCACTTTCTTCGCCAACGCCGGGATAGACTACACAAACTCAGATGTGAACCTGACCTTCTTCTATGAGTGCAATACTCCCTTGAACAGTAGCCCCCCAATATCATGTTTCCCAAACAATGGTAATGGAGATTCCTAATATCATGTACCAGCGATATACCAACTAATTAATAATCTTTATGCCGAGTGGTCGGCAGCATGCCAGCTGGTTGTCGTAGTGCCGGTGCTGGATTACAACTTGGACCAGCTCAACAGTGACCTCAACTTTGCGTTCGGTCAGGTGCTGAGAAGTGGGTTTCAATTGGGATGGAACTCGACTGCTGATTGCAGCAAATGTCTGGATAATCATGGGCAGTGTGGGTATAGCTGTCAACTGCAGCTGTCATGCCGTTTGCCGTGACGTGAAACCACTCACGAAGCGGTAAGTGGCAGAGTGGAATGAAGCGTTTCGATAGCGGAACGGCAAACGAAACACATAATTGTACCGTTTCGAACTGTTCCACTTCGTTTTCAGCAAAAATACATGCAATTTTTAAGTGGAACGAATAGTGGCATGGATTCTTGTTCCGTTTTCTAAACAGAATGGTAAACGATATGAAATACAATGTCATTTTCTTAACAAAACGGCATGTTTCGTGCCATTTCACCACGTTAGTCAGGTCTAAGTGTGGGTATACTCTGAGGAATGACAACTGTACCTATGATTTCCAATGATTCTGCGCCAAGGATAGAGCTGTCAACGATATATCGTTTCGCCGTTTTCTGTTCCGTTGGAACGGAACGGAACGGATAACGGTACGAATTTGCATTTCGTTTCCAGAAGCGGAACGGTAAACATAATAATAGGGCATACCGTTGTTGAAACGGAACAAATCATTTTGCTTCCGTTTCGACAAATACATTACAGTGTAAATATACGTTATTCCGTCCCATTCCGTCCAACCGAAACGAATAACGGAATGAAATTTCATACCGTTTATTGTAACGGAACGGAATACGAAATGAAATAGCATACCGTTTACTGAAACAGAACGGCAAACGGGATGACTCATTCTGTTGCCGTTGTAAACGTTAGACACCCCTAACCAAGGGTACCTGTGGTATATATATTTTTTTCTTTTTCTCTGTTTCATATGTACGACTCTGCTTGTTTAATTTAACTAAAATGTGATTATTATACTATTTAGGCGGTCCTTTTCAATGGGCGTATGTATAGGGAATAAGGAGTACGTTCCAAATTCTTTATTTACATAAAATCAAACAATACATGAATAAAAAATTTGAGCCTATTCGAGTGGTAATTCATATTCTAACATGTACACATGTTTAGATGTTGCCATGAATAAGGATTTAAAAATGTGTACATATCCATATTTCTTATTCATATATTATGATTTTGTTAGAATATGAATAAAGACCCAATTAAGTTCAATTTTTTTATTTTTTGGATATCACAAAAATAAAAAATTTGGAGCATATTTTTATTCTAAGGATGCACAAGAATAAGAAATTAGATAAAAATAAATTTTAAATTCTTTATTCTTGTGAAACTCAAACAACAGATGATAAAGAATTTGAACTTATTCGGATCCTTATTTATATTCTAACAAAACTATGGAATATGAATAAGAAACCTGGATAGACACACATTTCTAAATTCATTCTTATTTCTTATTCATACCAAAGAGCGCGCTCTAGGGACACTTCCTATTCCAGATTGCCCCATTGAAAAAGAAATGCTTGTTGTTGGATGGTTAGCTTGTTCCAATCTAGTTCCAATATTTTGTTGGAATAAAAATAAGAATCTGAATAAGTTATTCGGTTTGTTCTAAAATGTGTTTGGCAATTCCAAAAATTAGTAATTTTGAATAAAATCTTATTCCAGGGTTATACAACGAAACACAATATTAGTGGGATGTCAATTTTCAACCCCGGAGTTTGTTTAGCCCAATGAAATCCTCATCGCTTTTGGCGATCCAATTAGTTCAACATTCAGAAAGATTATTCTTTCTTTTTGATGGTCAGTGGCAATCATCATTTTATACACTAACAAATTTTATTAATAAAATAATATTTACAAGCTATTTTTCTTTTCTTTTGAGATTTTTTTTTTTTTTACTGAATTGCAGATAAGAAGGCCAAAAAGCATGCGGGAGTTATAATCGGTACAATTTTACATTGTTCCAATTTGTTACTTTCTATTTTGTTCGACTAGAATTTAGGTTTTATCTCTGGATTCCATGGTACAGTTCTGGTACAAGGAAGTAATGCATGGTACCGCCTATTTCAACTATTTAGGGGTCCACTTCTTTCACATCCGACACATAGGGTTTGACAATTCCCGCCGTGAATACACAATTTCTGTGTACTCGCAAGACGTTTTTCTACAACCTTTAAGGTTTAAATTCTACCTTACCATAATTTACCATGTTGTCTCCTATGACTCATTGAGTCATTATGGCAAGACAATTTTGGCCTAACTTCGCTTGACTTGATCGAGTCCGTCTCTGCAACTTGGAACTCACATCCATTGTGGAAAACATGCAACAACACGGAAATGTGAATTTAAATTCTCAGTGCGGGTTTTAGTTCCAGTATGTGGATTTAAGCTTAAAATCCAAGTTCTAGAAATAATACCCGTAAATAAAGTAATTTATTTGTAAAACGTAATTCCGCCCCTGGATAGCAAAAAACTTAAGTTTAGTTCCTCGATATCCAATGGCGATTCAGTTGTTTGATGATCGTCCTATCTTGAGTTATCCTATTTGCTAGCTCTTAGACTTGATAATCTTATATTAATGATCGTGGCTTGATTTTCCTGATAAATATGTCACTTCCTTACTACTAGTTAAATACTTAAAGTGACCGAGATAACTTATTCCTAGACCGTTTTTGGTGTACTATACTGACGACTTAAGTTAACCAGACTGATTTAGATTTGGATGATTTAAGTTCAGATTTTTTATTAAGAGGATTCTGTTTTAAAATATATTATTAAGTATTTTATCTTATTATTAATAATTGGTTTTGACATTTCAGTCATTAAAAGTTTATACTTACTTTTATTATACAATTTGTTAACTGTATTTTGAAAATTAGGGTATTCATTTATTTATTTGATAATGTTTCACTATTTAATTCTTAATTAAAAATTGCTTGTGTTTTTAGTAAGTTTTAGCTTTATTTTAAATAATATTTTCTTTATTTTATTATTATTTAAGTCTTGTAATTAAGTTTCTGGATTATTTTAAATAGTTTATTATTTCTTTATTCTTTTATTTAAATCTAATCATTAATTATTTTGTTTGACTGTTATTTATTATTGTCATCAATACCAATTAAATGTTTGTTTGATTGTTTAGTTATACCAAAAATTAATTAGATCATAAACTCATAAATTAAATTCGAAAAATCAAGTACGTAGATATGATAACAAAATAAAATAAAACTTATTTGTTTATTTGTTTGGAATCCGAAAGTCAGTAATTTGTCATGGTATGTTCTTGACTCACTTAGACTATTTTCATCGTCTCCCGAAAATTGAATCCCACTTAACTAAAGGATTGCCCAACAGAGGAAATTAACCTCAAAACCATAAAAATTCAACTGTTCAATACAAATCAGACCCACTGATCTTGAGAGTTAGGGTTTCACCATAATCAACCTCACAAATCAAGCTTTTGGTTCAACAATCCATCAATCTAATGGTCTGTTTCATCATCCCAACACTAGGCAAAGGTCGAATTTCAAAATCAAACACAAACCCTAACTGTCAACAGTTAAGTGTTCAACAGAAATTTCTCAAACAAATCAAATTAGAGAAGGACTGAGCTTATACCTTAGATCTTTGGCAGCTACTCCCTCCCACTCTTCCTTCGTTTCTCTCCTTTCTTAAAGTGGAAACCCTAATTGCCCAATCAACCGACATTAATGGAAGGAGAGGTATATATATAGTCAGTGCAGGGAGGAGAGGAGAAAGAGAAGCCAACGACAAAGATCCTTCCCAAGCTCGAATCTTACAGCCAAGTCAAAGTTTCAACGCTCGGCCATCTTGAGTGGATAAGAAAAAGGGATTCAACCAATCAGAGACGAGAAGGTACTGTGGCACGGCGGGATTGGTTGGCCACAATCCATCCATCTTGAAAATTTTCGACAAATTTTCTCGTCGAAGAAAAGAGAGACAAGAGAAAGATTGAACGGAGCGGAAAAGAAAGAAAAAGAGAGAGAGAAAAAGGAGATGGTGACACGGTGAAGATGACATATTTTACCAAAATTTCGGTCTTGGGATCCTCTGTGGCAAAGACTTTATAGCTAAGGATGCTGCTACTCATGTGGATCAATTTAATTAATTATTTTCATTCAAATTTATTGATTTTAATGTTAAATTTCAATATTAATTGAACTTTGATTTTGCTAGAATCATTTAGATTATTTTTAGATACTAAACAAGTTGAAAGATTCGATTTCGAGTGAATTTTACTGTTACTATTTAATTAATCGTTTGAAAATTTATAATTCTAAGATTTTGTTTATTTTAATATTATTTTTAAAATTAACCTAATTGTCACAATTAAACTGAGTCTGATATTTCTACTATGTTACAACTTCGAATGCTGAATGCTGGTGAGATCCATTGATCAAGTGATTTGTAAATTGTAATAGGAACTCTATCAGGGAATTTGGAACAAAAAACGCTTTAGACTAGTTTTAAGTCTTATATCAACTCTTTTAATCATAAATTTTAAGCTAATTTGACCATGGATGACCATAGCTTAAAAAACCGACGGTTCCCAGACTGAATATTCAAACTTAGCCTCATAAATTCATTAATTTGTTCTAAAAGAATTTAGCTTCTATATTTCACACAAAATCAAAATCATGGGCGGAATTAGTGTGGGCCTATAGGGCCTGGCTCCCCTAAATTGTAGTTTGAATGTTGGTTTGAAATCAACGATTTTGTTATAAGAAATTTGAAAATAAATGCTCTCTTCTTGAATCGAACCAATGACCTCTTGGTGGAATAGAGTGAAACCACTAGGCCAAACAATCCATCATGGCTCCCCTTAAATTTATACTTAACTTAAAATTTTATGTATTTCATTTGTTAATTTTTGTTATAACTTGCAAAAAAAATATATATATACAATATGGCCCGTTCCGAACTAAAGGAATTCAAATCGGTCCCCTCCAAAAATTTTCTCTTAAAATAAATTATTCATAATTCCTTGCCATTTGAGAAAGACCGCTTGTAAAATGATTTATCATTCTGAATTTTTTATATAATATTTTTCCTAAGAAATTTTTTCTTATTAATTTTTGTAAAAGTGAGTACTTGTTTATTTAAGGGTGCGTTTGGATCGTTGGAAGAAAGAAGAAGAAGAAGGAAGAAGAAGAAAAAAAATTATAAACAATCCAAACTCTTCACAAAGTTACACACTTCCCAATAATTCTTCTCACTTCTTCCCTTCTTCCCACACCTATCCAAACGCACCCTAAAAGAAATAAATCAAAGTTCAAGGACCAATTTGTAATGGACGTGGAATAAAGTACGATGATACTTTATTCCTTACCGTATTGTTTAATATATATTTTTAATCTTTAAACTCTAATATTATTTCATGTGCTATTTTTCTAAGTGTTGTATCATTTTATTTGTGGATAAGGATTTAGATTCAGTATTGTAGCCTTAAATTTTTGTGACTCCAACCAGTGGCAGGCACAAAACTAACTTCCGCACCAATTAGACATTGGAATATTTGCCAAACAATGAAACAAAGGGAAATTAACCTTTGAAAAAGTGAAGAATACGTCGTAAATATGATTATCTTCTTTCCATAAAGTGCAGAAGATAGGGATCGGTTCAAAATCCACTCTTCACAGGGTTATTCCGTTTTATGTGCACTCTATGCATAAAAAAATTAGTTAGGCGAAATTACTCAACGCGCGAATTTTATTGCCTTTATTTTCTTCAAGATAGGCAGGAGTCAATAATATGTTGACTCTCAGTAAACCATGACTCCATGAGTTAACTTTCTGTACGATAAGATGGTCATATGCACCATTTTAATCTACTTCATTTCGTCTGAGAGATGTTGTTACTTGTTACATTGGTGTATAAAATTAGTTGCTTCTGCTTAGGTGTTTCAGTTTGAATGTTAATCGAGTTTCTTGATTTATCATTGCAGGCATTTCTTTGTGGATATTTAGCACTTTGCTTGGAATCTGCATATTGTGCTTCCTCATTTATCGCACAAGAAATGAAAAACAGAGAGCACAATTTGTAGAGGCTACTCTGGAAAATTTTGTATTTATGGCTCCAAAAAGATATGTTTTTTCTGAAATCAGAAAGATGACCAAATCTTTTAATCAGAAAATAGGGCAAGGGGGATTTGCAAGTGTGTTCAAAGGGGAACTCATGGATGGAAGCAGTGTGGCTATCAAGCTATTTAAAGACCGTGAAAACAGCACAACAGCGTTTACCAGTGAGGTGGTATCCATTGCCATAACTTCACATCTTAATATTGTTAGGTTAGTAGGATTTTCCATAAAAGGATCTAAAAGAGCTCTGATTTATGAATTCATGCCAAACGGATAGACAAGTACCTGCATGAAAATCAAAATTCAATATTGAGTCATGTTGACTGTAGAAGGCTATTTGAGATAGCTGTCGGAAATTTCAGATTATTGTCCTAAAATTTTCCATAGTAGGATTTTCCATAGAAGGCTACTTGATCAAGACTATTGTCCTAAAATTTCAGATTTTTGGTCTAGCCAAATTTTGTCAGCCGAAAGAGAGCATAATATCAATGAGTGGCATAAGGGGAACAATAGGATACATAGCACCTGAAGTGTTTTCAAGGAATTTTGGTGTTGTTTCCAGTAAATCTGATGTTTATAGTTATGGAATGATGGTCATTGAAATGTTTAGTGGAAAAGAATGCAAGATGGAATCAACAGACAGTTGCAGTGAAACTTATTTTCCAGATTGTATTTACAACTGTATCGAACAAAGTAAGATTTGCTCTATGTGCGGTGTATCTGATGATTGTGAAGAACTTGTTCGAAAAGTGATGATTGTTGGTTTGTGGTGTATCCAATTGATGCCAAATGCGCTGCCTACAATGAGCGCTGTACTTGATATGTTGAAGGCAAGCTTAGAAGACCAGACTTTACCACCAAAATTGCATGTTCCCCTGCCTCAAGTGCTGGCACAGGAGGTTACTGATTCAACTGCCTCAAATTCACAACATAAAAAATGAATGGAAGTTTACTATTTTTTTCTTTATTTTTTATTTTAATTGTCAAACGTTAAAACCTAATATACAATGAGTAGAAGGGTACTATTGGGATATCAGTTCAACTGACGGCTAATTAATTGTTCCATTTGTGCAATAGGAGAGGTGAGGTATTCTATTCGGTTAACGACACTGATATTTTCGAACCAGTACGAGAGATTCAATTCTTTGTTATTGCATGTATACAATCAAATGTATCAATATATGTTTTAAGGCATTTTATTTAATATATTTTCTTATTGACAGTTCCTATGCTGGTAAGCAATTATATGCAATAAGACCGTGAGAGATACATAGAGCTGAGATTGAGATGACAAAACCGTGAGAGGAATAATATAAAAGTGGTCACAGGTGAGCAAGTAGTTGTTCACCTGAATAAATTTAAGCGGCAGCTAATTACCATTCTTTTAAACATGTTTTTCCCCCTTTTTCTGGGTGCAAGCCCAAAGAATAAAGATAAATCATTTAACGAAATTGCTTAAATTAATCACATCTTTCTCAGTATCACAGCATTACCAATTCACTTTCGCTCACCCTATCTTCCCATCTCTTTCTAGTTGATGACTTTTAGTCCATTAGCCAGTAGTGTGATTTTTCAATTACAAACCTGTAATTTGAGCTTCCCCCTTTTTTCTGTACACTTCATTCTTAATTAAGATCGGTATGCTTTTCAATTATCTCCAATTACTGTACTTGTGTTTTTCTAAATGCCAACTTTGGGTGGGAATTTGGGACTATTACTTAAAATTTAGGTGGAAATCCCAACTAATATCTGCCTTTGTCGTTTTAATCACAATAAGGCATAGTCATTAATCATATCTGTGTTAAAATGAATTTGTATCTGTTATTGAAAATGAAATTTTGAATTGTTAAAATTAATAAGAAATGTCTGGTGTCTGTCCTATTAATTTATAATGCAAAATAAAATAAGTACACCTGGTAATGTTAACTGCACACTGCATCCTTCATTATTTCTCTCCTCTACTACCGACATGGTAGTAACTAGCAAGTAGTAAGTAGTAACAATTACCAGCAAATGGAGAAGGCGCAAGCTTCATGATCTTCCATCTATTGCAATACTGCCGCCAATACAATTATAATTTACAATATGTAATATTAGCTTTTATAAGTTAAAACGCTCAAAAATGACTTTTCCGGAAATTTTTTTATAGGTTTCGTCTAAAACTTGTAACGAAAGAAGGTAAATTCCGAAGCTTCCGTGTCTCTTCTATCTTGTTGAGTCGCAATTTCACAGCCAATCAACCATCGTAAACAAAGTGTTCCCCACTTCCCCTGCCCCAGGTTACAGAATACAGAGGCACATACAAATATACCCAAAAAGATATGACCAAATCCTCAGAACCTTTGACCAACTATTTGCCTCTCTCTCTCTCTCTCTCCATGCCTCGGCTCCTTCCTCCTCTCTACACCCTTTCTCTCTTTCTTTTTCTCTTGATCTCTATCCATGGCACATACTCCGCAACCCCCAGCTCATGCAGTTCATCCTATCAGTGTGGAGACATCACAGTAGACTATCCTTTCTCTCTCTCTGATTCATACACCCCCGACAGCCCGAAAAACTCATGGTGCGGCTATCCCGGCCTTCGCATATATTGCGACGACGATAAATATCCCATTCTGTTTCTCAGCTCCTACAACTACACAGTCACAAACATAAGCTACACGGCATACACAATCTCCCTTGTTGACACTGATATCTTGTTACAAGACAGCCCCTCACCGAAAGTTCAGCACAACGTCTCCCTCGCCCCCAACACATCGTTGAATTACACAGAACAAGTGGTCAACCTCACCTTCTTCATAAACTGCTCTACGTTTGGCCCAAGTTATAATACATATGAGATCCCAAGTATCTCTGGAAAGAACTCTTACGTCTTCCCGACAACATCAATCCCTTCCGACAACTATTATGAGTGGGTCGATAAATGTGATCAGGTGGTGGTTGCTCCTGCACTGGGCCCCTTACTCCAGCCTTTGTGGAATCTTTCAACCTCCTATGGATCTGTCCTGCTTGCTGGATTCCAGCTCGAATGGAGCGACCCCTCAGAAGACTGCCTGCGGTGCGAGGAACGGGGAGGACAGTGCGGGTATAACGTCACAAGCAGCTCGACCTACATCCCCACTTGTTTCTGCACTGATGGCAATTGCGGTACGTATATTAACATATTTTTTTGTTTATAATTTTTGTCTTATTGGATCCCTGCAGAGTGCTGCAGACTGCAGTCCACACCAGACACCACATATTGCATGAATGTTGACCTTGACGACTTGGACTTTCCTGCTATTTTGTCCCTGAGAATAGTTGCTTATACACAAAAAACGAAGCAGGGAAATAAAAAAAATAATCACGTGGTCTCTAGCTAGCTAGATGGAAAAAATATGAAGGCCGTGTGCTGCTAACGCGTATACCGGTCAATTTCGTACCGTTTCGAACGTTTTCGTTCTGTTTTGACGAAACGTTAAACGAAACATAAAATCAGTTTCGTTTCTAAAAAGGAACGAAAACGAAAATGAAGAAAATGAATGGAACGTTAAACGGAACATGGAAATTGACGGAAATGGACAAAAATCAATAGAAAATAAAGGATGGAACATTAAACGGAATAAAAATATGTTTCGTTTGACGAAACGGAACGAAAACGAAACAGAATTTTCATGCCGGAGAAACCACCACCCGATCACATTTATCGACTCACTCGTAATATTTGTTTCTAATTTAGCAATGTAACTTTGACAGTAGGGCCTAAAGATCGTGAGGTATATATTCAAATTCAACAGGTCCAACCAACCAACCAATCCTGGTTTCTCTCAAATTAATAGTGTACTAATTAATTTTCGGACATCCTGATTACAGTATTAGGTGTAGTCAAGTTTACAGTCAAAAGACGCTCTTGCCTATGTGTATTTGCATTTACAGTTATATTATTTTAATCATGGAGGGATTCACCTTTGATTATAGGCTTCAGCTGACACAATAAAGTTTCAAATGTGTGTGCAGCTAGTCAACTACTCTTCTAAATTTATTAAAAACTTGGTAACAAATTTGTAACCGATATGTAACATGTTCTTGCACTTGCCTATAAGAAAGGTCCATCGTCTCAATTGGACTGGGCCCTCAAAGGCCTGGAAATAATAGTCCTCAAAACTATAGTAACTCGTTAGCGGGTCGGATCTTGCAAAATAAGCTAGAACTGTTGACCTACTTCTTATTTGAGAAGCAATTTACCACATAAATTTGACAATATATATATATATATATATATATATATATATATATATATATATATATATATATATATATGGGTCATGCTACGGTGGACACAAAAAAATTAAAACGATTTAATTATGATAAATCACAGCCGTACATTGTGTGAGGGGTAAAATCGATATATCACATCTCCGTTACTCTCTCCGTTAAGCAGTGACTACACGTTCCATCTCCTGTCCGAGAAGGCTTCAAAGCACCTGAACACTGAATTCGTTCTCTTCTCCTTCGTCGGTCTGAGAAAAGCTTCCAGACGAAGGTTGGAGAAACCTTCGATGTTCTTTTCTCTAACGCGCCTATGCGTCTCCTTCGTTTTCGTCCTTTTGTCAGTCCAAGTAGTCTCCAAAGCGCCTACGTTTCATTCATCCTTTCTCCTTCATCGGTTCGAGAAAGCTTCCAGACAAAAGGTACCAATGACCAGTACATTGGTACATTCGGCAAAATGTTAATTCTATCAAGCTATTCTTGTAGAATGTTATTTCTCAAATCTGTGAAGTATCAGGCGTATTAATGTATTGTTGAGATGTATTCCAGTGTTGGTGTTTTTTCTTCTGATTAACTCATGCCAGCGCAATATTTTCATATTGTTCTTGTTTTCCTGACTCTTATGAGTTCATATTTGAATGGCAATTCATCAGAAACAATGTCATTGCATATTGTTTGTTTCTTTCTTTCTTCCTGTTTTAACGATTTAACTATGATTTAAACTCTGAAATAATATGACAAACTCACACGAAGAAATATTGTTTGCAACTCTTTAAGAGCATTTTATCGAACGATTGATGACTGTACACGTGCAATAGTTATAGAGCATGTTTAACAGATGTTTACATGGTTATTCCTTTTGAATTCCAATCCCTGTTTTTTGCCATATACCCAAAAGAATTAGAAAGTAGTTTTCATGAACTATTGTTGAAATTTCTTTGAATTTGGTTTACACATTTGTTACCCATGGTAACAACACGACCGGTAGGAGAAGGGTTCAAATGTGGGAAGAAATCAACGAGCTATTTGATTTTAATTTCATTATATATAAATAACCGCACAGTTTGGCAGCATAAAATCCGCATTTAATTAAGAATTTCATTTCAATTTTTGCGTACAGGAATATCCACATGCATATAATTTGCAAAACAATTGTCATGATTAATTAAGCATTTTCATTTAAATTCTGATGAATTATAGTCAACGGAACCTCTACAATATTTTAGAGGAAACATTAATCTAGAGATAATCATGCTAAGATAAAGGATTAGATACTGCACTTTATGACTATACCAAACATTGATAATACATCTGGGGCAAATCTGTTATTTTATATTTTATAAATAAAAAGTGATCTAGGCAATATAACTATTGATTTGGATCCAATCTTCCATATCCAATTTGTATCTTTCCATCCGAATTCCCTGTAAAACTGGGACACACACAGGTATCGATACAAAGCAGAAAAATATGCCACTTTTTTTTTATAATTTTAGGATCGTCCTAGATTATTATAATCTATAATCAACAGAGCTAAAACAATTTTAAATCCAAATATTTATACTTTTGTAATTTCAATTTATAAATTTGCACAACTCAAAATTTAAAATTTTTAAAAATAAAAATTTTTAAATTTTTCAAAATTAATATTTAAAAAGTCTAACGCTATAATTTCGTCTAGACTATTTATTATTATTTTTTAAATAAAAAATCAAAATAATTCCATCTAGATCGTTTATTTTCTAATTTTTTTTAAAGTAACAAAGTGACTTTAGCTAGTATGTTCATTCATTTCTAAAAATTCTAAGGCTTTAATTTCGTCTAGACTATTTATTTTTTTAAAATAAAAAAAAATTCCATCTAAATTATTTATTATTTTTTTTAACAAAGTGATTTTACCTGGTATATTTATTCATTTTAAAAAGTCTAAACTTTTTAATTTCGTCTGGACTATTTATTTTTTAATTAAAAAATCAAAATAATTCCATATGGATTGTTTATTTTATTTTATTTTAAACAACAAAGTGACTTTAGCTGGTATGTTCATTCATTTTTAAAAATTCTATAGTTTTAATTTCGTCTGGACTGTTTATTTTTTTAAATAAAAAAACCAAAATAATTCCATCTGGATTGTATATTTTTTTTAAAAAAAATAACTAAGTGATTTTAGCTGGTTTATTCATTCATTATTAAAAGTATAAAGTTTTAATTTTGTCTGGACTGTTTATTTTTTTAAAAAATAAAAAACCAAAATAATTCTGTCTGGATTGTTAATTTTCTTT
This sequence comes from Rhynchospora pubera, assembly GCA_028095005.1. Classification (NCBI taxonomy): domain Eukaryota; kingdom Viridiplantae; phylum Streptophyta; class Magnoliopsida; order Poales; family Cyperaceae; genus Rhynchospora; species Rhynchospora pubera. The sequence continues at coordinate 352,985,201 of CM051459.1, read as the reverse complement.
TTTTTTTTTAAAAAATAAAAAACTGACTTTAGCTGATCTGTTCATTCATTTTTAAAAAGTCTAATACTTTAATTTCGTCTGGACTGTTTATTTTTTTTTTTAAATTAAAAAATCAAAGTAATTCCATCTTGATTGTTGACTTTATCTGGTCTAATCATTCATTTTTAAAAAGTCTAAGGGGCCTATCCAATTGATTATTATATAATGGGCCTATCCAATTGATCATTATTTTGGCTCATTACGGCTAATTAAATTAAGCCTACATATTCGATACAATTCCTACAATTATATTAAATATTGTTGAGCATAATCAATTATCAACTTATTGATAATTACTTTAAAATTAGCATATGTATTAAATTAATTTCTATGTGATCCTTTTGATGTAATTAATTATAACGGTTCGCAACGGTATATAATTAATTAATCAACTCATCATACTTTGCATTCTCCAATGCAAACAAATCAATTAATACATTGTATGGTTAAAGTCATATTTGTGTTACCCTTTGAGGATTTATGCTAAGATGGACATGAAATTAAATCGCTATTTAATTCCAATAATCATAAGCGATATCTAGCAACACATCATGATTCCCAATTCACATAAATAGTGTACAGCTACAGTATTTAAATCCTACATAAGAGAATAAAAATATTTCTCTATTTTGATTCTTATGTCACACGATATCATCGTATAATCCAAGATAGGAATGTGTCATTCTTGCAGATTATATGTTTCTTGATCTAGAGATAATTGTATAAAGTTGCATGCAAACAATCTATCTCCATCAAGGGGCCCAAACAGATATTTATTGAACCTATCCTCATGTGGAAAAGATAAATATCTCAAACTTAGAACTAAAATCATAACGAAAAAAATAATGACACGTAACACAATCTATATATTTATTTCGATGGGTCAAGTCCTGTTCTATGTTCCATAACATACACATATGCAATTAAGTTGGCAACTCTTTAATTATGATTTGTAGAACTTAATCATCACTTAACTTGCATACTAATCTTATATGATAATTAATGTTCCTTGTTAATTATCAAGATTACGGACCATTTAGATTTATTATTGTCATTCTAAAGAATGATTCACAGAGATCCACAATTCAGATCCTCAATCTGAATGATATGTCAATAATAAATCTAGGAACATATGATAAAATATCATCCATAACATAAACTAATATTTAAGTCATTAAACTTATTGACTTCTAGGACATAACTCCAACAGTTATATCATTATTCAATTTGTATCAAACGTTTCTATGTTGTCGGCATGACTTTTATAGGGCTCTGGATTAGTTTCTTGCACGTTGCTTTAAAAGTAATTTTACTATTTTGTAAATTTTTTTTGAGAATTGGAATCATTTAGGATTATTAAGTATGATCTATTACTTGCTAATTTGTATCGAGAAAACAAAAGAAAAATGCATCAAATTTCATCTTTTTTATCATATTGGTGTTGCTGGTAATGAGGTTCTTTAATGTTAATATTGCTGTATGTGTCATATTTATTTATAGTGTTGTATGTGTTGGAGAAAACATATGTGTCATATTTATTTAAAATTTTGATTATTATAAATTTCGAATTTGAAGATACTGAAAATACAAAAGTTGTAGACTCTTTCTTAAGTTTCCAACGTAATTTGAATCATCAAAATCGGACATCCTATGAGAAAGATACACTTAAAATACGAAACAGTGCGCAGAAAATGCTGACCACCACTTGAAATGGCGGCCAAGGAAGAAAAAATTCAAATTTTCAGATCTTGCTGAGGTGGCGTCCCGCGTGGACAGCCCAGGTGGTACTGACAGGCAGTGCTGTCAAACGTGGGAGATGGAACGGAAATCCATCATTCCGTTTCCGTTCCGTTTCAAAATACGAAACAGAAAACCATTCCGTTTCCGTTCCATTTCGTTAAATGGAACGGAAATTTCACTTCCACATTCATTTTACATTGAAATTTCTTATTTCAACGTTCCATTTCCGTTCCGTTTCTGAAAATGAAACCACTTTTCCTTCCACTTCTGTTCCATTTCGGACGGAACGAAACGAAAACGTGCGAAACGGCGGTATATTGACAGCCCTACTGACAGGCCACCATTTGAAGTGTCGGCCTGATTTAGCACACTTTAGTAAATATTTGTTCCCGCTGGAACTGTTGTAGATTTCTCAATTATTTTTAGGATTATTAAGAAAAAATTCCGAATTTCCCCGTGGGAAACCGGAGACCATTGCACCGGGTGTACCAAACACCATGTTTAATAGTTTGTAGGATGCAATATGGTTCACAAAAACTAGGTGCATGGGAGATAAGGAATGAAATGTCGCTGGTCAAAGGAGAAATTGAGTCTCTTAAGTGAAGCGGCAACATACACGTGGAGTTCGCCAGGGATGAAGAACGAAGGTAGCAGCGACCCACAGGCAGTGACAGGGAGTACGGTGCACCAAGAGCAGATAAGATACAGGAAAGAGGAGTGTCCCTAACTTGATGAGATTTAGTCATTTATATAATGTGGAAGACAATTTTTATTGTAATTTCATTAAAAATATAAAAGGCTTTTTTTTTTTGAAAAAAACATAGGGATTATGCCTTGCCTGCCACTTAGTTAGGAAGTGATTTTTTTTTCTTGTATTTTCTTAGTTAGTTAATGAAACAAAATTATTATGTAGGTATATTGTTGATAGAATGTGATTTTAAAATCATATAAAATAATTTGAGTAATGTTTGAGTCAAACATATTTGACATTAAATACGATTCGAGCCTTAATTATTGAAATTTCAAATGGCTGATTCAAACAGCTGAATATGACCATATTGATTATAATCGAAGTTCATATAGAAAAAAAAATAATGGAAATATAATCTTATATAAAGAAGCATGAAGTTGTAAATTGCATATGTCAAAAACTACATGTAATTATAGACATAATGTTTATCATTGTACAAATTATTACTACAATTTCAGCTGAAGTTACTTTATTATTTTGTTTATAAAAATGAATAGTCCACATGAAGTTACTTTTGTTTTTTAATTTAAAAAAAATTAATAGACCAGATCGCAAAATTCTGAAATTTTGAATTTAAACATTTTGAAAAGATTTTAATTTCTGAAATTTAATTTTGAAGTTTTGAAATCAAGAAAATATTAATTTCGAAAACTTTAAAATTTCTAATTTTGAAAATTTTAAAATTTTGAATTGAGAAAATTTAGAATTTTACAATTATAAAATTCTAAACTTTAGAATTTAAAATTATTTTAATTCAGTTCATTGGATTATAATAATCTAGGATAGTCGTCAAATTATCGAGAAAGGTGTCTTCTGTAGGGGTGTACAACGGGTGGATTGATGATATTTTAGCAAAAATTGAACCCAACCCGACAATACCGAGTTAGAAAATAAATTTAGTTAACCCACCCGTAACCTAAACCAACCCGTCAATTTTTTTATGTACGAATTTTTACGAGTTAAGCGGATCAAACGAGTTTAGTACATTAAAATTTTGATCGAATAAAAATACACAATAAATCATTTTGTGGTTATTACAAATTAGTTCGAGATAAATTAGAGACGCATTCGAAATATTTTTTAACTTTCGAGGTCTTGTGAAAAGCATAGAAAACGTGCATGACTAAGGAGAAGATCGTGAGAGAAGAGATCTTTTAAATAAAAATATGAGAAAATGTCACGTGGAGAGGAGTAAATAATGATAAACAGATGAGTTGAAGTATACATGGATTACTAGTACAAAATCCATAACCCAACCTGAAGTAGGATTCATCAAAATTAGAACACATACCCAATCTAATATCATGCTAACCGGTAAAAAATGATCCAATTGGACGGTGTATCCAACATGAATGCACGGAAAAAATTAATAGAAAGAAAATAAAAAAAAGGAGACATGAATGCATGGATTTAATTCCTCCTCAAGTCTTGTTGGACGGTGCAAAAGGAAGTTCCCATCCAGCCATACTTGTCATCCTAAATTTACCATAATAGTAGCCAATCTGTCCTTTGCTTAATTAATAGGAAATACTATACTCGTCCGTGTAAACCTTAAACGAGGATTAACCGTGTAAATCCTTACAAAGATTTTCCCCCAAAGTGAAAGAATCAAATGTCAATATTTAAAGAATCAACCGTAGATGAGGATTTACCGATTTCCTATTATGTGTTTTTCTGCTTTGTGTCGGTACCTGCGTGTACCAGTATTGTTAATTCTTTGCTAAATGCTAACCCAAAGCACATGCAGGGTCAATGAATATAGTAACTGCTTCTAGCATAGAAAACGCAAAACAAATAACACAAATATAATTTGTATTTACAAGTTTTACAAACCCAGATTATCACAAACACTTTTAATTCATTAAGTATAAAATAAAATGGCTTAAAAAAAAGGGCTCATGGATACATTTTTGAACCTGAAATAAAAGAGGTTAGTTAGTAACACAATTCATTTTTCTCAGGGTCAAGTATATAAGTTTGTACACCATACTAATTTAGTTAACAAAAGTACGGCCAAGTATCTAATTTTGTACTGCAGAACATAGCAAACGTAAAAAGGACATTAAGTGAGGTAAAACAAGCAGTTGTTTGCAAGTAGTGATCCTTTATCACATATTATGGTATCTAACTTACACATAAACATCTGATCATACTATTTTACAATAAACTTGACAAAATTGGTTGTAGACCTCTGTTGACCTTTTGACAAGGCTCCTGTAATTTTACCAAGAGCACCTCCATTTTCTACATTATTGTGAGAATATAGAAAAAAAGTATGACCTACTAACCAAGACTTATCTAACCAATCAAATTACCGAGAGAATTTGACGAAAGCAAGAATGAGAGACCTGTGTAATAAACCCTTTATCTTCTTTATCATACTGTGTTTCTATGTAATAAACTATGACTTCTACTAATTGCGAACATAATCAGATTCAAATGAAGTTTTTACAAAAGAACCCTCACATCTATCTTTTTCACGGAACTATACATCAAGGAAAGCAAACTAGAGCAAACCAGCAGTACAAAACAATTGCTTTATCATTCAGAGAAAGTTAATTTACTATGCACATTGTGTTCTTACTGGAACCATGAGGTGCCAACCCTCACAGTCTCTTTGTGAACCAAATATATCATATCTAGCCTCATGGTCCATAACTTCTGCAGAGAAAGCGGCGCCATCCTACAAAATATGGATAAAATATCAATTCAAATTACCAATATAAGTTACATTAACTAGCAAACTACAATATTTACCTGACGAAAGAGTTGGCAAGTTTGCCCAATAAGACAAAGTACTATGTATCAGTATCACAAACACTACTAATTTGTATCATGAAAACTAATTTTAAGCAGTAAATATTAAGGAACGGAGGTATATAAGATGTGATCAAATCACAGAATCTCATCATCTGCTAGTCGTAAGCAACTAAACCCTAAATGCTTACCGCTATCATAAATGAAAATTATATGTTTTATCAATACCTTGAATTTTCTTGCAAATTAAATGTAACAAAGCAGGCAAAATTTTAGATAGAACCATGTGAGATGCAAAATAAAAACAACGACCATACTAAAAAACAAATAGAGCCCTTGTTGTGAGTAGAAAATATCATCAATTTGTACCAATTGGTACCGGGGTATAAGGAGATTAGCTAACAATAGCATTCTTGCTTCTATTAAAAATGAAAATAAAATAGAAGGTAAAAGAGAAGATGAAAATAACGCATAATTGATGAAGCTTTGTCCTCGAGTCCATTTCCGACTTTAAGCCGAAGGTGAGCAGAAGAGGGAAGACAGAGGCGGCGAATTCCAACTCCGAATCAGACGGAGATGATGTGCCTTTGTCGTCTCTCGCTCGTTTATTTCTATATTTCAATTTCTACCTCGATCTCCATCTCAATCTTCATTTCTGGTAGTAGGAGAAAGAGGAGGAGGGAGTGTTGCTAGTTGGGGGGAAAGAGACTGAGGAGAGGAGATGATTCGGGACAGGAGGAGGTGGATATGTCGAAATCGGTGACAATCGGAATTGGAGATTTTGGGGGAGAAGGTCGAGACAGAGAACAGTGGAAATGGGAGCGAAGAGAGAAAAAAAACTAGATGGACAATTTTGCCCTTCCGGAAAAAGTTTGCCGTTCAACTTAACGGAGAAAAACTCGAGTTGATGAGATGTGCGGAAGTATAGAATATTGTCTCGACCGTCCGATTGATATGAAATGGACGGTCTAAATTTTTTTGTATCCACATTAGAATTACCCTATATATATATATATATAGCACGAGAAACAGTTGAATTGGGTAAGAATTAATATTAGATCATGAGCATAATTCCTGGCACCGAACATAATTATTCTAAAAAATGTTTTTCCTTGCAAAATGAATTAGAACAGTTTAGTTTGGATGTCAACTTAGAATAGTTAAAATTTCTATACTTTCAACCACAGAACTTGTTTTGCACTTTTGCCTATGAAACAAATGCACAATTGCACATCGCTTTTTGCGAATCAGTTAGATTAACACTAATAAAACAATCCCTTTCTTTTTTCTGTTGAATTGCAGGTAAGAAGACGTCAAAGCACACACGACTTATAATAGGTATACCTATGTGGCTCCAATTTTTTCTTTCTATATTTGTTTGATTAGGATTCTGGGTTTCAGATTCCTTGGTACAGTTCTTGTATGAATAGCTAATTCATGGGACCAAATACATTGGTCGGTGATTTGGTATATGAGCTCTTTCGGGGAATTTTGAACAGAATAGAACTGCAACTATTTGGTCTTATATTAACTTTTGAGTCTTTTAATTAATCATAAAAGTCTAAGATAATTTTGTCAAGGTCAACCTGCAAATATTTCTTTCCTAATTGAGACGTGAAGTTTTCCAATAGTTTTCGGGCTGAATGTTTATCCTCGTATATAATTTACTCCAAAAGAACTTTTGTCTATATTTCACGAAATTGTAAATGTCGATCAAAAGGTGATTACAATTTACAAAAAGAATCACTGCCATTTGAGAGCTTGCTTTCTAAAGTATATCTCATTCTGATTATTTCTTAATTTCTATACTTTTTTTTTTGGAGAAATATTTTTTTAAAATTTAAACAAAACACAAGTCAGTGTTTGTTTATGGTTTCTCCATTTGCAATAAATAAATAAAGTTCTAGCCTGGACCAAATTGTTGTAGAGGTGGGATAAACGTATTGTACTTTCTAAATTATATTTTTACTCCACAGATCACTCAAAAATTATTTCTTATTGTACATTCAGAATCTACAATAAACATGAACATCTTGTCCCGAACAAATCATGATTACTCTCCATAAACTGCAAAAAAGATAGGAAACTATAAAAAAATCTACTTTCGTTTTAAATGCACTTGCTTATACAGAAAACAAAAAAAACTTTAATAAGACAAAATTACTTGCTGTAAATTATTGCTTTTGTTTCTTGAAGGACAAGTTCTAAGTACACCAATATTAAGCATAGTTTTTTACCTTTTAATAAAGAAAACATAGTCATTAAAATACTATATTTTCTTATTCTAATATTCTAATGCCTATATATCATTCAAATATAGTAAATGAAGCTGCTTATATATAATAATGGTATCTTTAAAAAGAAGTTATTTATTTTTTAAGTGTAAAGTTTGGTAAATATTAATTGACTGTAAACCACAGTTGTATGCTGATTGAGTTTCTTTTATTGTAGGCATTTCTTTGGGGATATTTACCAGTTTGTTTGCAATCTGCATACTGTGCTTGCTTGTTTATCGAAGAAGGGATGAAAATGTTTGGTTCTTTCGAACTGAAGAACGTAAGAGAGCACAACTCGTAGAGGCTACTCTAGAAAATTTTGAATTGTTGGCCCCAAAAAGGTACAATTTTTCTGAAATTAGAAAAATAACCAAATCTTTTACAGAGAAAATAGGGCAAGGAGGATTTGCTAGTGTGTTCAAAGGGGAACTCATGGATGGAAATCCAGTTGCTATCAAGGTTTTCAAAGACCGTGAAAGTAGCGGCGTAGAGTTTACCAGTGAAGTGGTGTCTATTGCCAGAACTTCACATGTTAACATTGTCAGGTTATTAGGATTTTCCATAAAGGGATCTAAGAGAGCTCTGATTTATGAATTAATGTCAAATGGATCACTAGACAAGTACCTGCGTGCAAGCCAAAATTCAACATTGAGTTATGTCGAATGTACAAGACTGTTTGAGATAGCTGTTGGTATAGCTAGAGGGTTGGAATATTTGCATCGAGGTTGTAGCACACGCATAGTTCATTTTGATATCAAACCACATAACATTCTGCTTGATCAAGATTACTGTCCTAAAATATCAGATTTTGGTTTGGCGAAGTTTTGTCAACCAAAAGAGAGCGCAATATCAATGAGTGGTATGAGGGGAACAATAGGATATATAGCACCAGAAGTGTTTTCAAGGAATTTTGGTGTTGTTTCCAGTAAATCTGATGTTTATAGTTATGGAATGATGGTGCTTGAAATGTTTGGAGGTAAAGAGCACAAAACAAAATCAGCAGCCAGTTCTAGTGAAATTTATTTCCCAGACAGTATTTACAACTTTATCGAACAAAGTAACATTTGCTCTATGTGTGGTGTATCTGATGATTGTGAAGAACTTGTTCGAAAAGTGATGATTGTTGGCTTGTGGTGTATCCAATTGATGCCAAATGCACGGCCTACAATGAGCGCTGTACTTGATATGTTGGAGAGAAGCGTAGAAGACCTGACTATGCCACCAAAGTTGCATATTTCCCTACCTCCAGTGCTGGTACAAGAGGCTACCGATTCAACTACGGCAAACTCATATAATCAACAATGAAAAAAAGTGTAATATCATTTGAATTTTTTTTAAAAAAAATTCTGAATGCCAAAAGTCATATCTAGGTGTGTTTGGATAAGCTTAGAATAAGGAATAAGAATAAAAAAATTTTAGTATGCGTGCTTATTCTTATTCTTGTGCAATCCAAACAACACAAGAATAAGAAATTTGGGCCCTTATTCTTATACTAACAAAACCATGATATAAGAATAAAAAATTTGGATAAACACGCATATCAAAATTTCTTATTCTTATTCCTTATTCATGGCTAATCCAAACACATAATAAAAGAGTATATTGGGATATCAGTTCAACTTAAGGCTAATTAATGTTCTGTATATAAACGCGCGCCTAGTACGTAATTGAAGATATATTCGTGCAACAAAAAAGTGAGATTCTATTCCTTTAAAAAGAGATTCAATTCTTTTGTAATTGCATCATATGATATGATCAATCGTAGCTTTATATGGTTTAAGAATTTTTGTATAATATTAGCGAACATACCCACTCAAATGGATGGATGACAAACTTTTACGTGTGTTATATTTCCAAAATGAAAAATAGTTATTATTTTAATAACGATTTCCATGTACACAATCAATTCAGTAATAAATTTCTTTCTATTATGATGAGTGCACAACTAATCTAGTAATTTTTTTTCTATTAAAAGTGAAGAGTTTATAAACTTATTATCTATCGCTAACATCTAACCATTAGTTCAATGGCTAAGATTGCATAGAGTAAACAATTGTTTAATATCCTTCGCCTAATTATTTTAGTCCTTGGATAAGTACTTTAAGTATAAAGTTGGGATACATTTTCTTTTTAACAGATACTACTTAGTTTGACAAAGAGCCGAGAGATGGTAAGACTGGGAGAGAAAATAGAAGTGATCACAAGCAAGCAACTATATGCAATTAGGGCTGTCAAACGTTTAAAAACGGAACGAAACTGGTATGTTTCGTTTCTGTTCCATTTCTTGTAACATAAGAAAATTCCATTTCGTTGTTCCATTTCTTGTAACATAAGAAAATTCCATTTCGTTTTCGTTCCATTTCATAAAACAGAACAGTTTCCGTTTCGTTAGCTGTTTCGTTCCTCATTTTCCACTGATTTCAACCTATTTTTCATTTATTTCAGTCATTTTGGGTAAAACGGAACACTAACGTGCAGAGTAATCCGTTCCATTTATTTTTCATTTCTGAAAACGTAACTGATTTACCATTTCGTTTTTGTTCTGTTTCGAACATAATGGAAAAGAAACAGTCGAAACGACAGACCATTGACAGTCCTATATGCAATCCAATCAATTTGGTATATACTGTAGAATTATTCACCCAGTTTATTCAACCAAACTAGAAAGGGACTTGCTAGACCAGATTAATATTACAATGACTTTAACCAGACTAAGCTCTCAGTGACAATGTAATTAATTAGAGGGGGGAAAAAGGAAATGATGAGTGAGAACTTGTCAACTTTTTGAATTCAAAGTAATGCCGACGTGAAGACTTTGAGATCTCTCTGAAACGGAACTTGAATTTCTAGTAGTCTATTGACTGCTATATTGTTTGCCAGGCTGTCAAACGTGCACAACTAGCACGGAAGCCAATAATTTCATTTTCGTTCCGTTCCACACAACGAAACATATAAGTGTTTCATTTCTATTCTGTTTCGTTTATTGTTCTGTCCTTCATTTACCATTGATTTCAACCTATTTATGTGTTCCGTTCCAGTAACGTATCAAATTCCCGTTTTGTTCCGTTCTGTTTTCAAAAAGTAAACACATGTTTCCTTCCATTTTCGTTCCATTTCGGACAGAACGGAACGAAAATGTACGAAACGAATGAAAATTTACAGCTCTAATTGTTTGTGACTTTGTGAGGAAAGTTTCCAACCATGCCACAGTTCCCCAAAGATCCAAAAGAACTGCTAACTATTGAACTAGGCCTAAGCATGTATTATCTTAAACTAGGCTGAGAGATATTTGCATGATTTTTGTATATCTTACATATTATAATCTTCAAACCTCTGCTAAGGTCCGCTCTAAGCACTGAAAAAAAAATTTGTTTCCTTTTGACAATAATTTATTAATAATTATATATTTTTCAAGAGAGAAATGTGATTTTTGAGCGTCAACTACAATTTTTTAACCACATATTTTCATTTTTTCTTGGTTGAGAGTACAAGCCCATTGACATTTCGTTTAAGCAAGCTGTTGAACTTTATATTGGTTATTATTCAATTGATTCAATTATTGTACTAGATATAATCGAACGAGTTATCATAGTGCCTTTTTTACTATTTGCTTCGATCAAAGAATTTTATTACATCAATCATTTTCTACGTGTCTGGACTCAAAAGGAAGAGACAAAAAGAGTAGTAATGTAGTGTTGACAATTGAATACGCACTCACGTGGGACCTTTCTCCATCCCTTTAATTTCCAGAACACACCACCGTAGACTTGCAAGTTGCAAGTCTCTGTTTTTTTGTAGAAGTCTCTGCTTTTTTGTTTTATCTAATACCAGTGGCAAAATTTAATTACTTCTTATCATTCTTTGTGGCAAATTACTTTTTAACGTAATTCCCCCCAGAAAAAACCCTGACATTACCTCGGCGTGTAGAACTGTATATTGTAGATTAATACTGTTCTTGCAAGTTGCAAGTCGAAAGTCTTCCATTGCCTATCTATGATTTTGGTTAAAATACCAGGTCTTACTTTTCCTGTATCATGTCCTAAATAAGTAAGAAAAAGCAGAAGCTCTAATCAACGATAAAAAAGCAATTATTACAATGCTTTTCCCTAGACCCTCAAAAACTACAATGCTTTTCCCTCGTAAACTACAGTTATTGTTTTTACTTCTCCTCTCTACTCACACCTACAGTGAAGTACCTAATTGCCAACATTTTCAATGTGGAGATCTCAACATAACTTACCCTTTCTCTCGCTATAATCCACAAGACAACTTATACTGCGGATACCCCGGACTCCTTGTATCTTGCGAGTATGGCACTGCCTATCTCCATCTCCAATCCAACATCTACACTGTTCTTTCAATCAATTATTATACAAGGACAATTACATTATTGGGTGGAATTGATATCCTTGATCAGAACAACACTTGTCCAAAAATTAACAGTTTTTCTTTTAGCCCGAACTATGGCATAAACTACACTGGCTCAGTACAGGACCTCACTTTCTTTTACAATTGTTCCCAATTTGGCACCAATTACAGCCCCATTAAATGCCTTTCAAATACAGTAAACCGTTCCTCCTATGTGATTCCTACAAATGACATAGACACCAATTTATATGACGCCTTGAAGAAGACTTGTGACCAGGTTGTGATGGTGCCAGTGCAGACCTATTATTTGAATCAGTGCCGTGATGACCTGGATGTTAATTTTGATATGGTGCTGAAAACTGGGTTTCAATTGGAATGGAACGTGATTGACGAGTGTTGCAATTGCGAGACCAAACTTAAAGGGCAGTGTGTGTATAGTGTCAAGAATGATTCAATCTTTGTTCCTGATTGCTTTTGCCATGGTGGTACGTGTGGTATATTTTTTGTCTTTTTCTTTTTTCATTACTTTTTTTGTTCCTGAGCTTATTGTGTGAAACTAAATTTCATGAAACTAAATTTCATGACTGCATATATACCTCATGTGACGTTTTCTTAAGTACATGAGAAATAAAAAGCTAACTATGGTGAGGATCACTATTCACTAAATGCACCAGGACATTTTAGATTTTCAGTAGGCCTTGCGTTATAATTAGTCATTATCTACTAGAACATGAAAAAGTCGGAATATTGCCCATATTTGGACGAATTAGCAGAACAGCACTATTCATCATTTATATATCGACAGAATTCTAGCTGAAAAATTCAATAGTGTAATCTAATAAGGGTTACAAATATGTGCCATATTTCTTTGATATATGTTTCTGCAGTCCCCATTGTTTATCTTTACTCCTAAAAGCCAAATTTAGAAAGCATATAATTAATGAGCCCTTTTTCCCATCGTATTGCAGAAGACAGCAAGATGGCAAGAAACATCATCTTAGGTACGTTTATCATGCAAAAAAAAAAAAAAAATCCTATTGCCATTATTTTGATGTTCTGTTGGTAACACGTCATGCATTTCAATTTTGCAACTTATTTGGAGTTATCCATGCTAATTTAGTTGATCATGAATTCATTTTTATGTTTTTTATTTTCATTTTATTTTATTTGTTTCACTTATTCATTCACATCTGTATTATGCAAGTCAGGTATTATAATTTCTTTTTCATATTAATTTATTCTGTCACCTGAAAATGATTAAGTTAGAAGAGTGTCAATTAGCTATAAGTTAGAAGAGTGTTCATTTTTATTGGTATGAAATGTAAACTATCACTACCAATGTGTTTAGCTATAGGTTAATTAGGTGTTCTCAATGTTGTTAATTTTGAGAGATGGTCTCACATGCAATATGTATATAAGGCTATAAGCACATAGAAACTAAAATTAAAACAATTAGGATATGCACCTGATTTTGATTGTTGATATAAGCAGTATAAATTGTTTTGTACCTTCTCGATTTCTTCTTTTGATTTTTTTTTTAAATAAACTAGATAGTGACTATCTAGACAATTCTTCTTTTGATTGTTACAATATATATTTGATGTACGCAATAATGTACCTTCTCGATTTTTTCTTTACCTAATTAGTAATTACTCGATTTTTTTTTTTAAATTGCAGGTCTTTTGTTTGTAATGGTCTCTTTGATTTTACTAAGCGTATTACCCTACCTTTTTTGTTATAAAGGCCGATATTTGGGAATTACCAAAAACATAAAGGGACAATCTTTACAAAATTTTGGAGCTCTGGCCCCCAAAAGGTACACCTTCTATGAAATTAGAGAAATGACCAAATCTTTCAGTGAAAGAATAGGGAAAGGAGGATATGGTAGTGTGTACAAGGGGAAACTTATTGATGGTACTTTAGTTGCTGTCAAGGTGCTCAAAGACCGCAAATTCAGCAACGGGGATGAGGTTATCAATGAAGTGGCTTCCATTGCAAGGACATCTCATGTAAACATTGTTCGATTATTAGGGTTTTCCATAGAAGGAATGAAGAGAGCACTAATTTATGAATACATGCCAAATGGATCACTTGACAGATACCTCCGTGAGAGTCGACAAAACTCAACCTTGAGCCATGATGAGTGTGCTAGGCTATTTGACATAGCATTAGGCATAGCTCGGGGTTTGGGGTATCTTCACCGAGGGTGCAATACTCGAATAATTCACTTTGATATCAAACCACATAATATTCTACTTGATCAAGACTACTGCCCAAAGATATCTGATTTTGGATTAGCCAAGTTTTGCCTGCCAAAGGAGAGTATAATATCAATAAGTGGAATGCGAGGAACAGTAGGATATATCGCACCGGAAGTATTTTCAAGGAATTTTGGTGTGGTATCAAGCAAATCTGATGTTTATAGTTTCGGAATGCTGATACTTGAAATGTTTGGGGTAAAGAGAAAAGCGTTAACAAGTGGCAGTTGTAGTGAAACATATTTTCCTGACTATATCTGTAAATGCCTTGAGGAAAGTACTATTTGCTCTTTCTACAGCGTATCAGATGCAAGTAAAGAAATTTTCCAAAAAGTGATGATAATTGGCTTGTGGTGCATCCAAGTCATTCCAGATGCACGACCAACAATGAGCAGAGTACTTGATATGTTGGACAGAGGCATAGAAGATCTAATTGTACCTCCTAAATTACATGTTTCAGTTCCTCAGGTAGGTATGATTAATGATTCAAATGTGTCGATTTCATAATGGAATTTCTTTTTAATTTAGATAGAAAATATAGACAAGCAAGTACATAAATCGAATGTATTCTGGTTCGCTTTTTTTTTTTTTTTTTTTGAAATAAGTGGGTGAAATCCCACCACTTTCCATTAAAATGAAAAGCAAAATGTCAATACAACCAAAACAACATAAACAGCTAAAGACTCGGCACTGGTACCATACCATAAACTGTGTACCAGTGCCCCCTTCATTATCTAACACTCTCTATGGTTAACAACCAAAGCAACCTCCAATGATTACAAAACAACCAGCTATTCAATCCATCTAAAAAGAACAGTACAAATAGTAGCAACACATTATTTCCTCTATGCTGCATATATCACCATGGGACCCCTTGCTCTCTCCTCCTTGTTTGCTCTAACATCTTCCAATAGTGCTTCACCCTCTTCAGACCAGACACTCCAAACTTCTTCTTTGAGTGATGCTTTCCAAAGACCTGACCAGTAAATCATGATGCTTTTGATATCAGCAACACACCTTTTAAAATTATACGGTTTGCCATTAGAAAAACAACATGTATTTCTATTTTTCCATAAAACCCAAAATATTGCCACACAATAGTATCTGAAAGCTGATTTTGATTGTATATTTCCATCATAAAGGAACAAATCTTCTAATTTTTCTGGGATCAATGGAATTTTGAACAATCGGCATACCCACTCTCAAATTTTCACATTTTGATAGCATCTAAAAAACAAATGATCACTGGTTCGCTTTTCTTAGCTCCATAAGGATTTATTCTTTTTTTATGTTCCATTAATAGACGAAAAGAAGATTCTGAGGTTTTTCGTAATAGAGGTTATTGTTAAAATAAACTTGTTAGATTGAATTGCAGCAGTCTTTCGAAGTTCGAACTGCATAATGGCTCCCAAAAACATTCGGTTATAACTTGACAGCACCTGTCAAATGTTTTTGGGCGAAAAAGAAACCCATTAATTTGGTTTAACTGGATTAAGCCGTACTCTCTGACACTGAGCTCATATGAATGCCTTTAACTATGTTCTCACTGTCTGCACACGGCCGGGCTGTATTGAATGTGCGTCACATCTAATCAAAGGCATTCATATGAGCTCGATTTCGCTTCGGGAGATGACTGATTGTATTAAAAAATTTCCTGGTAATATTCGGGAGAATCAAGAAAGGAGGAGCCAGACTGCTTTCTGTATGATATTTTGCGTATCTAAGTATCTTTCCATATAGCGAGTACAACTTCAATAGTAAGACGACTCAAGATGACCCGCCACAAGTCTACAACATCATAATAAATCAATAAAAATTGCTACATTGTATTGTAGTACCAGCCATCTATTATTGTTGGTATTGGATCTGGTTAGGATTGGGCCAGGTTTGAAATTTCTTAGAATCCTTCTTGCCCAACGTTTTTATTTGTTTTTATTTAATACTTTTATTATTTGTTTTTTTTGGGTTTCAAGTTCGATAGGAAAATTCAAGAAACTAGATAATTAAACACTGCATTCATGCAAACCAAAAATGAAACACAACGCAGAAAGTCTTTCCGTTCTAATTGCCAAATGAAATAAATAACTAGAGTGGTACAGGCCGGGCCTAAGTATAGTTTAAAAATTGTTGATGAATATCGCATGCCAACAGTTTCTAGCAGTCCGTTGTATCCTATCATAAGCACCATAAAAAGGGTACCTTTTTTAATTTTTATCAACTGGAACTAGAAAAATGCTCAATACCATCACTTTCTACTAGGCCTCCATTATTGCCTATTAATAACATGGAAGTGTACATTTTTTTTTTTTCAATTGAAATTTGAAATAAACCTCATGCCATCACTTTCATCGTATAATTTCGTATCAAATCAAGACTTCTTTGTGATTAGACCTTGAAGGTGTAATAGTACCACGTTGTCTTCATCGTAGCCAAGTTTTTGGGATAACAAAACGCGTATTTAACGAATGATAATAAAGATTTAAAGGCCATCCATTTCGCTTGCTGTGTGGTATTTATGTTGCCTGGTAATAAATATGATTTAACAAGACCTGTATAATTACCTCCTGTGATAGTGTCCCTGAAAACGTACATTTCAATAATTAGTTTTCATGAGTACAATAACTAATGATAAAGAAATGCAACAGAATTTATTTCAAATTAGAGTTGCTTTCACTGCTTTTATTTCGAAGAAAATCTATTAAAGAAAATTTTAATTTTAAAATTGAATAATTGTTAAAGAAAATGCTATATTCAGTAAATTTTGACACAAAAAGTAATATTTTGAAATGATAAAAACTTGTACAATGAGAAATAATTCAAAAAATCCCACGATAACTCCTGCAAAAGAATTAGAAAAAGAGTTGTGTTTAAGAAGAAAAACATAAAAATAGAAATTGTCCGATTCTAAATAAACAATTGAGAATACGAATCACGGGCATGGCTAAAAAAATTGGAAAGTTGAATATATATTTTTAATCAATAATTATTTAGCACCATGTTAAAGATAAGTCAGGTTAAATTGCTCTGCCCGCAAGTGCTGACTTAAGGGGGAAAAAAATAGTAAGCCTGATTGTTCTGGATGGAACAAAAATATTTGTTATCCCCGTGCAGATACTATTTTTGAATCGGAGGTGATAAGGATCATCTCCGATATTCATCATTTTCATCATCCCCACGCGTTTTTTCTATTTTTTGCTCTACGCATTTTTTATTTCTGGAAATTGCTCTGTTTCCCTCCCTGCCGTGTACGCTCTCCCCCCTCCCAGCCCTCCCACGTACGCTCGCCCCCCTCCCACCCTCTCGCGTAAGCTCCCCAACCCCCACCCATCCGCGTACGCCCCCCTCCCCCTCCCCCCACCCTCTGGTAATATCATACTCTCACACACACAATATATATTGATTATAATGTTGAGGTTAACATATTTAACTGTTGAAGTTAATATATATGTCAACTTCAACAATTTAAATATGTTCATTTCAAATATTACCTTCAACATTTAAATATGCCAAGTTCAACAATTATATATATTAACTTCAACAGTTATATATATTAACTTCAACAGTTACATATATAACATATTACTTACATATATAACTTCAATAACTACATATATAACTTCAGCAGTTACACATATTAACTTCAACAGTTATATATATTAACTTCAACAGTTACATATATAACTTCAATAACTACATATATAACTTCAACAGTTACACATATTAACTTCAACAGTTATATATATTAATTTCAACAGTTATATATATAACATATTACTTACATATATAACTTCAATAACTACATATATAACTTCAACAGTTACACATATTAACTTCAACAGTTATATATATTAATTTCAACAGTTATATATATTAACTTCAACAGTTACATATATAACACATTACTTACATATATAACTTCAATAACTACATATATAACTTCAACAGTTACACATATTAACTTCAACAGTTATATATATTAACTTCAAAGAAATATAGGACAGAACTGGGGAAGTAGGAAAGCTGTCAAGCTGCAGATGCTAGTGGTGGGGAGAAGAAGAATGGGAGAGCGTCGATACTGGAGGAGAGGCCATGGGCCCATGGATGAAGGAGAGGCGTAGGTGGAGCGAGAACGTATGGGATGGGAGATAGTGTACGGAGGAGGGGGAAGAGGCGGGAGATAACGTACGCGTGAGAAGGGAAGAGTTAGTTACAGCATACACGTGAGGATGATAGAGATGATAGAATCTTAAGGATGGTCCTAAGCACTTCCGCTTTTGAATGCGTATTAGTTGCAAACATGAATTACCGAAATAATAATTTAATAGGTTAGACAATATAGGAAACCCCATTTTTTTTTTAATTAATCTTCTGCAGATCTGGTCAGATCAAATCACGACATTTGGAATTACATCGATTCATGCATTATTAACTACTACAATATTACATAATCACTGCATATGATGGCAGTTTACATCCCACAAACAAAATGAGTTTCATTCAATAATTTAATATGTAAAGAAGATGCAAACTTTATGCTCAACTTACAAAATGCAAGGATCACAGATCACCAATGGTTTACGACTTGAAGTTTACAACGGTGTTGAGATGTGTGCATCGGTGAAATAATATATAAGCACCGATCATTTCTTCGGTTCTTTTAGTGTGCTTTCGGTTTTTTATTCGGTTTTTTTTCCCTGTTCAAGCGGCTTATGTCACTTCTCAAGTTCTCATCATACACCATCTTTCTATTTTTTTTTTCTACTATCCTTTTTTTTTTCCTTTCATTCATTTCTTCACATTTTTTGTGTCAAACCATTTAAACTTCTTAGTATTCTTTTTATAATTTAATAATAAATCAAGCAGGGGCTCGACCACTATATTTCCTAAAAAATTAATTAATGCAAGCACTTTGATGTGAAGCTTAATTAGGACTTTTTTTCTTTTAACGAAAGTGCAGCCTAGGACAAATTAATATGAAAATTGACTTCTCAAGTAATGATTGATAATGTCATTTGATTGAGAATGTTATGGTTAACTGAAGTTACTGTGGATAAATACTAAAAAACTAAAATCTCAGAAACAGGCCTCACTGGCCATTGGGTGCTTGTTCGATAAATCACTGATTTTAAATTAGAATAATGTATAAAAATCATGTAACAGACGATTTGAATTTCATTGTATTTCATAGACGCGCTAATCAATGACTCAAGGAACCATTTCCATCCCATCTTTGTTTTATTTATTTCTTTCTTTATTTCAGCGTCACACTCACACATCAACTCCAGCTGTTTGAAAATGATCACTTTTAGAGTACTTCAGTTGAAATAAGAATCTGTTTCAATAACTAGTGTTCTTCTATTTTTTGAATTACAGAATCATCACTAAATCAGAACCCATTGACATGTTATCAATGCCTCTATTTCCTCTACTCTCCCTTTCCCTCTCCTTCTCCCTTCTCCTTCCCTGTATTCACACCTACAGCTCCCCTATTTGCAAAACTTTGCAGTGTGGTAATCTCAGCATTACCTATCCTTTCTCTAGTTATGATTCTCAGGCCAATTCATACTGTGGATTGTCTGGATTCCTCATCTCCTGCCAAAACAATTCTACAGCAATTCTTCATCTCCAATCTGATAATTACACGGTCCAGTCAATCAATTATGCTAATCATACAGTAAATTTGGTCGACACCATTGTCCTTGATCAAAATGAAACTTGCCCAAAAATACAAAATAATGTCTCCTTTTTTCCTGACTCAGGAATAAACTACACAAGCTCAGTGGTTAACATAACTTTTTTCTATGGTTGTGCCTATTCCATCGCTTTGAACTACAACCCTATAAAATGTTTCACTGGTGCTGACAATGGATATTCCTATGTATTTCGCACTAGCGACATAGACCCCTCTAAATATGCCTTATTGTCTGCATTGTGTGCTCGGGTTGTGGTGGCACCAGTGCTCGATTACTACTTGAGACGGTACTATTATGATCTAACAGATGGTTTCGGCCCTGCAATAAGTAAAGGGTTCCAACTGGAATGGTACTCGACCGATGAATGTGCCAAATGCCATGAAAGGGGAGGACAGTGTGGGTATACTTGGATAGACAATTCAACTGATATTTTTCAATGCTTTTGTGCAGACCAAACATGCGGTAGTTTTTTTTTATCACTTTTTGATTTGTTAATTAGTGTATCTACTTCAGTTGGTGTCATTATTGCGTTTGCAGATGCCTATCTTGGGCTAGTTTATTTCCTCTGTATTTTTTGTCTCATAAAACCCGTATCTAGCTCCCATTTGTTATTCATATAATTGTTGACTGATTTTTCTCTTTCATTTCCGTGTGTTGAATCACAGGTGAAAAGAAGTCAAGACATTTAGGAGTAAAAATAGGTAAAAAATCAGCAGCAATCCTTTTTATTCTTCCTTCTTGTCTCCCTCTCAATATATATCAGTCCTTTTCTAATAGAGAGAAATGCATTCTACATACCAGTAAATTGACTAACTTTTTTAATGGTGACTAAATACATCGTCATGAATAATCGATAGTTTATTGACAAAATGAACTAATTAGGCCTTACAGTCTTACACAGTGACCCTGTTGTGGTCTATTTGGAAAAAAATTAAGAGAAAATTAATTTTGAATAGTTTTGTTTATTAGTTCAGTTCAGAAAATTAATCTAAATACCGAAACTTTGCTTATTGATTGCATTGCATGATTCTACATTGTAGGTATTTCACTGGGAATAATTAGCTCTTTGCTTGGAATCTGGATATTCTGCTTCGTCTTTAATGGCAGAAAAGATCAGAAGGTTTGCTTCGTGGGACATGAAGAAATGAAAAGCGAACAATTTGTTAAGTTTACCCTGGAAAGTTTCGGGTCTCTTGCTCCTAAAAGGTATACTTTCTATGAAATCAGAAAGATGACCAAATCTTTTAGCCAGAAGATAGGCCAAGGTGGATGTGGCAGTGTGTACAAAGGAAAACTCCCAGATGGAAATCCAGTTGCTGTCAAGGTATTCAAAGACTGCGAAAGTGACGGTATAGAGTTTATAAATGAGGTAGCATCTGTTGCGAAGACTTCGCATGTTAACGTTGTGAGGTTATTAGGATTTTCCATAAAAGGGTCTAAAAGAGCTCTATTATATGAATTCATGCCGAATGGATCACTAGACAAGTATCTTCGTGAGAATGGAAATTCAAAATTGAGTCATGACGAGTGCACAAGGCTATTTCAGATAGCTCTTGGAATAGCTCGAGGGTTGGAATACTTACACCGAGGATGCAATACTCGCATGGTTCATTTCGATATCAAACCACATAACATTCTACTTGATCAAGACTACTGTCCCAAAATATCTGATTTTGGGTTAGCCAAGTTTTGCCAGTCAAAAGAGAGCATAATATCAATTAGTGGTATGAGGGGAACTGTGGGATACATAGCACCAGAAATATTTTCACGGAATTTCGGTGCAGTTTCGAGTAAATCTGATGTTTATAGTTATGGAATGATGGTTTTTGAAATGTTTGGAGCAACAAAATTCAAAATAAAAGATATAGGTAGTTCTTCTGATACATACTTCCCTGATTGTATTTATAAGTGCCTTGAAGAAAATACCATTTGTGAGACCTATGGTGTATCAGATACAAGTGAAGAAATTGTCCAAAAAATGATGATAATTGGCCTATGGTGTACTCAACTGATGCCAGATACACGACCTACGATGAGCGGAGTAATTGATATGCTAGACCGAAGCACAAAAGATCTTACTTTACCACCAAAGCTGCCTCTTTCCTTGCCTCCAGCAGTTCTGGCAATTGACTCATCTATATCAACTTCATCACTGTCAGAAACATTATTCTCATATAGTTACGAATAGAATCAGCAGCAGAGATTATATTTGTTGTATATTACACTATATGTGATTCTCTAGTAAGCAGAATACATGTTTAATTTGAATATTTTGTAATTATTTAATTATGCTACTATAATAGATACTGTTTATTGATATCTCTTATTTATATATACGTTTTGACCATACTTGATACCAAAATACTATCCAAACCAATGATATTCAATGTGCTTTTATGCTTTATTTTGCAAGATTGGATACTGCCGTAGCAATTTGATTTGTTTTGTAGGAACTTAGTGGATTGGGCATAATTATCACATAAAAAAATGGATTTTGAAGAAGAAAATGACTGAAAGGAGTCCATCGCATTGTAGAGCTAATCCTAAGCTTTCCAACGATCTTTGAATCACCTCAATCGGAGTCCGGATGAAGAAATTATGGTCAAAATACTATCAATGCTCGATTCTGAAATTTTGGTCCGAAATTTCTTTTATGGAAAATGATTTTTGGTAATTTTCAAGGAAGGAAGGATCTCATCTTGCCCTAGCTGCCTCCTGGTCTTTCCCTAGGTGTTTTTAAGTACGAATTTCGACCAGAGACGCATCCCACCTTCCATACAATAATTTCCACATTTTTCCACCACCGTTCTCACGCCGAAAGGCGTGGGATTCCACCTCTTGCAGTGGAGCACGACCATGGCAGCAATCTTGGAGCGATTCTGGACGCGACGGCGGTAGAACCGATCCAACAACGACTTCGGACGATCGATATCTCGATAGAAGAGATATTTGGTTTATTCCTTCCTTTTCTCTTGATATTTTTATCACATGGAGTTTGTATCTTGCTTTGTTTACATGTTAGACTAGTTTCTTATGTCTTAGGGGTAGGTAGTAGTTTAGTTTAGTATTTGTGATGACTTGATGTGATTGGATTATTGCTATGTGATTTTGATGTGTTGAGAATTATTATTTATGCTTAGTTTAATTATTTGTTTCTTTTATGTTTACCTTTGGATGAATCACGACATCTTTAGGGCATTAAACTTGACTAAACACATAATTGATTAAGTAATTGAGGTAAGCCAAACGCTCGAAAGAGGAGGTTAACTAATCGACCGATATGTGTAGTTTTTAAACGATCTGAAAGGACTTAGATACCTCTGGAAATCCAACGCAAAGAACTTAATTGATTAAATTCCGACACAAAAGTTTAGGACTAGTCAATTACGGGGTAAAAATCGAGTTCCAAACCAAGTTTAAAACCAAAATTGCGACGGCTGAGGGTAGGACTTAGGTATGGTCGACAAGTAACCTTCACATAACCTTACATAAAAATATCAAGTCAAAACATAGAGTCTAGAGCACTTTTCGGTACAAAATATATATAAATTTCTGTCCGAAATTTATAAATTTTGGTTTGAAATTTTTGGTATCACGTGTGAAAACACGTGATAACAACGCTTTAGAGCTAAAACCCAAAACCTTAGGATATTCATTTGCATCTGTTTGAGTCCAGAAAACCTTGAAAAACACCAAAAATATTTATAATACTCGCACTTTAGATAATTGTCTTTTCCATAAAACCCCAAAAAAATTAATTGTCTAGCTTTCGTGAAGAAGTAAAGTCTGGTAATCATTTGTACCGTCCCTTGGGTTCGACCCTAAAGCTTAACTAAAACGACTAGTGAGGTTAGCTCTAGGTTTATAAATTTATTTGATTCCTAGGTTTTAAGCCTTCATCATTTATATCAGTATATACTATAATTGCTGTTATGATTCAAAAGCAAGGGGGTCAATTAAAGGAATCTTAATTTGTTATTTGAGAAGAATACAGCAACTATTCATTCCACAAACAATGCCTGCTCTGTGTAATTAACTAAATAGTATAGTAATCAATGATGGACTTATCATTGTTCCAAAAAGGCGGATGAAACAATTGTCTTCCGCATATGAGCTCTAAAAACATTTTCAATGGAAATGTATAGGTAAGTAGTTGAGAGAATACAATTGTGCGTAGAATCCATTCATTGTCAAGAATAAGTTTAATTGTCTTCTCCAAATATTTCCCAACTAACAAGTCATCTAACTGATTTTGCTTTCCAGTTTTGCTATTATTAGACAAGTTCTTTAAGGAAAAATCAGCCATATACCTCTCAAATCTTGTGCAATTGGATATATTCCCTCTAATTTTTAAAATTAGAACTATCTCCCCAATCATAGCTTTTATTTTTTTTGAAGATAAGATAGGGGTCAAGTCCTCCAACTTATTTTGAAATTAAATATCACAAAGACCCCCAGTCGAATTTCGAACTCGCGATTTTCAGTGAAAGTGCGTTGCTCTTTTTCACTAGACTAAGAGCTGGTTCTCATCTCCAATCATAGCTAGTTTGGACTACTTTTTGTTTATTTCTAATGATTTTATAATTCTGAAAATTAAAATTTGGACAAAAACGCCCTTAGCCCCTGTTGATTATCGATTATATTCTTGCTATTTTCTGGTTTGTTATATCAAAAAGAAATATGCGAAATTATTGAATCAAGCATCCCCTGATATCAAGGCATTATATTCTTTTTAATTTTTTTTAATTATTGGTTCGGTTGGAAGATGAAGCATGTAACTATTATTTTTGGTTATTGTTGCTCTAACTTACATTATAAGTGCTCTAAGGTGGTCTTCATCAGCACAATGCTCGATTGCACATATGACACCACCGATATAAACAAATTTCCAGTTTTATCGAATTTTACGGCAAGAAACTAAAATCAATATTAGAGGTATAATAAAATTTAAAACAGAGAAAATAGTTTACCAATCAGAAAGGACGACGCATGTTTAGCATATAGATCTTGAATAAAGTATCAAATTAAAATTGCAGCAATAAATGTGATCGTCTGTCCAACAGAATTGAGCCAACTAGAATATCATGAAACAGCACACTCTTATTGCAGGAAGCCAGCACCCAGCAGCATAAAAAGTTCGAAGAAGTGGATTTGTCGTTAGTGATTTTCATTTCCATATCGGATATTCTGCTTATCCCCATTTCTCACAAATTTCCAACATTATTTTTAAATGTTTTGCATGTTCTTCTTCTGTCTCAGAAAAGATTAAAATATCAGCAATATATATACTAATTATGTGCATGGATTAAAATTGACTGAATGAAATAATTTTATATTACAAGTATCCGCGTCAAATGACTCAATAACTCCGGTAAATAACTTCAACTCTCTTTTTTTTTTATTTTTGACATATTCTAGCTAGATAGAGGCTACCTAGAGTAAACAAAAGGAAAACTAGAAGCAAAAACAAGAAAATAATAGTAAGCTAGCAGAACTTCATGAAGAAAGTCAATTTCCTCTCTAGTAGTATAGTATCTATTCATGCATGTACCGAATCCAAGCTTCTCGGCTCACTTCTGAAGACCCTGTAATTCCTTTTCAAGCCACAAACCCCACTCATGCAGCTGTTGCAATCATAATCGGTTTATGAAATATTGACAGGCGTGGCACAGAGTTGACTAAGTAGATCCTGAAAGCTTTAACATGGCACTATATATAACCTGGTTCCACTCAGATAACCGACCTAGTGCAACATCCGTTGGTCTCTAATAAATTGAAAGACATCCTACAGGTTCATAAGGCACGCTTTAGTGGTAGCCTGAGACGGTTCCATGATTTGAAATTAATTATTCCTCAGAAGGAACCTATCTGGTTAGCAAGACATATATAAATGGATGATGCATACCAAGATTATCTTGGCATCATTCCTTTGGAAACTCAAGACCGACTCCTCACTCAGGCCAATCTACAACTAAGAGGCTGGCTGGATCAACAAGCATGTGAAGATGCTACATCACCTGTTTCGAAATTGTCGATTTGCTTCTGTCATTTGGCAAGCAATTGAAGTTCATTTCAACTTGACTATCAACCTACTCTTTCAAGAAATGACGGATTTCTGGCAACAAATAGGAGGACATTCGACACGGAGAAGGAATTGTGGGATATAGTGTGGAGTGCCACTCATTGAACGTGAACGCTCTGAAAACTCTGTTGTAAAATTATTTTTCAAAATGAAAATCCGTCTTTACGTAAAACCATTTTTGAGGAGGAGACGTGAGTGCGCAATGGGGCATCTGGTTGGGACCACGTTTAGTTAATTACTTTGCTAACAATTTTGTTTGCTACTCATTTTTTTGGCTGAGATTTACTTGTAATCATGTGAACCCCATTCTGTAAAAAAACATTCTCAATATTTTAAATGCAATTGTTGATGGCCACCGGCTAACTAGCCTTAAAAAAATAACACATCAGTCAAATAAGCAACAAAACAGTTGTAGAGTTCAAATTTCAACAATTTTTAAGATAAAAGTTTTATTATTTAAGTTTAACAACAGTATAATGAGATGCTTATAAATTTAACAAAAATGAAGTGATATAAATAAATGAATAATGCAATAATAATTGAATTCATCTCAACAATAAGGTCATAAGAACCATGCATTAAAAGTTTCTACTATTAACAATAACTCGATACTATTATTCTCCTAGCATATACTATAATTCATCTCATTAATATTATTTGAATTTTAAAGAAAAAAGTAACAACTGTGGTAAGAAACTATCATTTGGACAAAAGATGACCAAATAAAATATTTTATTTATTGAAAACTAATTGGCTATATCTCTGCGAACCTCTTCAACATATGACAGACATGAAATTCAAAAAAATATTAAAAATAAATTAAAATATGTGAACGAATGTATATATATATATAATTATTTAGTTTTTTTTCAATGTGCAATGAAGCTTGTTTTTGTTAATCAAATTCCGTATTAACCCATACTATAGTGAGGGAGACCAATAAAACTTCTTATTAAATCAAGAAACAAAATCATTTTATTCTTTAATAGGCAGAGAGAAACTCACAAACGATCAAACATCTTTTCATTCTTATGGAATTAGTGGCGAATCAGGTACTAGTGGTATAGTATTGTCTAGACTCGTTTCAACAAACATTCCACTATTATATGGATCTGCCCTATGTAAATTCATCCCACTATTATATGGATCCGGGCCATGTAAATTGTGCTTCAAAACTTTTTCATTAATGGAACAGATGGGGGAAGAGAGAGAATGGTTGCTGGGATTTGTTTACCTCTCAAATTGGAGGATAGACATGGAGAGTAAACTCTATACAAATTTACTTTATTTCTCATCTTTTTCTCTCTTCCTTTCCACCCATATCCTTCCTATATAAAGCAAGTAAACAACTCGAGCATGTAAGTTTTTTAATCATTCTCGTCACCTCCTTTCCTCTCTCTCTGAAATCTCATTCTGGAGCAGACTCTAAAGCAGTGCTCTTGAGAGCATAAAGAGAATGTATGCAACCCCTTTAACATTCTCTCATACACCTCTTTCTCTCTTTATCTCCTCATTCCATTTTGTAATTAAAATTTTCACAGGTGATATTTTTCACATTCCACAATTCCTCTCCCTCTCTTTATTTGTTTTTTCAAATAATTTGAATGCACTGTTTTATACTTTCTTATTGAGTTGTTCGCCTTTATTTCAGATTTATTGGATTGCTGATTGAGGGTTTCAATGTCAAAGCAACATTTCAAATCTAGTCACATATCGGTAAAGTTCAACTCTCAACTTATAAAAACTATTTTGTTACGAGTTTGCTTCAATATTTGTTGTGCATTTAAGCCAACTTTTAAATTATAGATTGGTTCAATTGAATTGATATGCGATGACAAATATTAAGGAGATAGTACAAATTAATGTGCTATATTATATATATTAAACAAAATTGTAATTTCATAATAGTATTGGTTTCCTCCAATACCTTCATAAATAAAATAATTATTCAATATAATTTGGTTGTTCACACCCTCAAAGAGAAATTAAATGCCAGTACACATGTAAAAGAAAGTATTCAGTACAGTTTGTATTGAGATATGTTGCAAATATTCAATATAGCTCGTATAAAGATATTGTGAGTAGCAAGTATCAAAGTGACTATACGGCGTATACCCAAACGAAGTGCCTAGATAATTAATATAAGCGAGCACATTTTTTGAGATGGGCTAAAATTTCATACATTATTTGCCGAAGATCACATCTTTGACGATGGAGGAGGATTTCCAATGCCACCCCTCCCCTCTTGCATTGCTGAATTATCATAAGAATTTTAATGATACAAATATTAATGAATCATTAATATATTAATTAATAAAATTTTATTCATTCAATCTGCACTAGTGTTGATTGGGATTTTCCGTTTTTATTGCGCAAGATTGGAATTTTCTTGTATGAAAAAAGTATGCGAATTCAATCATAAAGTACCTGTTTCATGCAAACATCGTTAGTTGATTGGGTACACAAGAAAACAGGTCATGAGGTTTTTTTTTTTTTTGAGATAAGGTCATTAGGTTCTTTTCTTTCACTGTCATACAAGCTTACGGAGGGTGTTAAATTTATTTCGGTGACTATTTATTATATAGTTACCACAAATATTTCTGTCTGAAGTTCCAAAATATTAGTTTTTAATATGTTCACTATTTTAAATGTTAGTTATATCTTTATGTCATAAAACCTGTTATATTACTCAATAAGAATGAATGGTTTGAGTGAGAGTTAATTCAAGTAATACTTGAAATAAAAAATTGTTTAAAAAATATTCGTGAATTTTTAATAATTTATTATCATGGATTATTTTTTTATTGAATTAGAAATAAACCGAAAGCTATGTTTAGCAAGCGCTACGAACAAGGGAGAATTAGGGATTCACGAACTCTAGTTTGCTCCCCAAGCGATTCGCCTAGTTTGCCAAAAAGTTAGAATTCAGTTTTGGGAGTTTTGTTCGTGATTTATGCAGTTCGCCAAATGTTTGGTTCGTACGAACAGATGTTGTTCGTTAATAGCGTGTTCGCTTTAGTTGTCAAACATAGCCGGGACAACTAGAAAACATACACACTCAATGTGTGGGCAAATAAAAATTTGAAAAAAAAATGCTTCAACAAAACTAAAAATTGACATCTCAATATGAAAAATAATATATAACAAAAAATATATTTCTTAATAAATATTTATTTGAAAAATTACACATGAGAAAGTATTACATATGTGCTCTCTTTATAAAATTAAAAAGTAATTATCATTATAAAAAAGTTTTTCCATACATGTTCTATTTCTAAAATGAAATAAAAAATAAGTTTGGAACAAAAACTAAAATACTTTTCGTCTGGAGACAGTCAGGTATGTACACACTATGTCTAGAGGTGGTTATACTCATGATCAATCTCAATTTACATCGAGTATGGATTACAATTGCAATTTTAATGAAAATTGATTACTGTGCTCTATAGTTTGTCATTCCTTTAAAAAGTGAACTCATAAAATCGATAAGGTGAATATATATGGTGATCAAAATGAACATATAAAAATAAATTGAATGTGCATATAAAAATCTAAACAAGGGATGACAACACTTATTTATTTATAAGTATTCACTTTGATCGTCTTTATGTTAATCTTGTATGTTTTATATGGTCACTTATGTTTAGCGATGGTAAGAGATGACAAAACTACATATGACAATTATCATTTTGAATTTTAATTGCAATTGCTTTTTTTCCTTTTGATTGAGTTGAAATAGGTCCTAAATAGGCTTAAGCCTAAATATCAGGCCTAATTGGGCCTAATTTGGTATAACATCTAAAAGTGGCAGCCTTTATCTCCGGATTTAGGACAAATGGAGATAAAAGTGTACTAGACCGCAGCTCAGACTTCAACTGAGGTCTTCTCGCGTTCGCTACTTGAAACCCTAATAAACCGACAATCTCTCTCTCTCTCTCTCCCCTCCATTTCTCCTTTCTGATCTTTCTTCTCCACTACTTTCTCTACTAGGCTCCTCTCGTGCTTCTCCCGCGAAGCCGCAAAGATGAGGTAAGGATCTATTCTCTTTCCTTTTATTTCTCCCTTTCCACCTTGTCCAGTTCTGGGTTTTTAATTTTTTTTGTTGGTAATTATAATTTAGAAATCGATTTATCCGTAGAGCTATTTTGGAAAGTTGTATTATTCAAAATTGCTGATGATTCGAGAGATGTGACATTTGTTAAGATTAGGGTTTAGGGTTTTATTGACGATGGACAAATAGAATTGTAGAAATCGGGGATAAATGTCTTACCTTACAAATCTTACTTTAATTTGTTTCTGAAACCTTTTTTTTTAAGTTTGGGAGGTGGGTTTTTTTTTCCAGATAAAATGCAAAAGTACTCAGACTTCTTATTGCTTCAATAGGAAATGAATTAATTATCTAGTTTATACTTGTTGTAACTACCAATGGAAACTTAGAGACCCTATTAAGATTTGTTTGTTAATTTTTTTTTCTTTTGTTCATTTTTGTCACATGACTTCTTTTTGTTGTACAACTCCTTTGTGGATCTTATAGATTAACCTTTTCCAAGTGGTCAAAATGGGCTGAAAAGTGGAATGAACTTTTTTATCACTAAAAGTGGTTCAATTCTATTTCAATTCTGGAAACTCAATCCTGTTTCATTTGTTTAAATAATATGTGATCTCTTGTTGGCTTAGGGTTTGTTCATATTCTGAAGCTAACAAAAATTTGTCTGAGACACTTCAAAGTTTGAAATATACTTTTTTGTGTGCTTTGGTTCTGTAGATGTTCCATGAGTTGGTAAACTGACACAAAACTGGAAAATTTTAATAATCTTCTGTTCAGCCCAATATAGAGCTTCCAAAAAGCTCAAAATTAATTAGTCCCAGTTGTGTTTTATATTTCCTCAGTTTGACCCAGTGTAACTTCTTAATTGTGCCATTGTTGTAGCTGGCATGTTACCAGTGTATTCTATTTCATAGTTAATATGGAAATCTTTTCCAATTTGATACTTAATTATTATTTGTAATTTATTAGCCGCCACCCAGAGATTAAGTGGGCTGAGAGACTTGATAAGGTTTACCTGACAATACAACTTCCTGATGCTAAGGATGTTAAAGTTGATGTGCAGCCTGATGGCACCTTTACCTTCTCCGGCAACGCAGGCTCTTCTAATAACTTATATGAGCTCAAGTTGACTCTCCATGACAAAATTAACAAGGAGGTACAATAATTATAGTTTAAAACAGAGCCAACTGCCTTTTTTTTCCCCTTTTCTTTCAACTGTGTTGTGTAAATATAATGTCTGTAATTCTTATGGTTGCAACTGGCTATAAGCTGATTTGATTTATTTGCTAAATCGATACAGCCATTAGATTTTTGTGATATTGAGGAATACTTTATTGATATATATTTCTAACAAGCATTTAGAAAGCTGTTTACTTCTGGGTATATGAAAAAGTCGAGAGTAATTTAGTCAGCTTTTTCTTTGAAGGTTTGAAGTTATTTTTCATATAAAAAATCATGTATAATTTTACATGCAGCATAAATGTGGGGTGTATTTTGAACAAAGATAATAAAATCTTATTTAAATATCTAGAGTGTTGTTCTCATTTACCCTTCATCTTGAAATCCTGGGTTACATTGCATTCTCTTATTCTTTCTTTTATACTGTCTGTAATGAAGGAGAGTAAGATAAACATAGGGGTGCGATCTATATTCTGCGTGCTGGTGAAAGAAGAGCAAAAATGGTGGACTAAGTTGTTGCGCGGGGATGAGAAAACACCACACTACATTAAAGTTGACTGGGACAAGTGGGTTGATGAAGATGAGGAGGGTAATGTTTTATATCTTTTTTTTTTCTATTTATTTTACTTTTGAAAATTATTAAACTTGTTTAAAAAAAATTAAATACTTCTTTGATTTATGCATGAAAAATCCATTGTTTAACATGATCATCAACTATTCA
Organism: Rhynchospora pubera; assembly: GCA_028095005.1. Classification (NCBI taxonomy): domain Eukaryota; kingdom Viridiplantae; phylum Streptophyta; class Magnoliopsida; order Poales; family Cyperaceae; genus Rhynchospora; species Rhynchospora pubera. The sequence continues at coordinate 352,953,289 of CM051459.1, read as the reverse complement.
ACTTGTTGCTAAGAAAGTTTTGAAAGAAGAGAAGGATTTTTTTTTTTTAATGCAAAGCTTGAATTCTATTTGAGCACTGCAGAGATAATCTATGCTTTTTAAAGGTTATGTACTTATGTGCATATTATTACTTTGTTGAATATAACATACTTAGTTGTGTTTCCTCTTTTGTTTCTATTCAGGAGGTGATGTGGACTTGGGAGGAATGGACTTCTCTGTATGCTGATTTTTCAACCTCTTTTCTTAGTATTATTTTTTTACTTTTTTGGCCTTTTATTTCCCTTAATCTGCTACTTTTTTTGTTTATTTGCAGAATTTTGGGGGAATGGAGGGCATGGAGGGAATGGGGGGAATGGGAGGAATGGGGGGACTGGGTGGGCTGGGAGGAATGGAGGGACTGGGAGGACTGGGAGGACTGGGAGGAATGGGGGGACTGGGAGGAATGGGAGCTGAAGGCATGGATGATCTTGATGAAAGTGATGATGAAGGTATTTCTTAAAAAGTCTCAACACGTAGCCTACCAACCTACCTGACCTCACAATACAAATAATAATATTTCTGCATAGTTTTTAAATTTGTGTATTGAAAGTTGATAACCCAGTAGTCTAAATTGCCTCCTTGGGCTGTAATATGCCCAGAGTAGTAGTGTAAAAAAAAAATAATTCATGGCAGTAAGCTTTGTTAATTTTTCAATGTTGGCTTCTTGATATTTCCTTTTTCTGGAAAAGAAGAGAACTGTTTCAATAACGCTAACAAAGAAATTTGAATTCAAGGAACCATAATGACTTTGCTCAATGAATTTAATTATTTATTTTTTTGAATGAGGACTTTGCTGCGTGTTATTCTGACCTTGATTTTTTTTTCCCCTTTGGTCAGAAGAAGTGGAGAAACCTCCTCAATCCACTGAATCAGCGAAGCCAACAGAGTGAGGGGTTAAAATGGTTACAACTTCTAGCACATGAGACAAGTGTTTTGGGTTAACTTAAAAGCCCCTATATATTCTCGAAAACGTCAAGTGACATTGTAATGCTATTATCTATTGATGTTTTGACCTTTGATCCTTATTGAATTAAAATTTCTGCTTAATATTTGTCTTTTCCACTATCCTTTATTATACTTTTCCTAGTGGATTTGTGGCCATCAATTAGGAATTAGACTTTTGATTTAGTTATGATTAAGGTACTGTATTTAGCGTTCAATCTAAATTATTAGTTTTGTTTGTGTACCACCTTGATTTGCGTTTATTATTTATTTGATAGTGTGGCTTTGCCTTGTTTTTTTGTTGTATTCAATTGAGAGCTCATATCATATGTTACTGCTTATAGAAAGCTCCAGGACCAGAAGAGCTCTTATATTGTTGCAGAATGGGAACAGTACAATACCTTAAAGTGTTGGTAAGTGTTGGTTGGTGGAATGTTACTCGTTAGTTTTACTCTGCAATGGTTGTTATGTGTTGTTAGTCGTTGGTGGTAGTTATGGTTTCACCATGTTTCTTTTGCCTGGTTGTTAGTCGTTGGTGGAATGTTTCTTTTGCCTGGTTGTTATGTGTTGTTGTAGACCAGAGTTTAGGTTGTTTCTCTGGCGTTATTTTGATTTTTTAGCTTATTTTTTCTTTTCTGTTGTATCTGAGTCACCTGTTGCGACTCAAAACCTCTCTTTAGTTTAATGATATGGTACCCCTTTTTGGGGTGTTTTTTTCAAAAAAAGAAAAAAAAGTTTTATTTGTGAAAAATTTGGATTGTGTGGTCGTGCATTTTCTGGTTATTTGTTGGGACTTGGTAGTGTGCTATTGTGTGGTCGTGCATTTTCTTTGACTAGAATCTGTATGGGGTCGTTTGGATTGTTTAGAAATTTGGAAAATTTGGAGAATTTTCTATTTTTAGGCATAAATTTATTGGGAAGTGTGTAACTTTGTAAAGAGTTTGAATTGTTTATAATGAATTTATGTTTAGGAATAGGAAATTTTTCAAATTCTTCAAATTTTCACTTCAATCCAAACGCCCCTGTGGGAACTGTAACATGACTCCAATTATAAAAGTAAGATACTAAAAACTGAATGAGAATGAAAAGGGGCCGAACTTTGGGGAATTACAAAATACAGTGCATCAATTTCGTGGTAATCAAAGCATCCCAAATCTTTATTTTTATTTTTTAAGGTTCTACCAATACTATTTTGTTATAAGATGACAATGGGACCTCGACCTACTGTTAAATCTTGGTCAATTTTACTCTTTTTTTGAAACAAAAGCTTCACAAGAAGGGAACCAGGCTAATTAAATCTTGTCGAATTCAAAGAACAAATTTTTAGTACTGTGTGATTAGTGTTGTGATAAAATTCTGACGATTGTTGGTTTAGGAAAAATATTTTAGTATGCAACGAAAGTGCTTTATTTTGCAATTTAAATACTTAAACGATGTTTGTAGGAGCACTATCAGCGTGCACTTTTTTTTGAAGAAAAATAAGGGTCAAAGCCCTTATCTTTATATCAGCGTGCACTTTATATACTTTAAAATTCTATTATAAGAATAACTCAGAGCTCTAATGAAATAATTTAAGATTCATTTTAAATGTTTTAAGATTATTTTTAAATATTTTATGGTTCATGTTGATATTATTATGTACTTTTTTATTCATTTGAAATGTTTCATAATTCAGTTTAATGTTTTGGATAGATCGGTAATACTTTGAACTTGGTTTCAATGCTTTATGAATCATCTAATTCGCTGAAGTACAGTCCAAAGTTCAATACAAATGATTTAGAATTTGGTTCATTTTTTTTAAATTATCTTGTTTGTTTTCCGCGGAAGCTTCATCGGAAAATCATCAGAACACCACTGGATTAGATTCTCTCGTTAAACATACCGATTGATCAAACAACTAGTCAATTGAATTTTGTAGCAAACAGCTAGGCCCTCTTAATTAAAATTAAAATTATTATTTGTATCATGGAAGGAACTTGCTTTTTAAGCGTGTCGCAGCAATAATGCCTAACACCATGAAAGAGGGAAAAAGACAATTTCTACATATTGTTTTTAATTAACTTTCACATGAACAAGGATCCTGCATTTTTTTTTTTATTATCATTTCAGAAGGGTTAACCTTCCAGTTATAAAAAGGGTACCTCAATATAACAAACTTCCACATCATCAATTACAAGAACAGAAAATGCATAATACACTAGCTAGGCTACACTGGAAGAGAGCAAGTCAAATGCGTTACAGAACCATAGCTTAAGCACTAGTAGATTTAGCTAGATATATAAGAAAGGTTACAGCAAGGTTGACACTTGACAATAATTACTCAAAGCACAGAAAATCAACAGGAAGGAGCTGGGACCCCACAAGCAGTGCCAACCTTCTTGCTATTCTTAGAGTTGACATAACCATGGAGAGAGGGGTCCTTTTGGTACTGACAAAGGCATGGTTTTTGTTCCTTGAGCTTGGAGCAGCATGCGTCGGACGGAGGCAAGGAGTATAGTATTGCTGCCGCGCACGGTGCTAACTCTGTGGGCTTACATGTCAGAGAGACAACTGATGGAGATGTTGAGAGGAGCATTAGGAATAGGAGGAAGAATGTAGAGAGAAGAGAGGTCTTCATGGTGTTGGAAATGGGGAGTGATCACTAAATCAGTGAAAAGAGTGTATTGTGAAAGGAAATGGAAGGTGCTGGTATTTGTAGACGGAGTTGAAAGATTTACTCTCCGGTCCACTAAAATGGAGACATCAGCTAAGTGCAACATCAGATGGAGGCTTTAATTTATTGTAAAATAACTAGACAGAATGTTAAGTAAAATGAATATATGAACTTGATTTCGTTCAGTACTATATTTCCACAGTAGATTTTGAATTAATATATTTCAATTAATAATTTTTGTTTTCTTTTTGCTATATAAAGTGCAGAGTTACTAAACTTGATGTTGGTATATAAGTTTTGCTTTTTCATGGATACTGACCAAATAAGTATATGTTCTAAAAAATTAACAATAATTTAGCTATATATTGAACTTTGGCATTTTTTTGGTGCTCTTTTTAAAAGAAAAAAAATACAGTAAATGTGGCACCAACATCATCAAATCATAATAAAGATTGAAGACGTAATATATAATAAGAAAATTTGTGTTCGTACAACAATAAATATCTAATATTGTATGACACTAATTGTTTGTATATAATTGTAACTTATTAACAATTTTAATGATAATTTTCGACCTTCACTTCTATAAAGTCGCAAAAATATTACATATGATCTTATAAAAGTGCATACCGTTTATACATTAAATATCAAAACTATCATTATGCCATATCGTTACTTTCCCTATCATTTTCTATCAGCTCAACACATTTTAACGTTAGCTTTCATTGACAAGTGATCGAAGTCAATCACGTATTGATACAATAGATTCGGTGGTCCATTTATGACATTTCAGAAATCACGTGTATAGAATAGATATTAGATGATAATATATTCGGATGTTTGCGGGTCATTTATGTACGTGTTCCTCAGCTATGGCAGGAAAAGTTATCTCCAATTTTGGGAGAATGGAGAGCATTTATACAGTAAATTTGCTGTTTGGTTCTGAAAGTGGGAAGATAGACAGTACAAAAGTGAAATTGCCGACCTGAAATTAAGCATATCACAGTGTAAAATTGTCGGAGATGTACAAGAAATTGATAAAGACGTATCACGGGAACTCATAATTTGCCTCGGTCACGTGGGCTCTACAATGGGAACTACAAATGTGAAAGCGAAATATTTTTTTTGCTCTATAGATTTTTTACCTCTGCTTGTCGATTACTTCAGTCATTCAGTCAAGCCACATTCTATTTACCTTTAAAAAAATATTATTATTATTTTAAACAATGCAGAGTTAATTGCGTGAAATATGCATATTATTTCTCTCGTCAGCCAAAATTAAACACATTTTTTCTTATAAAATGACGGAGTTACGTACTTACCATAAGTCGCTTTCTATTTTTGTTAAATTCAATGTTAAGTTTGAAAACGGTAGCTTTCTACCAGTCGTAAAGTATAAAGAATTTAAATTTATGCAGAATTTATATTTATAAAAAAATATATAAGATAACCCGATGCATTTTGAAGGATGGATGAGCTCGGGACAAAAATATTTTTGGTGATCGTTAATTAACACTTTAACAGATCTTAATGTGAAATGTCAAATTTGCTTATTTATTCATTATTTCTTTTTTATTTTATAATGTCTTACTGTGTTGCATTCCATTATACGATTATGTTTGCAAGTATAACTCCCATAAGAAAAAAATATTAAATAAGCCTGAGTAGCAGAGATGTCGCTACTGTAATTTTTCAGGGCTTACTGTTTAAAACACATCCCTAGCTTTGAGTATAGTAAATACAAGCAATTGAAAAGTTCTTACGCAAAGAAGTAAATTTCCTTTATCTATAGTTAGCATACCAATATAACATTTTACCCTGACAACAGTCGTTGTTCTTATAAGCTGCACCGCAACAGTCGTAACTCCGTTATAAAAATGATGGCAACATATATGTAATCGCAGTTATAAATGCGGAAGTGAGGTCTTAATTGACCGGTTCTTACTTTCTTAATCATCGAAAGAATCATCTAAATTGAACGTGTATATTTTTCTCTTCTTTTTTTTTTTCATGACATTATCTCTAGATACCTTGTTTGCTTCAAAAGGCAATTGTCGGCCACTTAGCCTTACTCCAGGAACTATTTCCTCCCATGTAATTGTAATTACCAAGCGCCCTTGCGTATAATAAAATATCCAGATTTTAAAATGTGATTTGTGCCATTTAGCGGTTGGTGGTGATTTAGCGTTTATCGGTGATATAACGGATAAAACAGTTATGCGGTATGAACAAAAACCAAGATAAAACGAAAAAAACAAAATTTTTAAAAGCTTGTAAAATATTGATCCAATAATTTGCGTGTAATGTAATGAACACATATGCATGCATCTCTGAAACCATCAAAGTGCCTTGCGTTCGAAAGCTACTACAAACAGAATTTACATGCACCCAAAAGTCCAAAACCTTCTTCCATCTTTTCAGAGCTGAAACCGATATTGCAAGCAATAGATATCCTTTATTCCCAGCCAGTTCTGAACTCTAGCAGAAAGTTATCCTTTCCTTCTCCCTTTTAATTTAGTATTTCTAACAAACAGCTGTAACAAAAGTGCTATTCCTATAAGATGATCAATCCCAACATTGTAGTTAGGTGTTAACTTGTAAGTCAAAATCCAAACATAAGTAAAAGGAAATGCCTCGTTTGAAGTACTATACAGACTCTGATGATGAACCAGAGATTAAACGCATCACCACTCCTAGTGCAGCCACCATCTCCAAGAAACCATTTAGCCACAAGAGATCTGTTCATGCAGCTTTAGGTGGCAGAAAAGGTAAGCTATATGTTGGTCGGGTTTGTTCATGCAGCCAACCCACAAAAGCAGTTTTCACCTTTGTTTCTGATTGGCCGGGTTTGTTGATTTTCCAGTTGCTGATGTACTGCTATGGAGAGACAGGAATCTATCAGGTGGGATTCTTGCAGGGGCAACACTAATATGGTTTCTTTTCGATGTTGTTGAATACAACCTCATCGAGCTCCTCTCACATATTTCCTTCTTTGCAATGCTTTTCCTCTTCATATGGTCATGGTCTGCACAGCTAGTTGATAGGTTGGTTAATTCAATTTTATCTTTTTAATTTATATGATATATGCTCATCAATAAGAATACTGGTAAATTTTTCGTTGGACGTCCTGAAAACCAAGGTTTGAGGAACCAAAAATGCGAGGTCAGTGTATGTAACCTAAACAAAAAATCCAATGAATTCAATTGACAGCAATCATGTTCTAGTTCCATATGTCACTTCTGCAGATTGTAAGTGTGCGTCTTCTTGAAGATGGAAGGCTTAATCAAATAATACTTTGATAGATAACACATGACTTGGGAAAATGAGATGTATCCTATTATCTAATGAACTGAATCCATGTTATTTTAAATAGAAATCCGCCCCAAATACCAGAAACAATTGTGTCTGAAAAGACCTTCAAAGAAGTTGCATGGGCCTTTCATTCAAGACTTGCTCACTTTGTATCTACTCTACAAGATATTGCTTCAGGAAAGGACCTCCGAATGTTTCTCACAGTATGCTAAACTTCTTTTTCAAGCCTTGATTTACTGTAGTTTATAGAACCTATTTGAAAAATATCCAATTAAAATATTTTTTTTATTAGAAAGGTAATCGCTTCTCTATGGATCATATCAGTGATTGGAAGTAGTTGTAACTTCACAACTCTCTTATATTTCGGTAAGAATCAAACGACCTGTTGAAGTTAATTTCAACTTATTTTCTGTTCTGTTATTCAAATAAAGGTTCTACAAAGTAGCTGTCAATATTGCTGATTTCATTTTACAACAGAAAGAGAATTTTAAAAAGAATTATTAAGAGGCTGAACATTACTTTTTTTTTCTCTATTTTTTCTAGGATTTTTGTGTGTTCATACCTTACCAGCCTTATATGAGCGGTATCAAGCAGAAGTTGACCATCTTCTAGAAAGGGGCCGTGAAGATCTCAGAAAATTCTATGACAAGTTTGATTCAAAAGTTCTCAACAAAATACCAAGAGGACCCATCAAGAATAAAAAGTTCAATTAATGAGATGCTTAGCAGATAATTGTGAAACAAATACAGGAAGGTTGTACTTACATTATATATTTGGGATTGTAGTGATATCAATAGTTATGCAATGTTTATTTTTCCTCATCTTCTGCTAACAAGATAAAAAATGCCAAGAGGATATCAACAAGAAATGGTCAAACATTTATTTTGTTCCTGAGAGCACTGACACTTTTTTTTAACAAAAAAAATAATTGGCATTGCAAAATTCTACATGAAGACCATGTAGAAATTTAATACATGTAAAAAATTTGTTCTTGCTAATAAATGTAAAATACTGTTCAATCCAATTGTATACAAGTCTGAAGTTACATACGATTCTGTTCTTGTCGTAGTTCTGTAGAAGAAATATCCACACGGAACTTATCTTCTGGAATAGAGATGAACATCTCTCGCAATTCTTCAGGAATTTCACAATCTTCTAGTACCTGCCAAATTTCCCGATTTGTAAAAATTGATGCAATTTTTCATACAAGAGTGTAGGCTTGTAATATGTCGGGTCAGCTTCAGTATGGGTCAATATTATGTAATAACATAAAAAAGTACATAATTGCTATATTCATATGGGAGATGCTTAACACAAAAGGCATCAGACAATGGATCGGAGTAAACTGGAAAAGTATTGAAAGTAAATATTTTACTAATTTGTTATATATTTCACCAAAAAGTGTGGGTGAGATGTTATTTCTGTTGTATATGAAGAGGAAAGGTGCCGACTGCCACCTTTGGGATATTCCACCTCCTGCTTTATTTTCTTCGGTTATAAGCACAAAAATGCTTACCGATAAAAGGGTTCCAAGTATCATTTGTACAATCCATACCAAGCTTTTAAATTTCGTTTTTTTTCGGTGTGACGGTCCAGGTCCCCATGTTATTTCGGTGTTATTTCGATGTTATAACGGCGATATAACGGTGTAGTGTTTTTTTCAAAGTTTGACACACATCAATTCTATAACTATCAATTTATATGTTTATACATCTCCAATACTCCATACAAATAGCATACGGTCACACCAAATTCAATATACTGCAGCGTACCAATATTGAGTAACAGTAGCAGCTTGTACCAATTTAACAATAGTTCAATATTGAATACACAATTTAACAATAGTAGCAATAACAGCTTGTTATTTCGCCGAAATAACTGAAATAACGTGTTATATCGCCGAAATAACTGAAATAACGTGTTACGTCATTTTCTCAATTAAGACTGTAACGTTCATGTGGTTTGACACAATACAGCTATTTCTGTTATTTCGCCGAAATTTAGAAGCTTGATCCATACAGATATCATTAACAACAGCTTAGTTCAGGTCAAGACATATTAATTCATGCCTGACCTAGAAAGTCCGGGTTTTCTCAAGAAATTGTGTCAAGAGAAGTATAGACTGTAGGAGAGATATTTTCTTAGCACACAGATGAGGTGAACCTCAATTTTTTAAGAGTTTACATTATCTTATTTAGTGTAGTCACTGGACACCAAAATATTCTCAGACAACAAAGAAAATTGAAGAATGTAACAGAATATGGCTATAGAATGCTTTTATACCTTGAAAATTCCATCTACCTTTCGGCCTCCCACAATAAAAGTTGTACCCGTTCTTTTGCACTCAAGTAGTATCTCTAGCATTCTACTGTAGTCACCTCCATAATATTTTGGCTAAAAGATTAGAGACCAACTTTCTAATTAGCAGGAGAAAAACATTTGAATTTTTTTCTAACTCTTTACAGTTTACGCATCTACTTCAAAAATGTAAAATGATGTTACATAGTGACTAAAGGATGGTACAGGACCTCATTTTAAATTTCCACAAAATTTGGACAATTGGTGCTGACTGTAAACTGTGTGGTTATGTCCTTAACAAACTTAATTATTTTACATAGAACTAATAGGTGTGCAATAATATTCCATTCAAACAAATATGTCAGTTACTTATGTGCTCTAAACAATTTTTAAGACTTAAAAATAGGTCATGACAATCTTACATTGACAAGTCTTACTGCAGTATCAGCACCAATTACAAAAGCACTACCAGGGAATAGTTCTGCTTTCTTGTAAAAATAAGGCTGGTTTGAAATTATCACATTCTTGCCTGCAATAAATGAAGAATAAGTGTCCAAACAGCAGTAATAAGCTAGATAAATCAAGAATTAACTAAAATAGGTTTATCAAATCAGAAAGAAAACATACCTGCTCTTCTAAACTGTTCAACCCTCCTATTGATTTCATTTATAGATAGAGGAGGCTTATCAGCATTAATTGCTGATATCTCAAAGTATGGCACTGCATTGTCCAACATACTGCATAACCAATAATAAAAATTAATATTATGATAAAATAAATGTGAACTGTTATCTAATTCAAGCATGTAAGATGAATTTATATAAACACTTTGACTGCACAGAGAAATGCATGGTTAAGTAATCCAATGCCTCATCATGACATCAGTATTTGTCAATTGAGTTAATTATTATAGAATGGCTAAAATGTTTTATAAAGCACAGATGATCTGGTGCTTCAGTCTCATAGCTTGACTTTCAAACTTCAAATAGCTGACCCGAACAGCCCAATGTGTTCTTCATATTCAAATCTATTTTGAAACCAATTTGACATTTTTTTTTTTTATTTTTTATGATTTTTAGAAAATCTCTATTAATGGCTGATCCAAAATCATTTGATCAAGCGGTTTTCTAAGAATCATTAAAAAAATAGTATAAAAAAAGAAAAAAAAATGAAAATTTTGGTTTCCAGCCAGATTTCAATATGGAGAACATATTGAACAGTTCTAATTAGTCATTTGAAGCTAAAAACTCGAGCTCTTATTGTTAAAGCACAGAGCATACTTACATTATAAAGCACTTTTGCCATTATATAGTGAGATCTCTAATTATTAAATCAATTTTTTTTTAAAACTTTCAAATGAACCAGAAGTCTTGTTCATGTAGCAGAATATCAACATGCTGAAATGCCAACAGCTGATCGCATTAATTTTCTAGTGTTGACTGTTGACCTTTTCACCTTGTGATCTTAAATCAAATGAACTCTACATTATATAATTTTCTTTGAACAAATACTTCTCAACGACGTCACAAGACAACCATTTAAGTTCATTTTCTGAAACATCAATTATTAATGCGACAAAAGGTATGTGTTACGAAATGAGTGACAAGTTGATCCCTTCTCACATAATTACATTATTCTCACTTCAGCACTATGCATCCATATTTTACAACCTTTTTTCTCTGGTAATTAATTGAAAATTAAATCTACCAGATTTAGTCCATATTACTTACTCCATGTGCATATGAAAGCATTTTGTCTGTTGGTATATCACACTCTTGATGTCAACTGAAATGAAGCTGAAATGCATATTACTATGTACATCTAAGGAAGGTGGTGTAGATCATATTCAGTGGTTTACTTTGTTTTTTATGCTTCAGAATTCCATTATTTTGCATTCAAAAATGTGAAAGCATGATAAAGGTATTTAATCATGACTCAAAAGGATTTTGATGTTAAAAATATCAGGCAAAAATTACACCTTAACGCAATTTCAAGCAATCTGAGGTGACCTTCATGCAATGGATTGAATGAGCCAGGCAATATTATTCTCCTTTCAGCATTCCTTATTCCATCTACGATATTTAACAAATAATTAATTAAGTATGATGCAAAAGTTACTTGCAAGGAATTCAAACAGGTCAGGAAATAATAAGTGGATTCAGGGTATTTAGGCCACTTTCCATAGTTTTTTAAATTTCAGATGAATGAAATTTCTGGCTCTTTTTTGGCTGTAAATAATTTTGTTCATAAATGTAAAATTAGAACAGTTGTTGTTTGTTAGTAGGATGCAGTTTTGCATTAATGCACCTCCTGAAGCATGTGTCTGGTGCCAAAGAGATCCAATGTAGGATTTCATGGACCACTTTGTATAGTAAATTATTACCAGGCCCTGATTCTATATAATGCCCAAGTTCTCATGGCTCCGTTTGGATTGCTTAGGAATAAGAGGAATAGCCTATTCCTAGGCGGAAAGTATTGGGAAGTGTGTAACTTTGTGAAGAGTTTGGATTGTTTATAATAAATTTACGCCTAGGAAGAAGCTATTCCTCCTATTCTCATACGATCCAAATAGGGCCCACGGCTATGTTTGGATTGACAGGGAATAGTGCTAACCCGGGTTAACGACTATTCAGTAAGTGTTGGCTGAATGCACCCATTCAGAGATGCAGGTGTTCAGATTCCTGGGTTAAAGAGGCAGCATCTGAACACGTGCACAGCCAACACCTCTGAATGCAATTTCAGGTATAAATTTTCTATTCCTTACAAAACAGAAATATTGTTGTTTTTTTGTTTCATTTATAAAATCAGGGACAGACATGAAGAAGTTCCAAAAGAAAATTGATATCTAATACTAAAAGTACCTGTATCGAAGTCATATATTTTTGTACAAATCTGACCATCAATAAGCTGTTGAAGCTCGTCGTTTTCATCAAAATTGCTTTCTTTTTCTTGCAGTAATTCGGACTCTTGCAACTCCAAATTCACCATTGCGGAAATTCCACACATATGTCCAACAGCCTTGTATTAAAAAATAGAATACTTAATAAAGTACGCTAAATGTATGTTCTGATACAACATTGCTGGAATTAACTGAAAGGAATCAAATTCTAGCAAGTTCATACAATCATCAGTCATTATGAACCCATAGTTTCTCCTTTTTTTTTTTAACTTTACTTATCCACAAGGGATCTCCCAGCTAGGTTTCGAACCAATGACCTCTAGTCAAGGATCATTGCCTTGTCACACTGGATTAAAACCTGGCTCTTTCCTCCCCCCACCCCCCCTATTAACTTGGTTTTTTCAGAAGGAAAATAATTTTGAATTTTGTTTTGAATAATTTCCTACTTCAGCCTTTCAATGCATCACAAATACCAATTTGCTCCAGCTAATCATTTTTTGACGGTACCTTGACCAAGAATTGGCTAGAAATCTTGTCTTCCTCTTCCCTACTCCTCAAAGCCTGAAAATGTTACAGAGTTCACACACCATAATTACCACAGAAAGTCCTCGACATAAGTTTTATAGATGAAACTAAAAAGTGAAAATGGTTGTAAACCTTTAGCAAAGTGACATGTGAGGTCCGAAGGCAGTTGTGTGTCCTTGTTGAAAGGAAAAACCTATCACAAGATTACAAGAAAATGGGCTGCTATGAAACACCAAATATAGCCCAATTTAGTCCTGTGTGCATAGAATTTGAGTAGGCAGCAATTTGAGTAAAATGCACCTATTAATAAACTGTGTTTTGTTTAGTTGTTTCAGTAAGGTCTTTAGTATGTAACTAAATATTTGTTTCAGCAATAAACTGGGGGGTATATAATAGCTAACTTTTATCAAAATAATAATTATAATAATAATAATAAATAAATAAATAAATAAAATGAAACCAAGTTTTGTACATATTCAAGGATTTATACAATTCCAAGAGTAATTGTTTAACAAATACATGCCACAAATTTGAACTTATGTTACCCAATATGCTCAAATGGGAGAATTTCTAGTTTTGGTTCAATTAAACTCTATTGATGATGATAAGTGGCTTCAATAAAATCTCAATATCTTTACCTGTTTATGGTTTCAGAAAAGATCTATTAATTTACAGTAGTTCTTATTTAATCTTCCAATTATTGAAAAAATGCAATTTCGTAGATAAGTTGATTATTTTCTGGTTTTCGAAGGATTTAACTAGATCCCATTTTGACTGGAATGGAAACAGCTTTGATTGACCAATTTAACATCATATAACCAAAAGAGGAGCATGTACCGGTGATCACCACGCTTTGGTTGTGAGCTAGCTAACGAACCAGTAAATCCAACACCCAATACTTGTTTTCCTACACAAACACTAAATTTATCATTAATTGTTCCTTATCTGAATAGAAGAGGAATAAGCATCTGAAAGGAGCAAAATTATCTTAATTCTTAAGTGATCCCATAAAAACAACTAATATGTTAATAATTGGTACCAAACTGGTATTAATTTTATTAAATCATGCTGTACCAGTAGTGTGTCAGATAAAGATATTAGTGCTACAAAGATATTACACTAGTACAGGTACACAGCAATATGCTCCCATGACATGAATTTAAAATATTTCTTTCAATTGCAACAAAAATTAGGCATTAACCTGGTGCAGAAAGCTTCAAGGCACGATTGTAAGCGACCAGTGCCATCTCCTCTGCTGTCTTTTGGCTGGTGAACTGTGTGGGAATCTAACAAAAGAAAACAGTTCAAACCTCTCATTTACTAGAAAAAAAAATTAAACTTGAACAAAAGGTAAAAAAAAAATAAAAAAAAAACCTTGCCAAGCAGCTGCGCCATGGAGTTCCTAGAGTAAGGCACAACCACTTCAAGGATTGTGTTAGAAGCACCAGGTACGGACATCAACCATCCCAGCGCCTGCCACGTGGACACTCTCATCATCATTAATTTGCCAATTCGCCAAAAGGACCAGGAAGCAAAACAGGATGTTTTGCAGGGTTGAAATGCAAAACAAATTTTGAGAGAGAGAGAGACCTGAGAAGCGCCACCGGAGAGGAAGATGACGGATTGATAAGGGGTGGAATGGATGGCCTCCACTAGAGCTTTGATCCAGCTCTCCATTTATGCACCCCGCTCTCTCCCTTCTTTCGGAAGTTTCTTCTCGCGTTTACCAAAACTTATCCACTGAAACAATTTTCTGATGCTAGCAGCTAGCGCTCCAATTTACAGTCTTATACCGGCCTACTTGTTTTTGTTTTTTGAAAAAAAAGAATTGTAAGTTTTTTTATTATTGTTGATTGATTGATGTGATGCTAAAATCGATAATAACGTGGTGACGTGGCACCAGTTCTAATTAAGAAGAGACAGACTTGTATATTTTTCTCAAAAATTAATTGAATTTATTTCATGGACTAATTGAAGTAATCGAAATTAATGCATATGCTTTCGTACTTAATCTGATCATTAGTTCATTACCACTTGAATTAGTAAACTATTAGAAATGAAATCATCTATACTAAGAACATCCTCTAAAAGGGCGTAGAGATGATGAATGGAGGAAAAAGAAAAGCTGCCTTCCTTTGCCAAAAACATTTAGCTGGTCTTGAACACAAAGGATCAAGTGAAAATAAATAAAAAGATGAAATAAAAAAAAACACTCTTAAAATATTTTCATTAATTTTGTCACTCCGAATTTGAAAGTTAAACTTTTGTTTATCTCTCATTATTTATATTTTTCACATTTTTCACTCCTAATTCTCAAGCAGGCCTTAAGGTTGTGCTTCAGAAACAATGGAAAAGGAAGAGTACCTGGGCCCATGTTTGACAGAGGATTAAAGGTGGAGTAACTCATTTAATCTATTTTTACTCCAAATATGGTTTAAATTTGGTGGAGTAGTGTGAAGTAGGGAGGAGTAAATTACTCTACTATTTTAGGGCTCCGTTTGGATGGCTTCTTCCCGAAATAAGGAATAAGGAATAACCACTTTTTACCAATAAATTTATTTCTAACCATCCAAACTCTTCACAAAAGTTACACACTTCCCAATAAATTTACCTCTTCCCAATAAATTTCTTCCCTTCTTCCTTCTTCCTACCTTATTCTCAACGCATCCAAACGGAGCTTAGGTGAAGTAAAGTTACTCTACATGGATCAAGAGATGATTATCATCATTTAGTTATTCTACTCCTTATTTACTTTAACTTTTCATACCAAACATGATATAAATTTAAAGGAATAAAATTGATTAACTATTTACTCCTCCTTAAATTATTCCTTAGTTTACTCCTCTACCAAACATAAGGGAGCAAATATGGCTCATCCCAAATTTAGGGGTGAACATATTGATCAAATTTTTATATAAGACTTAATCTCATTACTCTCCATTCACCCAGGTTCCTATTGCATTTTTTGAGTTTGGGAGAAGGTGAACTCCTTAAACAGAAAAAATGACAGTTTATATTCTCTCTCACTCTCTCCATTCACCCCTTCTGAAGCAGACCATTTTCCAATAATAAAATTTTAATTTAAATTTTTTAAATATCATTTTCACTACTTAGTAGGGACCTTTTGCTAGAAAAATGCTAGATAGTGGATGTCAAGAGACAAAAGCGGGGCGGATATTAAATTGTGCTCCGAAATGACCATTTGTTTTTATTGCTCCACGAATAAAAGGAGTGGGAAAAAAAAATGGAAGAGAACGCGAAGTAAGAAGAAATTTTGTAAAAGTTAACCCTCTACTATACCCTTCAATTTTGGTGGTAAACTTTTCTAGTCAAACCTTCCATCCATGCTGCTTCCTTCCATTAATGAACGATTTATGGAGCAAAGGACCCATATGTTAAAAAATATTGCTATTTTTTTTACATGTACAATATTTTCATTTAAAAATCTATAATTAATTTCTCTATTAAATAAAAATTTACTTATTTCAAGAAAGAAATATATAAATCCATAACTAAATTTTCTTTCAATTTCTATCATCATAATATGCCCTCTCCATAATAAATTTAAGCTTTGGTCTTAGCCAAAGACAAGATTTGTCTTTTAACTGTCTTTGCAAGATGAAATAATTATTTAAAATTACTTTTACGTCTCAAGGTCACTTAAACAAATTAATTAGTGTCTATAATGGATTTTGGGATTTATTTATTTTCTAAACTTTCTTCTATATATTAAATTCTAAACTTCGGTCCTGGATCTTGCACAAAATTTCCTTGCAACATTAAATTTAGTAAAATAAATAGTTTCTTCCAAACCAAATACAAAAACGTTTTTATGTTGGGTCTCCTTGTTGCCTTTTGTTTTCTAAAATATATTTGTTAAAACTTTTCACGTGATAATGATCTGTCAAATCTGAGTGGACAATCGTCAAAATTATTGCTTTCCCCCTTTTTATAAACAAAAATTGGAGTGTACTCCATTAATTATAAACTAAAAATTCCTTAATATAATATCACATCACCAATGATGAAATTTGTCAATTTAATGGCGATTGGGACTTGTTGTACCAAGCGTTGCAGATGTGGATACAAAGAGCTAGCCAGCCTACTAAGCCCAGTCATCAAATAGTAAAAATCAAACCGGAGCCCACTGTCAGTGAGACAATCAGACAAATCAACAACATAAAATAAAAACAAAAAGATAAAAAATAAAACAATAAAGAAATCTATTTTTCTTTTGCAATCCCCATCTTTCTCTTCTAAAAACAAAACAACGCGCACGCCCCCGACCTCTCTTTCTTTCTCTCTCGCTCGATCGAGGCGGGAAGCACCAAAACCCTAGATCTCCTCCTCCCTCTTCTTTTTTCCCTTGATTAGATACCCCCTCTTGCTCCTCTCCCCATCCTCTTTTCGATTTGTTTCTATTTTGGTACTCTTTTCCCCATGGATTTAGATCTATGGATCTCAAAGGTCAAGGAGGGTCAACATCTCGCCGAGCACGAGCTCCAATCTCTCTGCGAATATGTGCGTCTTTCTCTTTCTTCTCTCCTTTTGTTTGCTGTGTATTGTTTTGTTTCTCATTTTGTCTCTGTTCGTATCTAGGGTTTCTTTGTTGTTGGGTCTTTGTTGGATGGGGCTAATTGCGTTTTTGTACACGAAATTGTTTAATTGGCCATTACTTGAAAGAAGGTTGTAGTTGATTGGGTGTCCCCAGACTAGAAAATTACAGAACAATAGCTGCTTCTGCTCGTTAACTTGTTCATCATAGATTGGAAGGCAGCTGGTACCCTGTATACAATTTTGGAAATTGTTACTATGTGGTATTGGTAGTTTATGTAGAAGAAATGAACCCTTTCAGGTGAAAGAGATATTAATAGAGGAATCAAATGTGCAACCGGTAAATAGCCCTGTGACGGTTTGTGGAGACATTCATGGGCAGTTTCATGATTTGATGAAGCTCTTTCAGACCGGAGGACATGTTCCCGAGACTAACTATATTTTTATGGTATGTTTTTTCACATTTTTTTTTCTGCTCTTATTCAAGGTACAAGCATGTAATGGTCCCATATTAGGCAAAATTTTGTAAATGGTAAGTAGCGTGAAGTGCAATAAAACAAGTTGTACTTATTACACTTAACTAAGATGCAATCTGTTAATTTACATGTTTCCGAGGAGGAATTATGGGTCTCCTGCTCCTGCCACTTATATTGTCGACTTTCTTTCTGTCTCTTTCTTTCTTTAGGGGGATTTCGTGGACCGTGGCTTTAACAGTTTAGAGGTTTTTACCATTCTTTTGCTTCTTAAAGCAAGGTATGATTCTCAAAACTTCTTACTATTTTATTTTCTGATATGACCCACTGAATTGGAATCAATATTTCTCATGTCTTGTGTCCTCTGATGGGTACCAGGTATCCTGCACATATTACCCTTTTACGTGGAAATCATGAGAGTCGACAGTTGACACAAGTAAGGGTTATTATTGTTATTGTTCGTCCTGTTTTGTTTTTATTGTTTATAGTTGACAGTTGAATTCCACAAGCACATAGCAGAGTCTCTCATCAATACCTTAAATGAGGTTTTTAAGAGTAGTGAAGGAAACAAATAGTCCTTCAAATTGGTTACGGTAATATGAAAGAGCCCAAACTATATCATAAATCAGTGCTAGCTCGGTGCTTGTATGCTTTGCATTAGAATTATCTATGTACAGAAACACATGATTCGTTTTATTAATTTCATTCATTATTTAGGGGGAAATATCGTAAGAAAGAGTTTCAACTTGTTAATTGTCATGGCAGATCTTTTATTCAGTGAAATAAATAATTCTGGTCATTCCATCATTTTCAGTTTTTCACCACTAAGTGTTTCATTAATGTTGTTGTACCACTAAGTGTTTCATTAATGTTGTTGTAAACTGAAAATGTTAGTTGTAAATAGATTATAGAGTAACTAAGTCCTAGGCGATTGCTTTTGATGATCTTCTAAGTCCCCATGAAGTATCAACAATTTACGTGAAAAACCTTGGGCTTGCATATTTTGTAGTTGTAGTAGTACCCTGCTATTTTAGAACAATTGTATACTTGTCCTCAGTATGCATTAATTTTTAAGGTGATGATTGTAAGGATGAATTTCTATTGCTCATTTCTCATGGAAGGCTTCCATATTTAGTTCATTTCAATGGGAAGTGTTTGTCAACACATAATAAACTGGAGATGTAATTTGTTGTGATGTCAGGTTTATGGATTTTATGATGAGTGCCAGAGAAAGTATGGAAATGCCAATGCATGGCGGTACTGTACTGATGTCTTCGACTACCTTACTCTTTCAGCTATCATAAATGGCACCGTAAAGAATTTTCCTCACTTATAGCTTTTCCAATAATTCATAATTCAAAAGTTTGGAACTAATTATATATCTGGGTGAATGATTAGGTCCTCTGTGTGCATGGTGGGCTGTCCCCTGATGTTCGCACAATTGATCAGGTATTTGTTCTTAGTTTTGCATCATTATTTGAATTGGAATTTGTGCTTTATCCTCGGTAATTTACTAACATTTGCATCTTTTCATTATTTGTGGTATGTTATCACGGAACAGATAAGGACAATAGACCGAAACTGTGAGATACCACATGAGGGGCCCTTCTGTGATTTGATGTGGAGTGATCCTGAAGAGATCGAAACCTGGGCAGTTAGTCCCCGTGGAGCTGGGTGGCTTTTTGGCTCTAGGGTTACTGCTGAGGTATTTATGAACAACTTTCACTTGTTCTTCTAGTTACAGTAAACTTATAATTTACTAGTAGTCCTCCAATGCTACAAGAGTGCTGTAGGTTACCTGCTTGGTTCTTTTTTCTATGTGAAAATGAAAATAATGAATGAGTGTGTTCAGACTTGTTTAAAGATCAAATGATGTAGCATACTTGTTTCTTCGGGTAGCAGATAATTTACTTAGTAGAAATGTCTTCCACATCATATTTTCTTGTTAATTTCTAGAAGGATATTTTAATGATAACGTTTGGTTTTCTGCAATGAAATTTGTTTGCTTATTGTTTAGTTACCTTTTGTGTGCAGTTCAATCACATAAACAATTTAGATCTGGTATGTCGGGCACATCAGCTGGTGCAGGAAGGCCTTAAGTACATGTTTCAGGACAAAGGCCTTGTCACGGTGAGTTTCTTTTGTTATGAATATGGTAGTTCCACTTTCCACTTGAAATTCCTTGCCTGCAGTACCTACTTGACTATTGAAGGAGTACAAGTCATATAATTGTATACCTATTGTAGAAAATTACTATATTATTGTTTTCCTGTATGAGGGGCCAGCTTCCTGTACCGTATCTGTTTGTGTGCAGTGCTGGTGTCCATTGGTACCCAAAAATTTTCCTTTTATTTATTTATTTTTTTTGTCTTATCTTCTCTGCTTTGATTATGGAATTAGTGCTGCATGTATAATCCTTTAATTAGAAAAGATGACTTGAGATAAACTGAGGGATCTATAAGGGCAACAAATTGATTAAATTTAAACTTAAATGGGTTCAATTGCAGGGTAGTGCAAAGCCTAATCAGTCCTAGCTTGGCCCAAATTGATCAAAATAGAAATTATTGGAAGCTGGCATTATACAAGTTTTGTGTAATTTTTCCCTTTCAAACTCTGTCAATAGTTAGCTCTATCTTTTTTTTTCTGTCAGGTTTGGTCGGCGCCTAATTACTGCTACAGGTGTGGCAATGTTGCTTCTATTTTGAGCTTCAGTGAAAACATGGTATCATATTGTTCTCTTCCATGTTTAGATGTATCTTTTTTTTCAATTATTATATAAGCAGGAAAATAACATTAATGTCATCCTTTTATCATATTTTAATTTGATGTTACAGGAGAGAGATGTCAAGTTCTTCACAGAAACTGAGGAGAACAACCAAATGCGGGGCCCACGGACTGCTGTTCCTTATTTTCTCTAGATTATTTGTCTTTTTTTTCTTGGTCATGATTGTTTGTTCCACTTGTACAATTTTAACTTATCATTAATCTCATTTGGTGTAACAAGTGTTGAGTGTAACCAGATAACTTAATCTCTTTAATTATCTCTGTCAGGTCAGGGTAACTTCAATTTTGTGTTATGCTGTTGCATAGCTGCATTGTTCGTAAACTTCTATTGTTTTTTTATTATTAGTTATTTCTCTGAGTATTAGTGCTGTCACCCAACTGTCTCTTCCATTTGTGAATATGAATTAGTTTAATTTGCTTTATATTAGCCTTTTTATTTCACTTGGTATTGTTAAGTCTTAAATTTTCTTAGTCAATGTTTTGTCCAGTGTTGCTTAGTATTTATTATTATTATTATTTTGAAATTGCTAATGTAAATTCAGGCAATTGTTTCTTCTGCAATTTACAGTTTGGTTATCCTATTATCAGAATCAAACTGAACCTCTTGGGGTCTGCTCCAGGATCGCAAATTGGAGGGAATGGAAAGGAATTGAGGAACATAGAGGAAAGCTGTTGCTGACCGCTCCTGTTCTATCCCTTCAGCCTGCTCCAGAACTGAAGTTATACAGAATTATATAATGTTTACCGATCTGTACCCCAAAAATCGCAGGGTACCTAACCTTAGTTTTCTTTTCTTTCATTTCCTTTAATGACTGACCGGGAGCAGATCCCTTAAGAAACATCTAATTCAATCCGTCGTATTCTTCTGTGCAATTGTAGCTTATTTGGGGAATAACTGTCCCTCATTCGGCTAGCCTCCTTAGCATTGGCTAATTGGACAGGAATATAGTCATAGGTATTTCACTGATTCAGTTCTGCCCAATAGCAATATGGTAATATATAAAAGAAATTTCTTGGCCTTTATGCCCCTTTTTACAAGTTCAGAGGCTGGACAAAGTTGAGAAGATGACCTAGAGTAAGATTAATAAAAGCTTAATATCAAAATTAGTTGGATCGATTTCTATCATTATTTGTAGTGCAATAGAGTAAGATTTTGACCATTATTTATAGTTTATTGGAAAAGTTAAGGATTGAGGTTCTAAATTTTTAGTTTTTTACATGGTCGAGTTCACGAGATCTAGAACAAAAAATATATATTTTTATTTATTTTCATCATCATAAAAAATTCTAAACTTAAAAATTGTGAAGATAACCACTAAAGACAATAATATTACGACTATAAAATTTATGTGAATTATTTATGTTCACCAATCATCGTTATTTGAAAATGGAATAATGAATAATGGTTGAAGCATATAAATTTTATTGATGACCTTAGCTTATTCTAGCTTAGATTCTATACTAGTGGGGTCGCCACTCGTTGTGTGATTTATTTTTCCTACATATAACTATCGAACCTTTATCACCTACAATAGATGTAAATGTTGTTATATAAGATAATGTCTTAAGGAAAGAAATAATACGAACAAAAAAATAAATTGAAAATATAAAATAGAGAAAAAAAAAATTAAGGGATCATAAACATATCCACTATATGTACCTCCTTTTCCCATGTTTTTGTTGTCACCAAACTACCTTCTTTATCCAAAAGTCAAATCAAAGACAACTGATAAATAAGTGATGGTTTAATTAACGTAATAAAGCTGATTCTATGTACCAATTAAGGAGGCACTTTTTGTTAAGAATGATCACTCTGATTTTCATCAGTATCAACGGAAACCAAATTTCCTCCTGTCTCTCTATATGCTGTGTAAGTGCGCATTCAACCTAAAGAGAAATAAGGAATTGTTGATACTATAGGAAGTGAAAAGTCTGGACGCACCAATACCTTTCCTCACATGCCAGCATAGTTTATACATAAAAATGAGATAATAACTAAAACTAACCACTTTACATTTTGCCACCTGACCATCAAAAAAAATAATAATAACTAAAACTAACCATTACTCTCACCAATGCACCATGAAAAGTCGAATCGCAAGAATAACCATTCTTGGCAGGGCGACCAAAGCTGAGCTGTACATCAGTACAGGATCAAGTACTTTGTGCGAGGATAGTTTTGTCCAATCAAGCTGGATCTGATACTTCCTTTCTGCATGTGCCAGTACAGTTTTTAGCTGCCCAAAAGACTATTTTCTAATAAGTGATTCAACAGTTGAGTAGTTTTAATTTCTCCCAATTAGATAGTGAACATGACAATTAATCATGCCAGAAAAACTATAAATAGAAATAATAAAAAATAACAAAATAGATAACACATGAGTGCCTATATTGTTTCCTGTTCCTAGTTCTACCATTTACAATTCACAGTTAAAACACTGTGCTTGTTCAATACTGTGTGTGCTTGTAATACTAATAAAGTTAATTAGAAAAAAATGCCAATAGGTTAAGGCTACCTACCAGGAAAGTAAGCTCGGAGACTTGTATGGTTCAATCCAATGTCTATTGATAGTAAACTATATTTAAGCGATTCATCAAATAATTCATATTCAGTGCATCATTTGAGCTTTTCAAGCGATTCAGCAATCATTTTAAGTCATTTAATCACAATAATCTATAGTTAAGCTCTTATACTGTCTTGAGTATAATTAGGAATGAACTTATTTAAAAAATTGGATTATACATAGTAATTATGCATATAATGTGCAAATAATGCATATTTTGAACATCATTTGATTATTTAAAGTGATTTTGAATTCAATCTAAGTCATTTCATCATAATAATCTATATTTAATCTCTTTATATCATCTAGAATATAATTCATATCTTATTTATTCAAAATTTTGCATTATGCATTGAAAAACACATATAAATTGCTAATGTAGTTTATTCTGTGTATCGTTTGGAAATTTATAGTTTATTGTGGATTTGTTTAAAGCAATTTCATCACAATAACCTGTACTTAAATTCTATATACGGTCTAGAATTTGATTTAGATATTATTTATTTTAAAAAATTAGATTATACATTTTAATTACACATATAATGTGCAATTAATGCATATTTTGAGCATTATTTAAGTTTTGCAAGTGATTCTGCAATCATTATAAGTCATTTCATCACAATAATCTATATTTAAGCTCTTTTTATAGTCTAGAATATGATTCAAATCTTACTTATTTAAAAATATTGGATTATACCTAGTAATTACTCATATAATGTGCAAATAATGCAAATTAAGAGCATCATTTGAGCATTTCAAACGATTTTGCGTTTAATATAAGCCGTTTCATCACAACAATCTATTTTTAAGCTTCTTATATAGTCTAGAATATGATTCAGATCTTACTTATTAAAAATATTGGATTATATATGGTAATTGTGCATATAATGTGCAAATAATGCATATTCAGAGTATCATTTGAGCATTTCAAGCAATTATACATTTAATCTAAGTCATTTCATCATAATAATATATATATTTAAACTCTTTATATAGTCTAGAAGATAGGTCGAATATTACTTATTCAAAATGTTGCATTATATATTGAAAATCTTATTTATTTTTTTTGCACTATTATGTTATGTTGTACATTGTTGGCATGTCTTTTGACTTACTTTTTTTTTTCTTGTATTGTAGCAATATGTCTAATCAGGGAGCAGAGGTGACTATAATTGAATCTCAAGTTTTTACAGCGAAAGAATTCTATTATTAATGTTCAAATAAAACAACTATAAATTAGTTTTTTTTTTGAATACCAACTATAAATTAGTTAATTAGATAGCTAATCTTCATTATTAATTGAATGTTTGTTTGGTGAGTCTTAACAGAATGAATGATGATGCCCTTTCCCGTTGATTTTGAGGTTAGTTTTTTTGTTTTTGTTATTTGATGTTTTTTATTTACTATATTTATATTTGGAAAGAATGACTTTTGTTGTATCCTTGCTTAAAAATTATTATACTTATCTCATTAGTAAAAATCTAAGTAGGAATGAATTTTTATAAACCTCCATTGAATAATTTACATACTGATTATTTCAATAATTTTAATATAAATAGATGTTTTACTTGCAAATTCTCCTCACAAAAGCATCACCATACGACTTTCTTTCAGGTACCAACTAAATATCTATTATTACTATATTCATATTTGTTTTTGAAGAGAAAAATAGAGTAAAAATTAGGGATTATATCCTCGCTAACAGAAGGCTCCCTTTTATATTAAACTTTTATTGTATTTTACAAATAGGTCCCTGTAATCATACAAATAGCATAATATAATAATATAACTAAACAAACTAATATAACTCAACAATTTTTTTCTTTGTTTCTTTCATGGGATCAGCGCATATGTGTGTTTATAAGAGGAGGATGGATAAAGGATGTTGTTTTTTTCTTTTTTTTAATGCGCTATAGCGTGAAGATAAGTGAGGCTCGGAGGGGTCCGCTCCCGTGTCTGTCTCCAATAGAATAACAATAGTTTGAGAGCTCTAGGCATTGAATTCGCTTTCCTGGGAATCCTAGGACTAGGATCATTGTGGCATAGTTGGGAGGGATGAAAATAAGATATGCATGATTTTGTTCCTAAATTACTCAAACCTGACTCCGAAAAATTATGGTAGGGGCTACAAAAATGGTCCATGGCTCTGTTTGGATGGCTTCTTTCCGGAATAAGGAATAAGGAATAACTACTTTTTACCAATAAATTTATTTCTAACCATCCAAACTCTTCACAAAAGTTACACACTTCCCAATAAATTTACCTCTTCCCAATAAATTTCTTCCCTTCTTCCTTCTTCCTACCTTATTCTCAACGCATCCAAACGGAGCCTTAGAACTGTAGATGGTGATGCAAAAAAGTCTAGTGACCATGCCCTAATAGGTCGCATGCATGTAGCAGGCATATGCATGAAGAAAATAATTGCATATTGACCTGTAATATGGCATAGTTACGATGTATAACATTGAACCAAACCCTAAAACGACTGTAAATATGGTGCTCCCACCACAAATTAACCAGACACAAAACAATGTTAAGTATGTAGGCTTATCATTGAAACATAATGAGTTATAGCCTTATAGGGCTAGTCATGCATGAATGTGACTTAAAATTTCATATAATTACATGTGTTAACCAAACCTCGAAAGACAAGAAGAGGGAAACCCGAGCAACGAGTAGCGACAATGATATAATTACGCTGGATTCGGGTAAGAAATGTAAGGTGCAGATTATACCTGAATTCCAATTTTTATGGCTATGGAACTAAAATCTTATATATTTTACACCTGATTGGAGATGACTTAGCATATAGTTGCATGTATAAATTGCTATGTTACATGACATGTTATAGGATACGTAATTATGGGATCGGTATGTATATAACTTACATATTGATGGTTAAATTGTAATGGTAAGTCGACATGGTTGTACTACATGTGTGTTGCATCTTTGAAAATCGTAGTCATGACTCGGTTTTCTAAAAACTTCGAGATAATTAAACTCTTATGTTCCGAACTCTGGAAGATCAAGACTCTAAATTCATATTCATATCCAATTTCAAATTCGATATCGTGTAAAATATACCAATCACAATTCAGTAAACATATTCAATCAAAATCAAATGATAAATCTAATCCATCAATCAATACAAAATTAAATATAGAAAAATTCGATTGCCTAATTGATCGATTTAGAATTCACGAATAAATAAGAAACAACAATCCTTAAAAGGGCGACGTAGACTCGAATTCCGAACGAATCAACCAGATCAAACATTTGAATCTGTTTTTAAAATCTTTTATTTGGTCTTGGCATGATTTAGTTTCGGCCATTAAAAACCTATCGGAGGAGAATTGTAAAGAAGAAATTTGTGTTTTGGCTACCACGAAATAAAATAAAAGATGGAGAAACTTACTCGGTGATGGAGATGGAGACGTTTTAAAATGATCACGGTATATTAGGACTGTAAATGAAATTCGTTTATTCATTTATTCAATTCGTACCATATTCGATAAGACAAGTATGGATAAAGTCTTATTTTCGTTAAGTTAATGGGTACGGGTATGTATAGGAAAAAAATTTTCGTTAATTAACGGGTAAGGATACGGATAAAAATTATTTTGTACCTGTTTTCATAACGGGTAATTGCTACAATTAGAAAGATATAATTACATGATATACATATGGTATCTTATTGCATGGTTGATAAAAAAATTGCTAGATTTTATTTAAGATGTTCTATAATTATTTCTATTTACGTGTACGGAAAAAAAATAAAAATAAAAAATATTTCGCCGTCATTGTTGCAGAAGTTGAGAAGCCATTCCGTCTTATGAAAACAAATTTTTATTTTTCTTTTTTGCTTCTTCATTTCTCACCCTATGTTACCTGGGTGCGGGTGCGGGTGTCATATCTGATTCGATGCGGGTGCGAGAATACGACATTTTTAAAAAAACTCGGATACGACTGTATATATAAAATAATTAAAATAATATATTTTTTTGTAATTTATATATGTTGTAATAAAAAAAACTAATTTATATATTTTATTAATATAATGTTATTAACATTATATTATAATCTTTTAATTTATTGAGAAATTTAACCGTTAATAATATTATATTTAACAATATAATTAACATAATGTTATTGGTGGTACAGTTTAGGCATTATATTATAAAGCGTTAAAAGTATTAGTATCAGGGGTGATAAGGATCATCTCCGATATTCACCATCCCTATCATCCCCATCAGTTATTAAACGCGTTTTCTATTTTTAGCTCTACGTATTTTCTATTTTTGGCTATCATCCTCCGTTTCGCTCTCATTTGCCGCTCTTCTGCTTCCCTCCCTCTTGCGTACGCGTACGCTGTCTCCCCCATCCTTCCCCTCCCCCTCTCCATCCCACGTACGATATCTCACCCATCTCTCCCCCTCCCCCCCTCACACTTCATAACCGTTGAAATTATTATGCATAAATGTTGAAGTTAATATCGTAATTGTTGAACTTAAATATATAACTGTTGAAGTCAATATATACAGTTCTTGAAATTATTATCGTAACTGTTATAATTGTTGAAGTTAATATATACAATTGTTGAAATTATTATTGTAACTGTTGAAATTAATATATATAACCGTTGAAGTGAAGGGATCACTTTTGTAAATGCTGGCCCATATGTCAGATTCACCTTCTTTATTTTGTTCGATTGCTTCATCTCTTCCTCCTGAATTGTCTCGATCACAGTTTAAGTTCTTTCTAGCGGAAGTCCTTCGCACTGAAAGAGGTGATATCGTCATTATTTGTAGGCATTTGGACCGTACTTGGCACTCAAATAACACTCAAACCATTGAATTATTCAATAGATTGCTGGGGGCGTTTGGATGAGGTTGGAATAGGTGGGAATTGCAAATTCCCGGAATTTCTTATGCCAAATTTATTATAAACAATCCAAACTCTTCACAAAGTTACACACTTCCCAATAAATTTATGCCTAGAATTGGCTATTCCCCCAATTCCCAACCCATCCAAACGGCCCCGCTATGATTTCCATGGAATTGGCTCTACCGTCGTTTCTTCTCTCATTTTACAGGACTTTGATGATTTCTGATGATTTTGGAGCATATAGATGGATTCCCGACGTAGCACGCACGCTAGACGACTCATTCCTAGCATTGGAGGCTCTTTTCTCTCTCCTGGTCGACCCGAACAATCATCTGTTCGATCCGACCAGCACCTATGGCAGCCAGGCGTCATTTTCTCTCTCCTGGTCGACCCGACCAGGAGCCTGTTCGATCCGACTGGGCATCACAACAGCAGACTTGTGCAGCTGCTCTTTCTCTCTCCTGTTCGGTTTGAACAAGGATCTGTTCGGTTTGACCAGGGTGACGCCATATCACATAAGGCATTATTTTTTACATAGAAACTGATGGAAATGGCAATTTCTTGCGCCCTGGTGCCCTAGCCTTCCATCCTTGCAACCTGGGACATCCATATATACACCCTTAAGCCTAAGGAAAGAGATACAACCTTCCATACCACAAATTCCACTTTCCATAGGCGTTTCTCTCTCTTCCACCATGGGAGATCATCAAAGCTTGGTTCTTTGAAGCGACGGCAGCAAGGAGACGAGTTTGATGACCATCTTGCAACACACCACTGCCTAGAGATCGTAGTTTGAAAGCATAAAGGAGTATTCGGTTTATTCTTCTATGTTTTCTTCTCTATTTTCAATGGGCTTGTATCTTGTTATTTCTATGTTATTTGTTGTGTGTTTTAGTACTATGTTAGGCTAAATTTATGTAGTCTTAGGGGTAAGGTAGTAACTTAGGTTTGGATGTTGTGATTTGACTCGTTATGTTATGATATGTTCTGTTGATTTGTTTCGTTGAGAATTATTATAATTGCTTGTTTAAATTGCTTGGTTAAGTCTAATTAACTTCTAGATGAATGACCACATTTAGTTAAGTTCTAAAGTTAGGTTAATCAAGATAATTTAGATAAAGTATTTGGGATAAATCGTAGATCCGAAAGGGGAGATTAGTTGACACCAAAAGTGTAACTTTTAGACAAGTCCAAAAGACCTCTAGATATCCTTATGAACTCCAACAAACAAGTTTAAGTTGATTGAATTCTATACCAAAAGTTGTGAACCAATCGAGTTAATTAAATTAGGTTGAGATTAAACCAGTTTCTAGTCCAACAAGCGACAGCTGAGGTTTAGAATATCTAGGTTTGACCAACAAACCCTAGCACAAAGCATAAAATATCATAAAAGTTCAAAATCACGCACTTATACCATCTGTTCGGATCGAACAGACTCCTGTTCGGATTGAACAGAGTCCTGTTCGGATTGAACAGACTCCTGTTCGGATTGAACAGATTCTTGTTCGGACCGAACAGAGCAGTATATGATTGAAAAACACCGTTTGATGCACGAAAGTGATAAGTTCTGTGTTCTAGAGTCCAAACCAATGTGAAACCTGAACCTAAGACGACTTTTATATTGTTAAAACACCCAAAAATATTTATTTACTTGCACCTTTAGATTTAATCAACCAAAAACTCCATAAAAATATAATTGTCTAGCTTTCGTGAGGAAGTAAAGTCTGGTACTCATTAATCCGTCCCTTGGGTTCGACCCTAAAGCTTAACTAAAACGACTAGTGAGGTTAGCTCTAGGTCTATAAATTTATTTGATTCCTAGGTTTTAAGCCTTCATCAAATTGGCGCCGTTGCCGGGGACGGTGTTGATATTGGATCCTTATCTTAGTATTAAGAGACTAGATCTTTTCTTTTTCTTTTTAAACTCACGTTTTCTTCTCTCTTGATTACAGGACTGGCAGGTAACACGCAAAGGAAGAAGTCCCCACCCCCAAAGGTCAAAGACTTTCTCCGGAGAATCCGCGAAGAAGCCATATCCTCCTCCTTTACTCCTGTTCGAACTGACCAGTGCTCTGTTCAATCCGACCAGACCTCTGTTCGATCTGACCAGTGCTCTGTTCGATCTGACCAGGGCCTTGTTCGATCCGACCAGTACCTTGTTCGATCCGACCAGACCTCTGTTCAATCCGACCAGACCTCCGTTCAATCCGACCAGAGCTCTAAACAGAGAGAAGAAAACTCCGCAATGGCCAACCAACTCACTCCCGAGGCCATTGCCCAGCGCACACAAGAATTGGAGGACCTCCGCCTCCAACTTGAGCAAAGAGAGGCTCGACTGACAGCCGATCGGACCCTTCTAGCTGGTCAAAGGAGGGATTTTGACAATGAGCGTCGCCGATGGACCCAAGAAGATGAAGGGAGCATCAATAACTCCGACAACGAAGATGAGGAAGATCGTGAAAGGACTCTTATGGAGTTTGGAGTTCCCAGCGCAAGAAACGTGGGCGGACCAGTGGTGATTCCAGGCATCGCCGCTAACAACATGCAAATCGCTCCTAACCACGTCGTGCTTGTGCAACAAAATCCGTTCTATGGAAACGACGAAGAGGATCCCCATGCTCACTTACAAACTTTTATTGATTGCACTAGATTGATTAAGTTTAATGGTGTTCCTCAACAAGCAATTAGGCTATTGTTATTTCACTTCACCCTTAAGGACCGAGCGCAAAAATGGTATAAAACATTGAAAAAAGGGTCAATTAGGTCTTGGGATGAAATGGCACAAACCTTCTTGGATAGGTATTTTCCTTCGGATAGAGCGGACAAAATTAGAGCTGAATTGAATAATTTTGCCCAAAACCAAAATGAATCAATGAGGGATGCATGGGAACGGTTTAGGGATTTAGAAAATTCTTGCCCACATCATGGGATTCAAGAATGGATGCTCCTTAAATCATTCTACACTGGACTTTATGATAATATTAAAATCAATCTTGATTCTCTTTCAGGTGGGGCATTCAAAAGACTTGATACGGCACGAGGGCGAGATTTACTTGATTATTGTGCAAGAAATTACACATGGTACCCTCTACTCATTCCCCGCCACTCGAGTAATTCAAGGCAACAAGTGCACAAAATTTCAACTAAAGAGGCGAGGATAGAGGAGCTAGAAGCTGAACTTGCCGCTTACCAATCGGCTCAAGGGACACATCTCCATTCAAACCAATGCGGAGCGTGTGGCGAGGAAGGACATACATCTATCAATTGTCCTCTTGCCAAAATTGGTAACGGAGGGGCCCAAGTGAACTACCTACACAATGGGCCCCCTTACGGTTCAAAGTACCAAAATAACCCTCCAAATTTGTATAGGAATGCCCAATTCAATAACAACAATAGAGACTAATCATTTCAAAAGAAACCTTTTTTCGAAAGGGAAGAAATTCCAATTGTTGTTCAAGAATTCATGAGTGAGCAAGAAAAGATTAACAAATCTGTGGCTTTAGGGTTAGATGAATTGAAGGCCACCACTGACGAATTGAAGGCTACCATCAACGAATTTAAGGGAAGTGCAAGCACCTTACAACGCTTGGAGCGCATGATGGAAGCACACTTCTCCCGACAACCTGGCAAGCTTCCAAGCCAGCCTCAGGTCAACCCTAGTGCAGAGATCAAGTCCATACATGTCTTGCGAAGCGGCAAGGAGTACCAAGACCCACCCGTGCCATCAAACGAAGGAAACAACCTCTCTGTTCGGTCCGACCAGAATCCTGTTCGGTCTGAACAGGAGGAACCAGGGGAGATGCAACCAATTCTTGAGAACGTTTTGTCATTCCCTCCACTCCATGAGGCACTCCAGACACAAGGCACCATTCCTGAGCCTGAACAAGCTGAAGACGTGACACTCACATCCTCTGTTCGATCCGACCAAGCTCTTGTTTGGTTCGAACAGAGCACAACAGTGGTCCAAAGCAAGGACAGGAAGAAGGCACAACAACCTGAGTCAACCTATAGGCCTCCTGTCCCATTTCCTCAGCGACTTGTGAAGAAGAATGAGGAAGAACGATTTCGAACTTTTTGGGAGATTCTCAAGGAATTGAAGGTCAACATTCCATTCACAGATGTCATAGCTCAAGTGCCGATCTTTGCAAGATTCTTGAAGGAGTTATGCACGGGCAAGAGATCCATGGAAGAACTCAAAACAGTGGCCCTATCACACAAGAGTAGCGAGGCTTTGAAAAGCAAGATGCCCCCAAAGCTTGAGGATCCGGGTAGGTTTGCTCTTCCTTGCACTATTGGAAACGCAACAATCAAGCAAGCCTTGTGTGATATGGGGGCTAGTGTTAGTTTGATGCCCAAGTCGGTTTATGAAAAGATTGGAATTGGTGAATTGACACCCACATGCATGACATTGAAGCTCGCCGATTCCTCAATGCGGTTGCCCTTGGGTGTTATTAAAGATGTGCCCGTTCAAGTGGATAAGTTTGTCATACCGGGCGATTTCGTGGTGATGGACATGGAAGAAGAAAAGGAGGTGCCTATAATTTTAGGACACCCCTTCCTTAGAACCGCCGGTGTGAAAATGGATGCCCGAGATGGGACGATTTTGGTTAGAGTTGGAGGAGAGAAACTCCGCTTTTCAATTGATCATGCCTTGAAGTGCTCCAACCCCGCCAACAAGGGTCATGACAAATCGCTCGCCGTTTCGCTCTCCGGATCTGATCCGATCAAGACCTAGTGAAATATGATCAAGCTAGGGACCTAAAACAAGCGCTTCTTGGGAGGCAACCCAAGGATTTCTCAACTCTTCTCTCTTTTATTTATTTTGTCATTAAAAATAGAAAATAAAAAAATAGAAAATCCATAAAAATTTGAAAAAAAAATAGAATTTGATGTTTATATTTGTTTGTTTGTAGGAAAATTTTGAGGAACAAACGAAGAAAGATGCAATTCGTGCTAGAGCACCATGGGTTACGCGAACCAACTAACCCCGATCGACCTCATACGGATTGCATCAAAAGATCTAGAAAAAATGATAGAGCCGTCTTGGACAACGAGAGAACAAACTAGAAGCAAATCAACATATGGAAAGCAAAAATTGTCTAAGTTCTCTTTTCCCTCCTATTTACTTTTTTTATTCGATTGCATGCATTGAGGACAATGCTTGATCTAAGTTTGGGGGGAGGGAATAGGAGAAAAATCGAACTTTTGGTGAATTTTGGTAAATTTTTGCATTTTTTTCGAACTTTTTGCTTCTCTGGTCAGCTCGAACAGACTTCTGGTCAATCCGACCAAAGCCTTGGAAACTTCTGTTTTTAACTTTCTCCTTGTTCGGTTCGAACAGACTTCTGGTCAATCCGACCAGAACATAGAAATTGCACGATTTGGTTTGATTTTGGCTTGGAAATTAGTTGGTTTTGCCTATTCTCTCTCGATTTGAATTTTAAACGTTAAATCTCACACTGCTTAAACTGGTTTTTTAGTCAAACAAAAATTTTCTCAAAGAACCCTAGAATGTTTTGATATAACACTTGATCTTGCACTAATGGACTGAATTGGAGTATTTTCTTTAAAATTTGAACTTGATCTTGGATGCTTAGAATTGTTATGACAATCTTAGTCGATTCTCACAAGTTTTTGCCGAGTGAACTGATTCATATTTGACAAACTTTTGAAAGGAAATTTATCGATTTTGGAAATTGAAAAATGAATTTTGTCTTGTTGAAATTGCTTTTTAATCCCTCGAATCACCAACGAGCAAAATTAATGAAAAATTAAATCAAAATAGCTGTGAAAACGAGGACGCACTGAGGCCATTCTCCACCAACTTAGCCACAAATTGGAGGGTATCGGGTTAGGTATGAATTGTTAGGAATTACAACTCAAAGAAACCGAGAAATAATTGGACAACTAATGCTTAATTCTACCAGACCCGGTGCGAAAGCATTGATAAAGGAGTTGTTGAGTATTATGGCCCAAGTGTACCGTGGCCATAGTCGAGCAACACCCGTCTAACCTCCCTAGCGCGACATGTGCTAGTAGCAAACTCAAGGCCAATGATACCGCATTATCCTCTAGGGTGTAAAGCCCCACGGCTCGACTTGCACGAAAAAAAAGAAAAAAAAACATTGGTGAAAAATTGAAATTATTTTTGAGAAAAGTTCATTATAAAATTTTTGAAGTTGATAAAGGCCTTTACAAATTTTTGTGGAATGTGAAAAGGAACGGGTAATTGAAATTGAGATCGCTTTTGAAATATCAAAGGGAAGTTAGAGTTCTAATTTTTGGGAAAAGACTTTACTTAGGGCCAAGAGTTGCATTAATTAAGTTGTGAACACTTAACTTGGTTTTTGATTTTGATTCTTGTTTGACTCATTTGATGAAAGTGTGAGAAATTTTAGGCATAGCAATTGATTTCACGACATTTCTTGGTTTGAGATACAACTTGATGTTTAAGGTTTAAGTACAGTCCAAAACTCTAAGCTTAGGGTGTTGCTTGAGGACAAGCAAAGTTTAAGTTTGGGGGGATTTGATATCGTCATTATTTGTAGGCATTTGGACCGTACTTGGCACTCAAATAACACTCAAACCATTGAATTATTCAATAGATTGCTATGATTTCCATGGAATTGGCTCTACCGTCGTTTCTTCTCTCATTTTACAGGACTTTGATGATTTCTGATGATTTTGGAGCATATAGATGGATTCCCGACGTAGCACGCACGCTAGACGACTCATTCCTAGCATTGGAGGCTCTTTTCTCTCTCCTGGTCGACCCGAACAATCATCTGTTCGATCCGACCAGCACCTATGGCAGCCAGGCGTCATTTTCTCTCTCCTGGTCGACCCGACCAGGAGCCTGTTCGATCCGACCGGGCATCACAACAGTAGACTTGTGCAGCTGCTCTTTCTCTCTCCTGTTCGGTTCGAACAAGGATCTATTCGGTTTGACCAGGGTGCCACCATATCACATAAGGCATTATTTTTTACATAGAAACTGATGGAAATGGCAATTTCTTGCGCCCTGGTGCCCTAGCCTTCCATCCTTGCAACCTGGGACATCCATATATACACCCTTAAGCCTAAGGAAAGAGATACAACCTTCCATACCACAAATTCCACTTTCCATAGGCGTTTCTCTCTCTTCCACCATGGGAGATCATCAAAGCTTGGTTCTTTGAAGCGACGGCAGCAAGGAGACGAGTTTGATGACCATCTTGCAACACACCACTGCCTAGAGATCGTAGTTTGAAAGCATAAAGGAGTATTCGGTTTATTCTTCTATGTTTTCTTCTCTATTTTCAATGGGCTTGTATCTTGTTATTTCTATGTTATTTGTTGTGTGTTTTAGTACTATGTTAGGCTAAATTTATGTAGTCTTAGGGGTAAGGTAGTAACTTAGGTTTGGATGTTGTGATTTGACTCGTTATGTTATGATATGTTCTGTTGATTTGTTTCGTTGAGAATTATTATAATTGCTTGTTTAAATTGCTTGGTTAAGTCTAATTAACTTCTAGATGAATGGCCACATTTAGTTAAGTTCTAAAGTTAGGTTAATCAAGATAATTTAGATAAAGTATTTGGGATAAATCGTAGATCCGAAAGGGGAGATTAGTTGACACCAAAAGTGTAACTTTTAGACAAGTCCAAAAGACCTCTAGATATCCTTATGAACTCCAACAAACAAGTTTAAGTTGATTGAATTCTATACCAAAAGTTGTGAACCAATCGAGTTAATTAGGTTAGGTTGAGATTAAACCAGTTTCTAGTCCAACAAGCGACAGCTGAGGTTTAGAATATCTAGGTTTGACCAACAAACCCTAGCACAAAGCATAAAATATCATAAAAGTTCAAAATCACGCACTTATACCATCTGTTCGGATCGAACAGAGTCCTGTTCGGATTGAACAGAGTCCTGTTCGGATTGAACAGACTCCTGTTCGGATTGAACAGAGTCCTGTTCGGATTGAACAGACTCCTGTTCGGATTGAACAGATTCTTGTTCGGACCGAACAGAGCGGTATATGCTTGAAAAACACCGTTTGATGCACGAAAGTGATAAGTTCTGTGTTCTAGAGTCCAAACCAATGTGAAACCTGAACCTAAGACGACTTTTATATTGTTAAAACACCCAAAAATATTTATTTACTTGCACCTTTAGATTTAATCAACCAAAAACTCCATAAAAATATAATTGTCTAGCTTTCGTGAGGAAGTAAAGTCCGGTACTCATTAATCCGTCCCTTGGGTTCGACCCTAAAGCTTAACTAAAACGACTAGTGAGGTTAGCTCTAGGTCTATAAATTTATTTAATTCCTAGGTTTTAAGCCTTCATCAAGAGGCACATGGGAGGCCCGGTCACGATGGATGGGTTGAGCCGTTGAAGTAGAAAAAGTATGAGTCTGAACCTTCCCCCGTAACTACCACCGAGTATTCTTCCTATCCCATATCATGGGTAACCCAACTCCCTGCTGGTTCGGTTCTCCCCTCATCCTGGCCTGATTGAATACAAAGTCTCACGAGACGATACCTTCTTCGGCCTATCTTTCTCCACGTTGGGCTTCCTTCTACCG
Source organism: Rhynchospora pubera (assembly GCA_028095005.1). Classification (NCBI taxonomy): domain Eukaryota; kingdom Viridiplantae; phylum Streptophyta; class Magnoliopsida; order Poales; family Cyperaceae; genus Rhynchospora; species Rhynchospora pubera. Next base: position 352,916,792 of record CM051459.1, on the reverse strand, counting down.
CAACATTAAAGAAAAGGAATACTTCTTTCTTATGCTTTCGTATCCAATTTGCCGGATAATCCGCTTCTAGACATACTAGCTGAAAAAGCAGTCCAGACTAGCACTTTATTTTATAGCGTCTCTTCTATATAACTATAACAGTTATAGTTAGTAACTTCAACATTTACGATATTATCTTTAACATTTAAATATATTAACTTCAACAGTTATTAAGTGTGTGGGAGGGGAAGGGGTGGAAGGGACAACATACGTGGGAGGGAGGAGGGGAGAGGGGGGAGGGGTGGAGGGGACATCATATGCAGGAAGGAGGAGGGGGGATGGGGGAGGGGTGGAGGGAACGTACTGTTCCAAACAGTGTACGCGGGAGGGAGGAGGGAGGAGGGAGGAGGGGTTAGTTGCAGCGTACACTGAGATGAGTTAGTTGCAACGTACGCCGGATAAGACAGGGATGATGGGGATGATAGAATCTTAGAGATGGTCTTAAGCAATTTCGGTATTAGTATATGTTAAATAATACAATGTTAATTTAACATTCTCAACAAGTTGTTTGAACGGTTAAAACCCAGGCCCAATAAGCAATGTGTTTGTCCGGTTTGGAAATGAAATAATAGTCCCACATGGTATTTGTAAGCTATATATCAACACTATATAATGCTTAAGCTACGCAAGGTAGTAGCTCAGTTGGCTGTGCAGCAATGCCCCAATTCTTTGTGCACGCAATACCTCTACCTAAGAATGCACGTGATCCCTCTACATATCCTGTTTATATCTATATCATATCCAAATATCCAAATAAATATGAATATAAATTAAATGTTTCTGATTCAATACGGCGCTTCTGGTTCCCGATACGCATGCCAATATCGTATCTTTGACCGTATCTGATGGTCAAAGTGAATAAAATATGTGGACACGCTACGTGGCGTATCCGGTGCGAATCGCACACGTATCGTACGCGAATACGCGTCGGATACGTGTCCGGTGCGAGATACGCTGTTAAAATGCCGTATCCAGGTAACATAGTTTCTCACCCTATGTCGTTTTTTCATTGACATTGCTCAAGCACCTCAATGATGTGACCACAAATAAATATGAATATAAATTAAATGTTTCTGATCCAATACGGCGCTTCTGGTTCCCGATACGCGTGTCAATATCGTATTTTTGATCGTATCTGATGGTCAAAGTGAATAAAATATGTGGACACGCTACGTGGCGTATCCAGTGCGAATCGTACGCGGATACGCGTCGGATACGTGTCCGGTGCGAGATACGTTGTTAAAATGCCGTATCCAGGTAACATAGTTTATAAAATGTCGTATCAGGTAACATAGTTTCTCACCCTATGTCGTTTTTTCATTGACATTGCTCAAGCACCTCAATGATGGTCACATAATTAACATTAGTTCCTAACATCTTGTAATATTGACATCTGCGTATAATAAAAAAGAGTAACCAATTTGATAAAATGTATTTTATTTTTTTTCTCACATGACTCTTTATATACCTTTTATACTAATTTTAGATTATTGTTTGACATGAGAAGAAATTCTATGGTTTTGTTATATTAATTAAAGAATTATATAATTTATTAATCTAATTAAAGTGTACAATTTTTATTGTTTTTATCTATTTTTTATCGTTAGCATACCGTATCGTTAATTTTTAACGGATACGGATAAAATTATTTTTTAATAGATACGAGTAGGATAGAGGTAAAAAAAAATTTAACTGGTGTGAGTAAAAATACCGTACCATATCCATTGATATAACCCTATCGTACATGCAAGCTAGCCACGTGGAGGCATAAAGACAGCTGGTGTTTTTACAATTTTTTCCATTTCGGTCAACCAACAGTAAAAGGCGGTGTATAAATATACAAGGATATATTATATATATCAGGATAAAGAAATGCTATATTTTATTTTTTTTCCCATTCGGTCAACTATTGGTCAAACCAAGTCTACAAGTTAAATTCTGGTCAAACTTCGGTCAAAGCTGGTCAACCTCGGTAGGTGTTATATTTTTCGCTCCTTAAAAAAAATTCATTACCGAAATTTCAACGGACGATAACAAGACAAGTCTAATTAAAAAAAAATCAAATTTCAACAGCTGCCTCGAGTCCACTTAGAGGTTAACCACCTCTTTGCAACCCTTGTGCTAGCAAGAAGAAGGAGAGAGGCTAATCCAAAGGTTTCCCCTCTTTTAATTAGTCTATACTTTAATGGAGAAGGAAAATTTGTGCTCAACACATGAGCTAATGGTGGATTAAGAGCAAGAGAAGAGGAAGAAAATCTCAATTTTCTTCTCTAATTTTCGTCCAAAATGGAAGGGGCAAGATGGAGGCCAAGGTGGCTAGGGTTTCTCTCTCCAAATGGTCCCCTTTTATAGCCAACCACACTCATGACAAGTTGCAACTATTTACAACCTTGCCATTTGCCCTAGCTGAATTTTAATGGGCTCAATAGCCCATTTATCATGTATTAAATGGTCCATTAATTCATTAATTAATGATCCATGTTGTGAGATACGGCTGTCTGACGGTGTCCCTGTCATGTAAACACCATGCAACCAGGCCTTAGAGCGTGGGGGAAATTCAGGGGTTGGTAAATACTGTACTAGATGTTGCTCCAATTTGCATCCTGTCTATTAGGGGGGTGGTGGTGATTGAGACCTTGACTGACTAGAGACCCATGTAAATATACCCCCGTCCCTGTCCAGACACTAGTGCAGTCATGTAAAGCGTGGTTGGAAACGGTATAAGTCCCGCTATGATAACGGTTGCCTTACAATCAGACTATGTGTGTATGATGCATCATGTATGCCAAACTGAAATAAATTAGTGCGTGGTATAATGACATGGTATGATGACCCAAATTGTGACCAAAATGATGACCAAATTATGCTGTAACGCATGACGGTTACAGCTGGTCTGAGTGTGTGATTGTTAATGTAGCTGCCCAGTCATGAAATCTGTACTTAGGCATGTTGGCAGTGAGTACTGGAGTGTCCCTTGCATGTAGGACTGGAGTGGTCCAGTGGTGACCCTTGGAGCTGGCTAAGGGGCAGTCCAACCTGGTTTGACCAGCCCCATTAGCTGCATGACACCTAGCAGCTTAGTCATTTAGGCAGGGGGAGATTGGTTTGCTGACACCTGGTCCCCACCCCTTACACTCTCTTTCTGGCCCAAATTGGTGGACAATTATGCCCTTATCCCTGCCAAATTCGTATTACCACTGTGTCTTACCAAAACAGACCCCTTGAGCTTGTTTGTGAGGTGTTAGGCAGTGAAAAACAGTGTTTGGATCATAGCTGGATAGTTGGGAAGGTAAAGAATAGTGTTGTGTGCATGATTTTGGCCCTGGTTTACCCAAAACAGGCTGGGAAGTTCATGACGGTGCATGTGTTGTGTATAGCGGCTGGTTTCCATGACTCAAACAGACCTTTGGGATGATGATTGTGATGCATTGCATAGTATTGTTGGTGCATCCTAACTGACCTTGTGCTAGTAAGCACCATAGGTCTGGTGTTGGTTGACTATCAAACCATGAAGCGGTGTTGCAAACACCCGCAAACCAGACACGCAACGGTGTTTGGCTAGGTGCCTTTACCACGTAATTGCATGAGTTATAGGCTGGTGTTGAGTATGACTGTGACATAAGGTTTTGATTGCTTGAACCAGACCCTGAGCAAGGTGATTCGGTGGACTTGAGCGGTGAAGCGGGTGCTTCGCAGCAGTGAACGGTGGGTAAAGCGGTGTAAGGTTTGAGGTGCGGATTTCACCTGGACCCTAACTCTTGTTGCTGTGCTAAACTTAAAGTATATTATGCATGTTGCTTGATGTTTTTGCATGACTTAGCATGTAGCCTGCATGTATGAATTGCTATATTATATATATATATGCTACATGACTGTGCATAGGATGGATTGTTATCTCATGACATGCATATTGAATGGTTTATTTTATTGTGGCTGAATTGTGATATATGGTATGGCTGTGCTAATTGTGTGATGAATGGCATTTACATCTTTGGAAAGCGGAGTCGCGACCGTCTTTCCAAGGGCCGTGAGATAAGCGCTTATGTTCCGGGACTCATGACTATGAGGGGGTAAATGTTCTCAGCAATTAAGTACTATTTGGTTGTATTGATGGAAAGGAAATGACTTGGCTGATTGGTAACCAGCCTAGTATTGTGCATGGATAGGTGTCCAACAAGTGCCGGCTTTTGTATGAATTGAATTTGCAGATTTCGGATAATTGTTGCTAGCTGGCCTTGCATTGCATAGCATGAATTGCTAACTGTTTTATGAATAAATTGTGCAAACTATGTTCTTATATATAAAACAGTGTGTATTTAGTTCCGCAACATGAGACTCCGGGTTCATGCGTGGCTGGAACTAAATACCGCACTGAGAAATGGTTTCCTTTCTCACCGTACCATGTTTTCATGGGTTCCAGGTTTTGGCGGCGTGGGCTGAAGAGTTGGAGAAGTAAGCCATGTACATTATGTCATGCTATGTTTTGTATACTTGTGTGCTGTGGCTTGTTGAATTGTGTAATTATATGCTTGTATGTGTGTAAACTTCAGTTGCTAAGTTTACTAACTGTTGCTTGATGGGTTGGGTTGGGAAAAGACTTGATAAACTGTGTAAATGTTGCCTATATGGCTGGATGCCGGTTATTACAGAGGAAACTCTGTCGAAATTTTGTTTTGCACATGTTACAAGCATAACCTCAACTTTGTTTATTTGAACTGTTGCTAGTTAAGTGCATGGTGCTTTGTATACTAAAACATGGTATAATGACTTGTGGCCAATCAGTAAGCCTTGCGGGGCGTGCGAAGCACGTTCCTGCGGCGGAAATCGGTCACGCCGCTGCTGCGGGGTGTGACAGGTTTCTAAAGTGGTATCAGAGCATGGTATGACCCAACCAGACTGGTAGGATGTCTGAGTGGGGTAAGTCTAAGGGCCGTGGTATGTCGGGTTCCTTTTCTTTACGTGGCTGCTTGTTAACGGGTTTTGAGTTGGACAGGTTGCCATGGAACGTGAAGCAGGACAAGGAAGCAGGGCACGTGAGCGTGAGCCTCTCAACCGTGCAGATGATGAAGGCTTAGAGCCAAATCCTGATGAACCGGTACCGGTTGAGACGATACGCAGACAGGCTGCCATTGATGTTAGACTGTTGGCAGCATATGAACAAGGCCGCTATTTAACTCATGAACTAGGAGCAGTGCCAACAGCCCCAGTGAATGAAGCCAATGAGTTCAGGCGGTTATTGGCTGACTTTGGTAGCCAGCACCCGCCACGGTTTGATGGCACAGGCGGGTACAAGGCGGCCGAGGAATGGTTGGAAAGTATCAATAATAAGTTCCAGTTGGTTAGAGTACCGGATGCAAACAAGGTGGAGCTGGCCACTCCGTACTTGGAGAACTCGGCCAGATTTTGGTGGAAAACAGCAAGAAGGAGTTTTACCGGTGAACAGCTAAGAATACCATGGCAGTGGTTTGAGCAAGTTTTTACTAGGCGGTATCTAAGTTCTGCCCAAAAAGAAAAGTTGAGGCAGCAATTTCTCACTCTTACCCAAGAAGGCATAACAGTCGGGCAGTACAATGACACCTTTGTTGAGTTGTCTCGCTATGCACCGGATGTGACCGGTGATGAGTATTTGTATCGTAGGCAGTACCTAAATGGGCTTGACCCAGACATTGCACAAGCATTGGATGCCACGGGGGAAGTGGAAGTGCAAGAGCTGATGGATCGTGCTGAGAGAATGGAAGGGCATGGAAAAAGAAAGTCTAGTTGGGGGCAGGCCAGAAATGTTAAGCCTAAGTTTGTAAAGCCGGTCCCATTTAGTAGGCCGGTTGCTAATGTGAAAGGACCTCAATCTTCTGCACCAGTGCAATTCAAGACTGGCATGGGTGCTCAAACTCAAAAGGCATGGTGCCGTATATGTAACAGTCCCCATCCAGAGGCACAATGTCGAGTTGCTAAAGGGTTGTGTTTCAATTGTGGAGAAAGTGGCCACTGGAAGAATGAATGCCCAAAATTACAACAAGGTTTCGTGAGAGGAGGACCTGCCTTTGGGATGGCGGGTAGAGGACGTGGAAACCCTGCATGGCGGGGTGGCAGAACGGGCGGTCGTGTGGCCGTTCATGCTGTGGAAGTAATTCAAGAGGAATCGGACGAGGCAAAACAAGAAGATGATCCAAGTTCAACTGCACCCACCGAACTTATGACAGGTAATGTTTTTATTTCAGGTCAGAGGGCTTTTGTGTTGTTCGATACGGGGTGTAGTCATTCGGTTGCGGCGAGGGATTTCGTGGAGAGTTGCGGCTGGCCGACTAAGTCGCAAGAAAGAGCTCTCAGTGTTCAGACCCCACTTGGTTACTTTAAAGAGGTGTTGCAATGTTGTAAGGGACTTAAGGTGATGATAAATGGGCGTGATTTGGAAGCTGACATGTTGGTTTTGGACATAGCCGGGTATGATGCACTACTCGGTTTTGATTGGCTGACTCGGCATCATGCGATGATAGATTGTGCAAAGCGGCTGGTCCGATTTCAAGCGGGCAGCCTAGCTCCTTGTGTGTTTAAATGCAAAGCTATTGGAGACCCTATGATAATTATTTCAGCGGTGGAAGCGTGTAACCTGGTTCAGGCCGGGTGTGACGCATATTTGGCTGCCGTTATTGGCGAAGCGGCTGAAGAAAAAGCAAGTATTGATACTATTGCTGTGGTGAAAGAGTTTAAAGATGTGTTCCCTGATGAGATAGCTGGAGTACCACCTGATAGAGAAGTGGAATTTGGCATTGAGTTGCTGCCTGGTACCACTCCAATATCCAAGACCCCATATCGGATGGCCCCAGCTGAAATGAAAGAGTTGAAAGTGCAATTGGAAGAGCTATTAGCAAAGGGTTTCATTAGACCCAGCAGTTCACCGTGGGGAGCTCCAGTTTTGTTTGTAAGGAAGAAAGACGGTACCTTGCGGTTATGCATTGATTATCGGGAGTTAAACAAGGTGACGGTGAAGAACCGCTATCCTTTGCCACGCATTGATGATCTGTTTGATCAATTGCAAGGATCATCAGTGTATTCTAAGATTGATTTGAGAACGGGCTATCACCAGCTTAAGATACGCCCCAGTGATGTTGAGAAGACGGCATTTCGTACTAGGTACGGGCACTATGAGTTTCTGGTTATGCCGTTTGGCTTAACGAATGCACCAGCTGCATTCATGGACCTTATGAATCGGGTGTTTAAAGAATTTCTGGATGCCTTTGTTGTGGTTTTTATTGATGACATATTGATCTATTCCCGATCATTTGAAGAGCATGCTAAACATCTTAGGATTGTATTGAGTAGGCTGAGAGAGTGCAAGCTGTATGGAAAATTTTCTAAGTGTGAATTTTGGTTAAGTAAGGTGGCATTTCTAGGCCATGTAATTTCTGGAGAAGGATTGGCTGTGGATCCATCAAAAGTGCAGGCAGTGACTGAATGGAGCCAACCGAAATCAGTGAGTGAGATAAGAAGTTTCTTGGGTTTGGCGGGGTATTATAGGCGATTTGTGGCTGGTTTCTCTCAAATTGCCAAGCCACTGACAGAGTTGTTGCATAAGGGAGTAAAGTTTGTATGGGAAGAAAGGCAAGAGAAAAGCTTTCAGGAGTTGAAAAATCGGCTTGTGACAGCGCCGGTCCTTGCTATGCCGGTTTCAGGCCGAGAATATGATGTATATACTGATGCCTCTAAGTCGGGTTTGGGATGTGTGTTGATGCAAGAAAAGCATGTAATAGCCTATGCATCAAGGCAATTGAGGCCGCATGAACAGAATTATCCGACCCACGATTTGGAGCTTGCGGCTGTCATCTTTGCACTTAAAATTTGGCGGCATTACTTGTATGGAGTTAAGTGTAAAATCTATACAGACCATCAGAGCTTGAAATATATTTTCACACAAAAAGAGTTGAACCTGAGGCAAAGGCGTTGGTTAGAACTGATGAAGGATTATGATTTGGAGATATTATATCATGCCGGTAAGGCTAATTTGGTGGCTGATGCATTGAGTAGGAAGAGTCGAATGAATGCGGTGACTTTATTAACACAGGAGCCAAGGTTGCTTGAGGAAATGAGGCGTTTGGAGTTGCAGGTTGGAGTATCACGTGAACTCGGGCAACTGATGTTGAGCCGGGTCCAAACAATGAGCGTTACATCTCCCGTACTTATGACGGTAATGTTGGCTGCCATAGAGGTACAACCTGATTTACATGATAGAATTCAGGCAGCCCAAGTAATGGATGATAATTGCAAGAGATTCAAAGAAAGAGCAGAAGATGAAAAGGAGACCCCGTTCCATGTTGATGAAAGCGGTGTTTTGCGGTTCAGAAATCGCATTTGTGTGCCAAATGATGCAGGTATCAAGGCGTTGATCTTGTCTGAGGCGCATGAATCAGGGTATGCTTTACATCCTGGTGAGGTAAAAATGTATCAAGACTTGAGGAAATATTTTTGGTGGCCGGGCATGAAAAAGGAAGTAGCACAGTATGTGGAGAAATGTTTAATCTGTCAGCAAGTAAAGGCCGATAGGAAGAAAAGTGCGGGATTGTTGCAGACTTTGAGGCGGCCAAAGAGCAAGTTTGAGTCCATTACAATGGATTTTGTATCTGGTTTTCCAAAAACAAAAGGAAGGATTGAGGCAGTGTGGGTGATAGTGGATCGGCTTACCAAGGTAGCCCGCTTCATACCGATTCGGGCAGATGTTGCGGCTAAGGAATTGGCTGAAATATTCCTCAGAAATTTTTGCAAGTATCATGGCTGTCCACAGGAGATAATTTCAGATAGAGATGGCCGGTTTATATCTCATTTTTGGAAAAGTTTTCAAGAGGCTATGGGTACCAAGCTGAAGTTTAGTTCGGCACATCACCCGCAAACTGATGGGCAGTCGGAGCGTACTATACAAACCTTGGAAGACATGTTGAGGGCGTGTGCATTGAGTTTTGGTGGTTCATGGCTTGATCATTTGTATTTGGCTGAGTTTGCATACAACAATAGTTTTCATTCCAGCATTGGCATGCCGCCGTATGAGGCGTTGTATGGGGAGCCATGCCGTACACCGTTATGGTGGCAACCCAGGGGCAACTTTGTCCCAACTGGACCTGAGCTAGTGGCTGAAAATTCAGAGAAAACAAAGGTGGTCCTGAGTAGGCTCAAAGCAGCACAAGATAGGCAAAAGCGGTATGCCGATGTGCATAGGCGACCGGTTGAGTACAAGGATGGAGAAAGAGTATGGCTGAAGGTTTCTCCCATGCGTGGAGTGTATAGATTCGGTGTGACTGGAAAGCTAAGTCCTCGGTATGTTGGCCCTTTTCCGGTGGAGGAAAGAGTTGGAGCGGTTGCTTATAAGTTGAAGCTGCCGGAGGAATTGAACCGTATACACCCAGTGTTTCATGTGTCACAGCTGAGACGGTTTGTTGGTGACCAATCTCATGTATTGGATTATTCTCAGCTGCACCTTGGTGAAAATTTAACTTATGAGGAAGCACCTATGAGAATTCTGGATAGTAGAGAGCAACGGTTGAGAACCAAAGTCATTAAGGTAGTACTTGTGCAGTGGGGGCGGCACTCAGAAAAAGAAGCAACTTGGGAGCTTGAGAGCACGATTAGAGAGCATTACCCTGAGTTGTTCGTGAGTTCAGGTACGATTCGTTCAGAGGACTGAACGGATTCTTAAGGGGGGAGGAATGTGAGATACGGCTGTCTGACGGTGTCCCTGTCATGTAAACACCATGCAACCAGGCCTTAGAGCGTGGGGGAAATTCAGGGGTTGGTAAATACTGTACTAGATGTTGCTCCAATTTGCATCCTGTCTATTAGGGGGGTGGTGGTGATTGAGACCTTGACTGACTAGAGACCCATGTAAATATACCCCCGTCCCTGTCCAGACACTAGTGCAGTCATGTAAAGCGTGGTTGGAAACGGTATAAGTCCCGCTATGATAACGGTTGCCTTACAATCAGACTATGTGTGTATGATGCATCATGTATGCCAAACTGAAATAAATTAGTGCGTGGTATAATGACATGGTATGATGACCCAAATTGTGACCAAAATGATGACCAAATTATGCTGTAACGCATGACGGTTACAGCTGGTCTGAGTGTGTGATTGTTAATGTAGCTGCCCAGTCATGAAATCTGTACTTAGGCATGTTGGCAGTGAGTACTGGAGTGTCCCTTGCATGTAGGACTGGAGTGGTCCAGTGGTGACCCTTGGAGCTGGCTAAGGGGCAGTCCAACCTGGTTTGACCAGCCCCATTAGCTGCATGACACCTAGCAGCTTAGTCATTTAGGCAGGGGGAGATTGGTTTGCTGACACCTGGTCCCCACCCCTTACACTCTCTTTCTGGCCCAAATTGGTGGACAATTATGCCCTTATCCCTGCCAAATTCGTATTACCACTGTGTCTTACCAAAACAGACCCCTTGAGCTTGTTTGTGAGGTGTTAGGCAGTGAAAAACAGTGTTTGGATCATAGCTGGATAGTTGGGAAGGTAAAGAATAGTGTTGTGTGCATGATTTTGGCCCTGGTTTACCCAAAACAGGCTGGGAAGTTCATGACGGTGCATGTGTTGTGTATAGCGGCTGGTTTCCATGACTCAAACAGACCTTTGGGATGATGATTGTGATGCATTGCATAGTATTGTTGGTGCATCCTAACTGACCTTGTGCTAGTAAGCACCATAGGTCTGGTGTTGGTTGACTATCAAACCATGAAGCGGTGTTGCAAACACCCGCAAACCAGACACGCAACGGTGTTTGGCTAGGTGCCTTTACCACGTAATTGCATGAGTTATAGGCTGGTGTTGAGTATGACTGTGACATAAGGTTTTGATTGCTTGAACCAGACCCTGAGCAAGGTGATTCGGTGGACTTGAGCGGTGAAGCGGGTGCTTCGCAGCAGTGAACGGTGGGTAAAGCGGTGTAAGGTTTGAGGTGCGGATTTCACCTGGACCCTAACTCTTGTTGCTGTGCTAAACTTAAAGTATATTATGCATGTTGCTTGATGTTTTTGCATGACTTAGCATGTAGCCTGCATGTATGAATTGCTATATTATATATATATATGCTACATGACTGTGCATAGGATGGATTGTTATCTCATGACATGCATATTGAATGGTTTATTTTATTGTGGCTGAATTGTGATATATGGTATGGCTGTGCTAATTGTGTGATGAATGGCATTTACATCTTTGGAAAGCGGAGTCGCGACCGTCTTTCCAAGGGCCGTGAGATAAGCGCTTATGTTCCGGGACTCATGACTATGAGGGGGTAAATGTTCTCAGCAATTAAGTACTATTTGGTTGTATTGATGGAAAGGAAATGACTTGGCTGATTGGTAACCAGCCTAGTATTGTGCATGGATAGGTGTCCAACAAGTGCCGGCTTTTGTATGAATTGAATTTGCAGATTTCGGATAATTGTTGCTAGCTGGCCTTGCATTGCATAGCATGAATTGCTAACTGTTTTATGAATAAATTGTGCAAACTATGTTCTTATATATAAAACAGTGTGTATTTAGTTCCGCAACATGAGACTCCGGGTTCATGCGTGGCTGGAACTAAATACCGCACTGAGAAATGGTTTCCTTTCTCACCGTACCATGTTTTCATGGGTTCCAGGTTTTGGCGGCGTGGGCTGAAGAGTTGGAGAAGTAAGCCATGTACATTATGTCATGCTATGTTTTGTATACTTGTGTGCTGTGGCTTGTTGAATTGTGTAATTATATGCTTGTATGTGTGTAAACTTCAGTTGCTAAGTTTACTAACTGTTGCTTGATGGGTTGGGTTGGGAAAAGACTTGATAAACTGTGTAAATGTTGCCTATATGGCTGGATGCCGGTTATTACAGAGGAAACTCTGTCGAAATTTTGTTTTGCACATGTTACAAGCATAACCTCAACTTTGTTTATTTGAACTGTTGCTAGTTAAGTGCATGGTGCTTTGTATACTAAAACATGGTATAATGACTTGTGGCCAATCAGTAAGCCTTGCGGGGCGTGCGAAGCACGTTCCTGCGGCGGAAATCGGTCACGCCGCTGCTGCGGGGTGTGACAGGTTTCTAAAGTGGTATCAGAGCATGGTATGACCCAACCAGACTGGTAGGATGTCTGAGTGGGGTAAGTCTAAGGGCCGTGGTATGTCGGGTTCCTTTTCTTTACGTGGCTGCTTGTTAACGGGTTTTGAGTTGGACAGGTTGCCATGGAACGTGAAGCAGGACAAGGAAGCAGGGCACGTGAGCGTGAGCCTCTCAACCGTGCAGATGATGAAGGCTTAGAGCCAAATCCTGATGAACCGGTACCGGTTGAGACGATACGCAGACAGGCTGCCATTGATGTTAGACTGTTGGCAGCATATGAACAAGGCCGCTATTTAACTCATGAACTAGGAGCAGTGCCAACAGCCCCAGTGAATGAAGCCAATGAGTTCAGGCGGTTATTGGCTGACTTTGGTAGCCAGCACCCGCCACGGTTTGATGGCACAGGCGGGTACAAGGCGGCCGAGGAATGGTTGGAAAGTATCAATAATAAGTTCCAGTTGGTTAGAGTACCGGATGCAAACAAGGTGGAGCTGGCCACTCCGTACTTGGAGAACTCGGCCAGATTTTGGTGGAAAACAGCAAGAAGGAGTTTTACCGGTGAACAGCTAAGAATACCATGGCAGTGGTTTGAGCAAGTTTTTACTAGGCGGTATCTAAGTTCTGCCCAAAAAGAAAAGTTGAGGCAGCAATTTCTCACTCTTACCCAAGAAGGCATAACAGTCGGGCAGTACAATGACACCTTTGTTGAGTTGTCTCGCTATGCACCGGATGTGACCGGTGATGAGTATTTGTATCGTAGGCAGTACCTAAATGGGCTTGACCCAGACATTGCACAAGCATTGGATGCCACGGGGGAAGTGGAAGTGCAAGAGCTGATGGATCGTGCTGAGAGAATGGAAGGGCATGGAAAAAGAAAGTCTAGTTGGGGGCAGGCCAGAAATGTTAAGCCTAAGTTTGTAAAGCCGGTCCCATTTAGTAGGCCGGTTGCTAATGTGAAAGGACCTCAATCTTCTGCACCAGTGCAATTCAAGACTGGCATGGGTGCTCAAACTCAAAAGGCATGGTGCCGTATATGTAACAGTCCCCATCCAGAGGCACAATGTCGAGTTGCTAAAGGGTTGTGTTTCAATTGTGGAGAAAGTGGCCACTGGAAGAATGAATGCCCAAAATTACAACAAGGTTTCGTGAGAGGAGGACCTGCCTTTGGGATGGCGGGTAGAGGACGTGGAAACCCTGCATGGCGGGGTGGCAGAACGGGCGGTCGTGTGGCCGTTCATGCTGTGGAAGTAATTCAAGAGGAATCGGACGAGGCAAAACAAGAAGATGATCCAAGTTCAACTGCACCCACCGAACTTATGACAGGTAATGTTTTTATTTCAGGTCAGAGGGCTTTTGTGTTGTTCGATACGGGGTGTAGTCATTCGGTTGCGGCGAGGGATTTCGTGGAGAGTTGCGGCTGGCCGACTAAGTCGCAAGAAAGAGCTCTCAGTGTTCAGACCCCACTTGGTTACTTTAAAGAGGTGTTGCAATGTTGTAAGGGACTTAAGGTGATGATAAATGGGCGTGATTTGGAAGCTGACATGTTGGTTTTGGACATAGCCGGGTATGATGCACTACTCGGTTTTGATTGGCTGACTCGGCATCATGCGATGATAGATTGTGCAAAGCGGCTGGTCCGATTTCAAGCGGGCAGCCTAGCTCCTTGTGTGTTTAAATGCAAAGCTATTGGAGACCCTATGATAATTATTTCAGCGGTGGAAGCGTGTAACCTGGTTCAGGCCGGGTGTGACGCATATTTGGCTGCCGTTATTGGCGAAGCGGCTGAAGAAAAAGCAAGTATTGATACTATTGCTGTGGTGAAAGAGTTTAAAGATGTGTTCCCTGATGAGATAGCTGGAGTACCACCTGATAGAGAAGTGGAATTTGGCATTGAGTTGCTGCCTGGTACCACTCCAATATCCAAGACCCCATATCGGATGGCCCCAGCTGAAATGAAAGAGTTGAAAGTGCAATTGGAAGAGCTATTAGCAAAGGGTTTCATTAGACCCAGCAGTTCACCGTGGGGAGCTCCAGTTTTGTTTGTAAGGAAGAAAGACGGTACCTTGCGGTTATGCATTGATTATCGGGAGTTAAACAAGGTGACGGTGAAGAACCGCTATCCTTTGCCACGCATTGATGATCTGTTTGATCAATTGCAAGGATCATCAGTGTATTCTAAGATTGATTTGAGAACGGGCTATCACCAGCTTAAGATACGCCCCAGTGATGTTGAGAAGACGGCATTTCGTACTAGGTACGGGCACTATGAGTTTCTGGTTATGCCGTTTGGCTTAACGAATGCACCAGCTGCATTCATGGACCTTATGAATCGGGTGTTTAAAGAATTTCTGGATGCCTTTGTTGTGGTTTTTATTGATGACATATTGATCTATTCCCGATCATTTGAAGAGCATGCTAAACATCTTAGGATTGTATTGAGTAGGCTGAGAGAGTGCAAGCTGTATGGAAAATTTTCTAAGTGTGAATTTTGGTTAAGTAAGGTGGCATTTCTAGGCCATGTAATTTCTGGAGAAGGATTGGCTGTGGATCCATCAAAAGTGCAGGCAGTGACTGAATGGAGCCAACCGAAATCAGTGAGTGAGATAAGAAGTTTCTTGGGTTTGGCGGGGTATTATAGGCGATTTGTGGCTGGTTTCTCTCAAATTGCCAAGCCACTGACAGAGTTGTTGCATAAGGGAGTAAAGTTTGTATGGGAAGAAAGGCAAGAGAAAAGCTTTCAGGAGTTGAAAAATCGGCTTGTGACAGCGCCGGTCCTTGCTATGCCGGTTTCAGGCCGAGAATATGATGTATATACTGATGCCTCTAAGTCGGGTTTGGGATGTGTGTTGATGCAAGAAAAGCATGTAATAGCCTATGCATCAAGGCAATTGAGGCCGCATGAACAGAATTATCCGACCCACGATTTGGAGCTTGCGGCTGTCATCTTTGCACTTAAAATTTGGCGGCATTACTTGTATGGAGTTAAGTGTAAAATCTATACAGACCATCAGAGCTTGAAATATATTTTCACACAAAAAGAGTTGAACCTGAGGCAAAGGCGTTGGTTAGAACTGATGAAGGATTATGATTTGGAGATATTATATCATGCCGGTAAGGCTAATTTGGTGGCTGATGCATTGAGTAGGAAGAGTCGAATGAATGCGGTGACTTTATTAACACAGGAGCCAAGGTTGCTTGAGGAAATGAGGCGTTTGGAGTTGCAGGTTGGAGTATCACGTGAACTCGGGCAACTGATGTTGAGCCGGGTCCAAACAATGAGCGTTACATCTCCCGTACTTATGACGGTAATGTTGGCTGCCATAGAGGTACAACCTGATTTACATGATAGAATTCAGGCAGCCCAAGTAATGGATGATAATTGCAAGAGATTCAAAGAAAGAGCAGAAGATGAAAAGGAGACCCCGTTCCATGTTGATGAAAGCGGTGTTTTGCGGTTCAGAAATCGCATTTGTGTGCCAAATGATGCAGGTATCAAGGCGTTGATCTTGTCTGAGGCGCATGAATCAGGGTATGCTTTACATCCTGGTGAGGTAAAAATGTATCAAGACTTGAGGAAATATTTTTGGTGGCCGGGCATGAAAAAGGAAGTAGCACAGTATGTGGAGAAATGTTTAATCTGTCAGCAAGTAAAGGCCGATAGGAAGAAAAGTGCGGGATTGTTGCAGACTTTGAGGCGGCCAAAGAGCAAGTTTGAGTCCATTACAATGGATTTTGTATCTGGTTTTCCAAAAACAAAAGGAAGGATTGAGGCAGTGTGGGTGATAGTGGATCGGCTTACCAAGGTAGCCCGCTTCATACCGATTCGGGCAGATGTTGCGGCTAAGGAATTGGCTGAAATATTCCTCAGAAATTTTTGCAAGTATCATGGCTGTCCACAGGAGATAATTTCAGATAGAGATGGCCGGTTTATATCTCATTTTTGGAAAAGTTTTCAAGAGGCTATGGGTACCAAGCTGAAGTTTAGTTCGGCACATCACCCGCAAACTGATGGGCAGTCGGAGCGTACTATACAAACCTTGGAAGACATGTTGAGGGCGTGTGCATTGAGTTTTGGTGGTTCATGGCTTGATCATTTGTATTTGGCTGAGTTTGCATACAACAATAGTTTTCATTCCAGCATTGGCATGCCGCCGTATGAGGCGTTGTATGGGGAGCCATGCCGTACACCGTTATGGTGGCAACCCAGGGGCAACTTTGTCCCAACTGGACCTGAGCTAGTGGCTGAAAATTCAGAGAAAACAAAGGTGGTCCTGAGTAGGCTCAAAGCAGCACAAGATAGGCAAAAGCGGTATGCCGATGTGCATAGGCGACCGGTTGAGTACAAGGATGGAGAAAGAGTATGGCTGAAGGTTTCTCCCATGCGTGGAGTGTATAGATTCGGTGTGACTGGAAAGCTAAGTCCTCGGTATGTTGGCCCTTTTCCGGTGGAGGAAAGAGTTGGAGCGGTTGCTTATAAGTTGAAGCTGCCGGAGGAATTGAACCGTATACACCCAGTGTTTCATGTGTCACAGCTGAGACGGTTTGTTGGTGACCAATCTCATGTATTGGATTATTCTCAGCTGCACCTTGGTGAAAATTTAACTTATGAGGAAGCACCTATGAGAATTCTGGATAGTAGAGAGCAACGGTTGAGAACCAAAGTCATTAAGGTAGTACTTGTGCAGTGGGGGCGGCACTCAGAAAAAGAAGCAACTTGGGAGCTTGAGAGCACGATTAGAGAGCATTACCCTGAGTTGTTCGTGAGTTCAGGTACGATTCGTTCAGAGGACTGAACGGATTCTTAAGGGGGGAGGAATGTGAGATACGGCTGTCTGACGGTGTCCCTGTCATGTAAACACCATGCAACCAGGCCTTAGAGCGTGGGGGAAATTCAGGGGTTGGTAAATACTGTACTAGATGTTGCTCCAATTTGCATCCTGTCTATTAGGGGGGTGGTGGTGATTGAGACCTTGACTGACTAGAGACCCATGTAAATATACCCCCGTCCCTGTCCAGACACTAGTGCAGTCATGTAAAGCGTGGTTGGAAACGGTATAAGTCCCGCTATGATAACGGTTGCCTTACAATCAGACTATGTGTGTATGATGCATCATGTATGCCAAACTGAAATAAATTAGTGCGTGGTATAATGACATGGTATGATGACCCAAATTGTGACCAAAATGATGACCAAATTATGCTGTAACGCATGACGGTTACAGCTGGTCTGAGTGTGTGATTGTTAATGTAGCTGCCCAGTCATGAAATCTGTACTTAGGCATGTTGGCAGTGAGTACTGGAGTGTCCCTTGCATGTAGGACTGGAGTGGTCCAGTGGTGACCCTTGGAGCTGGCTAAGGGGCAGTCCAACCTGGTTTGACCAGCCCCATTAGCTGCATGACACCTAGCAGCTTAGTCATTTAGGCAGGGGGAGATTGGTTTGCTGACACCTGGTCCCCACCCCTTACACTCTCTTTCTGGCCCAAATTGGTGGACAATTATGCCCTTATCCCTGCCAAATTCGTATTACCACTGTGTCTTACCAAAACAGACCCCTTGAGCTTGTTTGTGAGGTGTTAGGCAGTGAAAAACAGTGTTTGGATCATAGCTGGATAGTTGGGAAGGTAAAGAATAGTGTTGTGTGCATGATTTTGGCCCTGGTTTACCCAAAACAGGCTGGGAAGTTCATGACGGTGCATGTGTTGTGTATAGCGGCTGGTTTCCATGACTCAAACAGACCTTTGGGATGATGATTGTGATGCATTGCATAGTATTGTTGGTGCATCCTAACTGACCTTGTGCTAGTAAGCACCATAGGTCTGGTGTTGGTTGACTATCAAACCATGAAGCGGTGTTGCAAACACCCGCAAACCAGACACGCAACGGTGTTTGGCTAGGTGCCTTTACCACGTAATTGCATGAGTTATAGGCTGGTGTTGAGTATGACTGTGACATAAGGTTTTGATTGCTTGAACCAGACCCTGAGCAAGGTGATTCGGTGGACTTGAGCGGTGAAGCGGGTGCTTCGCAGCAGTGAACGGTGGGTAAAGCGGTGTAAGGTTTGAGGTGCGGATTTCACCTGGACCCTAACTCTTGTTGCTGTGCTAAACTTAAAGTATATTATGCATGTTGCTTGATGTTTTTGCATGACTTAGCATGTAGCCTGCATGTATGAATTGCTATATTATATATATATATGCTACATGACTGTGCATAGGATGGATTGTTATCTCATGACATGCATATTGAATGGTTTATTTTATTGTGGCTGAATTGTGATATATGGTATGGCTGTGCTAATTGTGTGATGAATGGCATTTACATCTTTGGAAAGCGGAGTCGCGACCGTCTTTCCAAGGGCCGTGAGATAAGCGCTTATGTTCCGGGACTCATGACTATGAGGGGGTAAATGTTCTCAGCAATTAAGTACTATTTGGTTGTATTGATGGAAAGGAAATGACTTGGCTGATTGGTAACCAGCCTAGTATTGTGCATGGATAGGTGTCCAACAAGTGCCGGCTTTTGTATGAATTGAATTTGCAGATTTCGGATAATTGTTGCTAGCTGGCCTTGCATTGCATAGCATGAATTGCTAACTGTTTTATGAATAAATTGTGCAAACTATGTTCTTATATATAAAACAGTGTGTATTTAGTTCCGCAACATGAGACTCCGGGTTCATGCGTGGCTGGAACTAAATACCGCACTGAGAAATGGTTTCCTTTCTCACCGTACCATGTTTTCATGGGTTCCAGGTTTTGGCGGCGTGGGCTGAAGAGTTGGAGAAGTAAGCCATGTACATTATGTCATGCTATGTTTTGTATACTTGTGTGCTGTGGCTTGTTGAATTGTGTAATTATATGCTTGTATGTGTGTAAACTTCAGTTGCTAAGTTTACTAACTGTTGCTTGATGGGTTGGGTTGGGAAAAGACTTGATAAACTGTGTAAATGTTGCCTATATGGCTGGATGCCGGTTATTACAGAGGAAACTCTGTCGAAATTTTGTTTTGCACATGTTACAAGCATAACCTCAACTTTGTTTATTTGAACTGTTGCTAGTTAAGTGCATGGTGCTTTGTATACTAAAACATGGTATAATGACTTGTGGCCAATCAGTAAGCCTTGCGGGGCGTGCGAAGCACGTTCCTGCGGCGGAAATCGGTCACGCCGCTGCTGCGGGGTGTGACACATGTAATTGCTCTTTTATTGCACTTCAAATTGGACTTTTAAATAACAATTTAAATAGAAGCCCAAATAGCTCATATTAAAAAAATATGTTGAACATAATTAATTATTAACTTATTAATAATTAATATAGGATTAGCCAATGCATTAATTTATTTCTATATGATCCCTTTGACTTAATTAATTATAACGGTCTGCAACGGTATATAATTAATTAGTCAACTCATCATATTTTCGCAATACACACTGTTGCGAATAAACAAATAATGCACTGTATGGTTAAAGCTCTATTTGTGTGACCCTTTGAGGATTTATGCTATGTTGGACATGGAATTAAATCATTATTTAATTCCAATAATCATAAGCGGTATCTAACAACACGTTATGATTCCCAATTCGCATAAATAATGTACTGCTACAGTATTTAAATCCTGCATAAGAGAATAAAAGTATTTCTCTATTTTGATTCTTATGTCTTACGATATCATCGTATAATCCAAGATAGGAATGTGTCATTCTTGCAGATTATACGTTTCTTGATCTAGAGTTGATCGCTTAGTTGCGCGCATACGATCCAACTCCATCAAGGGGCCCAAACAGATATCGTCACTCACTAAGTGAATTAATGAGGGACATACGGTTTTCTTGATGATTAGCTTTTCCCCGCACAATTCAAGAGAACATAAATAAAGTCCGTATAACAGCCCTTATCGAAAATCAGCGGTAGATAATATTTATTGAACCTATCCTCATGCGGAAAAGATAAACATCTCAAACTTAGAACCAAAATCATAACGAAATAAATAATGACACATAACACAATCCATGTATTTATTTCGTTGGGTCAAGTCCTGTACTATGTTCCATAACATATACATATGCAATTAAGTTGGTAACTCTTTACCTATGATTTGTAGAACTTAATCATCACTTAACTTACATACTAATCTTATATGATAATTAATGTTTCTTTGTTAATTATCAAGATTATAGACCGTTTAGATTTATTATTGTCATTCTAAAGAATGATCCACAGAGATCTACAATTCAGATTCTCAACCTGAATAATCTGTCAATAATAAACCTAGGAACATATGATATCATTCATAACATAAACTAATATTTAAGTCATTAAATTATTGACTTCTAGGACATAACTCCAACACCCTTTTCGAACTCAAGAAAATTAGATTTTTAAATTCATATTCAGTTTCAGATCCAATTCCAAACACGATATCGCATAAAATATGCCAATCACAATTCAATAAACATATTCAATCAAAATCAAATAACAAATTTAGTCAATCAATCAATATGAAATTAAATATAGAAAAATTAAGTTACCTGATTGAGCGATCCAGAATTCACGTACAAACAATCCATACAACGACGACGTGGACTCGAATTCCGAACGAATCAACCAGATCAAATATTTCAATCGGTTTTTAAAATCTTTTATTTGGTCTTGCCATGGTTTAGTTTCGGTCATTAAGAATCTATCAGAGGAGAATCGTAAAGAAGAAATATGTGTTTTGGCTACCACGAAATAAAATAAAAAATAAAAGACGGAGAAACTAGCTAAGATACTCGTTGATGGAGATGGAGAGGTTTTAAAATGATCATCACATATGCAAGCTAGCCACGTGGAGGCATAAGGACAGATGGTGTTTAATTTTACAGTTTTTTCCATCTCGGTCAACCAACAGTCAAAGGCGGTGTATAAATATATAAGGGATATACATATATCAGGATAAAGAAATGCTATGTTTTATTTTTTTACCATTCGATCGGTCAATTATTGGTCAAATCAGATAAACAAGTCAAATTTAGGTCAAAGTTGGTCAACGTCGGTGGGTGGGTGGGTATTTTTTTTAAGATAAATTGGAGGTCTAAGTCATCCAATTTATTTTTAAATTAAATGTTATGAAAGACCTCCCAGTCAGATTTCGAACCTGCGACCTTTCACTCAAACAGTCAAGATGCATTGCTCGGTCGGTGGGTGTTACAACAACTTAGAAGTTGAAAGGTTAGTTGTAAATGACTGGTTATATACATGGTCTATGGATGGGTGGTTGATGTTTAATTTTAATATGATATACAAGCATCATCGATCTAGTTAGAAATGACTAGTAGTACCTCATGTTCAAGCGTAACCTCATTTCATGACATCTGTAGTTTTAATTAAATATGGTAAAATCATGGAATATGTCATGAAAATCTGATGATAATCCCTGTTGGTACATGTGCGGTATGTAGTCGCAGCATGAATGTGTCATGCCTAGGCAGTAAGGTGTGACAAACTACACCCTAATGACTTAGCCATTATTCTTGAGGTAATAAATTCAATTCTCGTTGAACACAAAAAAGAGATCAATTCTATTTTACAGAGCGGACTATGGTTTTATAAATAAATGGTGTTGTTTCCAAAAAACAAAAAGGTCCAAGAACTCAACCAAGGAAAATAAAACTAATTTGACATATCAATAAAAGAAAAACAGATATTATGCAAACTTGAATATCTATAATTTGTTTTTCTTTTCGTTTCCCTTATAGATGAAAAGTTTTCATGTGTTTATAGACCACAAATCTAATCAAATTATGAGAAATAAATAATCCATATTTGATATCAAAGACTTAAATACATTTTTTACCTGAAATTATTAAAACCTTGTTGTTGACGACTTTTATTTTTAAAACCCGTGGGAAAATCCCACCACTCACTGCGGCAGAAAAGGTTTTTTACGGCGGTTATTAAGAGGTTTTTTACGCCGCTCACATGGTGTTGTAAATGGGGGGTCGCTAAAAATAATAATTAACCGCCGTAATTGTCTGTGATTTTGAGCGCGCGCGCGTGAGAAATTCTATTTTGCACGGCACCTTTTAACAATTAGCAGCCGTAAAAAAATATTTTTTACGGCAGTTATTTGTTAAAAGAAGTTGTGAAAAAACATATTTACAGCGTATATCTACATCTAGACAAACCGCCGTAGAAGACTAATATATTTTTTTTCCGTTTCGGTGGCTATATACACGCAATCACATATATATATGGCTATACCCAATCACATATATTTGTTAGCTATAAATTCACATAATATATGTAAAATCAAATCGCCATAAATAAATTGAAAATTGCATAAATTCACATTAATTCTCAGAAATTCCAACACATTCAGAAATTCAAACAGTACACAACTAAAATGAAAATTGCTTATGACAACAGTTAGCTAGCCATTCCCAACTAAAATTCTTCTAATCCAAAAGTTACAAATTCCCAACTAAGTACAACTATTAATCATCATAGCCATTAATTATCAATGGAGTTAGAAATTCAAAAAACAACTCTATTGTTTGGTTAAGCTCCTCTTCAGAATATGATTCACCTTGTGGTTCCAAAACCTACATTGATTGATCATGACCAAGTTATAAGTAACCTTTTATGAGAAAAGATATTCTATAATTGGTTAGACTCACTCTAAAATTTCCATATATTTGAATACAAATGGAGTACTCTAAAATTTTTTGAAACTGTAAGCAGCCCGTAGGCTTTTCGCTAACCCCAACAAGTTTATACATGACATTTTGCCTAATAAGATGCATTAACCACTGACCCCAACCTAGTTTAAGCCCTGCTTAACAACAACACCCACCAAAAATAGGGATGGTTCTGGATTTCAGGATTCATTTCAACTATAAAGATAGATGACTATAAAGCATAAACAATTCAACCACTTGACATATGGGAATTGCTAAATGCAACATGTTGTTTGCTATTGCAACATATTTTGGACTAAGATACCCATCAATCAAGTGGTAGAACTCTTCAAGGACTTAATTAACAGATCGATTGAGGGGTAATTTAGTCAAAGTCATGTTGCATTAGCAAAAAGGCTGTTGTCATAAGCAATTCCCTTGACATATACTTTAAACCAGTCCTTATAGTATACCACTAATTCAAACCAACTATTAACTAATTATCAAACATAATTAAAACAGTATTCCATACCGATGGCAACTCCCCCCTAGTCATGTACCATTTCAGTATGTTGCGTATCGATGTCATCGTGTAATAACCACAATCATTAGAGTTTGGCTGATCTGGACCCTACAAGTAAGAATGAAATATTTAGTTTTCATGATAAATCCAAACATTGACAAATTACATGAAACTATTAGAGCGATTAAGTTGTGTACCGGTACTTTCACCACATTGAACTTAATCTTTTGAAGTTTCAATAAAGCACTGCAACAAATATAATATAAAGTCAGAAAAATTTGAACAATAACACAAAGATGCATACCTAAATACCTCCTGCCAGATTTTGTCTATTTATAAAGGAATATTCAGTTCTAAATAGTAATTGAGTTTGTTTATGTGCTTCAGGTCTTACTCTGAAGAATCCAAGGTTCATAATCCCACTGTAAAGTACTAAGACATGTCTCAAGGTATTAATCTCCACTGTAAATATGATCTTGATATCGTTTTAATGTATCAACCGATTACTTAAGATTTAAGCCATAAATCTAACCAAAGAAAATTACATGTGAATGTGCACTGTATGAGCTTCACTTTTTAAATTAAAGTATGTATTTCATAGCAACAGCCAACAGTTCTCAGGAATCTTCTTGTGTGAAACCATATAAAAATTAACATTAAAAAAGCCCAAAAAGAATGAATTCGTTAAAAAGTGCAAAAAATGGCCAGATTTAAATCATGTTGCCATTAAGGAACTATCAATCGGAACTGCTTAATCAAATTTATTTTGTTCAGAATATAGTTGCTACTATTCATGGAGAAAAGCAGCAATAAAAATCCCCAAATCGACCTCAATTGTACATTGTTCTAGATTTGTCAAAACATGAAATTATAATCAGTACCAATAACAATGACCATGTAGTCCCTTTTGACAATTCATATTCTTGCTAATTTCAGTACAGCGTAGCTAAAAACTAGTATCTGTCAAAGGAGAGAAACAATGAGAGCCCCAACTAGTGGCTTAAAGGATTAATCTCCTTGTTGTTCTTTCTGTTTTTGGATATCAAAGAACCAATGAATTACATGGAACAAAGAACCAATGAATAGTGGATTGAGAGATATCAATTTCATTTTAGAATCATTGTGCTTTAGTTAAACATATAAGATGATATGAAACAATTTTGAAATTATTGTGCCTTAATTAAAATCAATTTTGTTGAGCTAAAGTGAAACTTACATATTGTACGCCCCAATAATTTTCAATTCAACTTTGTTAGGATTGAGAGAATCGATGATCCAAATCTTGTGTGACGAGACCTGGGAGATAATAATCAAATAATGGTTCCTGCAATTAGACAGTAAACCTTGTTAGTATAAATAATAATTGTAAACTCTAAATCTTAAAGTCAAATTTGAAAATATTCTAACAGTTTATGATGCAGCAAAACATGATAATCGCTCTGTCTTTTGGCTTTCATGAAGCACTTTCTCAAGTAAAGTTCAACACCACTCTGATCCGTTAGAACATTATCATGCGAGCATATTTCTGGATCTAGAAATATGAAATTATCGAGACCTGACTTCTTACAATGTTCGACACACCACCTGCATATTGTAATTACATTCAATTTAATTGTGGTTTAATACTTGCATGAAGAAAATGATTTGGGCAGCGATATTTTTCTTGGAGCAACATATCTTTTTTCTAAATGTCCAAACTGCCCTTAATACCAACCAAGGTTTATTACCTTAATTTTTTTCCTTAATGCAATGGACTGTGAGATGTATCTTAATTTACAAACTGAAAAGGAATAAATGAGTAGATAAGCTAACCATGACTTGTCATGATAAGATAAATTTATGGTAGAACCATCATGGGTAATTCAGAAGCACGAAAATAATGATTGCGAAACTAATTGTATTTACCTCATTATACAGATTTTATTTTTTTAATCTGGTGTCTCAATTAGCATGTTTTCCTTTTTTTCTGAATTTCGAGTCCTCTGAAGAAGCAACAATGCTGCCAGAAGGACTCAAAGCCAGTGCCAATAGTTACATGAGTGAAAACAACCACGTTTGAAATTACCGCAATTTGTTAGACTAGTATAACATAATTTGTTAATAAACTAGGCGGCACTTGTTGATAGCAACCTTTGACAGACAAGTTAAAGCTTCAGTGAACAAAATAATGATATGGAAGTATATCAAGAGTCACATCTAACTCAACAGAAAATAAGAAAGTTCCCAAACTTCTGGAGTCACGCCAATCAACTTCACCAGTTCAAAGAAGCTCTATAAGTTCCATTTGCTATTAACCATTGAATGGCTAGAACATATCATTCAAGTAGACTGTCTTCTTACAATTTGTTAGCCATATGGAATCTGTTTCCTCCTCGCAAATAGGACACGCCTTTTCTCCTTTATTCCTATAACCCGACAAGTTTCCGTATGCAGGAAAATCATTAATCGTGCAAAATATCATCGCACGGAGGGTAAAATAACTTTTGGAATCTGAATCAAATATCTTCACCCCTTCCTTCCACAATTTATCAAGGTCCTCTATTAACGGAGCCAAATATACATCTATATCGTTTCCTGGTTGTTTTGGACCAGGAATCAGCAATGACATCATCATATATCTTCTTTTCATGCATAACCAGGACGGGAGATTGTAAATAACCAATAAAACCGGCCATATACTTCGATTGTTGCTCATGAGACCATAAGGATTCATCCCATCCGTACATAATCCTAATCTCAAATTTCTAGGTTCACTACCGAAATCCTTGAAAATTTTGTCTATGTTCCTCCATTGTGGCGAATCGGCAGGATGTCTGATCTTTCCATCCTTCTTTTTGCCTTCCGCGTGCCACCTCAACAGTTTCGCATCTCTCGAATTGCTGAAGAGACGCTCGAACCTTGGTATTATCGGCAGATACCACAAAGTCTTCGCAGATGGCCTTTTTTTACCATCTTCTTCATCAAAGTTTTCCTCAGTTTGTTTGTACCGTGATGCATTACACTTTGGACATTTATGGAGATCCTTATACTCATTTCGAAATAATATGCAATCATTAGGACATGCTGGAATTCTCTCCACTTCCAAATTCAAAGGACACAGTAATTTTTTCGCCTTATAAGTCGTATCTGGCAATGTATTTTCTGCAGGAAGCATTTCTCGTAGAAGACCGAGTAAAGATGTGAAACTATTATCGCTCCAATTATGCTTGGCTTTTAGGTTATACAATTTAAAAACAGTTTTTATCTTCGAGAATTTCTCATGATCACAACCAGGATATAACGGTATATTATTGGAGCTTTCATTCAGATTTTGAAAAATCTCAGGAACATCATCACCCCAATCAGTTGGTAATTCATTCATCATTTCATCCAAATTATCATCATCACATTGTGGACCAACATTTTCCCTATTTTCCATATTTTCATGCACCGATACATCATCTCCTATGTCAGTTTCCCAATCATTTTGCACATTAGTATTTTCTGAATCAGGCACATTAATGCTCGTTTCGGCATTTAAATCTACTTTTGAGTCTTCTCCGTGCCAAATCCACCGGGTGTACTTATCCATCCATCCACGCCGAACCAAATGATCTCCAATAATGAAGACGTTATCTTGTCTCTTGAAGTTCTGACAATCACGGCAAGGACATAAAATTTTGGGCCGACCTGTTAATTCCTGATGTTTTTGGGCACATTGCAAAAACTCTACCAGTTTTGTAGTAAATTCCGGCGAAATCCGCGATATTCCATACATCCAAGTATCACGATCCATCTGTGACGGTAAGAACCATGAATTCCAATATATCACCTCCAATATATTCTATTTAAGAAATTAGAAATTATTAAGGAAAAAATAGAAATTTACTGAACCTCAAATATTTTTTACAAAATTATAATTTAACTTTAAAATTATTTAAGGACTTTTCTAAATATATATATATATTCATCGAAATTTAAACCATTCGATTACACATATAGAACGAATGCATAGCACGGAACAATCCGTGTTACACGTAGTATTCTAGCATTCTTCCAAATACTTCCTTAAGTGTTTATCTTAAAAATTATATAATTATTTATAATTCAGAATTGAAGGATATTAGACCGGATGAAAGAAGGCGAGGGGATTAGATTTAGTGGAGTTGCAATTTAATTACACTAGGATCCAATTCGATTGAATTTTATACTATTAAAATTAATTATAAGTACGGAAGCTTACCTCAATTATACAGATCTCAATAGTCTTGATTAATTATTTTACTTGAGAGTGCCTCGCATATATCCTCTTGCATCAACATCAACTCAAAGGCCTTAACAACGCTCCTATGCGCGCACCGTTTGGTCGAAAGAAATACACAGCTCCTAAGAGATCAAGACTCTTTTAAATATCCTTATCTAAACTCGAACAATAACTCTAATTAATTGTTTGATGGAATAATGAGAGAGGCTCCTACAACTCCTGTATCAATTGTCTCCTGACCAATCCTTTATATACTAATTTTTCATTGATTCACATTATAAAATCTTTTATATAATTGGCGACGAACTAATTAACGAATATATATATTAGTACAATACAATTATAAAATTTACTATAATTAATTTATGTGAGTAATATATACTAATTAGGCATGCAATTGTCCTGCATATAATATACAAATATATAATTAACATATGATCAGCGAAGCCGTACGTATTGTGTTTAAAGTAATAAAACGTATGCTAAAAAAAACCCACCAAGAATATCTCTATTTGTTTGGACGTGTATAAAGTAAGGGGAATTATTGCTTACAAAATATTACTTACAATATATAATTAACAGTATTAAAGAAGTGTTAATTATTGCTTACAAAAGATTTGGATTCTATGACCAGCCTATCATAGCATATACATATCGGTATATATTAGGTTATGTATATGCAGCAGACATTAATAAAATAATTTATTTTTGGAAAGGTTTTTACGGCGGTTATTAAACAAAACCGCTATATGAAATATTTTGTTACGGCGGTTCTTTTAATAACAGCCATATATAATCAGCGC
The DNA here is from genome assembly GCA_028095005.1 of Rhynchospora pubera. Classification (NCBI taxonomy): domain Eukaryota; kingdom Viridiplantae; phylum Streptophyta; class Magnoliopsida; order Poales; family Cyperaceae; genus Rhynchospora; species Rhynchospora pubera. Next base: position 352,888,437 of record CM051459.1, on the reverse strand, counting down.
ATTTTTTTTCCGACTTTTCTGCACACTTTAGCGGCGCCTATTGTTATTAACAGCCATAAATAAATTTCTTCCTATTTACTGAAATGCCACCGTGTATTTTTTACAATAGCTTTTTAAAAAACAGCCGTAATTAGGGCGCCGTTAAAAACTTTTTTTGTTGTAGTGACTTCTCATTACGTTTGTAATAAAATAGAGTACCAACTTGGTACCAAATTGGTACCAGTGCTCCTTTGCTATCTAAGGGTGCGTTTGGATGGGTGTGGGAAGAAGGGAAGAAGGGAAGAAGTGGGAAGAAGTATTGGAAAGTGTGTAATTTTGTGAAGAGTTTGGATTGTTTATAATTTTTTTTCTTCTTCTTCCTTCTTCTTTTTCTTTCTTCCAACAATCCAAACACACCCTAAGGGTGCGTTTGGATAGGTGTGGGAAGAAGGGAAGAAGGGAAGAAGTGGGAAGAAGTATTGGGAAGTGTGTAACTTTGTGAAGAATTTGGATTGTTTATAATTTTTTTTCTTCTTCTTCCTTCTTCTTCTTCTTTCTTCCAACGATCCAAACGCACCCTAACTCCATGAATTCCCCGTATCCCTTCCAAGGTTACTTTATTACAATCATCCACAAATATCTTTACAATCCAATACTTGATAAAAAAAAAAACAGCAACACAGTATCACATAATATGAAATTATGAATCATATGTAGAGCCCTCTCTCCTGCTATTCCTCCTGCAAGTGTTGGTAACATCTCCAATTCAGAGAACATTCCCAGAGTCTCTTCCTTCAGCGTCCCTTTCCATAAACCTGACCAATACACAATCAATCTTCTAACATCAAATATAAATTGCATTGTTAAAAGTAGGAATCGATACATTGTTAAAAGTCTCTTCTCTTCCTTCAGTTGATGACTTTGAATTGATACAATTTAAAAGTAGGAATATTCGAGTGGCCTTAATTTCATTGCATAAAGGTTAAATTGAATTTCATGCTCTCTGTTTTTTTTAGTTGATTCGCATTAATTCAATGTTCAGCGATACTTGCAGACAAATGCATCGGTTAACGGAGTCCCTAAAAAGCCGTTAGAAGCATGCAGCTTTGGCGTCCTTAATTAGGATAACAAGAACTAACTCCAATAATTTGTGCAATACTTGTTAATTCTCCAACGTGATTTCCAGCTAATCACATCATTCAAGCAAGTAAATTAAAGGCAGTGCTTTAAGTAATTTTAAAATTCAAATTGATAAAACCATTATTGTGCCAACATTTGCTATTCTTAAGGATCGGCCCTATAGTACAGGATGTTGGGTTTGCTTTAAAGCCAAAGAGATAATCAATTATATCAGATTAAATAAAACAAATTAGAATTTAATGACTCGCAGAACCAGATAGTAGAACAGATCGTTCTAGTTATAGACCGAACCATTCCAAAATATCCGAATTTAATCTTGAGAGCGGAAGCATATCTAATTCAATCGCTATGATCTGAATCTTGATGCTTGAGCGCGCCTGATTGGTTGTTGTCTTTGGAGTCGCGTGAGCACCACCAAGGTTGGGAGGAAGCCCTCCAAAAGATTAAGACACGTCCTTTGATATCTTATGCCTAAAGCAAAACATTTTCTCTCTAATCGATGGAATTATTAGAAAAAAAGGACAGAGATATTGCTGCTATCAACATATATATGCAGCAGCCTCATGGTTGTCCTGTCATTTGGGGCCAACCCCTATATATAATGAGAACCAAGAGTTTTTTGGCCTCAAAACAATGCCATATTAGTCTATCATTAATAAAAATTGTTTCTAAATATAATCACCTATAAAAAACAAATCTACTGCACAAAATTCGTTTTTCTTTTTTTTTCTTTATAGAATTATAGTTGAAAAGTTTTCATTTGTATATACATCACAAGTCTAATCATATTATGAAAAATATATAATCCATATTTGATATAAAATATTGAGAAAGTTTAATATGCACTATAGTGCATAGGGCACTCCGTGCACCACGGACTTTTTCGTGGATATTTTTGTAAATTGACAAATCTAATTTAACCAATCTAATCTACATATTGAAATCTCATAGAAAATCAAATTTTACAATTTTTGAGATTTTATTACTATTTGTTTCGAATTTTTTAAAACATGCCATTTTTGGAAAATTATAATAGTACAACATTCCAAAAATGGAATGTTTTAAAAAATTCGAAAAAAATAGCAATAAAATCTAAAAAATTATAAATTTTGGTTTGGTATGAGATTTCAATATGTAGATTAGATTGGTTAAATTAGATTTGTCAATTTACAAAAATATTTCCAAAAAAATCCGTAGTGCAAAGATTGCTCTATGCAATATGGTGCATATTAAACTTTCTCTAAAATACTAAATACATTTTTGATCTGAAATTATTTAAATCTTGTTGTTGACGTCTTTCAATTGATACCTTTAAAAGTAGGAATATTCGAGTGGCCTTAATTTTCATTGAACAATGGTTAAATTGAACTTTTATGCTCTCTTTTTTTTTTCCAATTAATTCACATTAATTTAAAGTTCAGCGATATTAGAGTACACAATATTTTTAAAACCTTAAAACAGTTCAGTGGTTTAATCGGTTCAATCGTTTCAACCGATGAAAAAATCGGACGATTCTATAATAAATTTAAGCAAAATAAAGCTAAATAAATTAAAAAGTGACGTTGGTTTGGTGGAAAGGTTGTTGACTCGTTCACAGGAGTTCTAATTAAAAGGTCGATTCACGCTCACGACAGCTTATTTTCTCTCATTTATTCAACTGTTTCAGACAGAAAAAACCGACGGATTTTTAAAGTGGTTAGACCGGACTAGGTTCCGGTTCGCGGTTAAACCGGTCAGTCCGGTCCGGTTCGATTTTCAAAACACATATATTGACAGCGGCTGTCAAACAAAGAACTAAACAGAACAGAAGACTCAACAGACCAAAAACTAGAACAATAATACCCAAAAGTCAGCAATTTCGTAGGAAATTATTTGTCTCCACCGTTATCCAATTAAGCACCGCCTGTACTGATCTCTGTGAATTCCTGAAAATGAGACTATTAACTATTTCGTTCCCACCAGATCGCATAAAGTGAAGTTGCAAGAAGAGTCGATTGGAAGTTGGTGAAATTAGAATAAGAGATTGAATAAGTTCTTATTCGAAATAAAACTTATTCCAGATGCGTTTGGTTTCATGTTGAATAAGTTTTATTCGGAATAAGATTTATTCAACAATAATACCAAACACACGCTCAGCGATACTTGCAGAAACATGCATCGGTTAACGGAGTCCCTAAAAAACCGTTAGAAGCATGCAGGTTTGGCTTCCTTAGGATAACGTGAACTAACTCCAATAATTTTGTGCAGTATTTATTAATTCTCCAACGTGATTTCCAGCTAATCACATCATTCAAGCAAGTAAATTAAAGGCAGCACTTTAAGTAATTTTAAAATTCAAATTGATAAAGCACGGTGATTTCCAGCTAATCACATCATTCAAGCAAGTAATTTTATCTTAAAGGCAGTACTTACTAATTTTAAAATTGAAATTTATTAATTCTCCAACGTGCATGAATATTCCCAGCTAATTAATCGCATCTTGCCATCTTGTTTTATAATTATACCCATCAACGTCCCCCAAGATCACTACGTACATTCTATGCCTTAATTTCTAGCCAAAATCAACTTGGTAGCCACTACCTAGTTCTCCAAAAAAAAATTTCTAGCCAAAAACGCAAGGAACCAACACCTCCAAATTACTGCATGTCTATGTCAAAGCAACATGCTGCTGCCACTTCTTCAAGCACAGAAGGTGCATCGATGGATGCACAACTGTTTGATGCAGCCATATCTGGCAGCATTGCTGAGATGCAGCATTTGGTCTTGCGTGAGGGTCCTGATATTCTGCTTGGAACAACTTCAGAAGGGAATACATGCCTGCACATATCCTCAATTTTTTATCATCTCGGATTCTCCATGGCAGTGTTGGTGCACAACAAGCCTCTCCTCTCCATAGGCAACTCATATGGAGAGACTCCACTGATTGTTGCTGTGAAAAGTGGTCATGCCGTTCTTGCAGGTAAATTGATAGACGAGTGTATGATGGCAAACTTAAGTGAGATGATCATACACCGAGACCTCAATGGAGATACTGCGCTACACCATGCCATTCGCCATGGCCACAAGGTCCTTGCACTTCAGTTGATCAACACAGAACCCAACTTATCACGGATGGTTAACATCTACAATGAGTCACCCATGTATATCGCTGTCATGAGAGGTTTCAATGATGTTTTCGAGCTGTTGATGGAAATAAATGACTCCAGTCATAACGGAGCCTACGGTGATAATATCCTCCATGCAGCTGTGAGAAATGGAAACCTAGGTGAGTGTACTATAAGATACAAATAAACAGTGGCGGAGCTAAGTGAGCCCAATGGGTGCAATTCACCCCCATTTATTTATTAATTAGACCTAAAAATAAAAATATACAATTTTATTTTTTATTAAGTAAATTATTATATAAAAAAATTCATTTTTAAACCCATAAATATGTTAGAATTACTCTATTATGACCTCACGTAGTTAGATTTCTGTGATTAAATTATGATTATTAAATTATTTTAATTTTTAATATTAATTTTACTTGTTCTGCGCACAATACATTAATTCTAAGAACAGTATTTGCAAATTTTTAAAATGGAATTTAAAAAGTTGTAAACATCGCATCATCGAGACTACACCAATTTAGCGATTTGGAAACACTCTCAGCAAAATGTCAATTAAACTACAAAGTTAACAGCTTTAAATGATTTGACGAATAATTAAGCAATGCTCAAATTACATAAATTTGATAACACTTAGTCACTTATCATGGTTTAAAAAATCGGTGAATGTAATACGTTGAATGGTTTGGAATGGAGGGAAACTTGTATCCCTCGTGCGATCATTCGAGTACTTATACCTTCTCTTCAATCTCCTTCCTTTAATGTTCCAAGTGATCATTAATTGCTTATTTCATTTCGATACTTTGTTTTCGAATAAGAAGAACAAGAGAAAAATAAATTAATAAATAAATAAATAAATAAAATGAAAGTCGTCCTTGGGAGAGGAAACAGGATAAATATTGCACGATTTAGTCGGATCTTTGTGGCCAACATATCATATTTTTTATGTTGCTAGCATCAAACCATGATCCATTTTTTGGGTAGCAAATCAAACATTTAACCGAATTTGGTTGATTGTTAATGTTTTGTTTGAACTACATGTAATGAAATTATTACATTTAAACAAAATGTAATATTAGATTTTGAAAAAAAACAAATTCATATTCTTGTCTAAGTTTCCATCATGAACCAATCATTGAGTTCGAGTCCAACTTTAATTTTCAGAGCCATGCTCAAAATATTATAAATAATTGGAATTGTTTTCCGTCATCCTCCTCTTTTATCATCCCCATTATTCCCTCTATAGACGCGTTAATTCCTTCCATTTTTAGAAAACACAGAAGTCCAAGGGATGATATAGAAGAGATATGATGATAGACGAGGAAAGTCCAGAGAAGATGAGCGAATCGAAGAGAAGAAGCGAATCAGAGGAGGAGGGAGCGAATCAGAAGAGGAAGGAACAAATCGGAAGGAGGAAGCGAACCAGATCTTCCAGAACTTTTATATATACAAGTAGAACTTTTACATATATTAAGTAGAACTTTTATATATATAAGTAGAATTTTTATATATATTAAGTAGAACTGTTATATATATAAGTAGAACTGTTAACTGTTTTAAGTTATATGTTCTAGTTATATTAACTACTAGATGAGAGGTAGGCGGCTTCGCCGCCATTTGATAAATTTTGATGGCTAAATCTATCAATATATAAAGAAATATATGTTTCCAATATATCTATTTTATATTTACTTTATATATAAAAAACTATCTTAGATGATTGGTACAATTATTTTTAATATATTTAATCAAAAATATTTTTAATTAAAAGCCAATGCAATTATGGCTTTTTATTAAGAAGGATAAACTTCTAGAATATATTCGGATTGATCGATCAACGAAAATTGGAGGGCTCAGATTGCATGTCGTATGAGGGGATAAATTTTTTTTCCTATAAGTTAGACATGAACTACCTTAGACTTCCAAATATATCTACCTTAGATTTCCAAATATATTTAACTTTTAAACTATTTTTAATTTATATAAATAACAGTGTAAAAAAAATTAAATCTATTTTTGACCGATATTTCAAATTTAAATATCGGCCACGGTTTTTAATATATATCTTAGATTAACTAGGACATTTATATATATTAACTAGATCAGTTATACATATAACTAGAATAGTTGTATAAAAATGGAAATCATCCCTATCATCTTTATTACTGAAAATGGAAATTACGCATTGTCTAAAAATAAAAAACGCATTTGAAGATAATAGAATGATAGAAAATCGAAGATGATTCTTATCAACCCCGATAACATCATGGATTCGATTCGATGTGTTGCAGACTCGGTATCACAATTAAAATCAGCATCCAAGATCAGCGAAGGATAATATGCGATGATAAGAATTAATTTGCATGTTTTGAAGTGGGATGAGATGAAGCAAAACCAGTTGCAACCGAAAGAAAGACCTAAGCAAAAGAAGTTACATAACAGATTATAGACCTTTTTGAAGGGTGTTTATGCAAATTATCCACTCTTCTCGTTCTTACATCGGAACACGAACACAGAGACGTAAACCAAAGTGAAAGAGAGAGAGGTGGCTTGAGCGCGAGTCTTGGAGCCCATTACGACACGGGTGAAGCAAGGTCGGAGCCAGAGAGAGCAGCGGGAGGAAAAGAGACGACGCTGGTGGTTTGCCTGAGGCGAGACAGAGGTGGTAGCGGGCACAAGCAGGTCGTATTGCTCAAGACGGGTCGGGTCTGGTGAAACGGGTCAGAGTGGAAGCAATGGTGCGAATCTGCGCACGGCAGATTGGAGGTGTGACGGCAGAGATAGGAGACAGCGACTAGGCTTAGGTTTGGTGGTTTCAGTGGACATCAATCAGAATCCTCGTCTTGCTCGTGGTAGAACGAGTTATGGCTCTCATACCATGATAACAGATGTTTTGGATTATGAATAGCTTGTTATTGTTATTTGTATAAAAGAAGGGATACATATACAGCTTAGGATACATGATAATTAAGGAAACTTAAATCAAATACTAAAGATTCTATATATGAGAATAAAATTTGATTGATTGCATTTCTGCAATCATATTTAAAGCTGCACAGCATTGTAATCTATATATATATATATTAAATACTGATTTATTCTAATCATTACGAATTAATCTTTAAATCAATGGCTGTCGGGATAAGACTTAATTTAACATTTTTCCACTGTTATTGGTCCATCCTGCACATTTGTAGGAATCATCGAAACAATTATGCAGAGTCGGTCTGCCTTAGCTAGAGGAATAAACAAGTCAGGACACACTCCAATTCAGTATGCTGTGTGTCGGAACCAAACTTCAGTGATCAAAATAATGTTGCAACATGATCGCTCTTTAGGGTATCTTGTCGACAGTAGTCAGGAAGACAGCCCTCTTCTTGTTTATGCTGCATCTCGAGGAAACATTGATGCAGCGCAAGAGATTCTTGTACATTGCCCAGATGCTCGCTATTGCAATGGCGCTGGTTTGACAATTCTTCATCAAGCAGTTATTGAAGGTCATGTAAAGTTTGTACAGTTCTTTCTCTTAAACCGTCAACTTAACAAACTTATCAACATGCGGGATAACAATGGTAGAACTGCACTACATCACGCAGTCAGAAACTGCAATCCTAAGATAGTTCGTGCTTTACTGGATCATCCGGACATAGACGTGAGAATTTACGACAATGAGGGTAGACCAGCATTTTGGCAATTGATCGAGGCCAAGGATAGTGAAAAATCTTTAAACTGGGTATGTTATGATAATCACATTTATTAATACATAAAACAAGCAGAGTGATTTGAACTGCCTAACTTTTATTTTTTTAAAAAAAAAAAGCCAGACGCACCACCAATTTTCATTAACAAACAAAATAATAGTACAGAACAATACCATCAAAAGAGGAAAAAAAGAACACTACATGACTTGGTACCATAACCCATACCAGTACCTAATTGACACCACAAACTGGTGCCATTATTCAAACCAAACTGGTACCACAACTTGTATCAGTAACCAAACTTGACCATAATTGGCACCAGTATCGATATTACAGCTAAAGTAAACCCTTACCCCCCTGATAAAAACTACATTTAACTACCCACAGCTTGCAATAACTTCACACCAAAAATGTGGCTTTTATTTTATACCATCAATGCATGCCTTATCTCGACCCAAAGAGTCCTCCAAGTGCCAATACCAGATCTAACTCAATTGTTTCATTTTCATGCAAACATTTTATTTCGGTGCCAAAAATGTGGATTTTACTTTGTACCATCATTTTCATGCAAACATTTTATTTTTGTGCCAATGACCGTCTATTTCGTTCCTTTGCTCTTTTAACGTGTATCTTCTTTCTGATGATGCAGATTGAAGTATTCATGCTAATGTCCAAAGCTGATCCTCAGGCTACATCATTTTATGTACGTCAGATAGCCATGGACAAGAAAAATGAGAAATCAAAGAATCAAATCAAGTCACTGACCACGACATACAGAAAAACCACTTCTTTAGTGGCTATCCTTATAGCTGTACTTACCTTTGCTTCTGCTTTCTCCTTGCCTGGAGGGTATAGCATCTACCGTGAAACTGAAGGACTTCCGGTTATGGCGAGGAAGCCTGCATTCAAGGCCTTCCTTATTTCTGACACATTAGCTATGTGCTCCTCTCTTGCTGTTGTCTTCATATGCATCTTAGCTAGGTGGGAGGGCCTTGAATTCTTGCTTTATTACAGATCAGTTACCCAGAGGCTTATGTGGTATGCATACATTACAACTACCGTGGCATTTGCAACTGGCATATACACAGTAGTGGCCCCTCAATACTTGTGGCTGGCTATTTTAATTGGTTCTCTATCAGTTTGCCTTCCCTTCCTTACATATCTGATTGGTAATTGGCCTAAGTTGAAGCTAAGATACCGGTTGGGCCCTGTTTTAAGTCCAATCTTTTTTATACGTTTTTTGAAGGCCAATCTCTTTGATATGGTCTAGGGCTCTAGGCTTCTCAACCTTATTTCAACCTTATTTAACTCTTTTTTTTTTTGAATTTTTGACATTTTTTTCACTTGTTTGCTTTTCTTTTAATCAGTCATGGATTACTTTGATTTGTTTGTTTGGCATGTTATATTAATACATCCTAAATGTCATGTAATATGGGTACAATTTATTAACGAATATTGCTTAAATATTTGGCTCGTGTTATTGGGTTATTCTTTGTCAATTGATTTCATTTAAATTGATTTTCATAATTTCGGTATTTCGAGATGTCATATAGTGCATGCCTAAATTAATACTGAGCCTGAAGCTTCAAAAATTTGGATAAGCACGCATTTAATGTATCGAGGGCTCGATGTGCCCACCTAGTATTAATAATGTTGCCAAGTTGAAAGAGTGATTGATAAATAATCTGGTTTATTAGGCTTTCTCGCAAAAATTAGGACACTTTTTTTATTAAAGAAACAAGAGTTTGATCTGATTCATAGTTGTATTAAGCATAGATGGTTCTAAGGAAGAACATTAATACTAATCAACTCATTAGAAAGTCTTGGAAAATTTGTGTGGAGTCATTATTGGCGGACCGCTTGCTGGGATATTCAAATTCTGTGGAGCGCGACACAACGTGTAGTGCGTCATAGGCCGTCCGATCAGATCCCAATGGATGAGAGTCCCGTGCATGTAATAAATTGTAAGGTCCAAAAAAATTGAACTGTCCAGTTCTGATCGGATGGTCCGTGTGACACGCTACATGTTGTGTCCCGCACCAGCACCACAGGGTTCGGATTGCTCGCTGGGTAAGTGGAGTATTCTGATTTGCTTGGAGCCTCGGAATGATGCTTTGAAGAGGGAAATAATAGATGCTTAATTGTAGGAATCTACACCGCTTCCATGGAAATTGATTACATGTGGATCTGACTGTATAGTGTCTGCTCTGACAATTAAATTCCACCACTTTTGCTCTGACAATTAAAAGAGCTAACCAGCAGACTGTAGAGTTTTTTTTTTTTTTTTTTTTTTTTTTGATTGAAGCCCGTAGGCAAAGCAGACTGTAGAGTCATCTCTTGTATATAAATCCAATTCTACCGCCACAGGAGATCCATGCTCCATTTCGTGTGGCTGAGCTAAACAACAAGCGGCAAGCCAATCCATCTTTCCCAATTGATCAAGAAAAGCTTCAGTACTGGGTTCAATCAATCACAATACAGAGCCTGAAGCTTCAAGAAATAAAATATGTTTCAAATGAATTAATTATTTTCTAGTTGAAAATTGATTGGTCCAATTATTCTTAACACTTGTCAATTTGACTCCATCCCAACTAATATCATAAAAAATCCTGAAAATGTACCTCAGAAAAAAAAACCCTCGAAAAAATTGGAAAATAAAAATAGAATCTATACAGAAAAATGGCTCTATCCAAATCTCATCTCCTACCTATCTTCTTCTCTGTGGAGGTATCCAACGGAGATCGCCACCAACAAGCTCAACCTCCGACGAAGAAGGCGATGAACAGTAGTACCTGTGGTGGCGATGGCGGTGGCGGAGGTCGAGGCACCGCCGTGTGAGGCGAATGGGGAGGCGGAGTGACGACGACGCTCGTCCCAAATCACCGGTCCGCCAGTGGAGGCCGGCGATAAATGGTTTAGTGGAATTAGAAAACACAAAGAAATGCTAAATAGCAAAGAGGAACTCAAAGAGCCCAAAGGGAAATTTCATTAATTAATCAACTATCCTTTACAATGACAAGCACCCCTTTATATAGGAGGCGGCGCCTTGGACTACAAGTCAGTACATTTTCAGAAATACTACCCTAAAATGAAAATTTACAGAAAGAGAGAGAAAAATATAAAATTACAAAAATAGTAATGTCCTAAACTAAAGATAGTCCTCGTCAGATTCTGAGATAGGTTCGGATGAGATTCAGTTCGCGTCGTGCTCGGATGCAACATCCCTGGGTATCCTCGGGAGAGGTCTTGGTGAGATGCACTCGGGTGAGGGTGAGGTCTCGGGTGAAGTACCCTCGGGTGAGAGATCCTTTGGTGAGGTACCCTCTCGGGTTGAGTTCGCGTTATACTCGGAACCCCAAGGTACTTCGGAAGATATGTAGCGCCCCAACATACTTGGGAAGATATGTAGCACCCCAACATATTTCGGAAGAGTGACTCGTGTCTTGTTCGGATTGAACAATCTAAGTGACCTTGAATGATTACCCGCAACATGAACCCCGAGGTATCTCGGGTGAATAGAAAATCCCTAAGATACTTCGGGTGAAGTACCCACGTAATGTTCAGATTAAGCGATCCGAATGACCTTGGGTGACTTGCCACGAGGTATCTCGAATGAAATATCCCGAGATACTCTCGGATAAATTCCCGTATTACGTCACGGAGGCAGTACCAAACCATGGCTAAGGGACAACACACACAGAGCACACAGGCGCTCGCGGCACATTCCGCCACAGACTGTGCGCACTCGCCAGGTTCGTTGCGTGGAGGTGGAGGAGGTGAAGGAGGATCTGGTCGGAGTGGTGGTGGTCCCATTGGAGAGGCGAATGTGAAAGAGAGAGAGAGAGAGGAGGTGAGGTGAAGTGAAGGAAGGAGGAATTTTCTCTTCAAGTTATTCTTTCTTTCTTCATCTATACTTTTTGTTTTTTTGAGATTTTGAATTAACACTCTTTCTCTTCCTTGACTTGCTCCTGTTTCTTTTCTTAATTTCTTACTTTCTTTCTGCTCCAGCTGTCTCTGGCAACAATTTTATTAATGACATGACATCACGTGGAAATAATTTTGTTTTGTAAGTATATGGCAGGCCCCATACTTTGTTAAAAAACAATGTTTAAGACTTATGGATAGATATGAATTTTAAAATGAATATTTTACACATATATACACTTGTTCAATTTATTTGAACAAAAATTAAAAAGATTTGGTTTTATGAATAATGATTTATAGGCTAATCATAATAATGGCGTAACTAAATATAGGAGGAGATCACAGATAAAAAAAAAATAGAACATAGATTGTATTTATTATATTATTATATTTCAAATTTAAAATGTATTTTTGAGGACCATTATTATCATCAAAATAAAAATATTGCTTAGTAATCCCTCCTTTTTAATTGTGTTACTTACAAACCATGTCTCTAAAGAATCAAAATTTATCCAGGTGCTTAAATGTCATTTAGCACAATATTAGGAGCTTTTTAGTGTCTAATATTGCAAATTTATATGAAAATTAAGGGAGTATATTAAAGTAATTTACAGTTATGAATACAGAGTCTTTACTTAAATCATTCCAAAAGAAGTTGGAAACATTCTCAAGCAAATTTTATTTATTTAATTTTTGTACGGAATTTGTTTGGTACAGTAAATCAATAATAATTGGAGAACAATTTAATATAAACTAAAAAACAAAGATTAAATCAAAGATTGAGACCAATATTTTCTAATAAGTTCAAGAGTCAATTCAAAGATTCAAATCAAGTACCACGAGACAAGAAATACATTTAGAATCAGTGAAGCAGGCACCCTTTCTGGCTTCAGGCCTTCAGCTAAAGACTAGTTTTACATCTTGATAAAACAAATTCACTAGTACAAAATCTGTTTGTAAAATAACCCGGATAAAGATGCAAATTAGGATTGTAGATGTGGCAACTACCTTAGATAAATTAAATTGCTCAATAATTTTCTACTACCCCATAGTTTGATAAAATTTTCACAGCTTATACAAGAGAGCATTTAGTTCAGTGCGTTGGCAATATTTTAAAATCAAATACGTAAATTTCTAACGGTTCCCATTTGGTCCGAAAAGTTTCTCCCGCAATTGAAACAATTGCACGGTGTATACAAAATCCACTGAAATTTCCCTCGCTAGAGAATATATGAACCCTTTAAAAAGGACATTCAGGATTTTTATGTATTATCAGTTTCCTCTAATGCCTCATTACTAAATCCATTTTTTAACTCTACCACCTAGATCAAAGAGAAAGAAGTTGAAGTTCTAAATTTTGACTAGGGAAAATAAGTTCTAATAGACATTGTATAACCGTGTCCTATAATTATTTATTTTCTCTGTTAAATGCAAATGCAATTATTTATAGGAATGGCATTTACCAGACAGGTGAAGTTTGGATGTCTCAACTACTAATTAACACGCCCTTAGTGGCTTAGTTGGATATCATTTAAATTTCCTTCTGACCTTGATATTAAAATCGTTAGGAGTACGATTGATTCCTTTCATGATTCATCATTTTCATGAGCCAGGACTAGAAGTTGGTTAAATTGAATCCTTAATTTCTCATGCTTACGTGCTATTTCTTAGCTTAAATTGTACGCAATCATTTGGTTCGATTTGTATAATTAAAACTAACTTTGAACAAACTAAATGTTATGCTGATTGACCAGGTATAGTGGAGAACACCAGTGTTAACTTGAATTATTTGTGAAGAACAAGACAATAAATTGTAGGATGATAAATAATTGCTACGGAGATGCAGGATTTGCACCCCCGAAATCAAAATCTCCTGATTTTGCCCTTCAAAATTTCTGACGTCTTCTTCATTTACCCTCCTGCCATATTTTATATTATAAAATTTAAAAAATAAAAAATGTGACCATTATACTCCATTTAATCCATTCGAATCTAACCAATTCACAGATCTCTCTCGAGCTCTTTCTTTTCTGTGATTCTATCGAGCCATATTTTGTGCATCTCTCCTGTCCCATATTGAGAAATTTCTCACAGCATACACAAAATACCACTCGTCGGACCAAATTGACAAGCTACGATCAGAGGAGTACTCCCACCTAGGGGTGGGCGCGGAATGCCGCGAAATCGCAAAACCGTTCCGTTCCGTCCATGTGGAACGTATAACGGAATGAAATTTCATTCCGTTTCACAAACGGAACGGAAAACGGAATCGGGATTCATTTATGTGAAATACGGTGTAAATATAACTGTTCCGTCCAAACGGAACGAATACGAATCAGCCGGTACATACCGTTTATTGAAACGGAACGAAAAACAGAACACCTCATTCCGTTTCCGTTATTAACGTTACCCACCCCTACTGCCACCTCTCTGACAACGGGGCCAAGGTGTGCCTTGACTATTGCAGCTTTGGCTTCTTCTCCTATACACAAAGTTTTCAAAATTTTGAACCCACCTCCTTTACTCTCAGAGAAATAACTACTGCAAATTTAAACAACCATGCTTTGTATGGTGGACCTGAAGTGGGAATCTGCGATATTAAGGCCCGCATAATGGACTACTTAAACATGTTTGACCATGAGAGCCAATCTGTGAACTGGATGGTACAATCTACAAATTAAAGACAAAGGTGCCAAAGTGTGCAGTGTAAGTTTCAAATGGCTAACTCTTCGACTTTGTTCGGCTGAATTGAGAAAAGCAATTGCTAGAAAAAAAAAAAGGAAAGGGTTCGACAGAGAAGAAAAGACTCGAGAGAAATCTGCGAATGAGTTATATTCGAATGGATTAAATAGGGGGTAATGGTCAAACTTTTTTATTATTTTAAATATTATAATATAAAATATAAAATATGGAAGAAGGATCAATGAATAAGGTGTCTGAAATTTTGAAGGGTAAAATCGGAAGATTTTGATTTCGAAGGGCAAATGCTGCATTTTCTCATTTCTGAAAGGTATAAAAGAAATTTTCCCTAAAAGTAATAATACTTTATTAAAATTCTGATGAACTTGTATTAGGAATAATAATAACAAATATTATTTCCCACAACGGAAAATGAATGCTTTTGTGCTAAATGACATTTACATGAAACCGAGCCAAACGTGCAAGAGAATTATATTTATTTTCAGTACCAATTGTTAATATAATCACCGCCTATAACAAATCATCTCTACATTAATTAACCAAACTTGTTAACTTTTCTGGCAATAGATTAGTGTAGAACATACATAGGAAAATTAAAATTATTTCTTTTTTTAGGGCTAGATGGCAAAGTACCACACGACAATTTTATTGAAAAAGAAAATATTTACATAAAGAAAAGAAAGGAAAAGCAAAAAAAAAAGAAATAAAAGGAAAATAAAACTATACAAAGGAAACTAAAAAGTTAAATATCTAGACATGTTTCGACCAAGAGCTTGAGCATGCAATGACCTCCTTCGATACAAACTCCGAAGGGGTGTACTGATCCGAGAAGATATATCTATTTCTTGCTTTCCAAATATTCCAAGTAGCGACAGCCCAAATAGTGTCCCACAGTTTTGATTCCTGACACCTGTTGGATAGCCAAAAATCACCGACTTCAAGACCAAGGCTGAATCGATATTGCACCAGTGACCAAATAGTAGATGCATATTGGCATTGTAAAAAAAGGTGCTCGGTCGTTTCTACAGAATTTGTAGCGCAGCAAGGACAAGAGTTTAGAGAAGGCCAACCTTTTTTCATAAGATTTTGTTGTGTTAAAAGTCGATCTTGTAGGAGCAACCAGAGGAAAATTCTAACTCTTGGTGGTGATTTCATTCTCCAAAGGTAAGGGTCATACTTTGAACGGACGCCAGTGTTAGAGATCACGGCGTAAGCACCGGAAGAGGAGAAGATTTCATCGACCGTCCATTTCCAAGTAGGGAAGGGCGAAGCGTTTGAAAAGGTGCATGAGAGGTTGAAGAAAGGGGCGTGTTGAAGGATGTCTGTTAGACTGTAGGAGACTCCACATGACACCAAATCATTCAAATCCGCAATACCATAAAGGAGTTGAATTGAAGAAGACCAACTTGAATCTGGTTCGTGTTTGAGCTTCCAAAGCCATTTCAGTAATAACGCTTGATTTTGTCTCTAAAGATGTAAAATTCCTAGACAACCATTGGATTTTGGTAGACAATACTTAGACCAGTTTACCAGACAATGACCTCCAAGACATTTGTCTTTCTCTTTCAAAACGAATCTTCTTCTGATCCCTTCTAAGTGTTTTAGTAGCCAAAGAGGTAACTTTAACACTTGCATGTAGTGTAAAGGCAAAGATGTAAGGACAAACTTAATCAGAGTAAGTCTACCTTTAATAGAAAGAAATCGTGCCTTCCAGCCCTCCAGTTTACATTGAAAAGCATTAATTAGTGGCTGGAAGTGGATTTTTTTAGGTCGACGAATGGAAAGGGATAGTCCTAGATATGTAATTGAAGTTCCTTCGCTTGGCATCTAAGAATAGAAGCTATGGTCGAGTAGGGGGGATGCATTGATGGAGATAGGTACAAAGAGACATTTTGCATCATTAACCCGTAGGCCAGACAGTTTAGCAAAGTTTGTAATTATTTCTGAGACTATTTGTAACGAATGAGAGTTAGCCTCCATTAGAATTATGGTGTCATCTGCGTATTGCAGTGTGCGGGATTGAACCAGAGATAAGAGAAGAAGCGTTATTGAAGAAGGATTGAAGAGCGTCTGTGACGATGATAAAGAGGAGAGGAGATAACAGATCTCCTTGACTTAAGTCTCTTTTGTGCAAGAAAAAGGAGGAAAACTCCCTGTTGACTTTGACAGCCGACGAGAAAATATTGAGAATTTGAAGAATCCAAGCAATGTACGCTGCAGGAAAGTCTCTTTCAACAAGAACATTTGTTAAAAATGTCCAGGAAATAGTGTCAAAAGTCTTGGCAAAATCTATCCTGTACAAGATTGAAGGAATTTTATTTTTGTGATAAAAAAAAATGAACTCCCTAGTTACCATGTAAGATTTCAAAATTAAAATTATTTCATACCATAAGTTTGTTTATAGATTCCTGATGGCTGTCATGTATGAATTGGAATTGTGACTTATAAAAGACTCTCCTAGTTAAACCTCCGACAACAATAATTAACGCATTCTAATTTTCACTGTGTTGTGTATCCAGTCCAGAATGTTGGGGATATTCCTTTGCAATTCCATCAGTTCTCCAATATACAGTTACGTTGGATCCCTTCTACAGTAACGAAGGAGGAATTTTCTCTTCAAGTTATTCTTTCTTCATCTATACATATATATATATATATATATTTTTTGAGATTTTGAATTAAACACTCTTTCTCCTTTCTTGACTTGCTCCTGTTTCTTTCTTTCTTTCAGTTCCAGCTGTCTCTCAGGCAACAATTTTATTAATGAAATGACATGAATTATGGACAGATATGAGTTATAAAATGAATATTTGAAACATATATACACTTGTTCAATTTATTTGAACAAAAATTAAAAAGATTTGGTTTTATGAATAATGATTTATAGGCTAATCTTAATAATGGCGTAACTAAATATAGAAGGAGATCACAGATAAAAAAAAATAGAACATAATTGTATTTACATTATTATATTTCAAATTTAAAATGAATTTTTGAGGACCATTAGTATCATCAAAATAAAAATATTGCTTAGTAATCCATCCTTTTAAATTGTGTTACATACAAACCATGTCTCTAAAGAATCAAAATTCATCTAGGTGCTTAAATGTCATTTAGCACAATGTTAGGAGCTTTTTAGTGTCTAATATTGCAAATTTATATGAAAATTAAGGGAATGTATTAAAGTAATTTACAGTTATGAATACAGAGTCTTTACTTAAATCATTCCAAAAGAACTAGGGAAACTTCTCATGCCACTTTATTTAATTATTTTTTGTACATAAACTCGTTTGGTACAGTAAATTAATAATAATTGGAGAACATATTTTATATAAACTAAAAAAACAATGATTAAATCAAAATTGAGACCAATATTTTCTAATCTGTTCTTGAGTCATTTCAAACCAAGTATCACGATACCTAAAAAACATTTAAAATCAGTGCAGCAGACACTCTTTTTGGTTTCAGCTGTAGACTAGTTTTACATCTTGTTATTGCAAATTCGCTAGTAAAATCTGTTTCCTAAATAACCCGGATAGAGAAGCAATTAGGATTGAAAATGCAGCAGCTAGTTTAGATAAATTAAATTGCTTAATAATTTCCGACTACCCCATAGTTTATAAAATTTAACAGACTAATTACTTCAAATCCGTGTCAATGTTTTGAATTCAAATATGTAAATTTTTAACGGTTCCTCTTTGGTCCGAAGAGTTTTTCCCGAAATTCAAAAAATTGTAGCACGTAAACAAATTCCATTTCCCTCACTTGAGAATATGTGAACCACCCAAAAAGGAATTCAGGATTTTTATGTATTATCAGTTTCCTCTAATGCCTCGTTACTAAATCCATTTTTAACTTTACCACTTTGATCAAAGAGAAAGAAGTTGCAGTTCTAAATTGTGACAAGCATCTGTATTTATAAGTTAGCAGCAAGTAAATAGTTAAGAAAAATAAGTTCTAATAGACATTGTATGCAAAGGCAATTATTGATAAGAATGACATTTACCAGATAGGTGAAATTTGGATGTCTCAACTACTAATTCACACGCCAGGTAGTTGGATCATTTAAATTTTCTTCTGACCTTGATACTAAAATCGTTAGTTGTACGATTGATTCCTTTGATCATTTCATCAGCCAGGATTAGAAGTTGGTTAAATTGAATCTTTAATTTCTCATTCTTACGTGCTATTTCTTAGCTTAATTAGTACGCAATCATTTGGTCCGATTTGTATAATTAAAACTAACTTTGAACAAACCAAATGTTATGCTGATTGACCAGGTATATATACTGGAGAACACCAGTATTAACTTGAATTATTTGTGAAGATCAAGACAATAAATTATAAAATGATAAACAATTGTATACTAAAAATTTATATAAAAATAAAAATACTTTATTTAAATTCTGATTAACTTGTATATTGGGAATAATAATATCAAATATTATTCCCACAACGAAAATGAATGCTTTTGTGCTAAATGACATTTACATGTAATCGAACCAAACGTGTAAGAGAAGTGCATTTATCTTCAGTACCAACTGTTAATCTAATCACAGCCTATAACAAATCATCTCTTCATTAACCAATTCGCTTCTTAACTTTTCACGCAATAGATTAGTGTTGAATATACATAATAGGAAAATTAAAATTATTTCATACGGTAAGTTTGTTTATAGATTCCTGATGGCTGCCATGTATGAATTGAAATTGTGACTCATAAAAGAGTACTGTGCTAGTTAAACCTCCGACAACAATAATTAACACAATTCTAATTTTCACTGTCCTTCTCTGGTGTTGTCTGTCCAGTCCAGAATGTTGGCAAATGGGATCTGGTGCCGCGCGGGACGGTGCAGCGCATCCATACCAACTGTTTGATCTATGATGGATGTCACGTGCATAATATCAGATTGATAAGTCTGAAAAAAATTAACCATCCAGATCAGATTGGACGGTTGGAATGGATGTGCTGCACCGGGCGGCATGGGATTTGGATACGAATGTTGGAGATATTCATTTGCAATTCCATCAGTTCTCCAATATACAGTAACGTTGGATCCCTTCTACATTTACCATAGTAATTTACGGATATCATATTACCGTTGCATTCTATGTTATATATAGAACAAAACAAACAGCTAGACCCGTGTGTTAAATTTATACAGTTCCAATTTTATTAAAAGCTACATTTGAATAGGCTCCCCTGGATATTAAAAAAAAAATGTTACTAGTCATTTTTAAGCCGTATTTTGAGGAGTGAAAATTCGATTTATTTTTAGTGGCGGTTCTACTTCTAATATTTTTCATGTCAAATACATATGCTTAAAAAATGATAATTAGTGATCCGCAAAAAACAAAACTGTTTTTATTTGTTTGTTTTCCTTAATTCATCAATGTCTGACTTATAATTAAATTTATTTCATAATTAGATCATAATTAAAGCATTAATACAGCTGCAATTTTTATTTACAGAAGTTATTGTAATGTCATTTAGAGTTTGCAACGAACGAACAGTAATATATGTCGGTAAACTCTGTAAAAATGCAATAAAGAAAATTCTGAATTTAACCAGTCGGTGGAATGGATCATATTTAACAAACTTGAAAAAATGCTGAAAATATCAATTCATGAATAGCTAAAATATCAATTTGTAAAAAAAAAAAAACGGAACGAGACTTAATATCAATTGAGGTCAATTATTTTCTAATCAATTCGTGCACAACAAAGAAATCTAAGAAATCTAGTTAGAAGCTGTGATGCGATCTTCCTTGCTTTCTGGTAGAATTTTGAATTTTTCAAGGATCAAGATCTTAATATTTAGGGATGCAAATGTTGCGGTTAACCTCAACTAAATTGCTCATTTGATAAATTTTGAGCCTGTATGAACTGAGAAATTTAGAGTGTACAATGCATTGATCCCCATTTTGAGCATACTTGGCTAAAAGGGTTTCATGAAAAACTGAATCGCTCTGTTAGATGTCTAACATATTTACACTTGGTTTTCCTCACTCAGAAGTTTGGCAACCTGGCACAAAATGAGTCATGGTTCTTTACATATCATCAGTTCCCTCTAATGCCTCACAAGCGCATCCAATTTTTGAATCTTACAATAATCTATTTCTTGGATAATATTTTTCTTCATTTTTTTTTAGCTGGTTCATCAAACTATAGCTTTTCGATTTGTAAAAATGCGACCTATAATTATTTCTTTACTGTGTCTAGTTTTAACTCCTAGCTATTTCTCTGTAACATGCAAATGCATATTTATATAGGAATAGCATTTACCAACTAGATGAAGATTGGGTGTCTCACCTACTAATTTAAATTAGGTAGTTGGATCATTTAAATTGCGTTCTGACCTTGTACACAAAATCTTCAGGACACATAAATTTCTTTTAATCATTCTCATGAGTCAGGATTTCAAATTTGCGTTAAATTAAATCCTTAATTGCTCATGCTTACATGATATTTCTTGGATTAACTAGTAATGCAATTATATATGTTGTCTTATTTGTATGATTCAACCGAACTTCGAGCAAACCAAACGGGTTGCTGATTGACAAATACTTGAGAGCACCAATATTAACTCAACTAATTTGTGGACAAGACAATACGTTATAAGATGGTACAAAATGTTCTACTAAATGTTTGTAAATAAAGATATTTTTTGTAAGTTTTTATTGAAGTTGAACTGCTATTGATCTTTTGGGAAGCTTTTGTAGGTACAAAAATTTTAAGCCCACTGCTCGAGTGCTCGTAAGAGTATTTTTTTTTTATCACGGATAAAATTAATTTGCACAAATTACTAGTAGCACGATTTAGGTGAAAACTACTCAAAAAATATATTGGGAATGTTGTTATGTACTGTTTATTTTGCACAAACTCGTTTGATACAGCTCGTTTGATACAGTAAATTAATTATCATTTGGGAACCAAAAGCACGGGAGGAGCAGGATTGAGGAATGGTGGGCGAAAAGCTGACTAAATGAAAATTAAAAATTCGATTAAAAACAATAATTTGAGAAGCAAGTGAGAAAGATCAATAATCAGTTAATCATGATCTGTTTGGATGGATAGGAATAAGGAGTCATTCGAAAGTAAATTGCTATTTCTGATTAAGGTACAATTCAAATAACTTAAATTAATGGTTTATTCCGATTAGTCAGATTTGTTAATCTGCTCCTAATCGGAGTAAACCTTAATCTAAGCTATTTGGATAGTGCCTTAATTAAAAATAGCTATTTACTCTCCAATAATTCCTTATTCCTATCCATCCAAACAGAGCTCTAAGGTCAGTGGCTCAGGACGTGGTATGAGTAAAGGAGAGATCTAAATTTTGATAACGATTGAACGGAACAAGAGCGATGGACTATTGTTGCCATCGGGCCGAAGCAACAAGAGCAATGGAGCACCTTGCGCCAAAGTTTTTTTTTCATTTCGTTTTGACATGGAAAGTGAACAGCACGGAGAGGAGAAAGTAATTGAAAAGTATTATGAGTCTGGAGAGGCCCATGGTCCATGGACTAAGTATACAAATTTACCTTGTCAAATTAACATACAATGAAAAAAAATTAAATATTAGAGGAGACCTGGCCTTCGTTGGTCCCCCACCGTCTCTGCCGCTGACCAAAGGCTATAGTTACTCTTAGTTTAAACGATAAACATTAATTCAAGGAAAAACATCGTATGTATAAGACATTAAACTACAAATTAATTATAATTTGGTGATGATTAATGTTTCGTACTTAAAGACGGGGCACACTTAAAATCTGTTTAGTCGTGATCCCGATATAACCATTTTTGTTTCCGTTTTATTTCATCAACACAAGATTTCTCTTTGAATTCGCTCCAATAATTAGATCATAATTCAAGTAAATATGCAAGTTCAATGAGTTAGAAGTTGAAGCAGAGATCCACAATTCAATTATTTATTTATTTATTTATTTATTTATTTATTTATTTATTTATTTATTTATTTATTTATTTATTTATTTGCACAATTAATGTTCTATATACAGTATAAATGCTATTTGAATGTCATTTATATTGTGCACGGAACATATACGGCACATTTTACTGAATTGAAATGCGGTAAAGTATCCGGATTTAGTCAGTCTATATATGGAACATATCATTATTTGTAACATTAGAAGTTAAAATATCGGTTAAATGGAGAATAAAAATGGTATAAACTTAAAAAAAACAGACTTATCAAAATTGAGGTCAATAATTCTTAATCAATTCATAACACGAACTTACAAGTATAGATACAATATTCTATTGAAACTTGTGAGTTGAAATAATCACTATCCTTTTATTATAAGACAATCCAAAATGTTTTACAACTCAGATCATTATATATACAATGCGTTCCCTTACTAATCCTGACAGAGAGAAGCAGATGCATGGGACTGGCGTACACAAATAGTAAGTAGAATTTCAAAACGCCAAACAAAAAATAACTTATCTAGGATTGCAAATGTTGCAACTATCTTAGATATTGGTCAATAATTTTCCAATCATCCGATAGTTTTAACAAATTTTGATCACACTAGACAAAGATCAACAGCTGAGTTAAATTATATGCATAACAGATCGGAACCAAAAAATTTGGACCGGGATTCAGAAATGGAATTCTCTTTTTACAAAATCCCGTGATTGGGAGGAGTAACGAAGACAGCGAAAAATAGATTTAGTGGTAGTCAACATCACCATAATCTAGTTTCAAAATTTATTTCAAAACGAAAGAATTTGATGGAATTTCAAGTGGAAGAAGCACAAGGCGAGGCGGGAAGTAGGGAAAATAAGCAATGAAAATCTCCGAACTCAACTACTCTCGTTTTTCCTCTCTTTCCGATCAAGAAATTTGATTTGTGAAATTAAATCAAACCCTTTGGTCTCCCATGAAATCAAATCCTTTTCTCTTTCGTTTGCTTCCGATCAGAGTGTAAATGTCTAACAGTTTTCACTTGGCTAAAAGGATATCGCCAAAAATTGAATGAATTGCTGCTTGCTTAACGGAAATCTAAAAGGGTTTCACTGAAAAGTATGTGAATTTGCCCCAAAAGCATGCATGGTTCTTTACATATCATCAGTTTCCTCTAATGCCTCACCAGCGCACTTAATGAATCTATTAGTTAAACAAATTGTAATAGACATTGTATCTGTTTGTTGGGTTTTTTTTTCTCATTCCTCATTTTTTCCAGCTTGTTTGTCAAACTTATACTTTGGATTTGTATATATAATAATTGCTTCACCACTTCTAGCTTTAACCATTTCTCTGTAAAATGCAAATGCAATTCACACGTCAGGTAGTTGGGTCATTTAAAGTGTGTTCTGACCTTCATACTCAAAAATCTTCAGAACGATTAAAGTTCCTTTAATTCTCATGCTTACATGCTATTTTTTTTTTTTTTGGGATTAGCTAGTAATGCAATCATCTTGTCTCATTTGTATGATTTAACCGAACTTCGAACAAACCAAATGGGATGCTCAGTAGCCTGAACAATACTGGAGAGCACGAGTATTAACTTAATTAAATAACTTCTAAAGGATAACAAATACATTATAATATGATACATAACCTTCTACCTAAATGTTTATAAAAAAAATTACGCCTTATATAAATTTTGGGATGAATCTAAATTTGGAGCAATAAGTGCTAGTTGAATCACTTAAATATAGCACCGTGGATCTTAAAAAAAAAACACACATTCTTAATCTTTTAGGAATAATTTTTTTTTACTCTGGATAACTAATCCTAATTTTGTTTAAGAATTTTATTCTGAAACGATCCAAACACACAATTTTTATAGATTAAAAATATATTATATATAAATTTTCTGATGAAGTTCAACTGCTATTAATCTTTAGGCCAGCTTTTGCTAATCACAAAAGTTTGAAGCCCACTGCTTGTAGGACTGAAGATTTTATACATGAGCAAGGTTCCAGTGTCACAAATGACACAATTTACTTTTAAATTTTTAATTTAAAAAAATTTTGATATAATTGTTTAATCCAAATCGTTGATCTTATTCATTTTAATGACGGATGCGTTGTCCTAAAATTTTATAATTTTTAAAGTTTATTTGATACTTGATCAAGATGTTGAAAAATGGACATATTAGAATTAATCTATTTTAGTTACTTTGATTCGTTTATTTTTTATCTTCTGATCAAGTATCAAATAAACTAAAAAAGTTATAAAATTTTATGACAACACATCCGTCCTTAAAATGAATAAGACCAATGTTTTGGATCGGACGATTATATTTTAAATTTTAAAATTTAAAATAAAAAAATGTGACATTTGTGACACAAAAAAAAGTGGCACCGGAACCTTGCTCTTTATACATATAATAAATTAATTTGTACTTACTACTGGTAGCACGTTTTCCTGTGAAATATCTCCAAGAACATGTTGGGAAATCTTGTTAGGGAATAACAGAATTATTTGAATTTTTCTGTTTACCTTTATTTCATCAATATCAGGTTTCTCTTTGAATTTGTTCAAACATAATTCCAGGCTTCCAGCAAAATACATGTTCAATGTTTGACGTTAAAGCAGAGATAGTTTAATTAATTTTGGAACAATTTATTTAATTACATCACATAAAGTACAGAAGTTATTGTAAAGTTATATACACTGAGCAAGGAACGACATATGCGACAGAATAAAATGTCACTGAACTCTATATATGGAAATAACAAATCTGAATTTAACACTCTTTCTCCTTCCTTGTCATGCTCCTGTTTCTTTCTTTCTTTCGGCTCCAGCTGTAATTTAGGAGCTTGCTGACAGTCTCTGCCAGTGATTTTATTTTATTAATGCATGACATCAAGTGTAAAGAAATTATATTTAAGAATATGGTAGGCTCCTTACTTTGTTTAAAAAAGTTTGTTTCAGAATGTGGACAGATGAGAATTTTAAAATGAATATTTTAAATATATACGCATTTGTTCAATTTACTTGAACAAATATTAAAAAGATTTTTATGAATAATGATTTATTGGCTAATCATAATAATGGCGTGACCAAATATACCGAAAAAATTAATAATGACGTTACTGTTCATATTAATTTTGATAATAACAGAAAAAAATCGAAATTTTAATACTAACGTTGCTGGATCGTCATCCCAGTTGACGAAAGTCCAATACCCTTGGATCGTCATCCCAGTTGACGACCCAAGCTTGGATCGCCATCCGAAATGACGATCCAACGATCCAACAAAAAACAAATATTTAAAAAAAAAATTTCACAATCTTTTTTTAATGCAAATTTTGCATTTTAGCCCCCAAAGTTTTTATTATTACAAAATATATAATTTATAATTAAAAATTAAACATAATTAAAATATCTATTATAAAAATATAAGTATATAATTAAATTATTGCATGTTAAATACATAATATTGTATATGTTTGTAATATTTATTCATACATATATATATAATGTATCGTATATTTTATATATTAAATACATATTATTGTATATAATTAAAATATATGATACATATTATTATGTATATATATTTCTATGTATATTTATTTATACATTAAAAAAATTATATATTAATATCTACATTTAATGTATAACAAATTTTTTTATTGGACTATATTGTAAAAATAATAATTTTAGGGTCATCGGCGAAAAAATGAATATATTTTTGTTGAAGTTATTCGCCGATGACCCTAAAATTATTATTTTTACAATATAGTCCAATAAAAAAATTTATACATTAAATGTAGATATTTATATGTATGTAAATGTATAAATGTATATATTTATATGTAGATATTTATAGATATTTACAATACAATAAAAAAACATGTAATGTATAAATGTATATATTTATATGTATGTAATGTATATATAAACATATTTTTTAAAGTATAATTTTTAATATTGTCTCGCACTTTTTCACGGCCCTCGGATCAACAGAGGAAAATCCGGTCTCGGATTGAGGGGCAAAAAAGAATGCGGATCAGATACCCCTCGCGAGCCTCAAGAGGCCGATACCGATACCACCCCGAAGCGCGGTAACTGTACGGTCTTAAGTTCTCACGAGGGTTTATTATTTGAAGGGGTCCTTTCTTTCCAGTAGGCACAAGCCCCTACTGTTAATTACCTCCGACATGGTCAGGAGCACCTCTAGATCGGGAAAACCAAAGGATTGTGTGTCGTGAGCTGTTAGGGAATTGTAAATATGCAGTTAGCGGTCCTATCATGCATTTATATATATATTTTTTATTATTATTAATATTACTACTACAATGCAATATTAATATATCATATCATTATAATTTTTTGGGAGACTTTGGATTGCAGGGGACAACAGTCTCTGGAGTTCTAAGCTTGTAGAGGTTTCGGTCAACTGCCGTCGCTGGACGCTTATAATCTTCTCGTTTTTCGAGTTTTCTCTGTAATGTGAGGAATCAAGGTTTAGGCCCTTCTGGTGTGAATTTTGTATTTGTAAGGCATAGACTTCCCGAAGCGGGTTTCTTAGACTTCCTGTTGATCTTTGTCGAGGTTGTTTGAAAGTGACGTCTGATTCTTTATCAGATCATTAAATTTGATTGATGCGGTGCTTGAGGTTGTTTTTTCTTTTTTTTTTTTGAGATAACATCAGGCCTCTGGGCTTGTGGATGTTAAAGACGCCGGACCCCTGGGTTTATGGGCGTTAAAATCTTATGCGCGCGGTGTTACATCCCAAAATTTTATAATTTATTCGTATTCAGATTTTGATTTAATTTCGCTATTAAAATTTTAAGTTCCAATTTAATTCATTTTAATCCAATCTTAATGTATTGATTAGATTGTTAACTATGAAAACCATATAGCATATTTTAATATTTTGACCAAATTTGACATGTTTGTTTGACTCTTTGACCGGATATATGCATTTAATCGGCCTTATTCCTTCAAACCGCCTTCATCCTTTGATATTATCTAATTGTCCACTCATTCCTTTTCTATTGGACCGAATGAATAAAAAAATTTCCAAGCTGCTTTGCCGACTCACTGACTTATTCCTATCCAATTTTGATCTTATCTCATTTGTTAGTCCCTTTGTTCCCATTGGTTAGAAAAACATAAACAAATGTGACCCGTACTTAGAACCCAAATATACCATTTGTATAAATACCCACTTTCCTCACTCCTTTTTGCTCTAAGCCGTATGAATCAAACCACCCCACTCCAATATATTTCGCTTGAAAAAAAATAGAGACAAAGAGTAACTATTTCTTTTGGTGGCAACGTGTCAGAATAGCCAGTCAAAGGAGAAGGCAACTATAGTAAATCCTTTACTTTCTAAGTTTTCTTTAATTTCTTGAATTGAATTTTCTTTATTTCGGATTTTAGAAAGAGCATTAAACTGAAATTTCGTCTGTTCTAATTGATAATATAAGTCTAGTTAATTGATAGTAAAATGTTTAGAACTAACAAACATGGTAAATAAAAATCGAAACCAAAATAGTCATTTATGTCAAGTTTTGAAGATTAGAAAGATGATAGTTATTCTATCTTTAAAATTAATCAAGTATGATACGATAATCATTAGAACAGTCTATACTATTGAAGTTTAATGATTTTTTTTTATGAACAAATAATTGTATAAAGTTAAAGGTTACGGAGAAGAACTTTAAATGGAATTTCTTTTGCTTAGAATTGGGAAGTCGCTTATCGGGTCGGGTGGTCGATATGAGTGAAGTTATGTAGATCGTTTGCTCGCTTGATTTTCAGGTGCGGATTCCACACAACTTGATTACATGCTAGAAATTATTTACGCATAACTGTATTGCATAATTTGAGCTGATAATTGCACGCATATTTGGATTATATCATATGACTTATATTATTTACTATTATTATTGCATGTTGAAATGGTTCCGAATTGAATGGATTGTGATAATCGTTGGTACTCTTGTACGTTGAAATGACACTGGTTGGGTTGGACGTTGGGGTCGCTCCCTGACGTGCCAGTCTCCGTGAATAAGCGCTTATATCCGTGGTTTGACAGTGTTCACGTAATCAGTATTGTTTGCTTATCTATTTGTCTGAATTAATGATAATTGTATGGTATCGTATACAATGTATGTTCTATTGTATACTCAGTCTCCTCTGATCAAGGAGAGATGGATCCTTCGGGATAATTTAGTTTTGATTTGAATAATCGATATTGAACCAGCTTCAGTAGGAGATAGTTGACCAATTGAACCGACACTTTTGTGTTACCATTTGAATGTGACAGTTCAAATTGATTAATGTGTCGGGTTATTTGCATTGCATCTTTATATTGACATCTCATAACGTATCACAAAATGTATTGATATTTGACTTATAGAAATTGTGTTTTTCTTCCTCAGTCGGTAAATAGTTCCGAAGCATGTAAGATTGTTCGTGTGGCTGGAACTGAATACCGCACTGAGATAAATTATATTTATCTCATTCTTTGCTTTTTGCATTGTTTCCACGATGATTGTGGGTTCCAGGTTGCAGTTCGAGCGCTGGACAGCAAGACGACAAATAAGTCGTTGGAATGTATGGTTAGCTACCAAAGGCATGTGAACCAGCCTATGAAGCATATATTATCTTATGTCTATATTAAAAAAAATATTTTCGGATTGTAACTTAATTATTTTAGTAAATTTTGATTTACTATTTTATTTAATTTGATAATTATAATTAACTAAGTCTTGGTAAGCCTTGCGGGTGCAGAGGCATCCGCGGCGGGCACGCCGTCATGTACCGTCCAATCACGGGATGCGACGGGGTGTCACAAATGGTATCAGAGCATGGTTTAGCTACCTAACCTGACCGAAAAGACGTAAGAGCGGGGTCAGTAGGACGTAAGAGCGGAATTAGGACGATTGTTTTATATAATACTTTTTAGTCAGATAGATTAAATTAGTTCATCGAATTGCTGTAATTTTTTTTTCTAAAATAGATAGCATTTTGAAAGGTTGTATTATAAACTCATAAATTTTTTTATTGAAAAATTTTGGATTGTTGCACTTGTTTGAAAAATTATAACTATCTAAATTTAGTATGAATATAAGTATAAACGAATTTCGAGGACGAAATTTTTTTAAGGGAGAAAGAATGTTACATCCCAAAATTTTATAATTTATTTGTATTCAGATTTTGATTTAATTTCGCTATTAAAATTTTAAGTTCCAATTTAATTCATTTTAATCCAATCTTAACGTATTGATTAGCTTGTTAACTATGAAAACCATATAGCATATTTTAATATTTTGACCAAATTTGACATGTTTGTTTGACTCTTTGACCGGATATATGCATTTAATTGGCTTTATTCCTTCAAACCGCCTTCATCCTTTGATATTATCTAATTGTCCACTCATTCCTTTTCTATTGGACCGAATGAATAAAAAAATTTCCAAGCTGCTTTGCCGACTCACTGACTTATTCCTATCCAATTTTGATCTTATCTCATTTGTTAGTCCCTTTGTTCCCATTGGTTAGAAAAACATAAACAAATGTGACCCGTACTTAGAACCCAAGTATACCATTTGTATAAATACCCACTTTCCTCACTCCTTTTTGCTCTAAGCCGTATGAATCAAACCACCCCACTCCAATATATTTCGCTTGAAAAAAAAAAGAGACAAAGAGTAACTATTTCTTTTGGTGGCAACGTGTCAGAATAGCCAGTCAAAGGAGAAGGCAACTATAGTAAATCCTTTACTTTCTAAGTTTTCTTTAATTTCTTGAATTGAATTTTCTTTATTTCGGATTTTAGAAAGAGCATTAAACTGAAATTTCGTCTGTTCTAATTGATAATATAAGTCTAGTTAATTGATAGTAAAATGTTTAGAACTAACAAACATGGTAAATAAAAATCGAAACCAAAATAGTCATTTATGTCAAGTTTTGAAGATTAGAAAGATGATAGTTATTCTATCTTTAAAATTAATCAAGTATGATACGATAATCATTAGAACAGTCTATACTATTGAAGTTTAATGAATTTTTTTATGAACAAATAATTGTATAAAGTTAAAGGTTACGGAGAAGAACTTTAAATGGAATTTCTTTTGCTTAGAATTGGGAAGTCGTTTATCGGGTCGGGTGGTCGATATGAGTGAAGTTATGTAGATCGTTTGCTCGCTTGATTTTCAGGTGCGGATCCCACACAACTTGATTACATGCTAGAAATTATTTACGCATAACTGCATTGCATAATTTGAGCTGATAATTGCACGCATATTTGGATTGTATCATATGACTTATATTATTTACTATTATTATTGCATGTTGAAATGGTTCCGAATTGAATGGATTGTGATAATCGTTGGTACTCTTGTACGTTGAAATGACACTGGTTGGGTTGGGCGTTGGGGTCGCTCCCTGACGTGCCAGTCTCCGTGAATAAGCGCTTATATCCGTGGTTTGACAGTGTTCACGTAATCAGTACCGTTTGCTTATCTATTTGTCTGAATTAAAGATAATTGTATGGTATCGTATACAATATATGTTCTATTGTATACTCAGTCTCCTCTGATCAAGGAGAGATGGATCCTTCGGGATAATTTAGTTTTGATTTGAATAATCGATATTGAACCAGCTTCAGTAGGAGATAGTTGACCAATTGAACCGACACTTTTGTGTTACCATTTGAATGTGACAGTTCAAATTGATTAATTTGTCGGGTTATTTGCATTGCATCTTTATATTGACATCTCATAACGTATCACAAAATGTATTGATATTTGACTTATAGAAATTGTGTGTTTTTCTTCCTCAGTCGGTAAATAGTTCCAAAGCATGTAAGATTGTTTGTGTGGCTGGAACTGAATACCGCACTGAGATAAATTATATTTATCTCATTCTTTGCTTTTTGCATTGTTTCCACGATGATTGTGGGTTCCAGGTTGCAGTTCGAGCGCTGGACAGCAAGACGACAAATAAGCCGTTGGACTGTATGGTTAGCTACCAAAGGCATGTGAACCAGACTATGAAGCATATATTATCTTATGTCTATTTTAAAAAAAATATTTTCGGATTGTAACTTAATTATTTTAGTAAATTTTGATTTACTATTATATTTAATTTGATAATTATAATTAACTAAGTCTTGGTAAGCCTTGCGGGTGCAGAGGCATCCGCGGCGGGCACGCCGTCGTGTACCGTCCAATCACGGGATGCGACGGGGTGTCACACGCGGGTGCGACCCGAGTCGGTTGCCCCTTGACCTTTCCCGGAAAGCGGGGTGACGGTCGTTCAATGGGCATAGAGCGTTAAGTGACATATGGTACCTGACCAAGACGTTCAATAGACGGAGTGGCTTCCGTTAAAAGTGACATTTGGTGATGTTCAAAGTGACGATTCGGTTTGCTCCCGAAGCGTTGAAGTGACATTTGGCAATGTTCGATTTCTTTTTCTTGGGATGATACTCGGTTTCCAGCCAAGATATCAAATAAACGGTTCTCTTGTCGCTTGAAGCGTTGCGTTGATACCTGGTTTCCAGCCATGATATCAAGTAGACGATCCAGTTGCCATTTGAAGCGTTGAAGTGGTATCTAGTTTTCATCCAAGGTATCAGGGGAACTATTCGACTGCCACTTGAATCGTTAAGACATCTGGTTGCCAATCAGACGTTTAAGTGACGTTTCGATCTCCACCCGAAGTACTGAGGTGATATCTGGTAGCCAGCCAGAATATCAAACAGATAATCCGATTGTTGTTCAGAGCATTCAAGAGACATTTGGTTGCTATTCAGATATTGAGTAGACGGTTCAATCATCATTCGAGATACTGAGGTGACATCTGGTATCCAGCCAAGATATCCCGCAGGTTATCCGATTGTTGCTTGAGGTGTCGACAATGCATCTGGTCGCAAGTCAAATATCTAGGAATCGATTCAGCTGCCACCTGAATCGAAGACGCTTGGTTGCCAGCCAAGTGTTAAGTGCCAATTCGATTATCATTCGGAGTATTGAGGTGATACCTGGTATCCAGCCAAGGTACCAAACAATTGGTCCGATTGCTATTCGAATCGTTTAGAAGTGACATCTGGGTGCCAGTCAGATGTTCCCTTCCGATTCGATCATAATTGAGACTCTGAAGTGATATCTGGTAGCCAGCCAGCTTATCGGACAGATGACTCGATTATTTTTCGAAGCGTTGAAGTGACGTCCACTCGCCAATCAGATAAGTAACAATTCGATCCTCACTCAGAGTATTGAGGTGATACCTGGTAGCCAGCCGAGGTATCAAACAATAGTCTGACTGTTATTCGAAATGTTGAAAGGAATCTGATTGCTAGTCGGCCGTTCAATGGACAGTTCAGCTGCCACCTGAAGTGTCCGAATTTCATCTGGATGCCAGTCAGATGTTAAAGTGACGTTTGTTCGCTATTCGGGTATTGAGCAGACGGTTCGATCCTCCTTTGGAATATTCTGATGATACTTGGTAGCCAGCCGAGATATCATGCAGATAGTCCAAGTGTTACTCGAAACCTCACAAGGAACCCTGATTGCTATTCAAACGTTCAGTAGATAGTCCAGCTGCCACCTGAAATATCCAAGGTTTCAACAGTTCGGCTCTCACCCGAAGCATTGAAACTATCCTTCGCCAGACCCTTGGGTTTATGGGCGTCCAAAAATCTTATGCGCGCGGGTGCTACCTAAGTCAGCTGCCCCTTGGCTTCCCCAGGTGCGGGTGATAATTGGTTCTCGATCATAGGAGCGTTCCTCTGACGCTCAGTCACTGACCAATCGTTCAATGTGACGTAATGCTTGACATCTAGGCAAGACAAGTCACTCAAATGACGCTAAGCATTCAAGTAACGTCCGGCTGCCGACCGGTACGTCATGAACAGTTGGTTCTAGATCATGGGAGTGTTCCTCTAACGCTCAGTCTCTGACCAGCTGTTGAAGCTTCGCTTGATTCCTGATCAAGCGTCAATGCGACATAGTGCTTGGCATTTAGCCAAGGAAAGTCAATAGGGTGACGCTCGGCAATCTTTGCGAGTGTTCAGGTAATGTACGGCTCCCGACCGGAACATTGTAATTTCCCTCCAGCACCGAAAAAGGTAAGTTTTGTTGTGTGAGATCTGGTTGTTAATTTAAAAGATAGACCAAGTCAACATTATTGAGCTGTTTGAGCCATAAATAGTGTGACTAGGGAATATGTTGAAGGTTTCTGAATGAGGATATTATTTGGGTAAGGATTATGGATCCATTTGATGTAATGGTATGATGTGGGATAAGGTCTTTATATAATCTGAGGGAGTCGTTTACAGCAACAATGTTGGCCTCGATGTCTCCTTGGCGGTTAGATTGCAAACACTCAAGTTAAGACCTCCTGCCTTCTTGAGAGAGCGGGTGCCTTAGATAATCGTAGACTCCTGAAATAAAAGTGTGATCTTTTCCCCAAGGTACGGGTATGATGATGTGGAATTTGTCCAATATTTGCATATCTTTGATAGGATCATAATGTTGTGTGCCTGTGTCAACGGTGTTGGCAGACGTTTACCTCTGGCGGGTAGATTGCATACACTCAAGATAGGACCTCCTGCCTTCTCGAGAGAGCGGGTGCCTTTGATAATCGTGGCTTCCATCATCTCAGCAGGCTTGGGACAACATTGTGAACTTTTCTCAGACTGCAAAGAGTTCTGCTCGTATGTGGTTGAATCCATATTCTTCACCGATAATATCTTGCGGTGTAATTTGTCTTCTCTTTGGAATTTTATCAGTTTGCTTGAATATTGTTTTGGTCTTCATCTGATTTGCATATTATTTCGGGTCTCTTGATAGAGTCCCGTGACATCGTGATAGATCTCACTATCCATCATTTTGAGGCTAGCGAGTCTCAATTTAACCAGATCATTGAGCTTGATACTTCACCAGTACTCTTGTTTGTTAGCAACAGTACTTAGTGTCTCCATTTTGATCCACGCCCGTCATGACGACGACCGTCTGGTGGTTTTGGTTACTGGGGTCGCAATGAGCTTTATCTTGGAGCACTAGACTCAGTCGTGCTAGTATTCCAATATAGCTTTTAGAATATTATCCATGCCTTCAGGGATTTGATCATGAGCCTTTGAGCCTTTGCCGAAACGACTTATCTCCATGGTATTCCAATAAGAATTATGGTAGGGGTATATTTGGTATAGTTTTTAGTGGTGATGATTAGCCAAATAGATTCCCCTTTATTTTTCTGAACTTCCAGGATTTTTCCTCATATTTTTCTGACCCTCATGTGATTTTTCATGAATTTTTAAAGGTTTTTTTTGGATTTTAAAATAAATATAAGGCTGAGATGGCAATTTGTGATTGGCCAAAGCTTGAAATATGGGTTTAAAATATTCTGTTTGGATTTTGGTTATGGTTTTGGCATGAATGTATTCTCCATATTTTTATGGATCCGTAGAAATTTGGTTTGGATTTTTCTGAGTTACGGTTGAATTTCTACGAATTTTTAAACTTTCCAGCAATAAAATGGTGCCACCTCAGCTAGGTTGACACCTGGCAAGTTCTGGTTGGTCCACATCAGCGGAGAGAAGAGAGGTCAGTAGCGACATCAGCTATGAGAGAGGGAACACATGGCGTACTCTGATTGGTTGTCAGTGGGTTGTTACACTGTGTTAACTCGCCACACGAAAAGTGCCACACAATATCATGAGTTTTGGGACGGTTTTGTTAAAACATTCCTGTTTCTTCGATGGTCTTGGCGCCATGCTCGTTAATTGATTTCCAGGCTCGCGGGCCCCACTATCAGTTGAGATGAGAGCCCGTTAGCTGTGCACCATGCTCATACAAATCAGGGATTAAAACCCTTCTTCTCTCTTTTCTAACTTGTCGAGCTGTCGATGGAGGAGACGCCATGGCTGCGCGATTGACTCGACAAGGTGGTTGTCAGACATCGATGTAGGGCTGTGAGAAATCATCAGGCTCTCATGTTTGTGGGGTCCATCAGTTGAGCTTGTCTCCGTCTCCTACACTGTAATCACCTCCTACCTAACCGGCTAGGGTTTGACAAGGCTTGACAGCGGTTCTGGGCCTCTGGTGGTTGTGGAACCAAATTGACATGACTGAGAGTGTTGTGAGATGTCCCAAAAGCTTGGTATGTCTTCAATTTGGTTGCCGAGATCCTCCGGCATGGTGCTTCACCTCAGCCCATATCCAGTCATGACGGTGAAGTGGCGATTGAGACTATCTAGATGCTGTTGTGGCTTGATGACGGCTTTAAAAGTATGGTGGCACAACCCTGAAGAGAGATGCGCCATCAATTCAATTACATGTTGCTCCCCACCAAGAGCTTCACCATAGCACGACCATGGGTGTGATGGCAAGCCATCAACTTCTCTACTGTTGCCACTCCTTGGCGATATAGAGAGCACAATGAGGCGCTGGAGAGCGTGTTGGTATGCCTCTGAAGATGTGCATCGCAAGACCATAGCAGTATGAGGTTTCTCCTTGATTTGGATCTGACCATGGTGGTGATGGTGAGACTATTGGAAAAGGGATAGAGATGTGTGAACCCAACAGCTTGCATATGGGAAATAACAAGCTACCAGGTTAACACAAGTGAACCTCCATTGTATAGCTCCTCCTGGGTTAGAAGTGTTTGTCCCCTTCTTCAATGCATTGACGATGTGAAGTGTGTATGGCTCCATGAAACTCCATAACCTGCTGTCCTTTATTAATTTTTTTTTTCATTTTTAACCTGCTGTCAGAAACTTGCTGTCCAAAGTTTGGTCCTTGTTGTTGTCCACATTTTTTTGTTTTATATGATATTTTGCTTAGAATTAAAGATGCATACTTAATTATAAACATGACCTATTTTAGCTTCATAACTTCTTATATTACAACTAGTGCAAATATGATTTTTTTTAGCCTACATGAGTTCAGAATATAAAGTATAAGTGTTAGTTAAGTGCTTCATCATTGTTTACTAAATGCTTGAGTTAACTAAATGCATTTATGTACATATCTACATAAACATTTTATCATTTATTCCCTACATTGTTGCTAAGTGTGCATGAACCAATAAAATATAGAAAGAAAAAGAGAGTTGCAAGGAGAACAAATAAACCTTTTACTTCACCAAAGCTGATTACAAGGAAATAAAACGAGTAGTGCTTACAACTGAAACTGTGAAGCTAATGCTTCTACTAACACACTTTTTTTTTAGCTATCCTAACTTAAATAGATTACTCTCTGAACTCACACAGCAAGTATATCACTTATGCCTCTTCTGATTGTTATTTCTATCTTTCTCTCGTATCTTTCTGGTGTATGTTGAGGATGTGAGCTTGATTGCTGGGGGTGTGGGTGTGATTCTCGTTGTATCACTCGTGTTTTTTTTTTTTTTGCATGGCTCTGAAGTGTCCCTTTTATAGGGGATTCAAATGGGTGCTGTAGATGGCACCAATTATGTGCCTCTTGAGAGGATTTGACAATTCTGCCCCTGGTGGGTATTTTGGTCATTGCTCCCTCCATTTGAATAGCTGTCCACTGTTCAGTGACTCTCAATCATCATTTACTTGGTTATTTAACCTCTGACGCCAGTGTTGAACTTCATTCATCCTCAATTTCTTCTCTTTTTACTGATTTCAGTAAATAGTGCAGCTGTTGAACTTATCATTTCCTTTGAGTTTTGCAATTCTATCTAAGGTAGTCTTTTGTCATGCCCACTTCATCATCGTTTAATCCTTTATGCCAAACCCATAATGCAAAGTGTAATTTTTTCTTTTGTCATCAAAACGTGGCCATCCTCTCTTTCTCTAAAAAAACTATCTTCATGGATTGAGTCTCTTTGGTTTAATCGATTCATTTTATTGTCATCTCTCTTTTTATTGTCTCAATACTGTCTCCTTCCAAGCAGATTGTTTCTTTTTATAACATCTCATCAAATCTCCTTTTTTCAGTAAAATCATGCTATTATGGCATCAGTGTAAACAATTCCCTGAGGCTAATTGATGGCCAAATTGACTTGCTTTAGCCACAGCAGCTTGAAATGCATAATTGTTGCAATACCATGATTCTAAAACTCTGACACATTGTCTCTCTAAATCGATTACTACAAGTGTTCCCTGGTAACCTCAATGCACTGGAGTAGATGCCTCATGATTTTGCTTTGCTAAAAGGATTCATGCGGCCATGATTACTTTCCAATTTCAGAATTTTGCCTTGCTAGTGTGATGCCCTCTGGCCATGATTGTTTTACCATCTCAAAAATTCATCTTCGAATTAATCCTCCATGACTCACTCTCACCGATACTCATCAGTATTCTCATGACCCCATAGCTCCTTTTTTCCTAATTGTCATCATTGCGGGTTTGAACCAACCATCACATCGGGTTAATTGGAGTGGAAATTGGATGAATTTGCAGCGAGATTCCCGCTGTCTCTTATAAGTATATGTCGGGGAGGGAGTGATTGTTGAGAGTAGGGGTCTCGTAGCCTCGTTAGGGGTGAGTAGGCAGGAGCAGTTTGCTCCTGTGTCTGAGCGCGCGAGAGACGGAAATAATAGTCGAGTGGGGAAGAAGAATGAGTTACTGGGCTTCTATTCCTTTTTTTTTGTTTGGGCCGAATCCTTCTCCTTTTATTTCCATCTTATTTGGGCCATTTATTTTCCTTTTTCGTTCTGAATTTCGAGTGGGCTGAAACACATATGGATTTTGATGTACCCGTTGTATAACTATATGATTTTCACACAGCATATGCATGAAGTTATATAATCATCCATGTTGTGTTTTTAAAGCATGGCTTACAGTCTATATCACATCATCATGTTAATATTATTATTATCACAGACGTGAAAATATAGCGCCATTTGTTATTGCTCAGTTTTGAGTATGCATTCCCGACAGACCCGGGATAACTCCTTGGTAATTTATTCGTGCATCAAATGTCTGATTTGACCATTAAATAGACCCAGAACCCACTCACAGGTTGACCAGGAAATTATGACGATATTTTAGGGGTCAACAAATATATTTTATATACATATATTTTTTTAATATACTTATACATAGAAATATATGGTCATCGTCACCATATATTTTTTAATGTATAATTTTTTAAAAAATTATATACATTAAAAATACATATAAAATATACTACAAAAAATTTTATTGGACTATATTGTAAAAATAATAATTTTAGAGTCATCGGCGAAAGAATTGAATATATTTTTTGTTGAATTTATTCGCCGATGACACTAAAATTATTATTTTTACATAGTAGTCCAATAAAAAAAATTGTTATACATTAAATGTAGATATTAATATATAATTTTTTTAATGTATAAATAAATATACATAGAAATATATGTACATAATAATATGTATCATATATTTTAATTATATACAATAATATGTATTTAATATATAAAATATAAGATACATTATATATATGTATGAATAAATATTACAAACATATACAATATTATGTATTTAACATGCAATAATTTAATTATATACTTATATTTTTATAATAGATGTTTTAATTATGTTTAATTTTTAATTATAAATTATATATTTTGTAATAATAAAAACTTTGGGTGCTAAAATGCAAAATTTGCATTAAAAAAAGATTGTGAAATTATTTTGTTTGGATCGTCATCCCAAATGACGATCCAAACAAAATAATTTCACAACCTTTTTTTTTAATATTTTTTTTTTGTTGGATCGTTGGATCGTCATTTCGGATGACGATCCAAGCTTGGGTCGTCAACTGGGATGACGATCCAAGCTTGGATCGTCAACTGGGGTGGCGATCCAAAGGTATTGGGCTTTCGTCAACTAGGATGACGATCCAGCAACGTTAGTATTAAAATTTCGATTTTTTTTTGTTATTATCAAAATTAATATGAACAGTAACGTCATTATTAATTTTTTTCGGCCAAATATAGAAGGAGATTACAGATAAAAGAAAATAGTGCATAGAGTATATTTATAATATTATTATATTTCAAATGTAAATTTTATATTTGAGGACTATTAGTATCATCAAAATTAAAAATATATATATTGTTCAGTAATCCCTCCTCTTAAATTGAGTTGCATACAAACCATGTCTCTAGAGTCAAAATTGTCACCTAGCACAATATTAGGAGCTTTTTAGAGTTTAATATTACAAATTTTAATGAAAATTAAGGGAATATGTTAAAGTAATTTACAGTTATGAGTAGAGAGTCTTTACTAAAATTATTTCAAAAGACTTGGGGAACTTGCAAGGGGGTTTGGGTATTTAGTTTTTTGTACAGAACTCGTTTGGTACAGTAAATGAATAATTATTGGAGAGCAATTTAATATAAACTAAAAAACAAAGATTAAATCAAAATTGCGATCAATATTTTCAGTTCATGAGATGACACAAATCAAATATCACGAGATAAGACAATTGAAATCAGTACAGCAGACACCCCGCCGTTTGGGATTCAGCTGAAGCCTAGAGACTACTTTTACATCCTGATAAAACTTTCAATAGTACAAAATCTGTTTCCTAAATAGACCGGAACAATGTGATTTAATATAAAGAAAATAGAGACCTGAATGTAAACATTCTCATTGGCCCTTTTCAATTGTCTGAGCCATCGGATTCAATCGAACGGATGAGAAAAATGCCACGTTCTTGGCGTGATTTAGGTTCATTTTGATATAATTTAGGTGGAAAATCGAATACTGGTAAAGGGATAATTAGGGAACAGTAAGAGAAGAGAGATAGAAAAGAACTTTCATTAATCAATTTTCTTCATACCAATTACAAGAGCACTCATCTATTTATAGCTAAACATCATAATTTGATTCTAATCTCAGCCGTTAGATACATTTATTGATTAAATATCCTAATGCCAACTCATCAATCCATGGACACTCTAACACTACTCTCTAATTGGCTCTCTCAGCCTTAACCTCAATCTAAATGTAACGGCTACTTCTATTATGTAATTATCTAAATTCTGACATATCTCATACATGACAAAAAACCTCCGTAGAGTATTCGGATTAGTGGGAAATAGGTTGTGCTTGAGGCAGGGGAGGATTTATTCAGAAGCAATATTGATTTTCTGAAATTTTAGTTTAAGTGTTAATTTTCTGTGTAATTTAAAGATTGGAAGAATGGAAGTCCGTGTTGTTGCTTGTCGGGGCTTAATTTGCTCCGGTGCCTAGCTGTGGTTCTTTGTTATTTTTTATCTTTTTTTTCCCTTTCAAACATCTTTTATGCCCCTACTAGCCCCTTGATATTTGACATCGCTCAAGGCTCTGAGTTTGTACAAAATAGTATTTTTTTTTATTAATGGTTATGATGTGCAACTCCATGTGCCGTGAAACGAAATTTGAATTATTCATTTATTGGTAGTATGTAATTTGTGGTTTTATTTTGTAAGTTAATTTTATTATTTAATTTGTACTCATATTAACTTCTAAACTTTTACATGAGATTGTTTATTATTAATTTTGTTTGTTATGATGCCGGAAGAAGAAAATTGAACTTCCAATGTGTCTTTTAGTTCATTTTAAGATCATTTGTACAACTATCTAGGTAGTCTCTGCCTAGCGTCTCTAAAAAAAAAAGATCATTTGTACAACTATTGCTGAATATAGTTGTATATTTTGATTGAGTTAATTGATTAATTATTAATCGGTACATTTTTTTTTCTTTCTGAAATATGAGAAATATCGAGCACTTCATCAAACGAAATTAAATAAATATGTTCTTTTAGGCATTATTGAAGGAAAACTTCCAATGTGCACAAAATATTAATTTCTCCTCCAAACCCAGCTTCTTTTCATCCAATAATCATCATTTTTTGTAATTTCACTAGTGATTAGATTCCAATATATACTTTCTATTTAAATATGATTTACTATTATTTATTCTATTTAATTTAACATAAACTTTATTGTGTCCAAGCTTAAAAAAAATGCTATATCTTCCACTGTGCTTGAGTGAGTGAAAGGTCGCAGAAATTCCAACCACGCATCTGTACGCCACAATGGATAATGGATTAGTTTGTCTAGAGAGTTGATCTGGGAATTGGGATTGCTTGACATTAGTTTTTTTAGAAC
Organism: Rhynchospora pubera; assembly: GCA_028095005.1. Lineage (NCBI taxonomy): Eukaryota > Viridiplantae > Streptophyta > Magnoliopsida > Poales > Cyperaceae > Rhynchospora > Rhynchospora pubera. Next base: position 352,846,833 of record CM051459.1, on the reverse strand, counting down.
AGTTAGTTATTTTTCCAGAACAGTTAGTAATATTAATCAGAATAGTCCCCTGACTTCCCCCTCCTCCTCTATGTTTGCTTCTTCTCTTTTTTTCTAGAACATTTTTTTTCTGAATACTAACTGTTCTAAATTTCTAATAGAATATTAAGTAGAACAGTTAGCATTTTTTTTCCAACACATTCATTTTTTTCCAGAACAACTAGAATAGTTAGTAATATTAACTTGAATAGATAGTTAGTTTTTAGAACAATTAGTAATATTAACTAAAATAGATTACTAACTGTTCTATTTGATATATCTAACTTTCTAGTTAATATATATAACTGTTATAGTTAATATCGTAAATGTTCTAACTTTTCCAGCACAAATATTTTTTTCCAGCTCAATTTTTTTCTAGGACAACTAGAACAATTAGTATCATTAACTAGAACAGTTAGTCTATTGTTTAGAACAGTTACTAATATTAACTAGAACAGTTACTTTTGAAGCTAGAACAATTGTTTATTTAATTATAACAGTTAAGAGGGAGGGGTGAGATAGGGGTGTGATTTTTCTAGAACATTTAGTTATTTATCCAGAGCAGTTAGTAACATTAACCATGACAGTTAATTATTTTTTCAGAACTTTTCTATTAATATTTGAAAATGAAACTTAATTGAAAAAAACAGTGAAGTAAGGAGGAAATTCGAAATATAAAATAAATTATATTTGAATATTATTGTTCCTAAAATTTGTCAAACTTCAAAATTACAAGTTATTCCATTTTCTCATCTAAAAACAATGGAGTGCTCATGTTTGTTCATGTCAATGAAGGAAAAAAAAATGTATGTTCGTCTTGGGGAAAAAATTAAGGGTGTTCCGATCAGTTAATTCATTTTACTTTTAATTGTATTCTAAAAAAAAAGAAGGGATGAGGATGAAGGGGATGATTCCATCATCCCCTGAACTTTCTTATTAATGAAGACATGCTAGATAATTAATGAAGATTTGGGGATGATGATGATGATAGAATCTTTGGGATGATGGAAAATAATTCCCGTAAAGAAAATTCTAGATTTTTATGTATTATTAGTTTCCTCTAATGTCTCACCATCAAATCTATTTCTTGGATTTTATTTTTTATACCCTCCTTTTTCAGCTTTTTCATCAAACTATATATTATCTTGGATATGTATAACCGTGTCCTATAATTATATATTTCTCTGCTAAATGCAAATGCAATTATTTATAGGAATGACATTTTCCAGATGGGTCAAGTTTGGATGTCTCAACTACTAATTCACACGCTAGGTAGTTGAATCATTTAAATTTCCTTCTGACCTTGAAACTTAAATTGTTAGGAGTATGGTTGGTTCCTTTAATCATTTTCATGAGCCAAGACTAAAAGTTGCGTTAAATTGAATCCTTAATTTCCCATGCTTACATACTATTCTTAGCTTATATAGTATGCAATCATTTTGTCGACCCATATGTATGATTAATTTAACCGAACTTGAACCAAACTGAATGTATACTGGAGAACTCCAGTATTAACTTGTATTATTTGTGAATAACAAGACAATAAATTATAAGATGATACACAATTGTCTACTAAGATCTATATAAAAATAAAGAGATTTTATATAAATTTTTGTATGAACTTAAAGTAGGAATAATAAAAAATATTATTTTCCATAATGAAGATGAATGCTTTTGTGCTAAAAGACACACATTTTACATAAAACAGAGCCAAACGTATAAGAATAGTGTATTTATTTATCTTCATTTCCAATTGTCAATAAAATCATTGCGTATAACAAATCATCTCTTCATTAATCAAGCTTCTTAACTTTAGAAGAAAGAGATTAGTGTTTTCCAAGTTATTTTTGGATTAGGACTTCAGATGCGAGTTTGTAAAATCGTGAGTCATCAAAGACTAGTTAAAAAATCTCCTACAAAAATAATTAACGCAATTCTAATTTTCATTGTTCTTCGGAGTTCTGTGTCCAGTCCAGAATGTTGGAGATCTTTGCAATTCCATTAATTCCCCGATATACTAATAACGTCAGTTCTACATTTACCATAGTAATTTACTGATACCATGCATATTACATTTTATGTTATAATGTACAGACCGAATTCTTCGAAAAGGGAATAGAACAAAATATATTAACAGCCAAATCCCTTCGTTAAATATATACACGTCCAATTTCCAAATTCATAGATAGACACCGTTGGATATTGAAATGATCTGTCATTAGTTATTTTTATGGCCGTGTTATAAGAAATGACAACGTGGATTATTTTATTGGTGATTTTCATGTTTTATTTGTGGAAGATGGCCAAATGTTTTAAAAAAGGCGAATACTAATCCAGATATATAACAGACTTATTTGAATTTACTTGTTTACTTTTATTTCATATATCTTAACATTCTGTTTGGTTGAGGGGGATGCGGTGGGAATGAAAGAAAACGGAAGGAAAAATCTGAAAATTCCGTTGTTTGGATGGAAGGGAATCGGAACGGTGAAAAATGAGCGAGGGTACTAAATTCCCTTCCAAAATTTCCCTCGCATACAAAAAAAATCTCCTCCGATTTGGAGTAGAACGGAGGGAAAGAAAATCGCGAAGATGGCGATTGACAGCCATGCCCTTCTTGGCGCGCGATTCCTTCTGATTTCGCGCGGATCTGCCTTCTTGCTACTCTACTCGGTCTCGACTCTCGAGCGTTATTTAAGCCATGCCCTTTTTGTTACATATTGTTTGCTCACCAACGAAGACTTCATGAAAGTATGAACAGTACGGTATATACAGGCCATTTGCACTTTGTACATGTACGGTAAAAATACTGTTGCTTATTACTTTAATTATGCGAGCTTGGTACTTTTTATTTGCTCAGTAACGTAAAGGGTAAGGGGTAAATTAGTAAAAAATTTATATTTCCCCTTCACTTAAATAATCTAACCAAACAAGAGATAGAAAAGAAAGGAAAATTAATTTTCCTTTCCCTTCATATTCTATCCAAACAAGAAATAGAAAATTATTTCACTTTCCATCCCATCCCATCCCTTTCCTTCCCTCTTTATATTTTTCCTTTCCCTCCCATCCTCTACCACCACCGAACCAAACAGAATGTAAATCTTTCTGAATTTGCTCCATAATTATACCGCAATTCAAGAAAATACAACTTCAATGTTGTGACGGTTAAAGCAGTGACCAATAGTTCAATTAATTTTTGACATAATTAATTTCCTTATATCACAAAATATATAGAGGTTATTGTACTGTCATTTACATGTGCAAGGAACATACATTGACACAATTTATACAAGTCACATAAATCTATGGATACGCGGTAAAAACTCTGAATTTTAATCAGTAGAACGGAATATTCAACAAACTCCAAAGGATTGCTGAAAATAGCAATTTATGAATAAGAAAAACTACAAACTACAAATTTTTAAAAAAACAAATATTAAATCAAAATTGAGGTTAATTATGTATAATCAATTCCGTCAAAACTCACAAGTATCACTGATGTAAGAAATCCACTTAGAAGGCTTTTTCTGAGAACTTACTAGTTTTCATGGATCTTTACACATCATCAGTTTCCTCTAATGCCTCACCAGTCACCGGCACATCCAGTTTTTACACTCCCACTTATTTAAGTTATTTGTATCTATTTCCTGGTGTTTTTCCCCCCCCCCCCCCTATATTTTCCGCTTGTTTAATGAAAGATTTTCTTGGATTTTCCCCTTTTATTTTTTCTGCTTGTTCATCAAACTATTATCTTTGGTGTTTTGTATAATTGTTACCGTAATTATTGCTTTACCGCATAAAGTTTTAACTGTTTCTATGTGAAGTGCAAATGCAAATATATTTATAGGAACGGCATTTGGCCATTTGCCAGATAGGTGAAGTTTGGATGTCTCATCTTCTAATTCACACGCTAGGTAGTTGGATCATTTGCATTGCGCGCCTTCTAACCTTGATTTTAAAAAATCTTCAGGACGATAAAATTTCGTTTAATTATTTTCATAAGGAATTTAAAATGTTCTAAAATTTTCACTAATTTTAATCTTCAATTTCTCATTAATTCTTACATGCCATTTCTTGAATGAACTAGTCAAATTTGCCTCATCTGTATGCGACAATTTTTTCACAAACCAAACAGGATACTGATTAACAAATACTGGAGTGCACCAGTATCAACTTAAATTAATTGAGGAAAGGCGATACACTATAAGATGCTTTATATAAACAAAACATGTTTTATATAAACTTTCTGATGAATTTTAACTAATATATATTAATCTTTAGGCAAGCTTTTGCTATGAGTAAATGTTTTGAGAAAAATGTTTTCACAAATTAATTTGAAGCCAACTGCTTGTAGGAATAATTTTCTTTATCACAAATGAACAAATTAATTTGCACAAACTAGCATTTTCTCTGAAAAATGTTCAAAAATGTCCTGAAATTATTTTATATGGGAATTCTAACATAAAAAATTTTAATAGAAAGAATTAATATTTTTTTTAGTAAGAAGAAAGTTCCAACGCATTTATAAACCGCGCCTCTCTCTCTCCTCTCGAACGCGTTTATAAAACGCGCTAGAAGGCTGGACTTTTCGGAATAGTTAAAACGTAATTAACGTGTTTTATAAACGGGTAAGAAGGCTTCTTACCCGTTTATAAAACGCGCTGGGAGGGCAAAATTCCAACTTCACTCATTTCGATCAAACTTTAGTCATTTTTGTCTATAAGTTTGTGAATTTATAACCGCGTTATTTGAAGTTATATAAGACTATACCTTCTTGCAGAATTGAAATCGTCCACAACAGATTATCTCTTCCATTTTAAAAACCTTTCAATCAAATCCAACAATGTCTACAATTACAATATATGTCAACCAATGTCCAACTTTTGGTGTTTCTTACTTCCACATCGGTTGTAGTATGCATACCACATATGCTGATATTCGAAATGAATTATACAGGAGGCTACAGATTTTAGAAACCCAGTACACTTTGAATATCCACGATCGTTACAACGATATTGTAAATGGGAGATATGAATCGCTATTTCTTCCTGTAAATTCAGAAGATCAATGGCTCCTTTTTTATCACGAGACATTCGAGACGAGAGGGTTACCCATTATTGAGTTGCATGTTGATTTCATCCCCGTATATGGCACGGGACCATATCTGAACCTAACGCCCCTTGACGAGCCCGGTAGCAGTGAGCCAAACACTTCCTTAAACCTTATGTGTGGCCAGCAATCCACCCCTTACCAATACACTGGCGAACAGTCCGTTCCTACGCAAGACAATAACACATCAAGAGATGAAGTCGAGGTTGCCGATAGTGATGAAGATGAGGGTCCGGCGACTTACTCCGACCTTCCTACCGGAGAAGAATATACCGATGTGGAGGACTTCTCCGAAATAACGCGTAAAGTCAGAAACTTTCGCCGCAATCACTGCACTCTTTGAACGTGTTTTATAAATGCGTTCGAAGGCTTCTTACGCGTTTATAAAACGCGTTCGAGAGGAGAGAGAGAGGCGCGGTTTATAAACGCGTTGGAACTTTCTTCTTATTAAAAAAAATATATATTAATTCTTTCTATTAAAATTTTTGATGTTAGAATTCCCATATAAAATAATTTCAGAAAAATGTATTAGGAAGCTTACTACCTCTATTATCGTTTTTTTCTTTTTATTTTTGTAAAAACTCGTTTTGTACTGTAACTTTATTATGATTAATTTGGAGACCAAAAAGCTAGTCATCCTAAGTTTGAGCGATAAAGGTAAAAAATATTGGGGTGCTAATTACACATATTACATAAAGACATTATATACTCCACCTGATGCCGAGAAATATTATTTCCCACGATGAAATGAATATTGGGGGTGCTAATTACACATATTACATACAGAGTCAAAAGATGTGACAAAAATGCATTTGCTTTCAGTTAAATTTGTTAATATAACCATAGCACATAATAAATCACATCTTCATAACCAACTTGCTTAATTTTTCAAGAAATATCAAAGTTGTATAATGAAAAGAACAGTGCTGCAAGCTATTCAAACATAAGAGAAATCAAATTGTTTCATACAAACTTGTTTATAGAATCCTGTTGGCTGTCAAATATATGAAATAAATGTTTTTTAATTAATCTTTATATTTTGTTCAAGATGCGACATTGTAGAGTTGTGACCTCCAAAAAAAAACTAGTTAACCTCACACATAAATAATTTATGGAACTAACATTTCACTATCCTTTCGGTGTTCGTTAATTGTCAATTCCAGCCGTTAGAGATGCTTCTTTTCATTTAGGCAATTAATGGTTCAATATATTATAGAGTAACGTAAGTCCATTACATTCACCACAGCGTTTTACTAATTTCATATTACCGTTGCATTTTCTGTCAAATATACAGGCCGAATTTTTCTTGAACAGAGAATATATATGCATATAATAAGACAATAAACAGCTCCATCACTGAGTTGAATTTATACTTATACAGTTCTATGTTCCAATTTTCTTAAAAGCTACATTTGAATATAAAAAAAAATGTTACTAGTCATTAAAAATGCAATAAAAAAATTGAATGGGCTACAATTGCGGCAAACAAACGGCACAATTTATATATGTTACTTTAGTCTATAAAAATGCAATAAAAAAAATTGAATTTTAATCAGTCAGTGGAATGGATCATTTTTTAACAAGCTTGAGAAAATGCTAAATATATCATTTCACTAAAACTAAAATAGTAATTTGGGTAAAAAAAAAAACTATAAAGAGGATCAATATAAGGGTTATTTCTAATCAATTCATGATACAACTGAAGTATCACTAATGAGTAGTGTAAGAAATCCAAGGAATCCAGTTACCAGTTGTGCTGAGATCTTTCTTATTTTCAGGTAGAATTTCAAATCACTCAAGGATAGAGATCAAAATATTAGGGTTGAAAATGTTGCAACTAACTCAGGTAAATTGCTCAATAATATATTCTCAATCAACTGATAATGATTTGATACATTTTGAGCACAATAAACCAAGATCTACTGCCTATTTCCTTGTTGTTTCTTCGTCGTTTTGTGCATACTTGGCTAAAAGGATTTCACCACGAACTCAATCGCTCCGTTAGATGCCTAACGTTTTCCTCACTTTGGCAACCTGCCGCAAAATAAATCGTTCTTTACATATCATCAGTCCCCTCTAATGTCTCACAAGCGCACCACTTTTTGAATCTTACCATTATCTATTTCTTGTACTTTTATTTTCCCCACTAATACCTCACAAAATAAAGCGCATCCACTTTGTTGCATTTGTTAAAATGTGACCTATACTTAATTATTGCTTTACTGCCTTTAGTTTTAAATTTTAACTATTGCTCTGTTAAGTGCAAATGCATATTTATAGCAATAACATTTACCAAATAGGTGAACTTTGTATGTCTCACCTACTTATTCAGGTAGTTGGATCATTTAAATTGTGGTTTGATCTAAATACTCAAAATCTTCAGTGTAATTAAATTTCCTTTAATCATTTTCATGATTCAAGACTTTGAAAGTTGACTTAAATTGAATCCTTAATTTCTTATGCTTATATGATATTTCTTCGATTTACTAGTATTGTGATCATTTTGTCTTATTTGTATGATTCAACCAAACTTCAAACAAACCAAACCGGATGCTGATTGACAAATACTGGAGAATAAAAATATCAACTAATAATATTTGTGGAGGAAAGACGATACATTATGAGATGATAGACAATTGTATAATAATTGTTTATAAATAAAAAATATTTTATATAAATTTCTGATGAAGTTTAGTTAACTGCTATTAATCTTTAGGCAAGCTTTTGCTAATTACAAAAGTTTCAAGCTCACTGCCTGTAGGAGTAAAGTTTTTATACATATGAATAACTTAATTTGTACTTACTCCTTATAGCACTATACTGTGAAATATATCTCCAAGGCATGTTGAGAAGAATTGTTAGTTATCAGAATAACAAAATTATTTGAATTTTTCATTTACTTTTATTTCATCGATATTAAAAAATGTAAAGCCGTTTCCAGCGTGTCAGATCCAAACAAAGCACGTCCTTGACTGACAAGTATACCTTTTCTTATGAGCACATCTTGTGTCGAAATTCTCTTTTTTGAATAATAAAAAAGCAAACACTTGCACGGAAGGCGTTACCCTAATTGACCAGATTCGATAGTATGGTGTAAAGATCTTTCCCATGGTGTACAGAAGTTATTAATTGTAACGTTATTTAGAAGCGAACATATATGGCACAATTTATATATGTCACTGAACTCTATGGAAATGTGCAACAAATCTGAATTTAATCAGTCGGAGGAAAGAATCATATTAACAAGCTTAAATAAATACTGAAAATATCAATTCATGAATACCAAAACAAAATTCGGGCATAGAGGCAAATGGGGTACATAAATTATAAATTAGAATTCCAAATCGCTCAAGTAACATGAACAAATTTAGCATCCCAAATGTTGCAAACGCAACAGAAAAATTGCTCAATAATTTACAATCACCGGACAGTTTAATAAATTTTGAGCATACTAGACCAAAATCAACTGTTGGGCTCGTCATGACTCTGTAAGCATATGCATGTCTGACCCCTTTCATTTGGGTAACAGGTTTCGCTAAAATTTGAATCAACCGTTCAATGCCTAACATTTGTGTTTTCGTTTTTTATGATAAAAAGTATGTCAACCTGCTCCAAAATAAATCATGGTTCTTTACATATCAGTTTCCTCTAACGCCTCAGCAGCGCCTCCGTTGTTGGACATTGTATCTATTTCTTGGATATATTTTTCCTCATTATTTTTCAGGTGGTTCATCAAACTGTTACTTTTGCATTTGTATAATTGTGTCCTATAAATTAATTATTGCTTCACAGAATCTAGTTTTAACAATATCTCTGTTAAATGCAGATGCAATTTGTTTATTTATAGGAATAACATATACAAAATAGGTGAAGTTTGGATGTCTCACCTATAATGTCCTCATGTCAAGTAGTTGGATAATTTAAAGTGCGTTCCAACCTTCACATTCAAAAATATTTAGGACTGAATAGCATATACCAAATAAGATGTAGCTGGCTTTTATGTATGTGTGTATTCTCCTGATTTTCGATTCATTGTACAAGTGTACAGGTATTATATAATAAATTTAACAATAAACATCCAGACGCGCTACTGGACATTTACAACCGTGCCACTCCAATTGGCGCATCGGAAATTTTATTGAAAATAATAAAATTATTTTTTAATTTTAAAAATATTAACTCGTCACTTCTATTGACACGTCTGAAAAATTTATATTTTTAAAAGTACAAATATTTAAAAAAAAATATTAACGGGCGTCTTGCATTGATGCATCTAGATTTTTTTTTTAAATAGTAATGCTCCATTTCTATTGGCGCATCTAGAAATTCAAATTTTTTCACTCTAAAGCTGACAGAATTGTACTGTATTGCCAGACGCGCCACTCCTATTGGCGCATCTATAAATTCAAATTTTTTCACTCTAAAGCTGACATAATTGTACAGTATGGTCAGACACGCCACTCCTATTGGCGTGGCCACCAGTCCTACCAGTGCTGCATCTAGATGGTTATTGTTAAAATTATTTATTTCATGTATTTATTATTAAATATAAATTTTATATTATATTTATTAAAAAATAACGAAATAATCTCAAACCTCTCCCTGTCCGATGAATTTTTGTGCTGTACCGCTCACTAGTCCCACCCCGTTAAAGATCTGCTCCAGCCATTGCCAAATTAACCTTTTCACTGCTATTTCCCTCCCACCGGTAAAACCACTTATTTAAATCCCCAAAAATAGCAAAATATCTCAACTGTATTCTTTATCCGAAATATTTAAGGGGCAATTTTGTTTATTATGCTCCTTTACAATTTTTAACATTTTTTGGCTCCTGTTGCATTTAGTGAGGTATTGTGTTAGGAAGAAAACAAAATTAGATGCCGAACTTCTGTTGCTATGTCGGTATGGTACACGAGTAAAGTTTTTTTATTACAAATGAATAATTTAATTTGCACAAACTACTTGTAGTACGATTTCTGTGAAAATATCTCAAAAATTTGTTGGGAAGCTATTTATGATGTGATTTATTTTTTTTTTACTAAACTCAGTTCGTACAGTCAATTAATTATGACTTGGAGACCAAAAAGCTATAGGCACTCTTATTTTAAACGACATTAATTCAAGGAAAAAAAATCGTATGTGAAAGACAATAAATTGCACATAACGCCTAGAAATATTATTTCCCAGAATGAAATGACTATTTTGGTGCTAAATGACACACATTACATAAAACACAGAGTCAAACATGTGACGGAGATGCAAATGTCGCAGTCAAACATGTGCTAAAGAACTAGTTGGCTATAAATTTAAGAGTACTTGAAATCACATCAAGAATGCAAATGTCGCAGATATCACAGAAAAATTGCTTAGTAATTGCTAATCACCTGACAGTGTGATAAATTTTGAGCATTCTCGACCAAGATGAATTATTTATTCCATTGTAGTTTCGAAATCATCTGTGAAAAAGTCTAACACATTTAATTTAGATTCCCCAAAGCTGAATCCATAGTTAGATTCATGACTGTTGCATTATTAGTTTTCCTTACAAAAAGACATATCAGGCTGCCAAAATATAAATCATGGATCTTTATATATCATCAGTTTCCTCTAATTCCTCATCACCAGCACATCCATTTTTAATTATCCCACTTAGACAAGTTTTAAAGACATTGTATATATTTCTTGGATTATTTTCCCTCGTTTTGTCAGCTTGTTCATCAAACTATTTATCTTTGAATTTGTATAATTGTGTACACTGTAATTATTGGTTTGCCGCATCTAGTTTTAACTATTTCTCTGTTAAATGTAAATGCAATTATTTATAGGAAATGATATTGACCAGATATGGTGATGTTTGGATGTCTCAACTACTACTAATTCACATGCCAGGTAGTTGGATCAGTTAAAGTGCGTTCGGACACTCAAAAATCTTCAGTATGATTAAATTTCAATTAGTCACTTTTATGAGTTAGGAACTCAAATTTTGCATTTGAATCTTTAATTTCTCTTTGTTGCAGGCAATTTCTTGGATTAAGTAGTAACGCAATAATTTTGTCATTCGTGTGATTCAACCGAACTTTGAACAAACCAAACCGGATGCTGATTAACAAATACTGGAGAGCACTAGTATCAACTTAAATTATTTGTAGAGGAAAGCCAATATTAATTATAAGATGATACATTTGAATAGGCTCCCCTGGATATTAAAAAAAAAATGTTACTAGTCATTTTTATGGCCGTATTTTGAGGAGTGAAAATTCGATTTATTTTACTGGCGATTCTAATATTTTCATGTCAAACACATATGCTTAAAAAATGACAATTCGTGATCCATAAAAAAAACAGAACTGTTTTTATTTATTTGTTTTCCTTATTTCATCAATATCTGACATATAATTAAATTTATTTCACAATTAGATCATAATAAAAGCATTAACACAACTGCAATTTTTATTTAAAGCTAAAATTTTGCACAAACGTGTTTCTTACATCACAACATATACAAAAGTTATTGTAATGTCATTTAGAGTTTGCAACGAACGAACATTTACGGCACAATTTATATATGTCACTGAAATCTATAAAAATGCAATAAACAAAAATCTGAATTTAATCAGTCGGTGGAATGGATCATATTAATTTAACAAGCTTGACAAAATGCTGAAAATATCAATTCATGAATAATAAAATAGCAATTTTGTAGATATAAAAGAAGCAGAACGAGACTTAATATAAATTAAGGTCAATTATTTCTAATCAATTCATGCACAACACACAAGGATCACTAATATAAGAAATCCAAGAAATCTAGTTAGAAGCTGTGATGCGATCTTCCTTGCTTTCAGGTAGAATTTTGAACCTATCAAGGATCGAGATCTCAAGTAAATTGCTCAAAATTTCCAATCACTTGATAATGATTTGATAAATTTTGAGCATATAAACCAAGATCTATATATTGTCTATTCCGTTGTTGTTTCGTAATCATTTTGAAGGGAGACGCTTTGGACACGTAAAAATACGCTGGGAACATTCCGCTGATATTTTTATGGACAAATATACCCCATGTAAAATATTTCAATAATTTTTACCACATACCACATATTTCATTTAATTGAATTACCTCGTAAATAATTGCAAATTTTTTCCTTATACTATTTCTTAGCTGCCCACTTTGAATGGCCAATTCTTAACCGACATATCTTTTGATATCCATTCTCAAAACTGTCTAATGCAATTTGATGGTCTTCATATATACTTAGCTGCCACATTGGAGAAACTAATGTGTTTTTATTTTATTTTCATAATTTTATTTGTAAAAATAATATACTGCTAATTGATGAAACTAATGTGTTTTATTAATTTCTGGTACCGGATCAGATAAGCCTTTTATTATAAAAAAATGGAACAAAGTGGATAATGCGCATTGATGACAAAGTCTGGCCTAATCTAAAAAATAAAGTAAGAAATAAAAACTCAATTCCTAAGTTTAGCTCATTAAAGAGTTTTAAATGCTTCTAAGCAATGAACTTTTGATTTGAATTGGTTAACCTTAACCAAATAGAGACATAGATTATCTATTAAAAACTAGTTAAATAATATTTTTTTTAATCAATGAGAGATTGGATTTGGATATCAACAATGTCCGTAACATTACAGTATTAGCAGTATATTATTTTTATCAATTTTCATTTATGTATTAAACAAAGTTGTCAAATTTCAAGAGGCAAAATCATTTCCCTCTTTTTTGTCGTATGGTTTTCCAATCACAAACTTCAATTCTTTCCAATTCTTCCTATATGTTTATTCCGATCACTGAATTTCATTCGGAAATCATTTCTATTGAAATAAATTGAGTTCCCTTGAAGACGTCATTCTGATTAGGCCGTAACATTTACATTTTAATTTTCCTCACTTAGAAGTTTGGCAACCTGCCACAAAATGAGCCGTGGTTCTTGACATATCATCAGTTCCCTCTAATGCCTCGCAAGCGCATCCAATTTTTTTTTTTTTTTTTAGAAGACTAGGTAGCAAGCGCATCCAATTTTTGAATCTTACAATTATCTATTTCTTCGATAATATTTTTCCCAACTGGTTCATCAAACTATTACTTTTGGATTTTTAAAAATGTGACCTATAAATATTTTCTTTATTGCGTCTAGTTTTAACTTCGAACTATTTCTCTATTAAAATGCAAATGCATATTTATAGGAATAGAATTTAACAAAAAGTGAAGTTTGGATGTCTCACCTACTAATTTAGGTAGTTGGATCATTTAAATTGCGTTCTGACCTCGTACTCAAAATCTTCAGGACAATTAAATTTCTTTTAATCATTTTCATGAGTCAGTACTTCAAAATTTGCGTTAAATTAAATCCTTGATTGCTCATGCTTGCATGATATTTCTTGGATTAACTAGTAATGCAATTATATATGTTGCTTTTTTGTATGATTCAACCGAACTTCGAGCAAACCAAACGGGATGCTGATTAACAAAGTTTGAAGCCTACTGCACGTAGGAGTATTAATTAAAATGAAAATAAATTTAATTTCCCAAAAATATACTAAATTACATATAAAATTTAATTTAATTATTCCTGATTTTTTCCATATTTTTTCAATATTTTTACAATATATTATCTATTTTTCTAATTATTTAACTAATAAATAAAATAAATAAATAAATAATATAAAAAAATTAAAAAGCTAAGATCGGAATCCGGAATTCCTATCTTAGCTAAGGTCGGAATTCGGGATTCCGATCTTAGCTAAGGTCGGAATCCGAGATTCCGATCTTGTGATACTATTTTTTGGGAAAATTGGATAGGTGCCACTCCAAAATCACAAAATTAGAAAAATGTCATCCCAAAACAAAACCTTAGCTTATTGCCACCCTAGAATCAATTTATTCATACATTTGCCACTTCTACAGTATTAAACCTCTTCCAAATACAATTTTTTGTCATATTGACCAAAATACCCTTTATTTCCATTATTTCTTATTTTCTGAATCTCTCACCATTGACAGTACTTCTTCCTCACCTCAGCCATCACAACTGAACCCTGGTGTCGCACGTGCTCCGTCAGTCGTCGTCGCTGCTTCGTCGCCATTCCACCGCCCCTTGTTGCTCCGTCACCGTTCCGCCGTTGTTCACGACCGAACCCTAGATGATTTGTCGCGATAGCACTGGTAGGGAGATCAGAGTAGAGGAGAAGAGTTGGGCTAGCGTTTGTGTGCTAAAGAAAAGTGAGTGCTGGTTTACAAAAAAATAGAGTGCAGGAGAGGAAAAAGATTACGATCGAGCTTAGATTGATATTCCTTGCTTTACCTCTTTTAATTAATTGTATAAGGTGAATGCGTGTACTGGTGCTTTATAATAGTTTTTACTGAGAGCGATGAAAACTGAGAGAAAAAAGATAAGAGTTGAAAATGAAATGTGTTGTTTTGATTAATTTCCCAGAGGGATACAGAGGTATATTTATAGCCTAAGGCTCAATACAATCTCTAGTTGTTTTCAACCGTCTGATTAATTAACACTAATCCTGATTCAATTCATAAATCAGATACATTGTGTTTTTATACAAAGCAGTAGTCAATGCTGGTAGCGCTCAACTGGGCAGGTCCAGTTTCATCACTGATTTCTTTCAACTGGACCTGTCTTGTCTGGTTTGTAATACTTTACCTTTTTAATTACATTGGTTACTCTTTAATTAATATGTTCTTTCTTTCTCTTTAATCAATTGTGTAAGGTGAATGCGTGCACTGGTGCTTACAACTTTACATAACTCATGTACACTTGGCTTAGGCATAAGTTAGATTAATTAGAGCCGTGTAATATGATGTAATTAGGAGATTTTCTGATGTAACAAAAAATGTATTAGGGGATGTACCCAAGAATAGCTATATGCGTGTATGTTCCATTTCCTATATATACCAATGTACTGGTATGTATCCACCAGACAACCTTTTACTGAAATACAAAGATTTATCTCACATCCTTTATTCTTCATTTCACACAAAACCTTTCAAATTGCAAACAAAATGCTCATTTTTATGGGCTATGTACGAATAAAAATGTTTTATTATAATAATGGTGCTTAAGTTAGATTAAAAAAGACGTGTTGCATATTTTTACTTGTATTCTGTTAGATAAACAAACAAGATGTGCTGATAGTGAAACAACTATTACTGCACTATTCAGCCACAGGTAGATCCATTTTTGGCTCAGTAATAGGGTGCACTTGCCTTCGCAAAATAGGACACTGTGGATTTCAATTTGGAGCGCCACTTGTTGGGTTATCTGGAAACGTTGGTGCAGTATCGTATTTTCAGGCGAGTTGCAGAGCCTTGCTAATCAATATACAACTCCTTTCACACAGATGGAGATTAGCGGATTTTTTTTCTTATAACTTGTAAAACCTTATATTTTAAATATATTTGCAGTTGGCTCTTTGCCAACATCCTTTGGAAAAAAAATAAAAATTAGATCTTATTCTGAAAATGAATAGAAAGTTGTGAGTTTTTTTTTTAATCACATGTATTCTCAAAACAAATGTGTACTAGTCTCCAAAACTGGTTGCTGGCACAAATAACAGCCTAATGCAAAAGGGATGTTCCTCCTTTGTGATTCTGAGTCATTAGCCTGCCATGTGCCATTAAAATGAGGAACAACTTAATGGTTAAAAAGGCAGTTTAAAATGAGGAACAACCTTCTTTGTGAGTCAATTGAGAAAGTGGCAAGAACATGCAGTTCTAATAATTTTGCTGGTACGAAAGAGCAATGAAATGGGACAGGAATTTTGATGTTGGCAAAGAGAGGTACACACGGAAGAATTTTGATGTGGGTCACAAATATCTTTTAATCATCATAAGGACCAAAGGGAGAAGAGAGGTACACAACACACGGAAGAATTTCTGGCCCAAGTGCGCAACTCTTCTCCTCTACTATGATCTCTCTACCAGTGCTATCGCGGCAAGCCATCTAGGGTTCGGTCGTGAGCGACGACGGAACGTCAACGGAGTAACAAGGGGCGGTGGAACGGCGACGAAGCACCGGCGAAGATTGACGGAACACGTGCGACATCAGGTTCAGTCGTGATGGCTGAGGCGAGGAGGTAGTTCCGTGAATGGTGAGAGATTCAAAAAATAAAAAATAATGAAATAAAGGATATTTTGGTCATTATGATAAAAATTATATTTGGAAGAGATTTTATACGGTAGAAGTGGCAAATGTCTGAATAAATTCATTTTAGAGTGGCAATAAGCCAAGGTTTTGTTTTGGGGTGACATTTTTCCAATTTTGTGGTTTTGGAGTGGCACCTATCTAATTTTCTCTTTAAAAAAATATTATTATATTAATATTATTTTTAATATATTATATTAATTTAATATTATTTTTAAATTTTTCGGTAATTGAAAAGTATTTTGAGCCTGAGGAGGTCCATGAACTTAAACATATAAATTTATCTTGTAAATTAACATATAATGAAAAAAAAATCTAATTATTAGAGGAGCTGACCTGGTCTTCGCCAGTCTCCCACCGTCCCGCCACTGTCGAAAAGGCTATAGTTACTCTTAGCTGTGTTTGGATGAGTCTAGGAATAAGATAATAGCTTCTTTCTACTCTCAAATTTATTATAAACAATTTAAACTCTTCATAAAGTTACACACTTCTCAATACTTCTTCTCTTATCCCTCTTATTCTCACATCATCCAAACAGAGCGTATGTATAAGACATTAAACTACAAATTAATTATAATTTGGTGATGTTTAATATTTTGTGCTTCAAAAATGTGAGTCGTGATCCCGATAACAACATTATTTGTTTTCTTTTATTTCATCAATATAAGATTCTCTTTGAATTTCTTCCAATAATTAGATCATAATTCAAGCAACTATGCAAGATCAATTTGTTAGAAGTTGAAGCAGAGATCCACAATTAAATTATTATTATTATTTTTGCACAATTAATGTTCTGTAAATCCTATTTGAATGTCATTTATAGTGTGCTCGGAACATATACGGCACATTTTACTGAATGGAAATTCGGTAAAGTATCTGGATTTAATCAGTCTATATATGTAACGTATCATTATTTCTAACATGAGGAATGCTAGTGTCTAATATATTAGATGGATGGGTCCGTCCAATATGATCGTTGTCTCGTTTTAAAATTCAAACGACCGATCCAAACCATTCAATATGTTAAAATTCATGATATAAAATTATGGATCGTCCAATAATAACAATTTTCTAAAATACCAAAAAATAGTAAAATTTTTTGAAAAAATGTAAAAAATTTGAACATTTCAAACTATTTTACATTCATTTTAAGTCATTTTATCACAATAAACTATATTTATACTTTTTTAAATAGTCTAGAAAAAGTTTACGAATTCAGCGATTTGAAACGATTGGATTATACATTATAATTACGAATATAATGTACATGTTTTAAAAGATTTTGAGTATATTTGAGCATTTCAAGCGATTTTGCATTCATTTTAATTCCTTTGATCACAATAATTTCTATTTATACTCTTTATTTTCTCTAGAATATGTTTATGAGGTCAATTATTAAAAAATAATGGTTTGTACAATGTAATTATTCACATATTATCCAGATTTTTCAGATTTTAGTATATTTTAGAATTGTAAGTGATTTTTCATTCATTTTAAGTCATTTGATCTCCGTAATCTATATATATGCTATACATATAGTCTAAAATATGTTTAAGCGGTCAATTAATAAAAAAACATAGGTTTATACGTTGTAAGTATTCACATAATGTGCAGATTTTACAGATTCTGAGTATATTTGAGCATTCTAAGCGATTTTGATCTCATTTTAAGTCTTTTGATCTCAGCAATCTACATTGAAGCTCTTTATATAGTATAGAATAGGTTTATGAGCTAAATTATTCAAAACAATTACATTATACAATGTAATTATTCACATAATGTGCATATTTTGCAGATTCTAAGTTTATTTGAGCATTTCAATTGATGTTACATTCATTTTAAATTATTTGATGACAATAATCTATATTTAAGCTCTTTATATTGTCTAGAATATGTTTATGAGCTCAATTATTCAAAACGATTGGATTATACATTGTAATTATTCACATAATGTGCATATTTTACAGATTCTAAGTTTATTTGAGCCTTTCAATTGATGTTGCATTCATTTTAAGTTATTTGATGACAATGATCTATATTTAAGCTCTCTTTATATAGTCTAGAATATGTTTATGAGCTCGCATATTCAAAACGATTGGATTACACGTTGTAATTATTCACATAATTTGCAGATTTTACAGATTCTGAGTATATTTAAGTATTTCAAGCGAATTTGCATTCATTTTAAGTTATTTGATGACGATAATCAACATTTATGATCTTTATATAGTTTATAATATATTTATGAACTCATTTATCCAAAATGATTGGATTATACATTATAATTATTCAAAAAATTTGCAGATTTTAGAGATTCAGAGTAGATTTGAGCATTTCAAGCGATTTTAAATTCATTTTAAGTCATTTGATCACAATAATCTATATTAATGCTCCTTATATAATCTAGAATATGTTTACGAATTCATTTATTCAAAAGCAGTGTATTATACATTGTAATTTTTGACATAATGTGCAGATTTTAAAGATTATGAGGTTATTTGAGCATTTCAAACGATTTCGCATTCGTTTTAAGTGATTTGAATACAATAATATATATTTAAGCTCTTTGTTTTGTCTAGAATATTTTTGTAATTGATATAACAATTGGATTATACTTTGTAATTATGCATATAATATTCATATTTGAAAGATTCTGAGTATATTTGAGTATTGCAAGCTATTCTCCATTCATTTTAAGTCATTTGATCAAAATAAACTATATTTTTTATTTTTATATAGTCTAGAATATGTTTTTACAAAACAATTGGATTATACATTGTAATCACGAATATAATATGCAGATTTTAAAGATTTTGAATATATTTGAGCATTTCAATCGATCTTGCATTCATTTTAACTCATTTAATTACAATAATCTATATTTATGCTTTTTATATAGTCTAGAATATGTTTATGTGGTCAGTTATTCAAAAAAATTGGTTTATAAATTGTAATTATTTACATAATGTGCAGATTTTACAGATTCTAAGTATATTTGAGCATTTTAAGCGATTTTGCATTCATTTTAAGTCATTTGATCACAATAATTTATATATATATATTTTTTGTATAGTCTAGATTATGTTTATGCGGTCAATTATTCAAAAAGATTGGTTTTATACATTGTAAGTACTCACATAATGTGCATAATATACAGATTCTGAGTATATTTGATCTTTTCAAACGATTTTCTATTCAATTTAAATTATTTGATAATAATCATCTATATTTATGTTCTTTATATAGTATAGAATTTATTTATGAACACACTTATTCAAAATGATTGGATTATACATTTTATACACACTAGAGACGAAAATCAGAGTCTGTTCCAGGCTCCAAAGTTCATCTCCCTTTCAAGGATTCCAGGGACCTCTCCATTTTGTAAACCATGTAAAGGATCTGAACTCCTAAAAATCAATCATAACAGTATAGAAAGCAAAAATCAAAATTGAAGTAGTTAACACACCGATTAGAAGGGATGCGCAGGCCTCAGGTAGGTAGTAAATTCTCTTGCGACGGAGTGCATGACAAAGTACAAATGCCAGCACAAGCATGGAGATCTGAAGTAATATCCCAGCTCCATCCACCTGCTGTTCTGTGCCTGGCGGTTCTTCCGCCATGACTGTTGCATTTGCATCATCCATCTCTGGCTATCCCTAATCTCTCTCTTTCAGTCTCAATCGATCATTAACTCACTTGAGCTAAATGCATGCATCCTCTTCATGTACAACTCTTTGATTGCCTTGAAAAACAACTTGAGGTGTTGTTATTTCCAATAGAAAAATTGAAATATTATTATTTGCCTTTATTTAGCCGACAATAATTGAACGTTTATAATCGGTTGTTTACATCTTTATTTAGAAAATTATATCCTTAATCAGACAATCGTGAACACGTTTATTATTGTTGTACATTTTTAACACATGTCGTAAATATTTAGTTGATTTAAATAATAGGATATGAACATTTTCTTGTATAGGTCATGTACTTTATTTTGAAGTTTTGATAAAAGGGAACATATCAATTATGTTTATTAAAAGTGCATTTCGAAGTCAAAATAAGTTGATAACTTTAAGCAAGTATACTTGCAACTCCGAAACAATACCCAATAAATCTAACTAACAATGATATTTGAAGCTAAAATACACAAACAGTATGTAAAATGTCAAAGTAAGAACTATAAAGAGTTTAAATATAGATTATAGTGATCAAATGATTTGAAATGAATGCACAATTCACACCAAAATTCATTCGTCTTCTGCCTCTCCGATCTGTCCATGAATCCGTCATGCATGATAGTACAACCCATTTTGTTTTCCACCAACCCCGGTGAACCTTGAACTTCTCACTTGAACTTCTCATTGGTCTTCCCCACTTGTCTCTTTCACAACGGCTCGGTTTAGGTAAATACCTAATGCGTTCCCCGACTGGGGAGGTTATTTTTGGAGGAGAAACCATGCGTTTTTGGGATCTTCGTGCTCCTTGGTTAGAACCTCTAAGGGGTCCAAATGGTTTGGACTTGAGCAGGCTGAAAAAAGACATACAACCCTGGCAAGAACGACGTTCGGCAGAATATATGACTCACGCTCCGTTAGGTTCTTTAAATTCAGTAGGTGGTGTAGCTACTGAGATTAATGCAGTCAATTATGTCTCTCCTAGAAGTTGGTTAGCGACCTCTCATTTTGTTCTAGGATTCTTCTTTTTTGTAGGACATTTGTGGCATGCGGGAAGGGCCCGTGCAGCTGCAGCAGGATTTGAAAAAGGAATCGATCGTGATTTGGAACCTGTTCTTTTCATGACTCCTCTTAACTGAGATTTTCTATCTCTATTTTATTTATTGCTTTTTTTTCAGTTTTGGCTCGGCTATTCCTCCAATTCTGTCAAGAACGCACATTATTTTGCACTATATGTTCAAAATATCCATGTATAACTCAATCCTTTTAAATTTTTAAGATCATAAACTCATTATCCACTGTATAAAGAGGTTAAATATAGATTATTTTGATCAAATAGCTTGAAATAAATGTATAATGGCTTGAAACACTCCAATTATGTCCAGAACTTTCATTATTTTCACTTTATGCGCGTAATTGTCATGTATAATCCAATCCTTTTGAAATTTTATGATTATAAATATATTCTTCACTGTATAAAGACTTTAAATATAGATTATTGTGATCAAATGACTTAAAATCAATGCACAATCGTGTGAAATGCACCAATTCTGTCCAGAAAACTCATTATTTGCGCTTTATGTGCGTTATTGCCATGTATAATCCAACCCTTTTGAATTTTTAAGATCATAAACTCATTCTCAATTGTATAAAAAGCTTAAATATAGATTATTGTTATCAAATTGCTTGAAATGATTGCACAATCGCATGGAAGACTCCAAATTTGTCCAAAACGCTCATTATTTGCACTTTATGTGCGTAATTTCAATGCATGACTTTCGAATTTTTAAGATTATAAACCTATTCTCCACTGTATAAAGAGCTTAGATAAAGTTTATAGTGATCAAATGACTTTCGATTAATGCACAATTGCATGAAATTCTCCAATTCTGTCCAGAACACACATTATTTGCACTATATGTGCGTAATTGCCATCTATATAAAAATCTTTCTAAATTTTTAAGATGATAAACTCAATATTCACTATAAAAAGAGCTTAAATATAGATTATTGTGATCAAATAACTTGAAATAAATGTACAATCGCGTGAAATGCTCCAATTCTGTCAAGAACTTTCATTATTTGCACTTTATGTGCGTAATTGCCATGTATGATCCAATTCTTTAGAATTTTATAGATTATAAACCTATTCTCCACTAAATAAATAGCTTAAATATATATTATAGTGATCAAATGACTTGCAATGAATGCACAATCGCTTGAAATTCTTCAATTCTGTCCAGAACGCACATTATTTGCACTATATGTGCGTAATTGCTATCTATAATAAACTCCTTAATTTTTAAGATGATAATATCGATCTTCACTATATAAAGAGCTTAAATATAGATTATTGTGATGAAATCATTTGAAATGAATGCACAATCGCGTGAAATGCTCCAATTCTGTCCAGAACTTTCATTATTTGCATTTTATGCACGTAATTGTCAAGTATGATCCAATCCTTTTGAATTTTCAAGATTATAAACCTATTATCCACAGTATAAAGATCTTAAATATAGATTATAGTGATCAAATGACTTGAAATGAATGCACAATCGCTTGAAATTCTCCAATTCTGTCGAGAACGCACATTATTTGCACTATATTTGCATAATTGCCATCTATAATAAAACCCTTGAGAATTTTTAAGATGATATACTCAATATTCACTATATAAAGAGCTTAAATATAGATTATTGTGATCAAATGACTTGAAATAAAATACACAATCGCGTGAAATACTCCTATTCTGTAAAGAACATTCATTCTTTGCACTTTATTTGCGTAATTGCCTTGTATGATCCAATCCTTTTGAATTTTTAAGATTATAAACCTATTCTCCACTAAATAAATAGCTTAAATATATATTATAGTGATCAAATGGCTGGCAATGAATGCACAATCGCGTGAAATGCTCCAATTCTGTCCAGAACTTTCATTATTTGCATTTTATGCGTGTAATTGTCAAGTATGATCCAATCCTTTTGAATTTTCAAGATTATAAACCTATTATCCATAGTGTAAAGAGCTTAAATATAGATTATAGTGATCAAATGACTTGAAATGAATGCACAATCGCTTGAAATTCTTCAATTCCGTCCAGAACGCACATTATTTGCACTATATGTGCGTAATTGCCATCTATAATAAAACCCTTTAGAATTTTTAAGATGATATACTCAATATTCACTATATAAAGAGCTTAAATATAGATTATTGTGATCAAATGACTTGAAATAAAAGCACAATCGCGTGAAATGCTCCTAATCTGTCAAGAACATTCATTATTTGCACTTATGTGCGTAATTGCACCATATGATCCAATTCTTTTGAATTTTATAGATTATAAACCCATTCTCCACTAAATAAATAGCTTAAATATATATTATAGTGATCAAATGACTTGCAATGAATGCACAATCACTTGAAATTCTTCAATTCTGTCCAGAACACACATTATTTGCACTATATGAGCGTAATTGCCATCTATAATAAAATCCTTCTGAATTTTTAAGATGATAATATCGGTCTTCACTATATAAAGAACTTAAATATAGATTATTGTGATCAAATGGCTTGAAATGAATGCACAATCACGTGAAATGCTCCAATTCTGTCCAGAACTTTTACTATTTGCTCCAATTCTGTCCAGAACTTTCATTATTTGAATTTTATGCGCGTAATTGTCAAGTATGATCCAATCGTTTGGATTTTTTAAGATTATAAACCTATTATCCACAGTATAAAGGGCTTAAATATATGTTATAGTGATCAAATGACTTGAAATGAATGCACAATCGCTTGAAATTCTCCAATTCTGTCGAGAACGCACATTATTTGCACTATATTTGCGTAATTGTCATCTAAAATAAAACCCTTTTGAATTTTTAAGATGATATACTCAATATTCACTATGTAAAGAGCTTAAATATAGATTATTGTGATGAAATGACTTGAAATAAATGCACAATCGCGTGAAATGCTCCTATTCTGTCAAGAACATTCATTCTTTGCACTTTATTTGCGTAAATGCCTTGTATGATCCAATCCTTTTGAATTTTTAAGATTATAAACCTATTATCCACTCTATATTGAGCTTAAATATAGATTATAGTGATCAAATGACTTGAAATGAATGCACAATCGCTTGAAATTCTCCAATTCTGTCCAGAGCGCACATTATTTGCACTATATTTGCGTAATTGCCATCAATAATAAAACCCTTCAGAATTTTTAAGATGATATACTCAATACTCACTATATAAAGAGCTTAAATATAGATTATTGCGATCAAATGACATGAAATAAATGCACAATCGCGTGAAATGCTCCTATTCTGTCAAGAACATTCATTCTTTGCACTTTATTTGCGTAAATGCCTTGTATGATCCAATCCTTTTGAATTTTTAAGATTATAAACCTATTATCCACTCTATATTGAGCTTAAATATAGATTATAGTGATCAAATGACTTGAAATGAATGCACAATCGCTTGAAATTCTCCAATTCTGTCCAGAGCGCACATTATTTGCACTATATTTGCGTAATTGCCATCAATAATAAAACCCTTCAGAATTTTTAAGATGATATACTCAATACTCACTATATAAAGAGCTTAAATATAGATTATTGCGATCAAATGACTTGAAATAAATGCACAATCGCGTGAAATGCTCCTATTCTGTCAAGAACATTCATTCTTTGCACTTTATTTGCGTAATTGCCTTTTATGATCCAATCCTTTTGAATTTTTAAGATTATAAACCTATTGTCCACTCTATATTGAGCTTAAATATAGATTATAGTGATCCAATGACTTAAAATGAATGCACACTCGCTTGAAATTCTCCAATTCTGTCCAGAGCGCACATTATTTGCACTATATTTGCGTAATTGCCATCTATAATAAAACCCTTCAGAATTTTTAAGATGATATACTCAATACTCACTATACAAAGAGCTTAAATATAGATTATTGTGATCAAATGACTTGAAATAAATGCACAATCGCGTGAAATGCTCCTATTCTGTCAAGAACATTCATTCATTGCACTTTATTTGCGTAATTGCCTTGTATGATCCAATCCTTTTGAATTTTTAAGATTATAAACCTATTCTCCACTCTATATTGAGCTTAAATATAGCTTATAGTGATGAAATGACTTATAATGAATGCACAATCGCTTAAAATTCTCCAATTTTGTCGAGAACGCACATTATTTGCACTATATGTGAGTAATTGCCATCTATAATAAAATCCTTCTGAATTTTTAAGATGATAATATCGATCTTCACCATATAAAGAGTTTAAATAAAGATTATTGTGATCAAATGGCTTAAAATGAATGCACAATCGCGTGAAATACTCCAATTCTGTCAAGAACTTTCAATATTTGCACTTGATGTGCGTAATTGCCATGTACGATCCAATTCTTTTGAATTTTTATGATTAAAAACCTATTCTCCACTGCATAAATAGCTTATCAAATAGCCTGAAATAAATGCACAATCGAGTGAAATGCTCCAAGTCTGTCAAGAACTTTCATTATTTGCATTTTATGTGCGTAATTGCCATTTACGATCCAATCCTATTGAATTTTTAAGATTATAAACCTATCCTCCCCTGTATAAATAGCTTAAATAAAGATTATAGTGATCAAATGACTTGCAATGAATGCACAATCGCTTGAAATTCTCCAATTCTGTCCAGAACGCATATTATTTGCATTATATTTGCGTAATTGTCATCTATAAAGAAACCCTTAAGAATTTTTATGATGATAAACTCAATACACACTATATAAAGAGCTTAAATACATATTATTGTGATAAAATAACTTTAAATAAATACACAATCGCGTGCAAGGCTTCAATTCTGTCAAGAACTTTCATTATTTGCACTTTATGTATGTAATTGCCTCATATGATCCAATCCTTTTGAATTTTTAAGATTATAAACCTATTATCCACTGTATAAAGAGCTTAAATATAAATTATAGTGATCAAATGACTTGAAATGAATGCACAATCGCTTGAAATTCTTCAATTCCGTCCAGAACGCACATTATTTGCACTATATGTGCGTAATTGCCATCTATAATAAAACCCTTCTGAATTTTTAAGATCATAATATCGACCTTCACTATATAAAGAACTTAAATATAGATTATTGTGAACAAATGGCTTGAAATGAAAGCACAATCGCGTGAAATGCTCTAATTCTGTCCAGAACTTTCATTACTTGCATTTTATGCGCATAATTGTCAAGTATGATCCAATCTTTTTGAATTTTTAAAATTATAAACCTATTATCCACAGTATAAAGAGATTAAATATAGATTATAGTGATCAAATGACTTGAAATGAATGCACAATCGCTTGAAATTTCCAATTCTGTCGAGGACGCACATTATTTGCATTATATTTGCGTAATTGCCATCTATAATAAAACCCTTCAGAATTTTTAAGATGATATACTCAATATTCACTATATAAAGAGCTTAAATATAAATTATTGTGATCAAATGACTTGAAATAAATGCACAATCGAGTGAAATGCTCCTATTCTGTCAAGAACATTCATTCTTTGCAATTTATTTGCGTAATTGCTTTGTATGATCCAATCCTTTTGAATTTTTAAGATTATAAACCTATTCTCCACTTGAAATTCTCCAATTCTGTCCAGAACGCACATTATTTGCACTATATGTGTGTAATTGCCATCTATAATAAAATCCTTCTGAATTTTTAAGATGATAATATCCATCTTCACTATATAAAGAGCTTAAATAAAGATTATTGTGAACAAATCACATTAAATGAATGTACAATCGCGTGAAATGCTCCAATTTTGCCCAGAACTTTCATTATTTACAATTTATGCGCGACATTGTCATGTATGATCCAATCCTTTTGAATTTTTAAGTTTATAAACCTATTCTCCACGGTATAAAGAACTTAAATACAGATTATTGTGATCAAATGACTTTAAATGAATGCACAATCGCGTGAAATGCTCCAATTCTGTCCAGAACATTCATTATTTGCACCTTATGCGCGACATTGTCAAGTATGATCCAATCATTTTGAATTTTTTAGATTATAAACCTATTCACCACGGTCTAAAGAGTTTAAATATAGATTATAGTGATCAAATGATTTGCAATGAATGCACAATCACTTGAAATTCTCCAATTCTGTCCAGAACGCACATTATTTGCACTATATGCGCATAATTACCATCTATAATAAAATCCTTCTGAATTTTTAAGATGATAATATCAATATTCACTATATAAAGAGCTTAAATATAAATTATTGTCATCAAATGACTTGAAATGAATGCACAATCGCGTGAAATGCTTCAATTCTTTCAGGAACTTTCAATATTTATATTTGATGTGCGTAATTGCCATGTACGATCCAATTTTTTTGAATTTTTAAGATTAGAAACCTATTCTCCACTGCATAAAGAGCTTAAATATAGATTATTGTGATCAAATAGCCTGAAATAAATGCACAATCGCGTGAAATGCTCCAAGTCTGTCAAGAACTTTCAATATTTACACTTTATGTGCGTAATTGCCATTTATGATCAAATCCTTTTCAATTTTTTAGATTATAAACATATTGTCCCCTGTATAAATAGCTTAAATATAGATTATAGTGATCAAATATCTTGCAATAAATGGACAATCGCTTGAAATTCTCCAATTCTGTCCAGAACGCACATTATTTGCACTATATGCGCGTAATTGCCATCTATAATAAAATCCTTCTGAATTTTCAAGATGATAAACACAATACTCACTATATAAAGAGCTTAAATACAGATTATTGTGATCAAATGACATGAAATAAATACACAATCGCGTGAAAGGCTTCAATTCTGTCAAGAACTTTCATTATTTTCACTTTATGTATGTAATTGCCCCATATGATGCAATCCTTTTGAATTTTTAAGATTACAAACCTATTCTCCACTGTATAAAGAGCTTAAATATAAATTATAGTGATCAAATGACTTGAAATGAATGCACAATCGTTTGACATTCTTGAATTCTGTCCAGAATGCACATTTTTTGCACTATATGTGCGTAATTGCCATCTATAATAAAATCCTTTTGAATTTTTAAGATGGTAATATCGGTCTTCACTATATAAAGAGCTTAAATATAGATTATTGTGATCAAATGGCTTGAAATGAATGCACAATCGCATGAAATGCTCCGATTCCGTCCAGAACTTTCATTATTTGCATTTTATGCGCGTAATTGTCAAGTATGATCCAATCCTTTTAAATTTTTAAGATTATAAACCTATTGTCCACTGTATAAAGAGCTTAAATATAGATTATAGTGATCAAATGACTTGAAATGAATGCACAATCGCTTGAAATTCTTCAATTATGTCGAGAACGCACATTATTTGCACTATATTTGCGTAAGTGCCATCTATAATGAAACCCTTAAGAATTTTTAAGATGATATACTCAGTATTCACTATATAAAGAGCTTAAATATAGATTGTTGTGATCAAATGACTTGAATAAATACACAATCGCGAGAAAGACTCCAATTCTGTCAAGAACTTTCATTATTTGCACTTTATGTATGTAATTACCCCATATGATCCAATCCTTTTGAATTTTTAAGATTATACACCTTTTCTCCACTGTATAAAGAGCTTAAATACAAATTATAGTGATCAAATGACTTAAATGAATGCACAATCGCTTGAAATTCTTCAATTCTGTTCAGAACACACATTATTTGCACTATATGTGCGTAATTGCCATATATAATAAAATCCTTCTCAATTTTTAAGATGATAATATCGGTCTTCACTATATAAAAAGCTTAAATATAGATTATTGTGATCAAATGGCTTGAAATGAATGCACAATCGTGTGAAATGCTCCAATTCTGTCCAGAACTTTCATTATTTGCATTTTATGCGCGTAATTGTCAAGTATGATCCAATCCTTTTGAATTTTTAAGATTATAAACCTATTATCCACTGTATAAAGAGCTAATATATAGATTATAGTGATCAAATTACTTGAAATGAATGCACAATCGCTTGAAATTATCCAATTCTGTCGAGAACGCATATTATTTGCACTATATTTGCGTAATTGCCATCTATAATAAAACCCTTCGGAATTTTTAAGATGATATACTCAATATTCACTATATAAAGAGTTTAAATATAGATTATTGTGATCAAATGACTTAAAATAAAAGCACAATCTCGTGAAATGCTACAATTCTGTCAAGAACATTCATTTTTTGCACTTTATTTGCGTAATTGCCTTGTATGATCCAATCCTTTTGAAATTTTAAGATTATAAATCTATTCTACACTGTATAGAGAGCTTTAATATAGATTATAGTAATCAAATGACTTGCAATGAATGCACAATCGCTTGAAATTCTCCAATTCTGTCCAGAAAGCACATTATTTGCACTATATGTGCTTAATTGCCATCTATAATAAAATTCTTCTGAATTTTTAAGATGATAATATCGATCTTCACTATATAAAGAGCTTAAATATAGATTGTTGTGAACAAATCACTTTAAATGAATACACAATCAAGTGAAATTCTTCAATTCTGCCCAGAACTTTCATTATTTGCACTTTATGCGCGATATTGTCATCTATGATCCAGTCCTTTTGAATTTTTAAGATTATAAACCTATTCTCCACTCTATAAAGAGCTTAAATACAGATTATAGTGATCAAATGACTTGAAATGAATGCACAATCGCTTGAAATGCTTCAATTCTGTCCAGAACTCACATTATTGGCATTATGTGTGCGTAATTGCCATCTATAATAAACTCCTTCTGAATTTTTAACATGGTAAACTGAATATTCACTATATAAATATCTTAAATATAGATTATTGTGATCAAATAACTTGAATGAATGCATAATCTCGTGAAATGCTCCAATTCTATCAAGAACTTTCAATATTTGCACTTGATGTGCGTAATTGCCATGTATGATGCAATCCTTTTGAATTTTTAAGATTATATACCACTAGATTTCTTAATTGCGGCTCCGCCCCAATCCAATTTACTATATGTATGTCATAAAATTTATACTATTTGAGAAGGAAGAAGTTTCTAACTTTAGAGAAAAAAAAAAATCAGCAATCTGCATTGATCAAAAGATGTTAGCACTAATTATCCGCAAGTTAGAAATTTTCTTAATACAATAAAAAAATCATGTAACTAAGCAAAAATAAATAGAAAAATTATGAGATTAATCGTGATAAATAAAACCATAATAAATAAATGCAATGGAAGTAAACATTAAAAAAAGGGGAAAAAAACCCAAGTTACACAATTATGTGTAAGAAAAATCTGAGAGTACACAGTTCTTTTATGATGGATCCACCTTAGGAAATTTTTTTGACTCGCTGACCAAAAGAAACCAGGAAACGACATGAGCAAGAAACAATTGTCATTTCCACTGTGCATATATATGAATATGACCGGTGCACATTTTCTTTAGGACCCACATGGTAAAACTATGGGTGGGAAAAAGCTTATAGATGAGGAAATAATAGGCAGAACATGTGCATTAGTAGAAGAGAAATAGTGGGAATTCTTGTGGAGGAGACTATGGGGCATTGGAATGTATACAAATAGTTTTTGCACAGAAAATCAATCTGATAAACACTACCCAATACATAGACATGTGCGGATAACATTGCATGAACCAAAGGTTAAGTAGGACCATCGCAAAGATAAAGCAACAACGGTGTATGTTCATATAAAGAAACAGGGCTCTTGCAAAGAACAAACAAAAATCTGTCCTCCCAGATATAGATCATTTGAGCGGACAACTTTATAGGTTCTATGAAATAGATCATATCAGAATTTAGTTGAATGGAGACAAACCCACCACACCAACAAACATACAGAAAGGATAGCAAAAAACAAAGTCACGCACTATTCATCCTTCATTCAGGATATATTGTTTTTTCAATATAGTTTGCAGATTTTACAAATTCTGTGTATATTTTGGCAGTTAAAGCGATTTTGCATTTATTTTAAATTATTTGATGATAATAATCTATATTAAACTCTTTATATAGTCTAGAATATGTTTATGGGCTCACATATTCAAAGCGATTGGATTATACATTGTAATTATTCACTTAATATGGATTTTATAATTTCTGAGTATATTTGAGCATTTCAAACGATTTTGTATTCATTTTAAGTCATTTGACAAGAGTAATTTATATTTATGATCTTTATAAAGTTTAGAATATGTTTCTGAACTAAGTTATTCAAAACGATTGGATCATACATTGTAATTGCGCACATGATGTGAAGTATTTAAAGATTCTGAATATATTGGAGCATTTGAAGCGATTTTGCATTCATTTTAAGTCATTCGATGACAATAATCTGTAATTAAGCTCTTTATAAAGTCTAGAATATGTTTATGAGCTCAATTATTCAAAACGATTGGATTGTACAATGTAATTATTCACATAATATGCAGATTTTACAGATTCTGAGTATATTTTAGCATTTTGAGCCATTTTGCATTCATTTTAAGTCATTTGATCACAATAATCTATATTAAAGCTCTTTATATTGTCTAGAATATGTTTATGATATCATTTCTTCAAAACAATTGGATATTTGTGTAGAATTTAATCTCATAAGTCATTTGATCACAATAATCTATATTTAAGATCTTTAAATTGTGTAGAATTTGTTTATGAGCTTAATCATTTTAAATGATTGGATTATACATTGTAATTATTCACATATTGTGCAGATTTAACAGATTCTGAGTATATATGAGCAATTGAAGCGATTTTGTATTTATTTTAAGTCATTTGAACACAATAATCTATATTTATGCTCTTTATATAGTTTAGAACATGTTTATGAGATCAATTATTAAGAAATATTGGATTATACATTGTAATTATTCACATATTATGAATATTTTACAGATTCTAAGAATATTTTACCATTTAAAGCGATTTTGCATTCATTTTAGGTCATTTAATCGCAATAATCTATATTTAAACTCTTTATAGAGTTTAAATATATAATCTAATCGTTTTGAATAATTCAGCTCATAAACATATTATAGACTATATAAAGAGCTTAAATAGAGATTATTGTCATCGAATACATAATATGAATGCAAGATCGCTTGAAATATTCCAATATACTCAGAATCTTTAAAATCTGCACATTATGTGCGTGATTACACTGTATAAATCAATCATTTTGAATAACTTAGTTTAGAAACATATTATAAACGATATAAAGATCATAAATATAGATTACTGTGGTCAAATGACTTACAATGAATACAAAATCGTTTGAAATGCTCAAATATACTCAAAAATTGTAAAATCCGTATATTGATTGAATAATTACATTGTATAATCCAATCGTTTAGAATAAGTGAGTTCAAAAACATATTCTAAACTATATAAGGAGCTTAAATATAGATTATGTAATCAAATGACTTAAAATGAATGCAAAATTGCTTAAAATGCTCAAATATAATAAGAATTTGTCAAATCTGCATATTATGTGAATAATTACAATGTATAAACCATTATTTCTTAATAATTGACCTCATGAACTTATTCAAAACCATATAAAGAGCATAAATAAAGATTTTGTGATCTAATTACTTAAATTGAATGCAAAATCGCTTCAAATCCTCAAATATACTCAAAATCTGTAAAATCTGGACAATATGTCAATACTTACAATGTACAATCCAATCGTTTTCAATAATTGAACTCATAAACATATTATACACAATATAAAGAGCTTAAATATAGATAATTATACCTTAAAATGAATGTAAAATCAATTGAATGCTCAAATAAACTTGGAATCTGTATAATAAGAACATTATGTGAATAATTACAATGTATAATCCAATCGTTTTGAATTCACTTTAAGTCATTTGTTGACAATAATCTATATTTATGCTCTTTATATAGTCTAGAATATGTTTATGAACTCACTTATTCAAAACGATTGGATTATAAATTGTAATTATTCACATAATTTGCAGATTTTACAGATTCTGACTATATTAGAACATTTCAAGCGATTTTGAATTTATTTTAAGTCATTTGATCACAATAATCTATATTGATGCTCTTTATATAATCTAAATTATGTTTACGAGCTCACTTAATCAAAACGATTGGATTATACATTCTAATTATGCACATAATGTGCAGATTTGAAAGATTCTGTATATATTTGAGTATTTCAAATGATTTCCCATTCATTTAAAATCATTTTATCAAAATCATCTATATTTATGATCATTATATAGTTTAGAATTTATTTATGAACACACTTATTCAAAATGATTGGATTATACATTGTAATTACACACATAATTTGCAGATTTTACAGATTCTGTGTATATTTTGGCATTTCGAGCGATTTTGCATTTATTTTAAGTTATTTTAATAACATAATCTATATTTAAGCTCTTTATATAGTCTAGAATATGTTTATGAGCTTACATATTTAAAACAATTGGATAAGACATTGTAATTATTCACATAATATACGGATTTTACAATTTCCAAGTTTATTTGAGCATTTCAAACGATTTCGTATTCATATTTTAAGTCATTTGACCACATTAATCTATATTTCTGATCTTTATATAGTTTAGAATAAGTTTATAAGGTCAGTTATTAAGACAGATTGGTTTATACATTGTAATTATTCACATAATGTGCAGATTTTACAAATTCTAAGTATATTTGAGCATTTTAAGCGATTTTGCATTCATTTTAAGTCATTTGATCACAATAATCTATTCTTAAGCTCTTTATAAAGTCTAGAATATATTTATGAGCTCAATTACTCAAAACGAATGGGTACATTGAAATTATTCACATAATATACAAATTTTACAGACTCTGGCTATATTTGAGCATTTCAAGCGTTTTTTGCATTCATTTTAAGTCATTTGATCAGAATAATGCATATTAAAGCTTTTTTATATAGTCTAGAATATGTTTATGATATCACTTATTCAAAACGATTGGATTATAAATTGTAATTATGCAAATAATGTTCAGATTTTAAAGATTCAGAGTATACTTTGAGCATTTCAAATGATTTTACATTAACTTTAAGTCATTTGATCACAATAATATATATTTAGGCTCTTTATATTGTGTATAATATGTTTATGAGCTCAATTATTGAAAACAATTGGATTGTACATTGTAAGTATTCACATATTATCCATATTTTACAGATTTTGAGTATATTTGAGGATTTGAAGCGATTTTGCATTCAATTTAAGTAATTAGATCACAAAAATCTATATTTATGCCCTTTATATAGTATTGAATAAGTTCATGAGGTCAATTATTAAGAAATAATGGTTTATACATTGTAATTATTCACATAATGTGCAGATTTGACAAATTCTTATTATATTTGATCATTTTAAGCGATTTTGCATTCATTTTAAGTCATTTGATTACAATAATCTATATTTAAGCTCTTTATATAGTTTATAATATGTTTATGAACTCACTTATTCTAAACGATTCGATTACACGATGTAATTATTCACATAATATACGGATTTTACAATTTCTGAGTATATTTGAGCATTTCAAACGATTTTGTATTCATTGTAAGTGATTTGACCACGGTAATCTATATTTATGATCTTTATATCGTTTATAATATGTTTCTAAACTAAGTTATTCAAAACGATTGATTTATACAGTGTAATCACGCACATAATGTGCAGATTTAAAGATTCTAAGTATATTGGAATATTTCAAGCGATCTTGCATTCATTTTATGTTATTTGATGACAATAATCTCTATTTAAGCTCTTGATATAGTATATAATATGTTTATGAGCTGAATTATTCAAAACGATTGGATTATACATTGTAATTATTCATATAATGTGCAGATTTAAAGATTCTAAGTATATTGGAACATTTCAATCGATTTTCCATTCATTTTAAGTCATCTGATCACAATAATCTATATTTAAGCTCTTGATATAGTCTAGAATATGTTTTTGAGCTCACATATTCAAAACGATTGGATTATACATTGTGATTATTCACATAATGTATAGATTTTACAGATTCTTAGTATATTTAAACATTTCAAGCGATTTTGCATTCATTTTAAATCATTTGATCACTATCATCTGTATTTAAGATCTTTATATAGTCAAGAATATGTTTGTGAATTCACTTATTCTAAACAATTGCATTATACATTGTAATTACGCACATAATGTGTAGATTTTAAAGATTCTAAGTATATTTGAGCATTTCAAGCGATTTTGCATTTATTTAAGTCATTTGACCACAATAATCTATAATTAATTTATTTATAAAGTCTAGAATATGTTTATGAGTTCAATTATTCAAAACGATTGGATTGTACATTGTAATTATCCACATAATATGCAGCTTTTACAGATTCTGAATATATTTGAGCATTTCAAGCGATTTTGTATTCATTTTAAGTCATTTGATCACAATATTGTATATTTAAGCTCTTTATATAGTCTATAGAATATGTTATGATATCACTTATTCAAAACGATTGAATAATAAATTGTAATTATGCAAATGATGTTCAGATTTTAAAGATTCTGAGTATATTCGAGCATTTCAAGCAATTTTGCATTAATGTTAAGTCATTTGATCACAATAATTTATATTTAAACTTTTTATATTGTGTAGAATATTTTTATGGGTTCAATTATTCAAAATGATTGGATTGTACATTGTAATTATTCACGTATTGTTCAGATTTTACAGATTCTGAGTGTATTTGAGCATTTGAAGAGATTTTGCATTCATTTTAAGTCATTTGATTACAATAATCTATATTTATGCTCTTTATATAGTCTAGAATATGTTTATGAGCTTAATTATTCAAAAAGATTGGATTATACATTATAATTATTCACATAAAGTGCAGATTTTACCGATTCTTAGTATATTTAAGCATTTCAAGCAATTTTGCATTCATTTTTAACTATTTGATCACGATCATCTATATTTAAGATTTTTATATTGTCAAGAATATGTTTATGAACTCATTTATTCTAAACGATTGTATTATACATTGTAATTACACACATAATGTGTAGATTTTAAAGATTCTGAGTATATTTGAGCATTTCAAGCGATTTTGCATTTATTTAAGTCATTTGATCGCAATAATCTATAATTAAGCTCTTTATAAGAGGAATGATATACTACACTCTGGTGTATACATGCCCCATACACTGATTTTTTTCTACCGTCAGATCGCTCTAATTTTCGTGGTAAGATTTTGATGAAAGGCTGGGATAGAGGCGCTAGAGGCTCTCCGTTTTCTCCGTTTCAATAAAATTTTCCGTCTTCTGTTCATCTGAAGATTCTCTGTCCTTCAAACAGAAAAAAAAAGGAATACCTTGAAAGCCTCTGTCACCTCTACCGCCTCAGCAGCTCTCGCTTTCCCCCACTTCATCTCGCAATTCTCTCTTTCATCGCATCGACACCTTTCTCTCTCCTTCACTCCTTTGTCAACCTTTCCTCCCTTCTAGCGCTCTGTGTTCCTTGGATTCGTCGATTGACAGTTTGACACCAGTGGAGGCAAAACCAACAATAGAAAGGGGCGAAGGTCCAAATTAACAGGCGAGAAAAGGTACCTTTGTTTATTTTTTTTATTCATTTGCGATATTAAATGTCTCAAATCAAAGATTCTTGCCTTCTTTTCATTGTTATGAAAGTTCTAACTTTTAGCGTACATATATATCAGAAAAAGGGTATCATGTGCGACCAAAAACAGAACAATCATCTAGGTGTGTTTAGATGTGCGAGCTCAAGTTGGCAAATCCTAAGAGAGAAGCGCGCAGAGTGAAGTGACGAAAGTACAAACTACGAGAGAGAGAATCGTGCAAATAAGAGTTTTGACGTTCAATTTGGTGCAAACGGAGATGAGACCATGAGTTCGAAGAGAGGTGCGAACGGAGAATTAAACAGAAGGAGACGGAAATTTTAATGGAAACGGAGAATCGAATAGCAATCAGCGCCATAATCTGATCCACTCATCTAAATATGGTGCACGATTTTTAAAGAGATCCAAAGGCTCAGAAATTCAGTGTATGAAGACTCAATACTCCATAGTTTAGTATATCATTCCTCTATAAAGTCTAGAATATGTTTATGAGTTCAATTATTCAAAACGATTGGATTGTACATTGTAATTATTCATATTATATGCAGCTTTTACAGATTCTGAGTATATTTTAGCATTTCAAACGATTTTGCATTCATTTTAAATCATTTGATCACAATAATGTATATTTAAGCTCTTTATATTGTCTTTCGGCTAACCTAGCCTGCTCCGTCCCTCCGTACCAACAAGGAGTAGTACAAGAATATTCACCTGTTGTCCATCGACTACGCCTTTCGGCCTGATCTTGGGCCCTGACTCACCCTCCGTAGACGAACCTTGCGGAGGAACCCTTAGGTTTTTGGGGCATTGGATTCTCACCAATGTTTGCGTTACTCAAGCCGACATTCTCGCTTCCGCTTCGTCGACCCCCGCTTTCGCGGTTGCTTCACTCTAAGGCGGAACGCTCCCCTACCGATGTATTTTGACATCCTACAGCTTCGGCAGACCGCTTAGCCCCGTTCATCTTCGGCGCAAGAGCGCTCGATCAGTGAGCTCCTACGCACTCTTTGTAGGGTGGCTGCTTCTAGGCAAACCTCCTGGGGGTCTTTGCACTCCCACCTCCTTTATCACTGAGCGGTCATTTAGGGGCCTTAGCTGGTGATCCGGGCTGCTTCCCTCTCAACGATGAAGCTTATCCCCCATCGTCTCACTGGCTGACCTTGACCCCTTTTTGGGTCATTTCAAATATCTTACTTAAAAAAGATAAGAATTGGTGAATTCGAAATTTAGAAAAGAATATCAATTTAAAATTATTAATCTTCTTCATTTTTTATGGAACATTTATATCAATATGTATGGATAATACCTTTTCTTTCACTTCCTGTTCCTATATTCATAGGGCTTGGACTTCTCCTTATTCCGGCTGCAACAAAAAATATTCGCCGAATATGGGCTTTTCCAAGTATTTTCTTTTTAATTAGTATGTTTGTGATATCACTTATTCAAAATGATTGGATTATATATTGTAATTATGCAAATAATGTGCAGATTTTAAAGATTCTGAGTATATTGGAGCATTTCAAGCGATTTTGCATTCATTTTAAGCGATTTTGCATTCATTTTAAGTATATTCATTTTGCATTCATTCTGTAAGTTATTTGAATAGTTTAGAATATGTTTATGAACTTAATTATTCAAAACGATTGGATTATACAATATAATTACGCACATAATATGCAGATTTTACAGATTCTGAGAATATTTGAATATTTCAAGCGATTTTACATTCATTTTAAGTCAACTATTCATAATACTATATATAAGCGATTTTGCATTTATTTTAAGTCATTTGATCACAATAATCTATATTTAAGCTCTTTATATAGTCTAAATATGTTTCTGAACTAAGTTATTCAAAACGATTGGATTATACATTGTAATTGCGCACATGATGTGCAGATTTTAAAGATTCCGAGTATATTGGAGCATTTCAAGCGATTTTGCATTCATTTTAAGTTATTTGATCATAATAATCTAAACTTAAGCTCTTTGTATAGTCTAAATATGTTTATGAGCTCAATTATTCAAAACGATTGGATTAAACATTGTAATTATTTACATAATGTGCATATCATACAGATTCTAAGTTTATTTGAGCATTTCAATTAATTTTGCATTCATTTTAAGTTATGTGATGACAATATTCTATATTTAAGCTCTTTATTTACTCTACAATATATTTATGAGCTCAGATATTCAATACGATTGGATTATACATTGTAGTTATTCACATAATATGCAGATTTTACAGATTCTGAGTATATTTAAGCATTTCAAGTGATTTTGCATTCAGTTTAAGTCATTTGATGACAATAATCTATATTTATGATCTTTCTATAGTTTATAACATGTTTATGAACTCATTTGTTAAAAAAAATGGATTATACATTATAATTATTCACATAATTTGCAGATTTAACAGATTCTGAGTATATTTGAGCATTTCAAGCGATTTTGAATTCGTTTTAAGTCATTTGATCATAATAATCTATATTGATGCTCTTTATATGGTCTTGAATATGTTTACAAACTCACTTATTCATAAGAATTGGATTATACATTGTAGTTTATAACATTATGTGTAGATTTTATAGATTCTGAGTATATTTGAGCATTTCAAGCTATTTTGTATTCATTTTAAGTGATTTGATCACAATAATATATATTTAAGCTGTTTATTTTTTTCTAGAATATATTTATGATATAACTTACTCAAATGATTTTGCATTCATTTTAATTCATTTGATATCAATAATCTATATTGAACCTCTTTAGATAGTTTAGAATATGTTTATGAACTTAATTATTCAAAACGATTGGATTATACAATATAATTACGCACATAATATGCAGATTTTACAGATTCTGAGAATATTTGAATATTTCAAGCGATTTTACATTCATTTTAAGTCAACTATTCATAATAATATATATTTGAGCTCTCTTTATAAAGTCTCAAATATGTTTATGAACTCACTAATTCAAAAATATTGGATTATACATTGTAATTATGCACAAAATATTCAGATTTTAAAGATTCAGAGTATATTTGAGAATTTCAAGCGATTTTTGCATTCAATCTAAGACATTTCTTCACGATAATCTATATTTAAGCTCTTAACCAAGTCTAGAATATGTTTAAGAGCACACTCATTCAAATCGAATGGATTATTCATTGTAATTACACACATGATTTGCAGATTTTACATATTCTGTGTATATTTGGGTATTTCAAGCGATTTTGCATTCATTTTAAGTCATTTGATAACGATAATCTATAAAAAGGCTCTTTGTAAAGTCTTGAATATGTTTATGAGCTCAATTATTCAAAACGATTGGATTGTACATTGTAATTATTCACATAATATGCAGATTATACAGATTCTGAATATATTTGAGCATTTCAAGCTATTTTGCATTCATTTTAAGTCATTGATCACCATAATGTATATTTAAGCTCTTTATATAGTCTAGAATATGTTTATGATATCACTTATTCAAAACGATTGGATTATACATTGTAATTATGCACTTTATGTTCAAATTTGAAAGATTCTTAGTATATTTGAACATTTCAAGCGATTTTGCATTCATTTTTATTTATTTGATGTCAATAATCTATATTTAACCTCTTTATATAGTCCAGAATATGTTTATAAACTTAATTATTCAAAATGATTGGATTATACATTGTAATTACGCACATAATTTGCAGATTTTACAGATTCTGATAATATTTGAATATTTCAAGCGATTTTACATTCATTTTATTGTCATCTGTTCACAATAATCTTAATATGTTTATGAACTCACTTATTTAAAAAGATTTGTTTATACATTGTAATTATGCACAAAAATATTCAGATTTTAAAGATTCTGAATATATTTGAGCATTTCTAGCGATTTTTGCATTCAATTTAAGATATTTGTTCACATTAATCTCTATTTAAGCTCTTAACAAAGTCTAGAATATGTTTAAGAACACACTCATTCAAAACGAAAGGATTATTCATTGTAATTACACACATAATGTGCAGATTTTACATATTCTATGTATATTTGGATATTTCAAGCGATTTTGCATTCATTTTAAGTCATTTGATAACAATAATCTGTAATAAAGCTCTTTGTAAAGTCTCGAATATGTTTATGAGCTCAATTATTCAAAACAAGTGGATTGTACATTGTAATTATTCACATAATATGCAGATTATACAGATTCGGAATATATTTGAGCATTTCAAGCGATTTTGCATTCGTTTTAAGTCATTTGATCACCATACTATATATTTAAGCTCTTTATATAGTCTAGAATATGTTCATGATATCACATATTCAAAATAATTGGATTATACATTGTAATTATGTACATAATGTTCAGATTTGAAAGATTCTGAGTATATTTGAGCATTTCAAGCGATTTTGCTTTCATTCTAAGTCATTTGATCACAATAATCTATATTTAAATCCTTTATATTGTGTAGAATATGTTTATGAGCTCAATTATTCAAAACGATTAGATTATGCATTGTAATTATTCACATATTGTGCAAATTTTACAGATTCTGAGTATATTTGAACATTTGAAGCGATTTTCCATTCATTTTAAGTCATTTGATCACAATAATCTATATTTATTCCCTTTATATAGTCTAGAATATGTTTATGTGGTCAAGTATTAAAAAAGATTGGTTTACACATTGTAATTATTCACATAGTGTGCAGATTTGACGAATTCTAAGTATATTTGAGCATTTTAAGCGATTTTGCATTTATTTTAAGTCATTTGATCACAATAATCTATATTTAAGCTCTTTATATAATTTAAAATATTTTTATGAACTCACTTATTCCAAACGATTGGATTATATTATAAATTTATTCACATAATATACAGATTTTACAATATATGAGTATATTTGAGCATTTCAAAAGATTTTGTATTCATTTTAAGTCATTTGACAACAATTATCTATATTTATGATCTTTATAGTTTAGAATATGTTTCTGAACTAAGTTATTCAAAACGATTGGATTATACATTTTAAATATTCTGAGTATATTGGAGCATTTCAAGCGATTTTGTATTTATTTTAAGTTATTTGATCACAACAATCTAAATTTATGCTCTTTATATAGAATCTAAAATATGTTTATGAGCTCAATTATTCAAAACGATTGGATTATACATTGTAATTATTCACATAATATGCATATTATACAGATTCTAAGTTTATTTGAACATTTCTATTGATTTTGCATTCATTTTAAGTTATATGATGACAATATTCTATATTTATGCTCTTTATATAGTCTAGAATATGTTTATGAGCTCACATATTCAATACCATTGGATTATACATTGTAATTATTCACATAATATGCTGATTTTACAGATTCTGTCTATATTTAAGCATTTCAAGCAATTTTGCATTCACTTTAAGTCATTTCATGACAATAATCTGTATTTGTGCTCTTTATATAGTTTATAAAATGTTTATGAACTCATTTATTCGAAACAATTGGGTTATACATTATAATTATTCACATAATATGCAGAGTTTACAGATTCTATGTATATTTAAGCATTTCAAGTGATTTTGCATTCATTTTAAGTCATTTGATGACAATAATCTATTTTTATGCTCTTTATATAGTTTATAATATGTTTATGAACTAATTTATTTGAAACGATTGGGTTATACATTATAATTATTCACATAATTTGCATATTTTACAGATTCTCAGATATTTGAGTATTTCAAGAGGCTTTGAATTCATATTAAGTTATTTGATCATAATAATCTATATTGATGCTCTTTATATGGTCTAGAATATGTTTATGAACTCACTTTTTCATAAACATTGGATTATACAATGTAATTTATTACATAATGTGCAGATTTTAAAAATTCTGAGAATATTTGAGCATTTCAAAATATTTTAAATTCGTTTTAAGTGATTTAATCACAATAATATATATATTTAAGCACTTTATATTATCTAGAATATGTTTATGATATAACTTATTCGAAACGATTGGATTATACATTGTAATTGTGCACATAATATGCAGATTTGAAAGATTCTCAGTTTATTTAAGCATTTCAAGTGATTTTGCATTCATTTTAGTTCCTTTGATCTCAATAATCTATATTTAACTTCTTTATATAGTCTATAATATGTTTATGAACTCAATTATTCGAAATGATTGGATTATACATTGTAATTACGCACATAATTTGCAGATTTTACAGATTCTGAGAATATTTGAACATTTCAAGCGATTTTACATTCATTTTAAGTAATCTGATCACAATAATTTTATTTAAGCTCTTTATATAGTCTCAAATATGTTTATGAACTCACTTATTTAAAAAGATTGGATTATACATTGTAATTATGCACATAATGCACAGATTTTACAGATTCTTAGTATATTTGATCATTTCAAGTGATTTTGCATTAATTTTATGTCATTTGATCACAATAATGTATATTGAAGATCTATATATTATCTAGAATATGTTTATGATCTCAATTTTTCAAAACGATAGGATTATACATTTTAATTATTCACATAATGTGTTGATTTTAATGATTTTGAGTAAATTTGAGTATTTCAAGAGTTTTTGCATTCATTTTAAGTCATTTGAACACAATAAGCCATATTTATAATTTTTATATTGTTTAGAATATTCTTAGGAACTTATTTATTTAAAACGATTTGATTATACATTGTAATTATTCACATAATATGCATATTTTACAGATTCCAAGTATATTTGAGCATTTTAAGAGATTTTGCAATCATTTTAAGTCATTTGATCACAATAATCAATATTTAACCTCTTTATTTTGTCTAGAATATGTTATATTATAATTTATTCAAAACAATTGGATTATACATTGTAATTATGCACATTATGTGCAGATTTGAAAGATTTTGAGTATATTTGAGCATTTCAATTGACTTTGCATTAATTTTAAGTCATTTGATCACAATAATCTGTATTTATTCTCTTTATATAGTCCAGAATATATTTATGAACTCTTATATTCAAAACGATCAGATTATACATTCTAATTCTTCACATAATGTGCAGATTTTACAGATTCAGAGTATATTTGAGCATTTCATGTGATTTTGTATCCATTTTAAGTGATTTGATCACAGTAATACATATTTAAGCCCTTTATTTTGTCTAGAATATGTTTATGATTTAACTTGCCCAAAATGATTTGATTATACATTGTAATTATGCACATAATGTGCAGATTTGAAAGATTATGAGTATATTTTGAGCATTTCAAGCGATTTTTTTATCACAATAAACTATATTTATGCATTTATATTAGTTTAGAAAATGTTTATGAACTCACTTATTCAAAACGATTAGATTATGCATTGTATTTTTTCACATAATATGCAAATTTTACAGATTCTGAGTATATTTGAGCATTTGAAGCGATTTTGCTTTCAGTTTAAGTCTTTTGATCAAATTAATCTATATTTAAGCTCTTTAAATAGTCTCGAATATATTTTTGTACTCAGTTATTCAAAAAGATTGGATTACACATTGTAATTATGCACAAAATGTGCAGATTTTACAGATTCTGAGTATATTTGAGCATTTCAAGTGATTTTGCATTCATTTTAAGTCATTTGATCACAATAATGTATATTTAAGCTCCTTATATTGTCTAGAATATATTTAAGATCTTAATTATTTATAACGATTGGATTATACATTGTAATTATTCACATAATGTGCAGATTTTACAGATTATGAGTATATTTGAGCATTTCAAGCGATTTTGCATTCATTTTAAGTCATTTGATCACAGTAATCTATATTAAGCTCTTGATTATAGTTTAGAATATGTTTATGGACTCATTTATTCAAAACGATTGGATTATACATTGTAATTATTTACATAATGTGTAGTTTTATAGATTCTGAGTATATTT
Organism: Rhynchospora pubera; assembly: GCA_028095005.1. NCBI lineage: Eukaryota > Viridiplantae > Streptophyta > Magnoliopsida > Poales > Cyperaceae > Rhynchospora > Rhynchospora pubera. Next base: position 352,802,125 of record CM051459.1, on the reverse strand, counting down.
GAATATTTCAAGCGATTTTACATTCATTTTAAGTAATTTGATCACAATAATCTATATTTATGTTGTTTATATAGTGTAAAATATGTTTATGATCTTACTTAAAATATGATGATATTAATATTTTTGTTAGATATTCACATTATCATTAACATATATAAAAAATAATATAATAGAAACCAAATTTTAAATTATGTAAAAAAATATTGTATCGAGCGAAGCTCGATGTCCTACCCAAGTAAACATTATAGATCGTCCAATAACAACGATTTTCTAAAATATAAAAAAAGTGGTAAAAAATTTTGAAAAAATGTAAAAATTGGTTTCTTATAACTTTTTAATATGGAGAACATATTGAACGGTTCGGATCAGTTATTTGAAATTTTAAAACCTGAAAACGATCGTATTGGGCAGAGCTCATCCGTCCAATATATTGGACTATAGTATTTCTCAAAAAGTTTATTCTTAATCGTTCAGGAATAATATTTTTTTACTCTGAATAATTAATCCTAATTTTATTCTTAAACAATCGAAACACACAATTTTCATAGATAAAAAATATTTTATATATAAATTTTCTGATGAAGTTTAGCTGCTGTTAATCTTTTGGCCAGCTTTTGCTAATTACAAGAAGTTGGAAGGCCACTGCTTGTAGGAGTGAAGTTTTTAAACATATAATAAATTAATTTTTATTTACTACTTGTAGCACGTTTTCTGTGAAAGTATATCCAAGAGTTTGTTGGGAAAGCTTGTTAGGGAATGACGAAATTATTTGAATTTTTTTTTACCTTGATTTCATCGATATCTGGTTTCTATTTGAATTTGTTCAAACATAATTCCAGGCTTCCAGAAAAAATATACACACTTGTTCAATTTACTTGAACAAATATTAAAAAGATTTTATGAATTATGGTTTATAGGCTAATCATAATAATAACGTGACTAAATATAGAAGGAGATTACAGATTAAAAAAAATAGTACATAAATTATATTTATAATATTATATTTTAAATTTAAATTTTATTGTTGAGAACCATTGATATCTTCAAAATAAATAAATATATATATATATATATATATATATATATATATATATATATATATATATATATATATATATATATATATATATCGTTCAGTAATCCCCCCTCTTAAATTGCGTTACGTACAATTAAACCATGTCAGTAAAGAGTCAAAATTGTCACTTAGCACAATGTTAGGAGCTTTTTAGAGTAATATTACAATTTCTTTATGAAAAATTAAGAGAATATGTTAAAGTAATTTGCAGTTATGAGTAGGGAGTCTTTACTAAAATCATTTCAAAAGACTTGGGGAACTTCTCATGCCATTTTATTTGGAAAATTAGATATAACCCCTTTAAATTTCGGCAATTGGAAATAACCCCCTATTAAATTTGAAATTGGACATAACACCCTCTATTCTTTGTAACTAAGGATATAGCTCCTTGCAATTAATTGAACAAAAAGAAAATTCTCATTATATATGTCACAAATATCCTCGACGTGTCCCTTCTACCTTGTCAATTCGTTTCCACGCTTTTTCCAGTAACTAATGCAACAATTAATTATGTGAAATATTTTGCTTTAGAGACTATCTACGTACTACTCTTGTACGCTAGGTGATGATTAATACAATTAACTGGCTAAGCTTTTTTTTTTTCTTTTTCTTTTTTTCAAGATTGAATGCCTTTGGTTCCGTTAGAAAAGTAAAATGGATAAAAAGGCTTAAACCCTCTAACCCAAGTGATCATAAATACTGCCCGTAAAAACAGGATATAACTCCTACAATCTTCTCTAATTGGATATACCTCCTTACAATCTTCAAAATCAAAAGAAAAGGGTTATATCCTTAATACACATGATTGGACAGTACACCAAAAAAGATTATTAGTACCGGACCATTAGTACATGTTTTTTAAAAAAAACCAGTATTAATAATATATCATGGCAATTTTGTAATTGTCAGACATTATTGAGTACCGGTTTTTTTAAAAAACCGGTACTAAGTGTCGCTGAAAAAAAATCGTTTTTAATTTAGTACAGGAGAGGGTTATATCTGGTTTTGAAAATTGTAGGGTTATATCCAATTGGAGAAGGTTGTAGGGGTTATATCTAATTTTTCCAAACATAAAAAGCAATTGAGTTCAACATAGAAATCATCACAGTAGATAAAAAAAAAACCGTGTAGGTGCAGGGAGAAGGCTGAAAATCAAGGTGTGTTTGGATGAACCGTGAAAAAAAAATAAGAATAAAAAATTTTGATTTGTGTACTTATTTTTATTCTTGTGCAACCCAAACAACATAAGAATAAGAAATTTGATCCCTTATTTCTATATACTAACAAAATCATGGTATAAGAATAAAAAATTTGAATAAACACGCATACCGAAATTCTTTATTCACGGCTCATCCAAACACGCCCGTAAAGTATAGCGGAGCTTCTTGAACCGTTTAGTAAAACCTTTCATAAATATATGTTTTAATACCTTCCTTAACTGAGAGCTCCGGTGGTACACCTTGGTACCAAATATATAATATTTATAAATGCTTGAGAATTGCGCTAGAAAATGGAAGCAAATGAAACGAGGCAAGAGACGAGGGTATTTCTGACATGTTACTTAAAAACGATTTTTTTAAAATATAAAAAAGATTAAATTTAATTGAAGGGGTTTATATCCTTGGCTCCATTTGGATAGGTGTGGGAAGAAGGGAAGAAGGAAAGAAGTATTGAGAAGTGTGTAACTTTGTGAAGAGTTTGTATTGTTTATAATTTTTTTTCTTCTTCTTCCTTCTTCTTCTTCTTCTTCTTCTTCTTTCTTCCAACGATCCAAACGCACCCCTTAGTTACAAAGATTAGAGGGTGTTGTTTCCAATTTCAAAATTTGTAGGAGATTATTTCCAATGTTTGTGAAGGAAACCAGAAAGCTAGATAAAGAAGAGAGATAATCGAGAGATTATGAAAGGTTTATTGAATGAAAAATGTATCTTACAGAACTGAGTCACTTAATATATATAGACTCAGGAATCCTAATGCTAGCGTACCAAATACACTGTATTAGTCTAACAATTACAATTTAATCTATTCCTAAACCTGGTCCACCACTGTTAGGCGTACACCATAAGGTTAATTAACCAACTGTCAGGTCTTGTGTTCTTGTACATCTTGTTGTATATCTTCTTGTACACCATTAGGCGTACCCCGCAAGCTAAAGGTGACGGATGAACCTGAAGCTTGAATCTCATAGCCAGAAAGCGTGCTGTAGGTAATGGCTTGGTGAGTGCATCGGCCAATTGTTCCTGAGAGCTTAAAAACCGCAAGTTCATTGTTGCTGATTCGTTCACGGACAAAATGGTAATCAATCTCGATGTGTTTTGTTCTAGCATGGAACATCGGATTGGAAGCAAGGAATGTTGCTCCAATGTTGTCACACCATAGAGTTGGTTGTTGTGGAATAGCAATATCTAACTCTTCAAGAAGGTAGCGAAGCCATAGTAATTCAGCACAAAGTCATAGCTAGACTTCGATATTCGGCCTCGGTACTTGATCTAGAAACAGTTGGTTGTTTCTTGGCACTCCAAGAAACAAGGTTACCGCCAAGAAATATGCAAAATCCGGTTGTCGAGCGACGATCATCGGGGCACCCGGCCCAATCGGCATCGCAATATGCATCAAGCCGAAACGGATGAAGAGAAGAGAAACGAAGCCCATGGTGTATAGTTCCACAAAGGTACCGAAGAATTCTCTTCACCGCTGCCCAATGGTTTGTGGTAGGATTGTGCATGAATTGTGAAACACGATTGACGGCAAAGGAAATGTCGGATCGTGTGAGAGTCGAATATTGTAAAGCGCCCACAATGCTACGATATAGTTGAGGGTCTTCAAACAGAGGGCCATCGGATTTGAACAAGGGTGGTTCGGTTGACATTGGAGTAGGAGAGTGTTTGGCATTTGTCATTTTTGCACGGTTGAGGATGTCAAGGATGTACTTAGCTTGAGAGACATGAAGACCATAGGCTAAATAATTCACTTCAATGCCGAGAAAAAAATGGAGGGGACCAAGGTCTTTGAGAGAGAAGGAAGTATGAAGATGATTTATGTATGAGGAAATAAGGGAAGAGTTATTGCCGGTAATCAATATGTCATCCACATATACAAGGATTATGGCGAGGGAATTATGTTGTTTAGAGATAAAGAGGGACGTGTCATATTGGGACTCATGAAACCCAATTTGAAGTAGAGTGGAGCTAAGTTTTTGAAACCAAGCTCTAGGAGATTGCTTGAGACCATAGAGTGACTTGGAGAGGAGACATACATGGTTCGGTTTTGAGGAATCAACAAACCCCGGTGGTTGGGTCATGAAGACTTGCTCTACGAGATCACCATGAAGGAAGGCATTATGAACATCAAGTTGTCGAATAGACCAATGATTTGACACGGCAAGTGCAAGAATAACCCGAATTGTGGTTGGACGAACCACGGGACTAAAAGTATCAAAATAATCAACTCTTTCTTGTTGATGAAAACCTTTAGCAACAAGTCGGGCTTTGTACCGGTCAATAGTCCCATCGGCTCGCCTTTTTATCTTATAAACCCATTTGCATCCAATAATTCGTTGATTAGGTGGTGGAGGCACAAGGGTCCATGTGTTATTGATGGCAAGAGCATGTATTTCATCATCCATGGCTTGTCTCCACTTGGGATGTGGATTTGCTTTGGTAAAGGTTGTTGGTTCATGATCAATAGTAGTGAGAAGGGCAACGTGATCAGGGAAGTGGCGCGGTTTTCGCGTGTTATCTTTTGATCGCGTAACCATGGGATGACGATTAGTTTCGACAGGGACAGAAGAAGAGGCAAACACAGGAGCAGAGATGGAATGTGATTGCTCTCTGGAAGTTGATGATTGATTAGTATGTATAAGAGGCCGGTCAGATGAAACGACTGGTTGGGCAGCCTGAGAAATTAAAGAACGAGCAGAATCGCTACACACCGTCTGCGCGCGCAAATCACGTGATGCATCTTCGGATGGAGGTTGAGCATGGGTCCCAGCTGTCGGAGACAGTGTAGTAGTAATCGGAGAGTGCACTGAATGGGTACCTGAAATGATGTTTGAACTAACGGGACCACTTGTAGGTGGCCCAGAAACAGTGGCACAATGATTGTTTAATGTTTGGTAAACCAGACTAGTTGGAGTATGAACAGAATCATTGCTACTAAGCGACGTATTGTTGAAACTAAGAATAAAATCCGAAATTGACAGATTATCAGAAGTCAGAGTGGTAGAAACCGAGGTATTTTTAGGATCAAGGGGAAAACTATTCTCATCAAAAATAACATGACGAGAAATGTAAACCTTGTTGGTTGGTAAGTGAAGGCATCTATAGCCTTTGTGAGGTATAGAGTAACCAATAAACACACAAGGGAGCGACCTAGGTTCAAGTTTATGTTTGTTATAAGGTCGAGTGTAAGGAAAACATAAGCAACCAAGAATACGTAGCAAATTATAATCAGGAGATTTGTTAAAGAGAGAGGTATAGGGAATGACCGAATTAGTAGAGGGCAACCTATTTATAAGAAAAATAACACTAGAGAAGATTTCATCCCACAAATTATTTGGCAAATAAGCATCGGTCATAATAGCAATGGCTAACTCAATAATATGCCTATGCTTTCGTTCGGCAACACCATTTTGTTGAGGCGTATAGGGACAAGACATTTGATGAATAATTTGAGGAAACCTAGTAGTGATTGGCTTAAATTCCATACCTCCATCGGTTCGTAAGGTCTTAATTTTTGTATCAAACAAATTTTCAACTTGTGCTTTAAAAGACGAAAATATAGCCAAAATCTCACTCTTATTAGCCATGAAAAAGATCCAAGTAAATTTGGAGAAATCATCAATGAAAGTAACATAATATCGATAACAATTATGAGAAGCAATAGGAGAGGGTCCCCAAACATCCGAATGTATTAATTGTAAAGGATACAAAGAAGAAGAAGAAGAAGAAGAAGAAGAAGAAGAAGAAGAAAAAGACAATCTATGTGATTTTGCAATACAACACTTATCACAAACACCTAAGCTAAGAGAATTACAAGGTAAGTCATGATCCTTCATAATACGAAGAGTAATGTCATTGGAAGGATGGCCAAGACGGGATTGCCAAGTATGTGCGGAAGCTCGAACTCCAAGAAATGCTTGAGGAGCAAAGGAAGAAGAAATCAAAGGTTGTAGAAGATAAAGACCATTTGTGGTGGGAACTTCAAGGATCACTTTGTTGGTGTGGAAATCCTTTAAAACACAAGAAGATTGTAAAAAGGACATAGTTAGAAACGGATTGTCAAGGAGTAGTTTGGAAAGGCTAATAAGATTTCTAGAGAAGTTGGCAACGTGTAAAGTCTCTTTCAGCACAAGTGAAATGTTAGAAATAGTAAGAAGAGCCGTACCTATGTGATCAATATGCAAGCCTGAGCCGTCCCCGATCTGAAGATTGTCATTTCCTTGATAATTGAAGAACGAGGAGAGGTTGTTGAGATCATTGGTCACATGATGTGAAGCCCCGGAATCTAAGACCCACTCAGATGGTATTGAGGTAGTGGAGGGTTGAGCGACAAAGGCTTGGTAGGAAGACGAGTGTTGTTGATGAACCGGATCATCCACATAGCGAAAACGGCACACCTTAGCCGAATGATTAGGCCGCTTGCAGATCTGGCAAAGACTCTTAGTTCCATTTTTATTAGAGAAAGAGTCTGGTGTAGGTTTAGAGGTATTGGTTGGATTACCAGACCCAGGGGCACGATTGGGTTGATTCTGAAAATTAGGCTGAGTTGAGGGATTGGGAAGAATCGGCTGCTGCTTTGGAGGGAAATTAGGCTTCACAAACTTATGGCGCTGAGAATTGTTGTTGTATCGAGGTGCGCCAGAGTAAAAAGCAGTCGAAACCTGTGCTTGTAATAGAGCTTCATGACTAAGAAGCATTCCATGAAGATCAGATAAAGACAGAGCTTCTTTTCAACTATTGGTGGTCACTGCAGCTACAAATGCATTGAATTCTGGACCCAGCCCATTGAGTACGGCCAAGGTGACATCATCATCGGAGATTGGTGCTCCAATAAAAGCGAGTTCATCTGAAATTCGTCGAATCTTCTGTAGAAATTCGGTGCAATCTTCTGTAGATTGCAACTGTCTCTTAAGATCAATCAATCGAGCCCTGGATGTGGAGGAGAACAGTTTTTGAATGTTGTTCCAAAGCTCAGCGACAGAGGTACAAGAGACGAGTTGAGCTTGTAAGGACTCCGTAAGAGACGATCTCAACCACCCGAGCAAGAGCTGGTCTTGGCGTGTCCAAGGTAAATAATCAGGATTGACATGAATTTGGCCTGAGGTGGTCTGAATCGTCGGAGCAGGAGAAGACGAGGTGAGGTAGGATGAGAGATTGTACCCAATAAGTAAAGGAAGAACTTGGGCTTTCCAGGTCAAGAAATTGTCTTGATTCAATTTCACAGAAATTGGAATAGAGGGAGGGGTAATTGGGTGAAATTGGGGTTGAGAGAAGAGATTATTGGAGGAATAAGCCATTTTTGGGTTGAAGAAGGGTATGTGGTGAGAAGGAATCGAGGAATAGGAGCCGATTGTATGAGAAGTGGTGACCGGAGCGCCAGTAAAGGGAGGAAAAGAGGTCCCAGTCGAGTTGATTGTAGTCTCGCCAGAGGACGCTGTTGTCTCGCCAGTGGGAGGAGGTGGGAAAGACATGTTTGGCTCTGATGCCATGAAGGAAACCAGAAAGCTAGATAAAAAAGAGAGATAATCGAGAGATTATGAAAGGTTTATTGAATGAAAAATGTATCTTACAGAACTGAGTCACTTAATATATATAGACTCAGGGATCCTAATGCTAGCGTACCAAATACACTGTATTAGTCTAACAATTACAATTTAATCTATTTCTAAACCTGGTCCACCACTGTTAGGCGTACACCATAAGGTTAATTAACCAACTGTCAGGTCTTGTGTTCTTGTACATCTTGTTGTATATCTTTGTCTGATTGCTGTCCAATAGTTTGCAGGGGGTTTATTTACTTTTTCTCTTTTTTGTACAGAATTCGTTTGGTACAGTTAATGAATAATTATTGGAGAGAAATTTAATATAAACTAAAAAATAAAGATTAAATCAAAATTCAAAATTGAGATCAATATTTTCAATTCATGAGATGCCACAAATCAAATATCACGAGATAAGATACATTTAATCAGAACAGCAGACACCCGTTTGGGCTTCAGCTGAAGCCTGGAGAGTACTTTTACATCCTGATAAAACTTTCAATAGTACAAAATTTGTTTCCTAAATAGAGACCAGAATGTAAACACTCTCCTATTTCTTCCTCACTCAGAACCTTCTCCTTACCATCGCACAGCCTGAGATCCGCCGAGGCGCATCATCCTCCGATCATCGATCTCATCGCCATCTCTCCTCTTTCATTCCAAGAAAGGAGAGATGTTAGAAAGAAACAGGTTTGTAGAAGAAACAGATGGACATAGAAAAAGTAACATAGAAACGGAACAATTTCAATTGTCTGAGCCATCGGATTCAATCGAACAAATGAGATCGCTGCGGAGAGAAAACCTTCGTAGAGTATTCGGATTAGTGGGAAATAAGTTGTGCTTGAGACAAGGGAGGATTTATTAAGAGGCAATATTGATTTTCTGAAATTTTAGTTTAAGTGTTAATTTTCTGTGTAATTTAAAAGATTGGAAGAATGAAAGTCCGTGTCGTCGCCTCGTCGGACTTAATTTGCTCCGGTGCCTAGCTTAGGTTTTTTGTTATTTTAAATATTTTTTTCCCTTTCAAGCATCTTTTATGCCCCTACTAGCCCCCTGATATCTGACATCGCTCAAGGGCTCTAAGTTTGTACTATATATATATATATATATATATATATATATATATATATATATATATATATATATATATATAGAGTTTAGCTACGGTGAGTCGCGACTCACGGACCCTCCGGTGAGTCGCGACCAAAACTCCTAGATCTAGATCAAAATGACTGATCCAAACCGTCCAATATGATCTCCCTATTTAAATCTCCGTGCAAACCAATTTTTTTTTTCGAAATTTTTAAGTATTTTTTTTCGGATTTTTAAAAACTGATGTTTTTGAATGGTTCAGAACCAATTAGATTAACGATTTTCTAAAATTTCAAAAAAATATTTAAAAATTTCGAAAAAATGAAAAATTTGGTCTACATGGAGATTTCAATAGGGAGATCATATTGGACGGTTTGGATCGGTCATTTTGATCTAGATCTAGGAGTTTTGGTCGCGACTCACCGGAGGGTCCGTGAGTCGCGACTCACCGTAGCTAAACTCTCTCTATATATATATATATATATATATATATATATATATATATGTATGTATGTATGTATGTATGTATGTATGTATGTATGTATATTAATGGTTATGATGTGTAACCCCGTGTGCCGTGAAACAAAAAGTGAATTATTCATTTATTGGAAGTATGCAATTTGTGGCTTTATTTTGTAAGTTAATTTTATTATTTAATTTGTACTCATTAACTTCCAAATTTTTAGGAGTAATGCTAAAATCAAATATATAGGACGTCAAATACGATCTAAATGTCGACCATTAAAATTTCAAACAGGCGATCCAAACCGCTCAATATGATCTCTATATTAAAATATCCTTCAAAATCAAATTTTATATTTTTTTTTCAAATTTTCTAATTATTTTTTTCGAATTTTCAAAATTAGAGGGTTTATAACTTTTTAGATTGAGAATATTAAAAAATTATAAAAAAAGTAGTTAAAATTTTTCAATAAATATAAAATTTGGTCTCCATGAAAATTTTATAACGTACAACAATTTGAACGGTTTGGATTGGCTATTCTATTTTTAAAATTAAAATTTTATCATATTAGACAAGTGGTTGTGTCCTATATGTTTGACACTAGCTATTCCCAATTTGGATGCCGGAAGAAGAAAATTAAACTTCCAATTTGTCTTTTAGTTCATTTTAAGATCATTTGTACAACTATTGCTGAATATAGTTGTATATTTTTATTGAGTTGATTGATTAATTATTAATCGGTACATTTCTTTTCTTTTTGAAAGATGAGAAATATCCAGCACTTCATCAAACGAAATACAATAAATATGTTGTTTTAGGCATTATTGAAGGAAAACTTCCAATGTGCACAAAATATTAATTTCTCCTCCAACGGAGAAACCCAGCTTCTTGCTTGATATTTCATCTAATAATCATCATTTTTGTGATGTCACTGACTCACTGGTGATTAGATTTGAATATATAGATTTTCTATTTAAATATTATTTACTATTATTTCTTCTATTAGGCATAAAAAATCTTATATCCTCCACTGTGCTTGAGTGAGTGCGGAGAGGGTTTCTCGATTCCAACCATGCATCTGTCGCCACAGTGGAGAATGAAGCCACTTGATCTGGGATAGCAAGAGAAGGACATGGGATTATTTTGTCTAGAGAGCTTGATGTGGGATTGGGATTGCTTGACATTAGTTTCCAAAATAAGTTGAATAGCCCAAGGTTTATTTTGTCATTCGGTGAAAATTGCTATGCTCCCAGTGTTATTAATTGTGCCCAAAGCACTCTTCGCAAAATAGGATTGCCAATTTAGCAACTACCTTAGTTAAATTGCACAATAATTTTAGTTTGATAAATTTTTAGCATCTTATGCAAGAGATCAAGTATGCCTTGTCAATATTGTAAAATCAAATACGCAAATTTTTGACGGTTTCCATTTGATTCAAAACGTTTTCCAGGAAACGCAAAACATCGCAGAGTGTAAAAAAAATCCACTATAGTATTCCTCACTAGAGAATATGTAAACCATCCATAAAGAAAATTCTGGATTTTTATGTATTATCAGTTTCCTCTAATGTCTCACCATCAAATCCATTTTTTAACTCTACCATTTTGATCAAAGAGAGAAGTTGCAGTTAATTTTAATTAGCATCTATACCCAGGACCAACCGAGCAGCAAGCAAATGGTTAAGAAAAATAAGTTCTCATATAGACATTGTATCTATTTCTTGGATTTTATTTTTTATTCCCTCCTTTTTCAGCTTTTTCATCAAACTATTATTTTGGATATGTATAACCGTGTCCTATAATTATCTATTTCTCTGCTAAATGCAAATGCAATTATTTATAGGAATTACATTTTCCAGATGGGTCAAGTTTGGATGTCTCAACTACTAATTCACACGCTAGGTAGTTGAATCATTTAAATTTCCTTCTGAGCTTGAAACTTAAATTGTTAGGAGTATGATTGGTTCCTTTAATCATTTTCATGAGCCAAGACTAAAAGTTGCGTTAAATTGAATCCTTAATTTCCCATGCTTACATACTATTCTTAGCTTATATAGTATGCAATCATTTTGTCCCATTTGTATGATTCAACCGAACTTTGACCAAACTGAATGTTATGCTGATTGACCTTCAGATATACTGGAGAACTCCAGTATTAACTTGTATTATTTTGTGAAGAACAAACAATAAATTATAAGATGATACACAATTGTCTACTAAAATCTATATAAAAATAAAGAGATTTTATATAAATTTTTGTATGAACTTAAAGTAGGAATAATAAAAAAAAATTATTTTCCACAATGAAAATGAATGTTTTTGTGCTAAATGACACACACACACATATGTATATATTACATAAAACAGTGCCAAACGTGTAAGAAAAGTATATTTATCTTCATTTCCAATTGTTAATATAATCATTGCGTATCATCTCTTCATTAATCAAGCTTCTTAACTTTTGAAGAAATAGATTAAAGTGTTTTCTAAGTTATTTTTGGATCAGGACTTCAGATGCGAATTTGTAATATTGTGACTCATCAAAGACTAGTTAAACCTCCAAAAACATAATTAACGCAATTCTAATTTTCACTGTCCTTCGGTGTTCTGTGTCCAGTCCAGAATGTTGGAGATCTTTGCAATTCCTTTAATTCCCCAATATACTAATTAATAACGTCAGTTCTACATTTACCATAGTAATTTACTGATACCATGCGTATTACATTTTATGTTATAATGTACAGACCGAATTCTTCGAAAAGGGAATAGAACGCCAAATCCCTTCATTAAATATATACACGTCCAATTTCCAAATTCATAGATAGACACCGTTGGATATTGAAATGATCTGTCATTAGTTATTTTTATGGCCGTGTTATAAGAAATGACAACGTGGATTATTTTATTGGTGATTTTCATGTTTTATTTGTGGAAGATGGCCAAATGTTTTAATAAAAGGCGAATACTAATCCATATATATAACAGACTTATTTGAATTTACTTGTTTAATTTTATTTCATATATCTTTAATCTTTCTGAATTTGCTCCATAATTATACCGCAATTCAATAAAATACAACTTAAATGTTGTGACGGTTAAAGCAGTGACCAATAGTTCAATTAATTTTTGACATAATTAATTTTCTTATATCACAAAAATATATAGAGGTTATTGTACTGTCATTTACATGTGCAAGGAACATACACTGACACAATTTATACAAGTCACATAAATCTATGGATATGCAGCAAAAACTCTGAATTTTAATAAGTAGAACGGAATATTCAACAAGATCCAAAGAATTGCTCAAAATAGCAATTTATGTATAAGAAAAACTACAAACTACAAACTAAAAAAAAAACAAATATTAAATCAAAATTGAGGTTAATTATGTATAATCAATTCCGTCAAAACTCACAAGTATCACTGATGTAAGAAATCCACTTAGAAGGCTTCTTTCTAGAACTTCAGTGTTTTCATTAATGTTTACATATCATCAGTTTCCTCTAATGCCTCGCCAGTCACCAGCACATCCAGTTTTTAAACTCCCATTTACATAAGTTATTTGTATCTATTTCCTGGATTCTCCCCCCCCCCCCCCCTGTTCAATGAAAGATTTTCTTGGATTTTCCCCTTTTGTTTTTTCTGCTTGTTCATCAAACTATTATCTCTGATGATTTGTATAATTGTTACCGTAATTTTTGCTTTACCGCATCTAGTTTTAACTGTTTCTATGTTAAGTGCAAACGCAAATATATTTATAGGAACGGCATTTGCCTGATAGGTGAAGTTTGGATGTCTCATCTTTATATCACACGGGGTAGGTAGTTGGATCATTTACATTGCCTTCTAACCTTGATATTAAAAAAATCTTCAGGACGATAAAATTTTGTTTTATTTTCATGAGTAAGGAATTTAAAATTTTCTAAAATTTTCACTAATTTTTAATCTTCAATTTCTCATTAATTCTTACATGCCATTTCTTGGATTAACTAGTTATACGGTAAATTTGTCTCATCTGTATGCTTAATTTTCAAGAAATATCAAAGTTGTATAATGAAAAAGACAGTGCTGCAAGATGTTCAACCATCAGAGAAATCAAATTGTTTCATACAAAAAATTTGTTTATAGAATCCTGTTGGCTGTCAAATACATGAAATAAATGTTTTTTAATTAATCATTATATTTTGTTCAGATGCGACATTGTAGAGTTGTGACCACCCAAAAAAAATAGTTAACCTCATACAGAAATAATTTATGGAATTAACACTTTCACTATCCTTTCGGTGTTTGTCACTTTGTTGTCAATTCCAGCCGTTAGAGATGCTTCTTTTCATTTAGGCAATTAATGGTCTAATATTATAGAGTAAAGTAAGTCCATTACATTTACCACAGCGTTTTACTGATTTCATATTACCGGCCGTTGCATTTTCTGTCATATGTACAGGCCGAATTTTTCTGGAACAGAATATATATATATATGCATATAATAAGGCAATAAACAACTACATCACTGTGTTAAATTTATACTTATACAGTTCTTTGTTCCAATTTTATTAAAAGCTACATTTGAATAGGCTCCCTGGATATCAATATATATATATATATATATATATATATATATATATATATATATTACTAGTCATTTTATGTCTATATTTTGAGGAGTGAAAATTAGATTTATTTAGTGACGATTTTAATATTTTTTCATGTCTAAGACATGCATAAAAAATGACAATTCGTGATCCGTAGAAAAACTGAATTATTTATTTGTTTTCCTTATTTCATCAATATCCGATTTACAATTAAATTTATTTCACAATTTAATCATAATTCATTGACCCTAAAAAATCATAATTCTAGCATTTATACCAATTCAATTTTTATTTAAAGCAGAGATCAATTTTTTCAATTTGCACAAATTTATTTCTTACATCACAAAATATACAGAAGCTATTGTAATGTCATTTACACTTTGCTGCAAACGAACGGCACAATTTATATATGTTACTGAAGTCTATAAAATGCAATAAAAAAAATTGAATTTTAATCATTCTGTAGAATGGATCATTTTTTTAACAAGCTTGAGAAAATGCTTTTTTTAGAAACATTGACAGAGAAGCTAGAGAAAATGCTAAATATATCATTTTACTAAAACTAAAATACCAATTTGGGTAGGAAAAAAAAACAGAGAGGCTCAATATAAGGGTTATTTCTAATCAATTCATGATACAACCGAAGCATCACTAATGAGTAGTGTAAGAAATCCAAGGTATCCAGTTACCAATTGTGCTGAGATATTTCTTTTTTTTTTTTGGTAGAATTTCAAATCGCTCAAGGATAGAAATCATAATATTGGGGTTGCAAATGTTGCAACTAACTCAGGTAAATAGCTCATTAATAATTAATTCTCAATCAACTGATAATGATTTGATAAATTTTTAGCATAATAAACCAAGATCTATTATCCATTTCCTCCTCGTTTTGTCGTCATTTTGAGCATACTTGACTAAAAGGGTTTCACCATAAACTCAATCGCTCCGTTAGATGCCTAACATTTACATTTTAGTTTTTCTCACTTTGGCAACCTGCCACAAAATAAATCGTTCTTTACATATCATCAGTTCCCTCTAATGTCTCAGAAGCGCACCACGTTTTGAATCTTACAATTATCTATTTCTTGTATTTTTATTTTCCTCTCTAATACCTCACAAAATAAAGCGCATCCACTATCTTGGATTTGTAAAAATGTGACCTATAATTAATTATTGACTTATTGTTGTACTGCGTCTAGTTTTAACTTTTAACTATTGCATATCACTCGCTAGTTTGTGCTGGTAAGACAAGGTTTGCTGGTCATGCAATCTGGAAGGTGAAAGTTCCCCCAACAATCAAGATATTCTCTGTACTGTTGTTCCATAATAGGATTCTCACTCAAGATGCACTGCTAAAGAGAAACATTCCTTTTGAGGAGGGTTGTGCTCTTTGCAAGCAAAATCTTCTTGAAACGGCTAATCATTTGTTCTGTCATTGTTCCTTTTCGGTTGAGCTTTGGAACAATGTTAGGGGCTTCTTTCCTACTCAGATTCCTTCCATTCTGCAGGATGTTCAAACTGTAATGACAGAAGAACTCAAGCTGCGCCATCATTCTCACAACTCTTTGGACTCTTTGGATAGAAAGAAATAACAGAATCTTTAAGAGGGAGGAAAGAGGAATTAACTCTATATTGCACTGGCTGCTGATGCAACATAGCCTATTTGAGAAGGCCTGCTGAGTCATCTTGTCTGTTCAGGATTTCAATGTTGTTTTTTTTTTCTCTGTCTTTTTTTTTTTAGCTCTGTTTTGTTTAGTTTTTTCTTTCTTGTCGCTTGATAGCCGCTGTCAAGACATACTCTAAAAAACTATTGCTCTGTTAAATGCAAATGCATATTTATAGAAATAACATTTACCAAATAGGTGAACTTAATTTGGATGTCTCACCTACTTATTCAGGTAGTTGGGATCACTTAAATTGCGTTTTGAGCTTGATACTCAAATTCTTCAGGGTAATTAAATTTCTTTTAATCATTATTATGATTCAAGACTTTGAAAGTTGACTTAAATTGAATCCTTAATTTCTTACGCTTACATGATATTTCTTGTATTTACTAGTAATGTGATAATTTTGTCTTATTTGTATGATGATGATGATTATTATTATTATTATTTGATATAAGACTGTAGCCAACCCACACACCCTTTTTTACCGTCCCACCCACTGGGATTAACAAACCAAATTAACCGGATGCTGATTAACAAATACTGGAGAATACAAATATTAACTAAAAATATTTGTGGAGGAAAGGCGATACATTATGAGATGATAACAATTGTCTAATAAATGTTTATAAATCAAAATATTTTATATAAATTTCTGATGAAGTTTAGTTAACTACTATTAATCTTTAGGCAAGCTTTTGCTAATTACAAAAGTTTCAAGCTCACTGCTTGTAGGAGTACCGTTTTGGTTTTTATACATATGAATAACTTAATTTGTACTCACTACTTATAGCACGATACTGTGAAATATATCTCCAAGGC
Source organism: Rhynchospora pubera (assembly GCA_028095005.1). Taxonomy (NCBI): domain Eukaryota; kingdom Viridiplantae; phylum Streptophyta; class Magnoliopsida; order Poales; family Cyperaceae; genus Rhynchospora; species Rhynchospora pubera. The sequence continues at coordinate 352,785,655 of CM051459.1, read as the reverse complement.
ATGTTGGGAAGAATTGTTAGTTACAGAATAACAAAATTATTAAAAAAATTTTATTTATTTTTATTTCATCAAATATTATCTGGCTCCTTGAATTTATTCCAACGATAGATCATAATTCCACCAAAATTACAAGTTCAATGTGTTGACCGTTAAAGCAGAGATAGCTTAATTAACTTTTGGCATAGTTTATTTTTAACTACCAAGTTAAAAATAAAGAAAGAAGAAAAAGTAAACATAAAAAACAATCAATTAGACATAAAGCCGAAGCCATTGAGGAATCGTTCTTCCTGTAGAACCTTATGTACCATCTCATCTGTACCGTCCTTTGCTTTCCTCGGAAAATCCCGTGATTTCTCTCACACCAAATATAATGACCCAGTATGACAGTAAACTGAGTACCTCCCATCTCTTCCTCTGATCGGTAGTAACACAACTAGTAGTACCAAGGAAAGAAAAGCCCACTGTTGCCTCCACCTTCAGCGGTGGTAATCCAATTAGACTATTCAGCTCCATCCAGAACTTTGTTGATATAGGACACTGAAACATCAAATGTAAAGCCGTTTCCAGCGTGTCAGATCCACACAAAGCACATCCTTGACTGACATGTATGCCTTTTCTTATGAGCACATTGCGTCAAAATTATTTTTTATAATAAAAAAGAAAACACTTGCACATCCTTGACTAGACCAAAAGCTGGTTCTCGGCTTTACCCTAATTGACCAGATTCGATACTATGGTGTAAAAGTTCTTTCCCATGGTGTATAGAAGTTATAGTAATATTATTTACACTGTGCAAGGAGCGAACATATACGGCACAATTTATATATGTCACTGAATTCTATGGAAATGTGCAACAAATCGGAATTTAATTAGTCAGAGGAAAGGATCATATTAACAAGCTTAGATAAATGCTGAAAATATCAATTCATGAATAACAAACTAAATTCGGGCAGAGATGTGGGGTACATAAATTGTAAATTAGAATTCCAAATCGCTCAAGTACCATAACCACATTGAGTATTGCAAATGTTGCGTACACCATAGATGAATTGCTCAATAATTCACAATCACCGGACATTTTAATAAATTTTGAGCCTACTAGACCAAAATCAATTGTTGGGCTCGTCATGACTCTGTAAGCATATGCATGTCTGAACCCTTTCATTTGGGTTACAGGTTTCGCTAAAAATTGAATCAACCGTTCAATGCCTAATATTTATGTTTTCGTTTTTTATAGTAAAAAGTATGTCAACCTGCCCCAAAATAAATCATGGTTCTTTACATGTCATCAGTTTCCTCTAACGCCTCAGCAGCGCCTCCTTTTTTGGACATTGTATATATTTTGCCTCATTATTTTTCAGCTGGTTCATCAAACTATTACTTTTGCATTTGTATAATTGTGTCCTACAATTATTGCTTCACAGAATCTAGTTTTAATAATATATCTGTTAAATGCAGATGCAATTTGTTTATTTATAGGAATAGCATATACCAAATAGGTGAAGTTTGGATGTCTCACCTATAAATTCTCATGTCAAATAGTTGGATCATTTAAAGTGCGTTTCGGCCTTCATATTCAAAAATATTTAGGACTGAATAGCATATACCAAATAAGATGTAGCTGGCTTTTATGGAATCGTATCCTCTGCTCACCTTTGGAAGGTGAGCAGAGTGCTCACTTTTTAAGCGATCCGTCCGATTCTAATCTAATGGTCTGCGCAGAAAAACAAAAATTCTTGTATGTTCCGTCTTTATTTTTCCATCTACTCTCCATCTCTCAATCTCTCTCCCGCTTTTCCGTCTCCCTCTCCGACTCACCTCGTCTCTGACAAAAGTCATTTCGGCGACTCCCTGCACCGCTGCCGGAGTACAAAGGACCTTTGGAAAGCCGATCAGAGGACACCATTTTCTTCTCCGGTCATGAGTTCTTAGCACTCAATTCGAAGAAGAAATTCTTCAACCAACTTAAAAGAAATACAAAATTGGCTCAATTTAATTCATCAAATCCAACTGCTTACTCATAAGAGTTTTGCGATGTTTCCAAGAAGGGGTACGAGCCATCAATTTGAGTTAAAATGAAAAAAAAATGAGGTGGAAGCACCAATTATGCTTTTTGGCAATTTGTTACATGGGCAAGCTATTTGTAAATATACATAGAAACTATCTCTCGATATATCTTTATCTCTATCTTTGGCACTGTAAATGCTAGCTTCTCTCAAATTTACACGGAAATGCAGTAAAACACAACATCAATAAAGGTTGAAAAATAAAAATGTTACCAAAAGAGAAAGAAAGAACCTTTGAAATTATTTCACAGAACTCTGAGTGCATATGCAAATCATCCTAGGCAGTTCTATTAAAGCACCAACATACTGGTAACTATATGATTTCACTTAAATTTGATGTCCCTAATTAGAATCGTAGAGTTAAAAGTTGCGATAGTTTTGTTCATGCTTCTTAGATAAGTAAAGCCTTCCCCTTAATATTTTTTTTTTGGAGAATTTTGGATATGCCACCCAAAACTGCTGAAATTGTGGAATTGCCACCCAATAGTTCATGTTTACGATTTTGCCACCTTAAATTTCAATTTTTTTCTGAAAATGCCACTATGTATTCTTTTATAATATTTTGAGCTGTATAATAATAATAACAGAAATTTATGACAAATTTGCCCCCATGGATCAGAATGAGTAAAACTGGACCTAACCAACGGACCCAACCAATTGAACCTAACAATCCTCTTCTCGTTTCTTCTTCTCTGAGAAAGGAGAAAGATGAACCCTAGATAAACCTCTCTCCTCTCTCTTGCGACTCAATTCGATTTTGCCTCCTCTTCGCTCAGGCGCCTGAGCACGTTCCGCCTCGTCTCGCGCCTGAGCATGTTCCGCCTCGTCTTGCGCCTCAACACGATTCTGCCTCCTCTCCGCTCCGGCCTCAGGCACTAAGCTACTCTCTCTTTCTGTTCAAGCGCTTCAGCACGATTCCGCTTCCTCTCTCCTCAGGCGCTCAAGCCTCAGCACGATTCCTCTCTCCTCAGGCGTTCAATCTCTCGTACTTCTCCAGGTATATTTTTCCAGTCACAAAATATTTCGATTTTGACTCAAAATGCTTATTGGTGAAATCTCTATTACTTACAAATGGCTATGTTGCTTACAAATGCTTATTGTTCCATGTTTGTATTTCTTTCCAAAATGCTTACAAAATGTACTGCTCACTGCTCCATGTTTGTATTTTCTTTCCAACCATATTTGGTTTTGGTTTGTACAGTGTTACTAATGTCAGAAATTGAACCATGCAAATTACTTACAAGTTTTATATAGGTCACAGCCATTGTTCTGTTGTATTGGAAACTAATATTCTGTTATTACTTGTTAGTTATTGTTTGAGTTCAAATATTTGTGCTTGTGTTTAACTTGAAGCTGAAAATTACAGATTTGTATCTAATGGACAGAAGTACAAACTGCAACAGCAATCAAGAATTACCAAATGTTGTTGGTGGTAGTCAGAGCCCTGAGGAGCATGGGGAGTATGAAGAATATGTGGAAGCTGAAGGGGAGCTAATGTATCTTTCTGATGGAGATGATGTAATTGCTCTTCTAGATGGTACACCAGAGCCAATTGTAGAAGAAGAAACTAATTTGGAGCCAGCCATAATTGTTGAGAATGACCATAGTGTTCTATATGATGCCGATAATCCGAGGATAGAGCTTAATGCCTTATTTCCAAATTTTGAGGCCTTTAGAAATTCATTGAGGCATTTTGCTATAAAAAATAATTTTGAATATATCATAAAGAAGTCAAACAAGAAAAGATTCATGGCAGTATGCTCCTATAAGGGTTGTCCTTGGAGGATTCGGGCTTATAGGCTTCGAGACGATAATACAACCTTCAAGGTATATGCATATATAATTCCTTAGATAATTTAACTTTACTTATAGTTTTGTATTGTAATAATAACTAACAGAATATTTGAATTTGGTTCATGCAGATAACTGTTTTACCGAATCAACATATTTGTCCATCCGTAGGTAGGGCTAAGGGAACAATGACATCTAAATCTTGGGTTACAGAAAAAATTACTGATTTCTTAAGGCGAAATCCATCGGTTGGAGCAAAGGAAGTTCAAAGTAAATTAGTAGATGATTTTCATGTGACATTGAGTTATAGTAAAGCTTGGAGAGGAAGAACTGCAGCTCTTGAAGGTGTCCAGGGGTCATGGGAGAAGAGTTTCAATTTGATTTACAATTTTAAAGCTGAGGTGGAAAGTAAATGTCCAGGTAGTATTGTGGAGATAGAATGCGAAAGAGATGGGAGTATGATGCGGTTTGACAAGATGTTTGTGGCATTAAAACCGTGCGTAGATGGGTTTCTACATGGTTGCAGGCCTTATCTGGCAGTGGATTCAACTCATTTGACAGGTATTCAACTCATATATAATTTAGCTCCAATAGGTTGTAGAATATAATTGTACTTATGATGCCAAGTTGAGAAATGCACACTGACTGTATAAGTAGATTTCAGCCTTTTGTAGAGAAACATAATACATGGTCAAATTACAGACATAATACATGGTTAGATTACAGCCTTTTGTAGAGACATGCACATCTGTTGAATTACAGCCTTTTGCAGAATCTGTAGAAACATAATACATGGTCAGATTACAGTCTTGAATCATTTTTTATTGAAATTCCATGTTTATTGAAATAGGCCAGATTACAGCCTTTGCATTTAAGTACCTCTACAATAAATAAAATTTAAGTGCTAACTTGCTTATTCTACTTCCATGTTTATCGAAATAGGCCGGTATACGGGGCAGTTGGCGACTGCTTGTGGTGTTGATGGGTTCAATTGGTTGTATCCGGTTGCATACGGTGTATTCGATTCGGAAACAACCGAAACATGGACGTGGTTTATGGCTCAATTGAAGAAGGCAATTGGAGACGTGCCGGGGCTCGTTATATCCTTGGATGGATGCAAGGGATTAGATAATGGTGCTGCAAATATATTTCCAGAAGCCGAGCGTAGAGTGTGTTTCAATCACTTAGATAAAAATTTCAAAATGAGATTTCATGGGCCGATATATGATAATAATTTCAAGCCCGCTGCTTATGCATACACCATAGAGCAATGTGAGATCCACCTCAAGGCGATCAAGAAAGCATCAATTATGGCTTTCAAGTATTTGGAGAAGCATCAGCTTAGAAGCAAGTTCTCGAATGCCTCGAAGGTAGACTATGTCACTAATAATATATCTGAATCCTTCAATAATTGGATAAAAGATCTCAAGGATTTGCATGTCATTGAGCTGCTTAATCAAATTAGGCGGCGAATTATGATGTCATTTGATAAACGAAGGATAGTAGGAAGAAAAATAACCGGCAAGATTGTGCCAAGTGTAGTGAAGGAACTGCATGAAATGAGTAGGCATCCCGATGTCAGGAGAATGACTGTAAGTAGAAGTGCTGATACTTGTGCAGAGGTGAGTGGAACAACAAAAGACACTTCTTGGACCCGTGCAGTTGAGCTAGATAAGCAACAATGCACATGTAGACAATGGCAACTTTGCGGCAAACCATGTAGTCATGCCGTAGCATTCATCTCCACGCTTCGAGGAACCTATCTCGAGGACTATGTGCATGAGTATTACTCAATTGACCGGTTTAGATTAGCATATGATGGAGTAATAATGCCTATCAGTGATAAATCAAGGTGGCTCAATTCTGATCCAGGATTTATAGTACATCCACCTAACATGAAAAAGGCCGAGAGGAAGACCTCGAAAAGAGAGGATTCCCGGTGTCTTAGAATTGGGTAAAAGGAAACAACAATGTAAGAGATGCAAGGGATTTGGCCATCAAGCAAGGACATGCAAGGAACCAGTTGATGCCTTAGCTGGTAACAAAAATAGAAATAGAAAGAGGTATGTAATCATGGTAGATCATCATTAATTACCATATGTAACATGTTGAATGAATATACGAAGTTCACTGATGCATCTTTTGCATTTCTTTTTTTAGGAAGAGAATGCCACAAAACATCAAGGTTGTAGCTCCAACTCAAGATATTGGAAATATCTGATGATGATGTAACTAACCTGCAAGTAGACTATTTTCTCTTGTTATTTTGAGTGCATATGTGCAACTCATGATATAGATGATATTGGCTATTTTAATTAGTTGGATATTGATGATATTGGCTATTTTGATTAGTTGGATATTGATGATATTGATGTTCATTTATATCTGCTATTTTGATATGATGTTACAGTAGACAGTGTTATATTAGACATATTTTAACTTGCTGTTTTCATTCATTCATTTATATCTGTTCAAGTAGATATGTTGTTTTCATTCATTTTGACATGTTGTTTTCATTCATTTATTTATGTTGGATTTTGACGTTTCGGTTAAGCTAAAACCCGAACTATCAATGTGTGCATTTAGAGTATCAGTGCACACAATAGGTACCATTTGTAAATTGAACTTCAAGACACAGTCTAATAATGATATGGTACGAGTTCTGTACCAGTTGGTACTATGGTATCTTGGTATTTGACACTTAATTTCGCTAAAGCTCTAATGTGTCTAAATGTAAAATAATCAATATCAAATGTAAGAACCTTGAACAGAATTTTTTCAAGTAGTACAGACACATAATGAAAGATAAGAAAGACAAAACCAATAGTCTTAGTTAAAAGAGCCAATTCAAATCCAATACATAATCTAATGCTAATACCCATATCCATAATAATACACTACAACACCATATCCATAATAATACACTACAACACTATTTTAGTAGAATAATCACCACAATTAAAAGAGTGACAATAACAATGGTACTTATACAATTATACAGTCTAATCTTATCCAATGATACAAGTAGTGCTTTACTTTGCTGCTCATCACATTCCAATTTCCTCTTGAATTCATCCATCAAATTCTCTAGTTGAGCTTCCAATGTAGCAAACACCTCAGAATCGAGAGATGGAACAACAACATTTGCTTTTGTTGCATACCTTTCATAGTCAGTATCCCAAGCCAAAAGTTGCACCTAGTATTCTTTTGGAAAAAAACAAGAAGGAAAGAAAAATATGAATGAATCGATAGTAAATCGATTTTTGGCATTTCAGCCAAATTGTTTGGCATAGTATGCTTTAGTAAATCAATTTTTGGCATTTCAGCCAAATTGTTTGTAAAAACCTACTTACTGGCGCATGCTAGTAAAGAGATTTTTGGCATTTCAGCACAGTTCATTAACCTTAATTTCAGCATTTCTCTTTCCTATATCATACCAAATATCAGAACAAAAACAAATTGATGCACAATTAATTGGTCTCAAAAAAAACGCAAGAAAATGATTTTTCTCAAAGAAACGAAAGAAATGGTTTTCATCAAGTTTCATCAATAAATTTTTCATCAAAAAGGAGTTAACGCAGAAAAGTTAATTACCGGGTTTATGCATTTGTAGAAGTTTCTATTAGGGTTCAATTTGGTTCTGCTCACCAGTTTCTTCACGGTGACACCACAGTCTGGGCACGGCACGAGAGGCAAACTTTCACTTCGACTGGGCTAGGGTGCGACACTCGACGATGCCAAATGCGAGACGGATTGTCCAGAGGTGGACGACGCTGAACGACGATGCATCGTGCGGAGTGACTTCGATCTAGGGTTCACTCTCGAATCAAAGGTGGAGTGATATCAATCTAGGGTTCTGTTTACCTCTAAAAAATGCTACAAAAAAAAAGAGAGAAGAGAGAAATTTATTTTGTGAATGATTATGAAACATAAGCATATTACAATGATTCGGTTATAACAAGACACCGTAATCAAGACAAAACACAGAGAAACCCATGCATTAAACTCAACACCGTCTATACAATCGTTGAAATTCGCATTATCACCTTCTGGCCCAATTCGACCCAATTTTTTTTTTAAAAAAAAAGAGCCCAATGGAATTTTGCTTCGGTCCAACAAAAAAAAAGAAAAATGGGCCAGCTTACAAATAGGCCCAAATCACTCAAATTCCCTATGACGGGTCGAGACAGGACCAGACCCGAACCCGCTAACGGGTGAATCCGAACCCAAACCCGTTCTGCTAAAAAAAGGGGGGAGACAGGTGGTGTTCGCCCATTGGTCCATCACGGTGGGCCCTGTCCTTTCTGTTGATGATAAAAAAACAGTACAAACCTGAAGAGGGAACGCGACAGTCGACCAAGGTTTCGCCTCCCTCCGGCGCTGCACGTCGCTGCAACTTCAATGAAGTGCACCGCTGTATAGAGGACTCCATCACGAACCTGTCGACATCAAACACGGGAGATGTCAGGCAGTGAATTTGACAAATGGCAAGTACGACATTAAAATTAGGAAAAATAGAAATGCAAAATTACTCGGTGAAACAACCAATTGAAGCACTTGGAGCTTCGCAGTGGCTTCGTGAATGGAGAAATTATATGCCAATTGGATCAATTGCAAGAGGAGAAGGAGGTTACTGGGGTACTGACTGACGAAAGCTCAAGACCTGGCGAAACTCGCACCAGACGATGTTTTTAGTGTTTATAGAAGATGGGAACGCTTTACAGAGCTTACAGGTGATGTAATGGAACCTCAGGAGAAAGTAAACGCATGCACAAGTTAATAGAAATTCGAAATTCCCATCACTGGAGAGGGCCAGTAGAGGAAGGAATGAAAAAGGCATAGAAAGTAAAACACTGGAGAGCATAATCCCTCTCCCTGCAGCCTATAACCTGAATAAAGAGAGCCTAGTGCTGTAGCGATTTTTTTCACAGAGGAAGGTGAGCTTACCCCTTCAACCATAGCCGTTAGATGGATTAAGGCATAGTACATAATAATGAGTGCCCACAGGGAATGATGAAAGAGAGTGAGGTGAAATGAAACAACTGAAGTGTGCTTGTTATGATTGATTTACATCTTACCACACATTGTGTATTAGACGGATGGATGATGCACCCAAGATGCTTCTCTTCAGTATGGGATGAAATCAAGCCACTGTCATGAAAGGATAAAGTGAATTTGGGGAATGTGAGTCACCAAATGCAGCGCATGAACCTTCCCTGGTGGACCCAGGGGCAAATCAGTAACAAGTGCAAAGGACAAAAGAACACAGTACACATATAACCCAAGAAAAGGCATGATATCCCAACTTTGCCCCTCCAGTGTATCATATGATCCAATGACCAAAGCAATTATGCAAAATTAAAACTAAATTAGAGATGTAGTTAAGGACATAAGAATATATTAAGTGTCCTTTTGACACTCAAGGGATGAATCTGAGAGCCAACCAATAGAGAAGTGATGTCAGTTTATGGATTGATAAGCATGGTAAAAAAAAAGGGGAAAGAAGAAAACAAACCCAGGATACATGACCAAACAACATTAAGTGTGATCATGAGCATAAAGCAAATAGCAAAAAAAAACTACACTAAAACATCCCCTTCACATGCATTAAGCTGTTTAGTCCCTCTCCAACCAATAAGGAGTCGACAACACCCCTCAAAACTGACAAAGGGAAATACCTTTTCCCTAAAGATAAAACAGCAAATACCAAAACCAGTCCACAGAATGAAACCAGGTGATAAAATTACAGATGAGTAAAACCCCAGTTCCACTTTTACCCCTCAAAATTGGGACCAAATATATGTGATTCAAAGGGTATTAATGGAATTGAATGAAAATTATGGATAATTCCAGTTCAAAGTTCATGAGAAACTCAAGCAAAAAGGAATGGAGAGAGAAAAGGAGCCTGTCACCTAGTCACAGCTATGAGCTCAAAGTTGATCCTCTCACAAGAACATCAAAGCCACCCACTGCCTATGGATGCAGGGATGAGTGCCACATGTCCTTACTCCACAAATGGCGCCATATGCCCCCTCCCCAAGAGAAACCAGTGGATAAGGAAGAGGCAAGCATGGCCTGGTCCCACCAAATGCCAAATGGCATGAGGACCCATCCATCATACATATCTTACGTGGCAAGTAAAAAAGAGTAAAATGCAAAACAATTACCCCCTCCTGTAAATGCCAGGTGTTCAAAGGAGATTGGAGGGTGCAATTGAATAGTAGAAAAGAAGAAGTGAAAACAAGTTTATTAAAGCAAGGCGGCAGGTTATCCTACTATCTCAGCCCTTGATCAAGATGAGGAATTGGAGAAGCTGCCACATGTCCAGAGGATGAAGTCACCAAACCCTGGAAATCTCCTATAAAAGAAGCACTTCCTGAGAAGAAAAGGAAGAGGCCAGTTAGTTAGTAAAAACTCTGCCATTTTATAAAGTCAAATTTATTTTCAAGGTAATAGATGTAATTTCTCTGTAATGGCCTCCAAAAACATGAATAAAGTGATGTTAAATGCATTTGTTGTGTGTCTTTTCTTTCTCTCCTTTATTTTCTGTTTTGTTCCTTGGAGTTTACACTGATGCTAGTGAGGAGCGTGACATAGATTCCACACTCATGAACATCAGTGGTGCCTCCAAAAGGTTATGCATATAGGGATAATCTGCATTAACATAAGTTTTTCTTTATGGTCAGTGTGTGTGGCTAGAGGCTGCTGGGTTCATGGAGAGCGTGACTTAGATTCCACCTCCATGGATGCCATGCTAGTTGCTGGCTTTTAAATCCTGTCTTAATGTTCATACCGTGGCTGTCATCATGTCTTTGTTGAGTCTGTCATGCATATAGGCATAGCTTGCATCAGCATAAGTTCGTTATTGTTAGCATATAGTTTGAGGTTGCTGGTTCCATGGAGAGCGTGACTTAGATTCCACCTCCATGGGTGCCATGTTGATCTCTGACTCCTAAGTTTGTTTCAATATATACATCATGGTTATTGTCATGCTTTTTTTTAGTTTATCATTTAAACAGTCCATAGTCAAAGTTTAAAAGGTCAAGTTCTTGTCATAATTAGAATAGTTGAGTCTACAGCTGAAATAAAAGTTACTTCATCAAAAAGGATAACCCAAGTTTATATAAAGGTCTAAATGTCAAAGTACACTTTAAAAATGCATGTAGGAGTCTTCTCTTTCAGGAAATTTATGTCCTTACTTATGTCAGTATCTTTTTAGCAAAATATGCAATAAATGGTCCCTTTCATTAGTCTTGTCTAGAAATAAGTTTGAAGTTAAAGTTCATTACCTTAGAATAAATGTTCCTGTCCCATTTAATAAATAAAGTGTATAACGAGTTTCTGTTAAAATGAGTTGCATCCTTAAGATAAGTTTTAAAATCATGTTCTAAGTAAAAAAAGTAATAGCACAATGTGCCTGTGTCCCTTCTTATGTCAGCATCTAAAGGTAAAAATGCGCAATAAAATAGTCTCTTTTTCTTCATTTTCTGTCCAGGGGCAGATCTAGAGTGAAAGCTCATGGCCCCAGAATAAAATTCGTACCTCATATGAACAATAGTGAATATTATGAGTTCATCTTGAAGTCACTTATTAAGTCTTGCCTTAGTGTTATGCATATCTAAAGGTAAAAATATAATAGGTCTGCATTTAAATAAAACAGTAAAGGGTAGAAGTAGAGTTAGTAGATTCCAAAATTTGTTTTTATTACTATATTTCTTTGCTTTATAACCAGCATGCCATATTTCTCTCATGATTAGCATGTTCTAAAAAAAATGTGTACAATGTTGCATCCCTTAATTCAAAGTATCAATAGTTTGAGTCCAAGTCACCTAGCATCAATAACTGTTAAGTTAGCATTCGAGTTGGCCCATTGAAAACTAAGAGGTGCAGGAGAAATTAGAAGAAATAAAAAACAGTGGTGTGTGAAGTTATGTTTACTTGGAGGAGAAAAGGGAAGTGAATTGGCACCAGCATAAAAGTTATATGTGAATGTGATAAAAGTGGAACCGTGTAAGGTTGTTAAATCCCAGCATGATACTAATAAAGAGGGTTCTGTAAGAATAGAAAAGTCAGGGATCAGAATGAACCAGATGGCCAGTATTGATCACACTTAGTAGCATCAATCTAAGCTTCACTCTTACCACCATAATCAACAAATGCTGCGGTCTCACCTAAGGCCTTAAGTCATATAAATGTATTTGGTCAGTAAGTGAAATAGGGATAGGGGTGAAATTAAGTGTTTAACACCTGAATATTGGTTATGTGGGATAATATGATGTGCAAAAAGGAGGGTAGTAACATGCACACGAAAAGTTACATGTAGAAAATTACATTCTGTGAGTTTGTCAGACTAAAAGAAAAGTCAAAGGATAATATCTTAAATCAGGAAGCACAATGTAAAATTGAGCGTACAGGTGATTTCACAGTCTTCTTAAAATGTCCCACCGCACCCCAGTAAGAGCCATGCCTCACCGTGTTCCGTCAATTGATTACTTTTCGCCATGGCCACAGGCTCAAACCAACTTGAAGCCAGGATGCCTTCACTTGTTGTGAACAGTCCAAATTAATGATAAAGGTGACTCCAGGGAACACCAACGACGCCTCCTGACTCGTCCAAAGTCGACGCGGCCTCCGGAAATCCTTGGTGACAGCCTCAATGGAGGCGTCCAGTCCAACGGAAGAGTCCCCAGGAGCATGGCCGAGCGAGTGGGAGGGAAATGAGTCTGTTTCCTGCGTAGGCTCGGTGCACCTGAGAGGCGACGCCCACGTACGGAGTCAACGAGTCGATCCTGAACCCAACCTCACTTCGTTCGACGCATAGACACAGGCGTGGACCAAATGGCTCGATCGAATCCCTACCCTCGACCCCTCTCTGATCCTCTGTGACGCCCAGTATGAAGCGGACCCCTGACGAACACAATACAGACAGCAGACCCGACTAATCAGAAAATTCTGCGAAGCAGAAAATTTCAAAAATACATTAAAAATAGCCAGAAAATCAGAAAAAATTTCATAAAATATCAAAATGTCAAGAAAAATATGAGGAATATTTTGATATATCATGTCATGGCAAAACACCAAAGCATAAAATATTTTTAAAATAAAAAGGGATGGAGAATAATAAATTCGCATGGATAAATTAAAAAAATGAGTTTTTTTAGGGAATCAAACAAAAATCATTTGAACAATAGGTACATTTGAACAGCTCATGTTCTGGACAGCAGGTACATTTGAACAGCTCATGTTCTGGACAGCAGGTACATTTGAACAGCTCATGTTCCGAACAACAAGTGCAGTCAAACATTAAAATCTGTAGACAAATAAAAAGAGAGCATCACCAAGAAGGTCAAAGACAGAAGTTTAAAAGTGCAAATTTAAAAGTCCGAACTTAAAAGTCCAACCAAAGGTCGAAAGTCTGAAACTCAAAAGTCACAACTCAAAGGTCCAACTCAAAGTCCAGAATGCCAAAATTCAAAGGTCCAAACCAAGTTCAAACTTTGAACCAAGTCCGCAAATGTCAAAAACCAGAAGTCAAACCCAAAAATCAGAATCCAAAAGTGCTAGCATAAAAGTGCAAGACTTAAAAGTCGAACTTAAAAGTCTAAAATCCTAAAGCGCAAATTAAAAGGTTCAAACCTGGAGCTGACACAAAGTCAAAATGACACAAAGTCTAAAAGTGACACAAAGTCAAAATGACACAAAGTCTAAAAGTGACACAAAGTCAAAATGACACAAAGTCTAAAAGTGATACAAAGTCAAAATGATGCAAAATCTAAAAGCGACACAAAGTCTAAAAAGTGACACAAAGTCAAAGTGACACAAAGTCTAAAAGTGATTCAAGGGACACAAAGTCAAAGTTCGTCCCTTCAAGACTGCATCGCGTTTCGTCTTGAAGGAGATACCCTCCTGATATTCAGATTAAGATAAAGGAAAAGTCAATTCTGAATTATCACTGAAGTTCCTGTCAAGAGAAGGCATAGCGCATCTGTACTCGCGACTCGAACGAAAATCCCAAAAATCCCTAACTTCCCCAAACGATTGAGAACTGACCTAGAATACCCTGTTTTCTAGTGTTGGACTCAAATCTAACAGCCTGTTTCTACAAGTTCACAGCAGGTTTGACAGAAGCAGATTGAAATCTGATGCTCAGGTGACAAGAAGAAAAGTCAACCAGTGGCTATCACCCAAGCTCCTGTCAAGAGAAGATATAGCACATCTGTACTCGAGACTTGAACGAAATCCAAAAATCTCTAAATCCCCAAACGATTGAGGACTGATCTAGGGTACTAAATTTTCTAGTATCAAACTCAAAAATCTCTGTGACGGCACTAAGCCTGATCCAGTAAAGTAAAAACAACCTAAATGTCTTAAAATGTGAAACTAAAGAATTAAATCACATCATTCATGTTTGCATGGCTCTGTTAAAACGACTGCCCTTCTGTTTAGTTTTCACCCTGAAATTCTTTACCAAGGCACAATCCTTTTATTAAAATGGACTTCATCCACTTACGACGTCTAAACTTTGATTATTCCGATCTAGAGGTGCTCTTGGCTCAGTTCGTAACTGAGTCCGGAGGTAATTAACAGTAGGGGCTTGCGCCTACTGGAAGAAAAGGACCTACGACAAACAATCAACTCTCGAGGTACTTAGAACCGCATTAGTGCCCTTCGCTCGTTTGGAATGGGCAATAACGACGGGTCTCAAGATGCTCGAGGGGTATCTGATCCGCATTTTCTTCGTCCCATAGAGGACTATCTGATCTTCCGTGGTCGGACTGAAAAAGTGCGAGACAGGTTCACTCTCTTGAATCAAAGGTGGAGTGATTTCAATCTAGGGTTTTTCAGTTCGTGTGATAGAGAAGGAGATGACCTCGAACGAATATGATTCGACTGGTTGGGTTAGATCGGGTTAGGTTGAATAGAATCAACAGGGTAGATTGGTCATAAATTTTAATTTTTCATTTTTTTCTGTTAAAAACATTAAAGAAAGGAAAAAAGTGGTAAAAATGAAATGAGTATTTGTTTTTGGGTGGCAAAATCGTGAGTGGCAATTTTACAATTTCAGCAGTTTTGGGTGGCATATCCAAAATTCTCCCTTTTTTTTCAAACTAACCATCTTATGCAAATTGAAACTTTATAATTTTGAATTTCTTTTTAAGTTAGTGGAAGAATTTCTTCTTCCAATTGAGTGCTAAAGAACCCATGACCGGAGAACAAAGTGGTGTCATTTTCGTCTCCCTGTGACCGGCTTTCCAAAGGTGATTTGTACTCCGGCAGCGGTGCAGGTGGTTGCCGGAACGAGTTTTGTCAGAGACGAGGTGTGTCGGAGAGGGAGACAGACAAAGCAGGAGAGAGATGGAGAGACGAAGAGTGGATGGAAAAATAAAGACGGAACATACAGAGATTTTTGACTTTCCGCACGGACCATTAAATTAGTATCGGACGGATCGCTTAAAAGGTGAACACTCTGCTCACCTTTGGAAGGTGAGCAGAGGATATGATTCCGGCTTTTATGTATGTGTGTATTCTCCTGATTTTCGATTCACTATACAAGTGTACAGGAATGGCAGCCTCTCGGCTACCTGTACCAGTGTACCACGAATAATCTCCCGTGAGTTTTTAATAAACATAATCTAAATTTTATATTTAATAATAAATATATATAATAAATTTAACAATAAACATCCAGACACGCTACTGGGCACTTGCAGCCGTCCACTCCAATTGGAGCGTCGGAAATTTTCTAGAAAATAATAAAAAAATATATTTTTTAAAACGTAGTAATTTTATAAAAATTAGTTATATATTTTTTTAAAAAAAATAAAAATATTATTCAAAATATTAAGCATCACTGTCATTGGCACATCCAGAAACTTTTTTAACAAATAGTAATTCTTTTTTAAAAATAATAATGCGCCATTTCTATTGGTGCGTCTAGAAATTTTTTTATTTTCAAACTCTAAAGCTGACAAAATTGTAATGTATCGTCAGACACGCCACTCCTATTGACGTGGCCGCCGGAGCACCCTACCAATGACGCATTTGGATGTTTATTGTTAAAATTATTTATTTTATATATTTATTATTAAATATAAATTTATATTATATATTTATTAAAAAAATCACGAAATAATCTCAAACCTCCTCAATATATCAATGTTTGCTAAAACGGATATCCGGATCTCACTGGACCAGAGCTGAATCCGCAATATATCACAAACTTTAGTAATGCAAAATTAACATCCACAACTAGCAATCGAACCCAAGCTTTGTGGAATCAGAACCAGCGCCTCAACCACAACACCAAAACTCCTTTGTTGGTTAATTTGTTTTGTATCTATATATATATTTATCTTCTACATTAAATATGACAGTCTATTGATTCAGTTAGGTTTTTAAGAAGGTTTTAAGTTGTCTAAATTGGAAATTTTAGTATGGATCAAATTTATTATTAGCCATATATTTGGTAATCACATTAAACTAAATTCATATGAATTATAAAAATCCAACTAAATATATATATATATATATATATATATATATATATATATATTTCATTGATTGAATCTGATATATATATCGAGAATTCAACCAATAATGTTAATAATAATTTAATTAATAATTTTTTGTAGTATTTTGATGCAATTTTGGATTTAATTGATTGAATGAATAAAGCATAAGCATTGCGTACATAATTATCGTATAATTTATATTTTCATAATATAATCTATTGCATGACGTGAAGTTTTTCTTATGCTTTCAATTATTCTCATTTGCGAAGAAATTTTATATGCACTATGAAACTTATAAAAAAATTTAAAGAAATGAATAAAAAATGAATTGATCACAATATGATCCGTATCCGATAAAATATGTTTCGTATTCGACTCCGTATCCGATAATATCTGAACCGTATTCGTATCCGCTTAATATCCGAACTGTATCCGTATCCGAACGCATTCGTAGTCGTATCCATATCCGAAAAAAAATATATAGATGCAAATATGAGAAGACCAACATCTACTCCGTATCCGATCCGTTTTCATCCTAGCTGCACCGCTCACAAGTCGCACCTCGTTAAAGATCTGCTCCAAGTTCCAACCATTACCAAATTAACCTTTTCACTGATATTTCCCTCTCACCCGGTAAAACCACTTATCAAGCAAAAAAATAAAATAAAAGTTAACATTAATGATAATGATAATGATAATATGCGTTTGGATCGTTGGAAGAAAGAAGAAGAAGAAGAAGGAAGAAGAAAAAAAATTATAAACAATCCAAACTCTTCACAAAGTTACACACTTCCCAATACTTCTTCCCACTTCTTACCTTCTTCCCTTCTTCCCACACCTATCCAAACGCACCCATTGACCTCTACAAGAGTGCAGTACAATTGACCTCTACAAGATTCTAAAAAATATCATGTCACATCCCCAAAATAGCAATATATCTCAGCTGTATTCCTTATCCCGAATAGTTATAAAGGTAGAAATTTATATTGAACTTATTGCTCCTTCAGAATTTTGTAACAATTTTTTTTGGCTTCTATTGAATTTAGTGAGGTATTTTGTTAGGATGAAAACAAAAATAGATGCTGAACTTCTGTTGCTATCTGTCGGTATGGTACTCAGAGTAAAGTCTTTTTCTTACAAATGAATAATTTAATTTGCACAGACTACTTGTAGCACGATCTCTGTGAAAAGTTCTCCGAAAATTTGTTGGGAAGCTTGTTATGGTGTGATTTTTATTTTTGTACTAAACTTATTTCGTACAGAAAATTAATTATAATTTGGAGACCAAAAAACTATAGTCACTCTTATTAGTTTAAACGACATTAAATCGTATGTCGAACAGTCGAAGACATTAAATTACACACATAATAAATCACATCTTTGGTTAACAAGCTTCTTACTTTTTCAGGAAATATGAAAGTAGTACAATGGAAAGGAACGTTTGGTGCATGAAATAATTATCGAAATTCTCATTTGTTTATATATTAATTGGATCATTTCATCCAATATATCTTTTTATTTCTCTTTAACCTCTCACATAAATAATTACCGAAATTCTCATTTACATTGTCATTTGCCATTCGATAATCAATGGGCCAGTATACAGTAACGTGAATCCGTTCTACATTTGCCGCATTAATCTGCTGATTACATTTTACCGTTGTATTTTCTGTATATATATAGGCCGGATTTTTTTTTATATCAAAGCCTGTAGAAATCCTATCCTACCCCAATTAATCTCGCCCCAGCGAAAATCGAACCCAGGTCTTTCCGTAAAAAGGCATACGTCTCTATCAACTGGACTAGCCAACGGAGACTAGGCCGGATTCTTTAAACAGGGAATATGTGACACCCTACCTGTTTTGACCTGAATTGACCAAGTTTTCAATTTTTTACAACTTTGACTACTTTGACCAATTTTGACCTAAAGTTGACCGTCATTCTTTATAAACAAACTAAAATTTTCCCAATATATTTCTTCCACCGCCTTTCAATGGAATCACAAAAATAAAAATTTGAGAAGAAAGTTTTGCCAAATAAAATCTTGACACGTGCCAAGTAACGTGAATCCGAAAGATAAAGAAGCATATTAAAATTAGTTACTCTTAATGTCGATATATAATTATTATGATATTTACCAACAAAATTTAATTATGGGTCGACAATAAAATTATTATCATATTAAGGAGTTCAAATGCTACTTTTATTAAGATAATTGTTGATATGTAACTAAAAATATAAAATAAATATGGTTGTGTTTGAATGAGGTGTGAGAATAAGAGAATAAGAAAATAAGAAAATAAATTTATTATAAATAATTCAAATTCTTCACAAAATTACACATTTTTCAATACTTCTTCCCACTTCTTTCTTTATTCCTCTTATTCACACACCATCCAAACGGAACCTATGTGTAGTTAGCAAATTGAATGGGAGACATTGCACCACATTCCATCCATTTAAATCCGCCACTGCCTGTTGCCGCTGTTTCTTTGTCTGATATATTCTCTCTCGTGATTCATTTTTCACACCAAAAACATTACATCCTATATATGCTACCTTCTTTATCGTTCGGATTTAGTCAAATAAATTGAACAAAGAGAGACGGTTGATTGAGTATTGATTAGTTTGGCCGATTGACATTTCGAGTTTCTACGTCGCAATCGAATTGTATATCTGTTTTGATTTCTAGATCGCTTAATCAGGTAACTGGATTTCTCTATATTTAATTTTGCATTAATTGATTGATTGATTATCGTTTTGGTTTTGATTGAATCGATGTAACCGGACTTCTCTATATTTAATTTCGTATTGATTGAATGATTTACTTAGGCCCTGAACAAAACCTCATTTTTTAAACATAAGATTTCATTTCATTTCATTTCCTAGGAAAATTCTTGATCAAAATGAATGAATTTGGTGTCATTTGGTTGGAATTCCTATGTAATTAGATCCAATGAAATCCTACGAAATCCTATGAAATCAATTGAATTGAATTGAAATCCCGTGAAAAAAATATTTTGATCAGGGCCTTATCATTTGGTTTTGATTAAATATGTTTGTCTGAATTGTGATTGGTATATTTTATGGGTTATCGGATTTGGAATTGGATATAGAATTGAATCTGAATTTTGAGCCATGATCCTCTTGAGATCGGGGAGGGACCACTGTGACTGACTGGTTGACTAACTATCTGAACCCGATTATTTCCGTAAAATATATTATTTATTATGTGGATTAGTCTGGTCTAATTGTATTTGTTACATTAATTAAATATAGAGTAGCTATGTCGTTAAATAACCTGTTACTGAGGTTTGTACCTGATTTATTTTTCTATTGCGACGTAAATTGACGGACCGTCGGATGAATGCAGAAGATACCGTTTCAATCTCGCGCCACGTGACCCGTCGGTGCGGGACGTGACAGAATAGAACAAACCAAACAGTTAAATCCCTTCGTTAAATTTATACGCTTCGAAGTTCCAAAATTCTGTTATAAAATATAGACCCTTGGATATTGAAATCATTTGTTTATTTTATGGCTTTTGTGTTATAAGAAATGACAATGTGTATTTTTTATTGGTGAAATTGTTTTATTTGTCGAAAACGGAATGCATATAAAAACGACAATTTCTCAAACGGATACCAGAATTTTTTTTAAGATAAATTGGATGTCTAAGTCACTCAACTTTTTTGAAAAAAAAATTAAATGTCTATAAAAGACCCCCTAACCAGGTTTCGAACTTGTGACTTAAACGGATACCAGAATTATTTGAATTTATTTGTTTACATTTATTTCATCAATATTTGATTTCTCTTTGAATTTGTTTCCCAGTTAGATCACAACTCTAAGCAAAAATACAACTTCATTGTGGTGAATTTTAAAGCAGTGAACTATTAGTTTAATTAATTATTGGTACAACTTATTTTCTTACGTCACAAAATGCATAGAAGTTAATTGCACCGTCCTTTACGGTGTGCAAGGAGCATACATGACAATTTATACAAGTCGCTGAAATCTATGAATGGGCAGTATAAAGTCTGAATTTAATCAGTCAGTGGAACAGATTAGATTAAACCAGCTCCAAAATAATGCTGAAAACATCAATTCATGAATAACAAAAATAACAATTTGGTTCATATATAAAAAAAATTAAAGGGAGAGATTTAACGAAAATTGAGGTCAATTTTTAATAATCATTTCATGTCACAACTCACAAATAACACTGATGTAAGAAATACACTTAGGTACTGTGCTGAGATCTTTTCCATTTAGGTCCTGTCCTTTTTTAATATTACTGACACAAATCAAATAGTATATATACAAATATATAACCTAAATTCCCAAGCAGAAAGGCAGATTCGGTACACAAGTAATAAAAAGTAGAACTTCAAATCGACCAAGAATTAATAATTTATTTGATATTGCGAAACTAGCAACTACCTCAGGGCTCAGACTAGTTACTCAATAATTTCCAAATACGCCATAGTTTGATAAATTATTTTAGGATGCCAGACCAAAAGATCAACAATTGTTCAATACCTTCCATTTCCTGTTTAATTTTTCTCACTAAAAAGTATGTCAGTCTGCTGCAAAAGGCAGAATGGTTCTTTACATATCATCAGTTTCCTCTAAAACCTCACCAAAGATTCATTTTTTAAGTATTCCTCTTAAAAAAGTATGATAATTATTGCTTTACAGCATCTAGTTTGAACTATTTCTCTGTTATATGAATATGTAGTTCATTTATTTATAGAACTAGCATTACCAAATTGGTGAAATCTGGATGCACACCTACTAACCCGGGTAGTTGGATCATTTGAAGTGCGTTTTAACATTGATACTTGGTGATCTTCAAGAAAAATTTTTTGTAATCATTTTCATAAGTAAGAACTTTAAATTTTGCATTAAAATGAATCCTAAAATCTGTCAAACAAGCTTTGAACAAATAGATGCATGCGGACCGAGAACTTTACAATAAAAAGTATATATTCAACCTACTCCAAACTAAAATCATGGTTCTTTATATATCATCAGTTTCCTCTAACGCCTCACCCGTGCCTCCCTTTTTTAATCTTCCACAATAATAAGTTTTGTTAGACATTGTATCTATTTCTTGGATATATTTTTCCTCATTTTTTTTCAGCTTTAATCATACTATTAACTTTGCATTTGTATAACGGGGCAAATAAGTATCATCCCCATCATCCTCAAAACGCATTTTTTATTTTTAGAAAACGTGTTTTCCATTTCTAGAAAATGCATTTTCCATTTCTAGAAAATGCATTTTCCAATTTTAGAAAATGCATTTTCCATTTCTAGAAAACACGTTTTTCGTTTTTAGAAAACGTGTAATTAACTTAATTCCATTTTCAGAAACTCATCCATCATCCCCTGGAGTCATCCCCTCTCTCCCTCTTTGTTTCACTAACTTCCCCTCCCTCCCTCCATCTCTGATTTACTACTATCCAACGCTCATCCCTTCCTCTCATCTGTTTTGATATACATAACAGTTCTAATTAATATATATAAAAGATTCTAGCTAATATAGTAAACATTCTAGTTAATATATATAAAGGTTCCAGTTAGTATATATAAAAGTTCTGGTGAGTATATATAAAGATTCTAATTAATATATATAAAGGTTCTACTTATAGATATAAACGTTTTAGTTAATATATATAAAGATTCTACTTTATATATATAAAGTTCTAGTTAATCTAAAATCTAAATCTAAAATCTAAAATCTAAAATCTAAATCTAAAATCTAAAATCTAAAATCTAAATCTAAATCTAAAATCTAATCTAAATCTAAAATCTAATCTAAATCTAAAATCTAAAATATTAATTAAATTCCGTGGGTGTGTGAACCCGTTTGTTTTTCCGATTTCGACACACCAATTTTACCATTCATTTTGATCTTACGCAAACCGTCCCACCCAAAAACTAACCTAGCCACCTCTTCGTTTCTCTCACCTTCGTCGCCTCTTCTCTCTCCCCATCTCCATCTCCTTCTCCTCTCGAAGCACCTCCGCCTCATTAGTTAAATCCCAGTCCTCCTCAACGCGGTCTTCTCTCCCTCATCGCCTCTTCGTTGCCTCCTCCCATAACCTTTCTCTATTTCAAAGTACAATTAATCACCGAGTACCTCTGCTGCGATGAGGAGATCCACGCCGTGCTCAACGAGGGCTGATCTCATGTCACCTTCTTCTCTCATGTGCTCAACGGAAGCAATTTTACATGTAAATATTGATAGTATTCTCCTTTATTTTATGTAACTATTTCTTTCGGAAACCGCTATACCAGAAACGAGATTGAATTATCTGTATTTTTTTTCAGCACCTCTTGGGCGTGTATTATCAAAACTACTTATGAAGCCTCAAATTTATATTGGGTGCATCAAATTTGGTCCCGTCCTCTCTAAAAAGTAAGCATTTTGCAATAAATGCAGAAATAGTACCAGACGAAATTATATTATTTTTATTTGATGTTGCCCTTTAGTTAGGCTGACAAGGGTAGCAATTTGATTTGTTGTACAGGGTTGTAAGATACTATGAGCCAGAGCACTGGAAGTTTGGGGATTCTAGAAATAAGTATTTCAGATATTCTACTTGCCAATTATGTGCTATTTCAAATGATCTTGCAACCTACATATCTACTAACCAGTAAGATATTCTTTTACTATTTCAAAGTTGAAACATATAATTTTGTCAATTTAGTAATATAGACAAATGACCCTGTATAAAAAAAGAAAATATGGAAATAGAGTCTCTAGCACACGTAGCTGAAGATAAGAACATTGTTCTTACTTCTTAATTATGTATTATATTGCAGATACGTTTGCTCAAGTACATAAATGAGGATGTATCATCAGGATCATGGTTTATAGAATTAGGTGTTGAGCATATTGATGAAGGCACCTTTGTTGTGGCACTCCACCTGGCAAGTAAGTGAACTCTCTCTCTGTCTCGCCTCTCCCACTCCCAGGAATCTCAAACTATATGAAATATGAAAAATAACATGATCTTAAACTTTCCCGACAAAATAACAGTAATACCCTTTTGCTTTGTACCTGCTAAATTTGTTTCATAGTCATTTGATTTGAATAGTGCTACTCAGCAAGAGTTTAAGCTATAACATTTAGTTTTGTTTTACCAATTGAAACTGTAATCCATTTATTTGAATTTTGTTTATATTTATAAATGTTTCCAATATTTATAGGTATTCCTGTGATCATGACGCGATGATGTCAACCACTGTACTTATGAAATTAAAAAAAGAGGGAAATGGGGATAGAGGCGATGAAGGTTACGACATCGAAGAGCTTTAGCTCTGCCTATCCCTCCCTTGCTTCCAACCAAGAGAAGTAAGCATTTCCTTTTGCTCCATGATTGACATCACCTATATATTGTGATATAATCATAATTTTTCACTAAATTTGGCATATTTCTCCTATCATGGTGATAAAAGCTTAATTTTGATGTTGTATCAGTATTCTGATATATTTTATTAGTTTGTTGAGTCTCTATACTACCACAGATGTGTTGTATCAGTCGTACTGCAACAATTTCATGTACTTGATATTTCTTTTTTGAAATTTCATTGAGAGTTTATAAACTATCAAATCAAAATGCAGCATACATGGTGCCACATTTTCTGCATGAAGGGCTAAAAAAGGTGTTTTCTACAAAAGTCATAGCTGCTCCAAAAAGAAATTTCAAACAAATGAGAATTGCCAAGAAGGTATAGAATAGAGATTTTCTGGAAAATATATGGTATCAGCGTAGAATTCTTTTTAATGCATTATACAATAATAAAAAAATGTGGTACTAAGAAGTTAAATAAAATGTAATTTTTTACACGTTATCTATATATTACTTTATATTTGGCAAGGAAGAAATTATAAAGGTGTTTAATGCTATTAATTTATTTTTGCGTCTTCAATTTCCTTTGTTTATTGTTCTTGGCAATTGAGAAAGTGCATAGCTGACAAGAATAAATTACAAGTTAGAGTAGATCTCATCACCGAATTTGAAATATTTTATTTTTGGAAAGTTAACTAAGTTTTTAGAACTGAATTTCCAACCAAAATATCAAGCATTCAAGTTGTAAGTGTTAGTTGAAATGGTAACATTTGATTTACATTTAGTGAATAATTCCAATATCCACTGTTTAGAATGTTGAAATTTTAATATTGTGATTTACTGGGAGTGTGTGATAAATGACTAAATGATTGTCAATACTTGACTATACCAGCACTGGTACCAATACTTGGTTAATGGGTTCAATATTACTATGTTTTTCAAAGAATACATATAGTACTGGTACCCCAGAAAAGTTGTGGCAAGCCACACTTGAACGTTGGCATCTGAACCCATTGACAGAAAGGTCAAATTAACTGAATCTTGCAGAGAGTGAGAACCCATCTGACATTATATAATGCCTCACATCTCTCTCTCTCTCTCTCTCTCTCTCTCTCTCTCCTCATGGTTTACAGGGCAATTGGAAATAAGAACAGACAATGTGCCCATCAACATTGTTGATGTTGTTGCTTACATTACACAAGGGATGAATGATGATGTTATTCGCATTTTCTGCTATACTCTTTGGGAAATATGGCTGGCAAGAAATGATATGATGTTCCAACAGAGAAAATTTGACCCTCTGACTGTTTGTAGAAAGATCAATACATGGGTACATGGTGATATACAAAGGTTGAATGAAAATCAGGCTGTACGGATTGATAATGCACTCATACCATATGAATTTGTTGCAGAAGGATGGTTCACAACACAAAAAGCAGGAGGAGCATACTTGATTTACCATGTTGGGATCTTGGTTGGGATAATAATGGAGAATTACAAATCAACAGATCCTTTTCATGCAGAGGCGGGCGTGTTAAACATAGCAGTCAATGATATTGTGTCAATTCTGGAAGAGCAAGGCGGCCAACAGGTGCACATTTACTCAAATTGTATTGATCTAATTACAACTTTAGAGGAGATTAATCTGGAGTCAATTCCATCATGGAGAGCAAGGCAGATAGTTCTGAGCACTAGACATCAAATAGAGAAGCTAGGAGGAAGGATTTCTTTACACCATGTCAGAAGGGAAGCGGTACAACCGGCCCATAACTTAGCAAACCATGCAAGAAGGAGAGCAGATAGCTATCGTGGAGCACCTAGGGTGGAGACAATGAAGGAACACAGAATTAGAATGAACATAGATGAAAGATTCTTCCAACAAGTGCAGGAAAGGCCGCCATGATTTTTCTTTTCCTTTGTTATTTTCAGCTGCCCCCTTTCTTTTTTCTCCTTACTGGTACATGAGGACAGGTACAGTAGGAGGTTTTCTTCTTTTAGTACTTTCTGGTAGTGTAAGACTTGGGTTGTTTTGACTTTCTACTTTATCTTTTATTTATTTGATTTTTTAGGATAGTATTATTCGGTACCAGCGCTTTTTTTCTGGGTAGCCTTTAAATGATTTGGAGCTAAACATTGTAATTTGCAAGTTTTATTTTATTTTAATGTTAAAGCCTAAGGGCAGTTCATTAAAAAAAAAAACTATTTCTGTTTTTTTTTTCTGTACCAGTACTTTGCTTTAATAATATAACAACAAAGTACCGAGTATTTTCTAAACCAAGCACTTGTCTGTCGCACACGATTTACAAATTATTAGTAGATGTACCAAGTATTAACATCGTAGGTCATACCACTTTAAGAAAATATTAATATCTAAATTCATTTTTTTGTACTACATTCAAGTACGTTAATTGCCTTATCACTTGCCTGTCGCACACAAATTACAAATTATTAGAGGTTAATAAAATTGAAATATAAAAATCCGCTAAGGCGTGGCGAAACCGCGCTTCCGCACCTAGTATATATAATAGTTCTATTTAGTATATTAACTATTCTAGTTAACTAGAACATAACTATTGTGTTTAATATATTAAGCTCTCCCTCAGCCTTCGCTCTCCTCTTTGATTCGCTCTCCCTCCCCTGACGCTCATCACCTCTCTTCCCTGGACTTCCGAAAATAGAAAACGCGTTTTCTAAAAATTGAAGAGGATGACGGGGATGATAAAAGAGGGAGGATGACGGAAAGTAATTCCGTTTGTATAATTGTGTTCTATATAATTATTGCTTCACAAAATCTAGTTTTAACAATATCTCTGTTAAATGCAGATGCAATTTGTTTATTTATATAGCTCCGTTTGGATGCGTTGAGAATAAGGTAGGAAGAAGGAAGAAAGGAAGAAATTTATTGGGAAGGGGTAAATTTATTGGGAATTGTGTAACTTTTTTGAAAAATTTGGATGGTTAAAAATAAATTTATTGGTAAAAAGTAGTTATTCCTTATTTCGGAAAGAAGCCATCCAAACGGAGCCACAGGAATAGCATATGCCAAATAGGTCAAGTTTGGATGTCTTACCTATAAATTCTCATGTCAGGTAGTTGGATCATTTAAAATGCGTTCTGACCTTCATATTCAAAAATATTTAGGACGGAATAGCATATACCAAATTAGATGTAGTAGCTTTTATGTATCGGTGTATCCTCCTGATTTTCAATTCACTGTTCGAGTGTACCGGTATGACAGCCTCTCGGCTGCTTGTACCACGAATAATCTCCCATGATTTATTAATAAACAAATCTAAATTTTAAACTTAAATAATAAACATATAAAATAATTTTAACAATAAACATCCAGACTCGCCATTGGAACTGGGCACTTGCAGCCGCGTCACTCCAATCGGCGGGTCAGAATTTTTTTGAAAATAATAAAATTATTTTAAATTTTAAAAATATAACGCGTCACCCTATTGCACGCCTGAAAAAACTTATTTTTAGAAGTAGCAAATTTTTTAAAAAACTAGTTATATATTTTTATTTTATAAAAATATTTTTCATAGGCATTTAATTTAAAAATATAGCAAGAACTCGTTCTTGATCTAGTGATAAAGAGCAATGCATCTTGAGTGAAAGGTCACAGGTACGAAACTCGGCTGGGAGATCATTCATAAACATTTAATTTAAAAATAAGTTGGGTGGTTTAGACCCCAATATATATATATATATATAGAGAGAGAGAGAGAGAAAACCTATTGTGCATACTAATGTATTGGGTCTTCTATGCATACAAATTTAGAACGTTGGATCTGCTTCAAGATTAGTGTAGATCAAGTCGCTGGATTGAAAAAATTAACTTGTCCTTCTCCCTTATTTTGTTCCACTCCTCTCCTGACGCAAACCCTTCCCCCTCTTCGTTCTATACGTCTCTCCTCTCTCTCTCTCTCTCTCAAACAAAAAATAAAAACCTAGACTCACTCCTCTACTCGCCTCTATCGACAAACAAGTCACGCCGCTCTTCGAGACTCCCAGTATCATCCAGTCCGATTCTCATCCTCTCTTAGTCGCGCCGCTCTTCCTCTTCGCTTAATCGTATCTCCAAGAGTTCGATTAGGATTTCCGGTTCCTGGTTACCTGAAGCTTCCAGGTAACTCTCTCTGCACCAGTTAGTTATTTTCCGCTTCCTTAAGATTTCTGCTTCCTCTCACACTACCGACTAGTTGAAAGTTCCAAGTAAAACTAAAAAATTCTTAAAAATGGTAAATAAAAATATTAATTAAATGAATTTACAATTTCTTTTCGACATCTCTGTTTTGTGCAGATATTATTAAATGTTGAGGTGGTTAGCAATTCTTTGAATGGTTTGTCTCGTGACAATAAACAATTGGTACAAGAGTTTTCAATTTGAACCAACTAAATTGTCATACTGTTGTGTGCTTCTAAAATTATTGACATGGGTACTGCACATGAGATTATTTGGAGTGTTTTCACCTTAGATATAAACTTAATTTCTTTGCCAGTGAGCCGCATGCAGTAGGTTTGAAAAGAATGTGACATTTTGGTGATAAAAGCTGGGAAGGTTAACCAATTAACCATATATAGCTTTTCTATCCAATTCCATCTAACTTTGAAACAACTAGTTGATCAGACGGTGTTCAATTGTCCATTAAATTAATTAGCTTGGTTAATTATTTTTGAAAATTTTATTCATGTCCTTGCTGACTTGATCTACACCAATTTATATCTATGATCTAATTTTGTTATTTGTTCAAGCCATTTACTTGTGACATGTGTAGAGTATATTATTTGCATTTGTCATGTGCTTTTAGTTTTTTCAGTTAATTGACTTTGCTTGTATTAGAAATTTCTAATTATTATGGAATTAACTTAATCATTTATACTACTATACTAATAATTTATATTCTTTCGGCTTTTGTATTAGAAAAAAAGGAAGATGAAGGGAACGAGAAGGAAAAAAAAATTATAGGTATGACGACAGTGAGTCTAAGAATTTCAGTGGAGAAGAAGATGACAGAGAAGAGAGTGACTAAGTAACACCATTTTGTGATTAGAAAATTTTTTGGGGTGATTTTGTAAAGATGATTTATTATTGAATTTTGTGATTAGGAAATTACTAAACTAGTATGACTAAGCGTACATTTTGTTTATCTGATATAGATATTAGCAATAGTTGTATTCAATCAGTGCTTTAATATTTGTTTGTTTTTTTTTCATTACTTAGTTGTATGCAAACGGTAAAAGTAGTTGTATGCAAATGTAATTGTCTGACATGTATGTACTCAATCAATGCTTTGATGGATTATTCATTCAGTTGACATGTATGCGCATTGGACTTTATTCATAACACTGCCTGAATTTTAAGTTTGTGCAACGGTTAATAAACAGAAATAAAGACGGGTTCCATCCGTTGTAGAAGCCCCTGTAGCAAATCAGTTAAAAACCGTCGTTAATTTCAAGACGGTTTTTAAATAAAAAACCGTCTGTAAATCTATGCATATAAAGACGCGTTTTGTATAAGGCCCGTCGTAGGCCCAAAAGTAACGACGGTTATTAAATTCAAAACCGTGTATGTTTGAGTACAACTGTGCTAAAAAAATATAAATACTTGTTAAATTAATGACATGTATTATATTAAAACCGTGGCTATTAATGTGTGTGTGTTTTTTTTTATCCAGTTTTCTGTTGCTAGCCTTATACCAAATGGTACCAGCGTACCAAATAACACATTCAAAAATAGTACCAATATACCCATTAATAGACATTACACAAATGGTACCAATGTACCGATTAATCAAAAATAGACATTCACACATTCAGACATTAACAAATGGTACCAATGTACCGATTAATCAACAATTTCAGACATTACACAATTTTAAAGGGAGAAGACTCTCTTTCACACATATCACAAATGTTTATAAAACATTACACATTCTGCACATTGCATACACTACTGAGGATTGAAAATATCCAAAATCTGATCATGACATATAGGGTCTATTTTCTTTCATATCTATGATAGTGGGTTTCCTGCTTGATCACCATTTTCTGATGGAACATATATACACACAGATATGCAAAATGACAATTTTTTTTTTTTTGAAAGAAAGCACCTTAAGCAGGGGTACCAAGTATGAATGCAGCAAAACAAAATGGTAATTCTTACAAGAGTGTTTTGAGTTTAAACTAAAAGAGAGTTTTGAGTCACAAGAGTGACTCATACAAAATACCAAGTATCAATGCAGTAAAACAAAAAAAATCACCAACATGCACTTAATGAGCTCTTTCACCACTATCAGTTTACTAAATATCACTAACATTCTAGAAAATATTGCAAGTCATGGATACCTTCGAACTCAGAATAATTTATTTTTCATGAAGTCCATTAGCTCTTTCACCACTACTCCAATCTCTTCATTACTGTATGTTCCTCCAACTGGTTCTAGTATCTGCATTTGATTAAGCAAACCAAAATATTGATTAAACTCCAAATCCATGAACCCTAAAAAATTGGTATATAAACCCTAAATCTTAAAGCAGTACCTTGGGCAATTGTAGATCTTCGATCATTGAGATTATTATGCGCTTCATGGCAAGAATTGAGAAATATCTGCATTCGATTCCGTCCTTTTGTTTCGGACTCTAAAAATTCAAATTCAAAAACTTAATAAAGATTTGAATAAATTAAATCATGGTTGCACCAGTCAGTGACAATGATAACAAGATAAAATTTAAGAACCAAGGTTAAAATTTTCAGCTATATCACATTTTTGCTGGAATATAATAAAGATTTTAATAATTTTACTAAATCTAAACTCTAGACCATAGTTTCTAATTTGCATACCGGTATTTCGATCCATCTAAATGACCTGTTTGCACGGCTTTGATTCATTTCCATATGATAATGTTTATAAGCCCTGCAATCAAATTAAATTAGATGGAATGTCTTTCAATCTGATCATTATCATGTTAAAGTAGAAATTGAAACTTACGTATTTATAAATCCCTTAATATCTAGCAAATTCGGGACCTTTTTGCGTTGCACAGAATCCACATAGTGAATTGTTAACTTCTCGATATTAATTACAAGGATCACCCAATGAAACCTATAATAAATATTAATTAGTATCGTGATGCAAAGAAATTTAACAGTACTTTAATTAGTATTTATCAGTTTAATTATTTGTACCCTTGATTGTATGGAATGATCATATTAGTGGACGGATAAGCCTGGTACGACCTCTTCAGGTAACCCACTGTTGCGGCTTCTTCACGTTGGTAAGTATCTTCAGCCACCATCTTCGGATCGAGTATGGTGATGGTTGTACATCCAAATTCTTCCTTGAGTTTCTCTAACCAATACCTGCACTCATGAATACCATGTGAAGATGTTCAAAGTGAATGGAATAGTAAAGGAAGCATTAAGTTTATGTATCCAATACCTACTGTCTTGTATAATTTTTATAGGGACATTAACTAGGATATAGAAAAGTGAATGCATACCAGCTGTCTTGTATACTTACTGTCTTGTATACATACATGCTGTCTTGTATACTTTAGTTTTTGAGCTGTACAGAATTAAGTGAATATAATAATAAAGTGAATGCATACCAGCTGTACATCTTGATTATTGATATGTTTAGAGATCGTCTTTTCAAACATTCAACAATATCCCCCAATTCCACCACGAACGTGACCACATCATTATGTGTACCCCAAGGATTACAGTCCTCTGGTTTAAAAAAGGCATCTTCTGCTGGTTGGAGCATCAGCATGTTGTACAAGGAGCGTTCAGATATGTGAAGTTTAGCAACACTCTCTGGCTCAAGCAGCGGCTCACGACCAATTCCTGACGCCTCGCTTGCCACCTTCTCGTTACCCTTAACCACTTGTGTCATCGGTTGTTTGTCACTCTGCATCTAAGGACATTAATTAGTAAAGAGAAAGTATGGATGTTTATGCCAAACTTCTGTATCCAGAATTTTTTGGGGGTACAAAGTATGGATGATAGTTGCTGATTTTAAAGAAAAAAAATAAAACTAATTATGAGGTAAAGTTACACATTCAACTGTCCAAGAAAAATAATATTAGTTTATCTAAGTATATTCCTTTTCACTTCTTATTTATATGTGAATTGCTAAGGAATTATCTTTGCACCAGATCTGAAAAGAACCAATGAAAGGAATTTGTACCAAAATGAGAGACCAAGAATTCCCTTTTTATTATTTCTTAAAAATATCAGCATCTTAATTGGTATAGCCCCTGTTATTATACGATATTTTTTAAGGCAAAATCAGCTATACACCCTTCTAATCTTTTCCAATAGGCCATATACCCCTTTTACCCCTTTACCCCTAATCTTCATTAGTATTGCCATTTACCCCTTTTATTAATTTAAATGTTCCATTTATTTTGAAAATTTAATGTTTGGAATGTGAGAATCAGTGTATGCATAAGTCAGGTATGTATAAGTCAGGAATGTGAGAATCTTGTCTCCAAATCTTTAATCTTTAACCAATGCAAATAAAAAAGATAGTGAAAATCAGTGTATGCATAAGTCAGGTAGCCAAAATGTGTTCTTAGGGATCCAACTGCATAAGTAGTGTCCCTGGATCTTCAAATCAAAATAAGGGTCTTGAAATAAAAGTATAAGTCATGTCATGAGTTCAACAACGTCATATAGGGGATACAAATATGTCATGTCAAAATCATGCATAGTATAACTTGGATAAAAATCCCCAGGGACTAAAAATGAATAAAACAAGCATGCTAAAGTTCATGGTCTGTCAAGTTTCTACTAACAGAGGTGAATAACAAGAAATACAAACCAGTAATTTTGTCATTCTGAAAAGGACTCTTCTCAGTTTATTAAATACTAAGATTTGGAGACGAAAAAAAATCTTTGTTAGAGGGGTAAATCACTGATTTTAAAAAGAGGAGGATACATAAGCCCAGAAAGCAGATAATTATTTGAAGTATAGTTGCCTCCTGGCCTCATTTCCTTTTTATTGTTTGCGTATTAGGCTATTTAAACATACAAAATTAGCTTTTATTATACAATCAAATTTTTTTGTGGGCCATAAAACGTCACTAAAAAATTAGCTTTTATGATAGAAGAAACCAGAAGAGTATAAACAAAGGAAAATAAAACTGACATATATATATATATATATATATGAGGAGGGTTCCGCTGCCCCAGTTTTGAAATGCCCCCAACTGTCACAAATCACTAACCATTGGATATAAATTTGATGAGCGGCTGTGATCAAGAGTTTTTATTAAATCTTCTCTGCTCCCAAAACTCAAGACACTTTATTAAAAGATTCCTAGAAAAGAATAAATTAATATCGTCTCTCTTGTCTCTCGTCTCTCCCGACTCTCAAGTCTCAACTCCCAAGCAAATCTGACATGCGGCTTTCTCTTTCGCGCTTAGCCCCTCGTTTGGAACCTTGTTTCTCAACCCCTATAAATTGTCGCTCCTCTACACCCCAGAACGTGATCCATTACTCTGTACCAATCTCTTTTGCTAAATATTTTTTCTACTGGGTAAAATTGAGAGCACTTTTTTTTGGATTGAACCGAGAAAAAATTTGAATTGGGATTCTCCTCATTTGAGTGTTATGACTTGCGATTCAGAGTATTTTTCTTTTCTTGTAAAAGAAAATTAAATTTAGCCACAGTGGATTAAAGAAATAAGTGGCGATTAAATTGTCGCTCCTCACCTATAGTTTTTATTACATGGTGAAGATGAAATTTCATTTTGTTAAATTTAAAATCAATTTAGTATTATTAGTAGACTCGTGCCAATTATACTTGATTTAGTTGCATGCATTAGAATTAGACTGGTTTTGATCTACGTTAAATAGAAGGTGAAAGACGCACGAAAGAGAAGATATACAGACACAGTACAAGGAGGTTCAGGTCCTTGTGTCATTTCATAAGTATTTTATTATGTATTGGAATTTGGAAAAGAAAAGGGTCCCGTTGGAAGCGGAGAAGATTTTATAAAATTTTGTTGGCGGATTTGATCATAGCCGCACATCAAACTTAGATCTAACGGCTATATATTTGTGACAAATGGGGGCATTTCAAAATGAGGGCAGCGGAACCCTCCTCTATATATATATATCTGCCACAGATGGCTAACTTTTTTACTTTTTTGAGAAACGACACAGAGCAATTTATATTAGACTTAAGAACATGTCTCACCAATAGCTAGTTATCTAAATCAAAGAATACCTGTCCATGTAGCTCGACATCTTCTTTCGGCCATGGAATTGGAGCCCCCATATTATCAGCTATTTGTTCTTCACTTAATCCTGGGATATCCCACGTGTGGTACATTTCACCTACCCGGTCAATTTGTACCACAACCCAGTTTGGAGATAACGGTTGGCAATGTACAATCTGACCTGGAT
The DNA here is from genome assembly GCA_028095005.1 of Rhynchospora pubera. Taxonomy (NCBI): domain Eukaryota; kingdom Viridiplantae; phylum Streptophyta; class Magnoliopsida; order Poales; family Cyperaceae; genus Rhynchospora; species Rhynchospora pubera. The sequence goes on along the minus strand of CM051459.1, from coordinate 352,751,495 downwards.
ATGATGGAAGGATTAATCCCTCGGCCACCTTAACCCGCTCGCCTATGCTATTGCGGAGGAAGAGGTTGCACGGTGGGAGTTCCTGAAAATTACAAATAGATTTATATCATAATTTATTTTCAAAGTTATCCAAACTCATCACTTGATAGGGATAAGAAAGATAACCTGATAATCACCAATAGGATACGGAGGTATAAAGTTTTCTCCCATATCTGTTTGGAATACTCCATTGGGCATTGTTGAGTCTACCTCCACCGAAAAAGGTTGGGACGGCGGGGTCTGAAATTGCAATGCGGTCGGGATTGGAATTTGCACTCCCATCGAGGAAAACCAATCTTGCATCTTTCTGAAACATGCCTCTGTGGTCTCCTTGACCACCTTATCATATTGCTCCTGGCTCATGCCATTCTCTTTCATTTTTTTCCTGGGCTCTCTGTCGTACTCATCTGTCAATTTGGTCCACATGGAAGTTCCTCTCATTCTCCCTGGGTGTTCCGGCCTCCCAATCGCCCGAGTTAAGACTTCTTTAGGCGGGATTGCACCGGAACAGACCTCTTGAGACATAGATCGTGCCCGTTTGAATGCTTCGTGAGTCTCCTTATCCTCTTTTCTGATTTTGTAAGTACCTTCTTTATCAGTAGCCACAGCCCTTGCTCTGAAATATCTCTCGGCTCTCGGATTGAAGGAACCTAAGGTGATGCCCGTTAAAGAGACATCCTCATCATCGGAATCACCTTCTGCAATAATTATGTCAGTAGGCTTCCAAGTCTCTTGTGCTCCTCTGTAGCCGTGGGATCCCATTCTATGAGGCATGCGGAACTTCTCTCTCAACAGTCTGCATGCCATCTTAACAGTTTGGCATCCTTTGCATTAGAAAAAAGTCGCTGAAATCTTGGTATTATCGGTAGATAAAACACCACTTTCGCAGCTGGACCCTTTTTTCATTATCAATCTGATCGTCTCTCGGTTTATATCGTGATGCGTTACACTTTGGACATTTATCCAGATTTCCGTACTCATTACGGAATAATACACAGTCATTTGGACATGCATGAATTCTTTCTACTTCTATTTTCAAAGGGCATAACAATTTTTTCGCCGTATAAATTGAATCCGGCAACTCATTATTTTTAGGAAGCAAAAGTTCACGCAAAAGTTTGAGCAAAGATGTGAAACTGGCATCGCTCCATCCATTTTTGGCTTTCAGATTAAACAATCTAAAAACGACATTAAGTTTTGACAATTCACAACCGGGATATAACTTTATCTTATCCGCTTCTCGCAACATACCAAAAATTTCAACATTATCAACAAAATCTTCATCCACATTATTCACTATTTCATTCAAATCATCATTACATTGTGTATTGTCTACATTTTCAAATACATTAGTATTCAAATTTTCTACATTTTCACCATCCAATAAATTATCATCGTCCGATAATACATTTTCTTCATCACACTGTAAGTTCAACACATTTGTACTAGTCCCAGCATGTAAAGATTGATCCTTAGTCTCTCCATGACGTGTCCAACGGGTATATCCGGGCTGAAACCCATACATAAGCAAATGACCTCTCACTTCTTCAAAATTAGCCCAGCATCTCAAATTCTGACAATCACTACATGGACAACGCAGTTTATGATAGCCCGTCAATTTCAAATTCTCTTTAGCCAAAACCATAAATTCTTCAAGCCCATTAAGAAATTTAACCGAGAGCCGATTATTTGTGTACATCCACGTCCGATCCATCTGAACAATAAAATATATGGAAATGATCAGGATTTAGGGTTATTAGGCTATTTATCACATCAAGCTTTCAGGCCGGTTACCATCCTAGCCCGCTCTTTGGATACTCTGTCTCATTAGCGAGCGTACGTTAGATGCAATGTGTTGTGTGAGAAAAATTCGGCAGTATTTCCCCTTATGTTCCCTGAATACGCCAACACACGATTGCTCGTGCGTACGTATCCGTGGGAACATAAGGGAAAATGCCGTCAAATTTTTCTCACACAACACATTGCATCTAACGTACAACTCGCTATCCTAAATGAGACAGATCGTATCCAAAGAGCAGTACTCCCGACCGGGAGTACTATCCGAGATTAATCCCTAATGGATTAATCTCGGACGGGCAATGACCTAAATTCGGTATTATTCCGATATTTTGGTCCTATATGACAATACATGTAATTAACATGCAAATGCAATTAATGCATAATTAATTGGGTGTGAGAAATGAAAATAAATAGATAAAATTATAGAAATATACCTTCAATCTATAATTTGTAGGTCTTGTCTTTTTCAATTAGGTCTGAAATTATGACAAAAATTACCAAAAAGTCACTAATTTAATCAAAAATTAAGATAAAATCGAAAAAAAGAAAAATTAGAGAAATATCAAATATTCACTTAAATTTTAATTTTTTTTTACCTTACATCAGCTCTCCATCCTTTTCTCTTTCTATTTCTTATTTTTTCAGAATTTTTAGATATTTTTTGGTATTTTTTTCAAGAAGTGGCTATGGAATGTTAATGAGCAAATTAATGAAGAAGAGAAATGGTTGAGGCGGCTGGATACAATTGGCACTTGTCAAATGAGGAGAGGGGCAGAAATTGCGCCAGACCTAATTCGCACAAATTGCCACGGTTAAAAAAAACCGTTGCTGAGGGGATAAAGACGGTTCTTTTATAAAAACCGTTGTTAACTGAAAATATAAATAACTACGGTTAATACAAAAAAACCATCTCTGTATTGACCTGACAGCTTTTACGCCTTCTAAGCCTGGAAAGGGGAGACGGTTTTTATGTAAAAACCGTTTGTATTTGTTGGTCTGATTTTTTTCTCTCTCTTATCATAGATTTTCAAACGGTTTTTGAAAAACCCGTCTCTAAACCTCCGTTGCAAAAGACCTGTTTTCTGGTAGTGTAAGAATCAATGTGATATGCAATGGGATGGTATCATGGTACTGTACGTAATGAAACAAGCAGTAATGCGCTGCATTGGACATTTTTTGGCTCCGTCTGGATGGTTGCAAGAATAAGAGAATAGTTTTTTCTACTCCCAAATTTATTATAAACAATTTAAACTCTTCACAAAGTTACACACTTCCCAAAACTTCTTTCTTTATTTCTCTTATTCCCACACCATCCAAACTGAGCCAATCATAAGAAATAGTTCAACTTAATGTGATAAGCTAGTAGTCATTTTAAAAAGAAAACAATGACACCAATATAGATATGAGCTACCTGCAAACATTTTAGTTGCTTTTGGTGGCCTGGACACATATAGGCGGCTAATATTGAGGTGATTCATATTTACACTATAAAGATAAATTGAGTAGCATCAGGTGCTCAGTGTCTAATCAAAATAAAAAAAATTACCAGTTTACATACTAATCAATATCTTGAGATTAATCCAATTTACGTTGACAATGAAAAATAGAAATTTCATTCTAATCAATTACATTGAAGTCATAACATCACTGGTCACTTCAAATTAAACAAAAACTCATACTAGTATCTATACAAATAATTTACATTTACTATATCTTCTCAGATAAGCTTAATTTAAATAGACTAAATATCATTAAAACAACAACAACAAAGAATCTACTTCCTTAGCTCGGTCTTGAACGAGTGCATTGTACCAGCTAAAGGATCTACAACCATTTGATATCTACAAAAATTAAAAGTGAAAATTCATTAGTTCTAAGCAATTCTTCATCACAAGAATAAAAAAATCGAAAGTATTATATAGTTCTAAGCTAGAGTCTACAAGAGATGAAGGTTGGTGAAAGTATTATTGTTAACTTATTCTAGCAGATAGTATGTTCAATTAAGTATCTAGACTGTAGCAGTAACAAATAAAAAATATATCAACTAATATCAGCAATTAGGATTCTTAATATACCAGTAGAAAAAAAAAGACATCTTATATGTATCAGCCATTAACCAATTAATTGCACATTTGAACCCAATTGTACCAATTAAGTAACTAAACAATTACTTATGCACAAGCGAAATTGATCCTAATTGCAAACAAATCCCAATTTCAGCCTAATTTTGCAACCTATTAACCAAAAGTTTTTTGAAGAAAAAATCAGCAACCAAATGTTCCACAAGGCCAATCATGTGGTTACTTTTAGAATGATGTTTAACAGAGAATACAATAAAAAAACTGAAAAAAAAGTCATATTAAATTATCTTAAGAGCCGATAGATAAATTAACTATAATCCTGAAATTAGGTTCCCTGTTCGAGATCAAAACTAATTTTCAAACCAAAAGCTCTTGTACCACAATAAATTTTGTCAAAAAAAAGAAGAAAGGAAGAAAAAAGAGCAATACAATCGATTTTTCTTACCAGAGCCTTAATCGCAAGAAAAAACTTGTGTACGGGACAGAGTGAAAGAGGGTCGAGTACCTCTCCAATGAGAGAGACGCAAGATTGACAGTTGCCTCGACTTGCAGCGGGGAATGTGTCGGACACGAAGAGAGGCGCGACTATGACAGCAAGAGGAGTCGGAGTCGGAGATGAAGTGTTGAACCATAAAAAAAATGGTAATTAAAAAGAAAAAAAAGAATAAATAAAAGGATGATGGAGGTGACCAACTTCTTATAAGGGAATAAAAAAAAAGATAAAAGAAGGGGTTTATGCGACATACACAGAGCCAATAGTATATATGCTCAATCCGTGAATGTATGGTGCGTGAAACGAAGCAAGAAATGAGATGAAATGGTGAAATAAGTATGAATAAATAGATTGCACCAAAGAATGTGTGAAATCCCAGCGTTTATCGCATACCTCCAGTCCCGAAATCAATGGATGAAGTTCAGAACAGATTTTCAAAATTCCCTCCGTACAAGAAATGACTCAGCCACACTCAGTTTACATGCACCACAACTGATGAAAGGAAAGTACGGTGCGTGGCTCACAAGGAACGGGTGTAGGGGAAATAGCATAACGAGTGGCACTGAAGACGCGTTTCAGTCCAAATTTGAGCGTTTTTTTTGTAAAACAGAAGAGAGGTGCACATGTTCCCCATGAACCATGGATAACAAATATGGTAGCAGTACACGGTGTATGAAGTACTGAGTGCATGCAAAGAAAAGAACGAATGTTGCTGAGGGAATAAGCTTGGTCAACATTTTGACTACCTTATGAAATAAAAAGCTGAATACACCCAGACTACTAAAACCAAATGAAATGAAGAGCACTGGACCCCACGGTCAGAGCTTTGGCACACTGTAAACCAAGAGCAGCTGAGAAAAGAAAAGGAGGAAGGGGAGCTCTCAACCAAAATTGGTTGAAGCGATTCTGTTACAAAAAAAACTGCCGGGCTCCATGTGCTTCCTAACCAATTAGAGAAGAGAAGAACGCCTATAAATAGAGGCATCGAAGGAGAGAAAGGGGATCTTTGGAGAGAGGATAGAGGGGCTAGAATTTGATTTCACTTCCAAGCTTTCTTCTTCCACAGAGCACGCACACATAGGATAGTATAGGTAGCCATTTTTACAAGCACTTGTTGTGCATAGTCGGATAGGATAGGAGAGGAGAATCGGCAAGTATAACGAGAAGAAAGAAAGTGTATCACAAGAAGGTAGGTAAGAGAAGGGTAAACCATGGCTGTTTTGTATGCAATTGCTTGTTTTCTTGAAAGAATTGATGGATTTCGTTTGAATTGAGGCTTGTTTCCTATCTCTGAAAGTGTGAATTGATGGATTTTGGTCAGATAACGATCTTCTTGTCTTTCTTGATGAAACCTCGAGATCTGAGATCCTATACTATGGGATCCATGGTATTAGGTGATCAATCAAGAGGAATTAAGGATAATCTTGGTTTCAATAATGAGGTTTCAGTAGTTAAATAGCTGGTTCTTCTTTTCTGGTCTTTTCTTGGAAATTTTCTACCTTTTCTTAGTCTCCGTCGTGTCTTGATGAAATTTAGGAATGTGAGATCCTGTGCCATGGGTTCCATGACATTAGGTGATCGCTTAGTAAAAGAAAACATAAAAAGTTCAATGTCAGTTTCAGAAATGTAATTCATGTGTCTTGATTGTAAGCTTTTCTTCCTTTTAACTTCTTCTCTTGATTGTTTCCTCTTTTCCCTAATCTCTGGTCTAATCCTTTGCCTACCTCCATCAAGATCTACGCTAAGGGTTCCTTAGTTGTAGATTGGAGAAGGTAACCTAGCATGAGGATTCCTCATGACTAGGTATTGCTATTGGTCTCAGCTGAGGGTTCCTCAGTGCTAGACCTTGGTTCTCCAATTTGAGGCTTATTTGAGCTCAAGTTAGAGGATCTCTGAGCAATTATCACAAATTCAAGTCGAAATGCTGCCAAAATTTAGTCTTGCGGTATTTCTTTTAAGCTAAGGACTAATGTGCATAAATACAGCTCTTAACAATACTTTGACATGACTTGATCATTTCTGGACGATATGCTGTGAAGATAGTTAGAAAGAAGTGTCTAAATGTTGTGAAGTGATATATTTGAATTGCTAAGGACTTTTAATGAATGTACTTCATATGTTTGAGTCTTGTTGTTCACTGTGAATTTTGTCAACAGTGGGACTGTAATAAGCTGCATTATTTAAAATTAGCTATTTTATCTTTTAGTTTCAGCATGACATAAGAAAGATAGGGATTTAAGTCAATTTTATAACTTCCTGTGCACAACAGACAGTATAAATGTATTTGCAAGAAGAGCTTTTGCTTTATTATTTCCCATTTATTTGATGTTTCTTTCTTTTGACCAGAGAAGGTTTCTGTGAGTTGTAAATCGTATGGTATTTTGGTAAAACGTCTCATGGGTTTCCTGTAAAAATTGTGATGTAATTAGTTTGTCCCCTTTTCTCATGAGAAGTTATGTGTACACTATGGTGTTCCCAGTACCAGACCATGTTTGTAACATGAGAACCAAAATCAAAAGGGAAGTCATCTAAGAATCCAGCGAAGTTGTCACTTATTATCAAGTCCTACTGATGCTTAATACGTATGTACCCTGATTGTAAAGTGATTAAAATAAATTAGATTCCCCCCGACATTGTTTGGTACCAACTAATATACTCTTTACCAGCATGTACTATTCCCACTAAATTGAAGTAGTATCGTCTCAATTGAACATACTTCTCTGCTCCCTACACTGTCACAAATCTAACGGAGTCAACCCAGCCGAGCTTGGCTTCGACGATTGCCAGAAAACAAAATTTGGAAACAACAGGGACCTAATCAAATTTTATTTTTATACTGTCACGAAAAAACCTTTCGCCACCAGATTGAACGGCGACGACGCGACGGAAATGAAGCCCACTACTGCCTTCCTCTTTCCCTCACGATTCTTATGAGCTCCTCCATGAGAGTTGCGATGGCCAGAATGAGAAACGGATCCAAACCCGATATCAAGTGAACCCGTTAGTCGAGAAACGAAACCTGCCTCTTTCGACTTCATTTCAGCGCCGAGATTCCCTTCGATCGTCTATGGCGAGACAACAGTAGAACCCGTGTGCTTAACTCCTGCCAATGGTGTATATATCAGAAAAAATGAAATAAAGGAGGTTTCGGCCCATCAACTACTGAAGGCCCAGAAAGAAGTAAACTAGAAATAGACCTAGATCAGAAGCTTAATTCTTGATTGACACCTCAGTTTAACATGATGACATGGACCAACCAGAGAACGCCACGTAATCAGAAAACTTTAAAAATTCACTAAAAATAGTTGGAAACTCAGAGAAATACAAATAAAATATCCATAAAATTCTAAAAAATAAAATAAACTTGTTTCACTGATACTTTGATGTGAAAATATGTCAAAGTAGCGGCCTTTTGTATTTTTGAAGTATTTTCACTTTAAAAATGAAATTTATAAATATTAGAAAACTAATAAACCTATTTATAAAATTCTAAAACTAAAACTAAATACTTTTGAAATAAAATTCTAAATATAATATCTTCGAAATCAAATATTTTCAAATAAGAATATTATTTTCACAAATTACAAAGTCAAAATAAACCAATTGTATCTTTTAAATGAAATTTATAAAAATCAAAAGTTAAGTACTTTCAATATCCAAGTAATTTCAAGAATAATATTTTCAAATATTAAAAGACTCTCAAAATAAGTATTTTCAAATCTAAAAAAGGAATTTCTAAAAGTCAAAGGTTCCAAAGGCCAAAGTGAATAAATGCCACCAATATCCCAAGCGAAACATCAAAATTAAAAGTCTAAACGCGAAACCCAAAGTCAAAGCCGAAACTTCTTCGTTTGAGGAAAAGTCCCTCACTAGGGTTGAGATCAACCTTAGATGATTTAGAAATCGAATTCTTACGAGCCCCCTCGTCCAAAGAATTCCATTTTTTTTGTTCTCACAAGAAGACCGACTAAGATGGTCCCGAGAACCGACTCTTATTAAGAAGACCGATCAAGATGGTCCCTAGGGTCGTTAAAGAACCAACTCTCACAAGAAGACCGCCCAAGAGGTCCCGAGGGTTGTAAAAGAACCAACTTTCGCTCAAAGGCGCCAAATGCCCGAAGGTTGTAAAATCCCTTTCGTTCTCACAAGTACCGCCAAATGGCCCGAGAACCGACTCTTATTAAGAAGACCGATCAAGATGGTCCCTAGGGTCGTTAAAGAACCAACTCTCACAAGAAGACCGCCCAAGAGGTCCCGAGGGTTGTAAAAGAACCAACTTTCGCTCAAAGGCGCCAAATGCCCCGAAAGTTGTAAAATTTTCCTTTCGTTCTCACAAGTGCCGCCAAATGGCCCGAGAACCGACTCTTATTAAGAAGACCGATCAAGATGGTCCCTAGGGTCGTTAAAGAACCAACTCTCACAAGAAGACCGCCCAAGAGGTCCCGAGGGTTGTAAAAGAACCAACTTTCGCTCAAAGGCGCCAAATGCCCCGAAGGTTGTAAACCCCTCTTTTGTTCTCACAAGTGCCGCCAAATGGCCCGAGAACCAACTCTCACAAGTGACGCCAAATGTCCCGAGGGTTGTAAAAGAACCAACTTTCACAAGTGGCGCCAAATGCCCCGAAGGTTGTAAAACTTCCTTTTGTTCTCACAAGTGCCGCCAAATGGCCCGAGAACCAACTCTCACAAGTGACGCCAAATGTCCCGAGGGTTGTAAAAGAACCAACTTTCACAAGTGGCGCCAAATGCCCCGAAGGTTGTAAAACTTAAAAACGACTCCAAAACGACTCCAAGTGAAGATTCATTCCTTTTCAACGAAGACCTCCTCGAAACCTCAAAGTCTTTTAGTAGTCTGGCGATCCTTAATTGGGTCCCGTCAATTAAGTTTGGTACCATCAATTAAGGTCTCTTTAAGACAAATAATAACACTCCATAAATCCATTTTCTTAGCCCATTACATCAATACCCTTTACGTCCCTTAATCAGAGGTTCTCGTAGGCGACTACGAGGTAATTAACAATAGGGGCTTGCGCCTATTGGAAAGAAAGGACCCGCAAAATTAAGAAACTTCTTTAAGTAGCGACTCTTTATAGGGTTCTCTTGTGTTGAGAGATACCCGCTATGGAGATCGAAACCTTAAGGGAGGTGAATCTAAGGCTATGTTCCCATTGTTCTTCGAGAAATTCCTTCGAGGAGAATAATGACGAAAAAGCCGCAACAGATTCTCTGGCACGCCCGGTGGGACCTCTTTCTCCTCTCATCTTTGGGACTTGAAGGGTGGCGTAAGGGCTAAGGAATTTTAATAAACAATCCTAACGGTAACATTAAGTTTGTGTCATTGTAGGTTGAGATGGCATTCACCAGCATTGATGCTTTCAAGCCGACAGGAGTTTTCATGATCGGAGGAGTGCCGATTTGCTACAACGATGAATTCACACTTGGAGGCCTACCCTTCGGGCACTCCTATGTGCCCGTCGTCCAAGCTAGTGATGGAAGCTTCAAATTGGCAAGGGTGGTCGTAGAAGAGCCACTCGAAGAAGTGGTGGAGATTACCAAGGTCATTGAAGATCCAATGGAAATTAACTCTGTGAAGGAGGAAGAATGGACAACTGTCTCCCACAAGCGAGCTCGCTCAAGCCCGACTCATCCTCCTCAAAAGCACCAATCTCGCCGCCGTTCCCCTACTAAGAAGATGGTCGTGAAGAAGGTGTATGCGCCGGTCTCTCAAAGCGCAAGGACAATGAAGGAGGTCCAACGGGCCTACAAAAATGAATTGGGAGCAAGGCCGAATTTGCCTGCGAGCAACCCGTTCTCAACACTCCGCCTCGTGAGGAAGAACTCGCCCATAGCCGTGCTCAAGACCATGGAGGAATTCCCTCCCAAATACCAAATGCAGTTTAGAGGAAGAAGTCCTCAAAACCGGCAATCGGTGAAGGAGAGGCTAAACCTTCCACGAGCATCGGCCCATGAACGATTGGGACCAAAGGGTCATAAGAAAACATCTTCCTCCGTGCATCAAAGACTGGGGCAAAGGGTCGAACCAGTCAAAGAAAGATTGGGACCAAAGAGAGTTTGGGTACCTAAAGAGAAAGCACAACCCATGGAAGTGGATCAAGAACCACGCAATAAGAAGAGACATGTTGCTCGAGAAGATGGCCAACTTGTGATCCATGCTCGGGTTCATATGGTTGAAATAAATGAAGAGCATGAAATGCACGCTTTTGTTAACATGGCCAGTGATGGAGAAGTCCCCTTCACCAAGAGGGACGGCAAGGATAAGCGAGACCGTGCTTCTTCGAGCCGCATTATAAATGATGAAGAGCCAACAGGGGACGAGGAAGAAGATGTAGATGGTAAAGATCGCTGGAACGAGGGTGAGAGGCCAAAATTGATGAGCATCATTGAAAGAAATGAAAAGAAAATGGCAATGATGATGAACGAAAGAGAGAAAGAAAGAAAATTACTCAAAAAGATGTATAAACTTCTAGAAAAGAAAAAGTTACTCGAAGACCTTGAAAAGGAAGGATCTTCTGGTGAAGAAGAAGATGAGTACAAAGAAAGAGTACTTAAAGAAAGAAGAAGCAAAAGTAGATATGAGTGTTCTGATGAAGAAGAAGAAGGGGATAGGAGAAAATTCTTAAAAGAAAGAAAGAATGAGAGTAAGTATGGATCTTCTGACGAAGAGCAAGAAAGGCCTAAGAGAAGACCTTCCAAAGAAAGGAAGAATAGGCACAAGTATGATTCGTCGGGAGAAGAAGAAGAAAGAAGATATCAAAGGCGTCCCAAGGGAAATAGGAATAGGGCGAAATACGAATCAAGTGAAGATGAGATGCCCGAAGCTACGCGCCGGACTGGGGCAAGAAGACCTGGCCCGACCAAGCAAGTCATTCAAGAAATGATTAATTTACAACTCCAAGCCACGGGGGCGGGTCGATTTGCTAACCCACACAAGAGGTGCGGAAGACCGTACCCGAAAGAATACGAACAAATCCCGTATCCTCTTGGATATCAAGTGCCCAGGTTTAACTTGTTCGATGGAACGGGCAAAGACAGCATCACACCGAATCAGCATTTAATACAGTTCCGCAACTCATGTGGCAACACTGCCCATGATGAAGCCTTGTTGCTCAAACAATTCTCCCAAAGTCTCACTGGGGCAGCATTTGAGTGGTATTCCTCGCTCGAAAACGACTCAATAGAAACATGGGAAGAGATGGAGGACCTTTTCAAAGCCAAATTCGCCATGGTTAATCAAAGACTCGCGGTGGCCGATGTCGTGAGCGAAAAACCAAGATCGGGTGAAGCTCCACTCGACTACATCAACCGGTGGAGGAACATGCATATAAGGTGCTCTCACCAGATGCCCGAAAGGGAGGCGGTTGAATTTTTAATAAGGAATCTTGACGATTGGATAAAGCGACCTCTCTCAGGGAGTGACATTTATACCTATGAGGACTTAGTCACGAGAGTTGCAAGAATTGTGCATATTGGTCCTCCCAAGGAAGTGCAAAACTATAAAAGTGAGTCGAGAAATAGAACGCAAGGGCCCATCAAGATAGCGGGAGCTAATGAGGCATCAACTAGCCAAGGCGGGCAAAGGAATTACCGCAACAACAATAGCAACAACAACAACAACGGCAATGGGAGTGGTCGCGCATCCACGCTAGCCGAACGGTTGAATAGGCCGTACTCTTTTAAGAAAGAAAAGACCGCGGCATTATTGAAGCAACTCCTAGAAGGAAAAGCCATAGAATTGCCGGAGTGTAAAAGGGCCGAGGAAATGCATAAGACCAATGATCCAACTTATTGTGCCTATCATCGGGTCTTAGGTCATCCAACGGGAGATTGCTATGTCTTTAAGAATATAGCAGAAAGAATGATTAAAGAAGGCGATCTGGTCTTGCCTGAGAGTTACAAGCAAACGCCCGCTCCACATGCTCAAGCTAACGTAGTAGCTCGGAAAGGCAATCCAAGGCGAAATGTAGAATGTAATGTCATCGTCATAGTAGACGAGGAGGAAGAAGAAAGAGAAATGCGAAAAATAGAGATGGTGAAAGAAAAGAAAAATGAAAACAATGAAAAGAAAAATGAAATCAATGAAAAAAGAAATGAAAAAGAAAAAGAAGAGGAAAGTGAAGAGAAAAATGGAAAGGAGAAAGAAATGGTGTTAAAAATAGAAGAAAAGAAAGAAGTGAAGGAGGAAATGGTCACTTACTACTACGACGATGACACAGAAGATGAAAACGAGGCCCCTTATCAAGGCCTCTTCGCCAAGGGCATGTTTAAAGAAAGGGACTGCCATGTAAACCTGCGGTCGGGTACGAACATTCCCGAAAGACAGGCACCCAGAGAAAGTGACAAAACAAGAGGCAAGACTAGAATCCAAGAGGTTGAAGATGAGCCCGGACCAAGCCACAGGGCAAGAGAAATAAAAGGGGAGTACAATATCTTGGCTCACTTAAGGCGCACTCCAGCATTAATAAGCGTGTTTGAAGCATTGATGATGTCAAAGGAGTTGCGAGAGACAATGATGGAGATGCTTAAAGAGCCCGAAAGATTCCAAGCTTACGTGGCCGAGAAGCACATGACTGAGGTCCTTTATGTAGAGCCTGAAAATCAGATAACCTTCACGAGCGAAGATCTCATGATGGGAACCTCCCACCACAACAAGCCATTGTACATCACAGGCAAGACAAACGGGAGTCAACTAAGCCGAATGTTAGTCGATCCCGGGTCTTCCATTAACATCTTACCTCTCAACTCGCTAAATCAATTGGCTCTAGGAGGGAGAAGGCTTTCCGATGAGAATGTGTTCATACATGGTTTTAACCAAAACTCTGAGCGAGCCCTAGGTGCCATCACATTGCCAATGAAGTTTGGAGAGCTTGAAACATTAGTAAAATTCTATGTCATTGACGCAGATACTTCTTATCGAGCTCTACTTGGACGGCCGTGGCTACATGAGAACGGGCTTGTGCCATCAACCCTTCACCAATGTGTCAAGTATTTACAAGATGGAGAACAAAAAGTGATCAAAGGAGATGCCCAACATTATGGCGTCCATGAAGTGGAGCTTGAAGAAATTGATCGATTCTACGCTCCAACGTCACAAAGAAGTACTTCCCCAACTTTAAGGACAAGAGTAGTGCCTCGAGAAGAGAATGAAGAGAAGATAAAGCTTAGGGGAAAGGTGAAAGTTGCTTGCGCCGTAAAAACTCCCATTTATATAAAATCATCAGATGATGAAGAAGAGAAAGATGGTCGAAGGGGAAAGATACACATAAAAGATGAGTTGGGAGAGGAAAGGCAAGAACCAAAACGGGTGATTCATGTCTACGATACCGAATCAGACGAAGAGTTCTATGATCATAGAGAAGACTCAATGGCCATTGAGCAAGTACCTATGGGCTATTACAAAGAACTCACACCAAGGGAGGTTTATCAGATCAAAGAATTGGAAACCTTCTACATCCCACCTAAAGTAGAAGAAGTGAATGGAAGAAAGGTATTCCACAAAAGAATCCTATTCTATAAGGCTGAAAGCACGGATTCATCGGGTAATCCTCTTGGCTCAAATGACTGGGCGAAATGGCTAAAGGAAGAAGAAGAAGAATATGAGAAAATAGAAGTGATGGGGTACTACAATCAAGGGTTGATGAGCCTCTTCCAAAGAAATCGTTGCCTAGACCCAATCTCAAAGCAAAGAGCTAAGACCTTCCGTGATTTGTGGAACGGAAAATCCAGGCGAGTAATGGGAGTGGATGGAAAAATAAAGAATACTAAAGGCCTGGGCTATCAGCGAGCACGCGGAGAAGCTCTGATTGTTGAATGCTACATGGTTGGAATAACGCCCGTGGAAGAAAATGCAGAAGAGGAAGATTTGATCCAAGTGGCGAAGAACGCTCCTCAAGAACTAGAAGATGGAGGACAAAATACAATTGATGATCTTCTCAAAATAAATTTGGGCACCGAAGAAGATCCGCGCCCTACCTTCATAAGCGCATCTCTTCCTCCCGAGAAACAAGAGCAATTGAAACAACTCTTGATGAAATACAAAGATTGTTTCGCATGGAATTACACCGAAATGCCGGGCCTTGATCCCGCCCTAGCTTCTCATAAGTTAAAAATCGACCCAAGTGTGAAGCCCGTTAAACAAGCTCCAAGGCGAATGCGAGTTGAGCTTGAGGAAAAGGTGGTTGAAGAGGTGAAAAAGTTGATTGAAGCAGGGTTCATTCGAGAAGAGGAAAATCCCATTTGGGTAGCGAACATTGTACCCGTCAAGAAGAAGAATGGGCAAATAAGGGTATGTGTGGACTTTAGGGACTTGAACAAAGCATGTCCAAAAGATGACTTCCCGCTACCCGTGACTGAGCTAATTATAGACTACACCTCTTCTTATGTGTTATACTCCTTCATGGACGGGTCATCGGGGTATAATCAAATACCGATGGATAGAGAGGATCAACGCCATACATCATTCCGCACCCCGATTGGCATCTTTTGCTATAAAGTAATGCCGTTTGGATTGAAGAATGCGGGTGCGACTTACCAAAGGGCCATGACCAAGATTTTTGATGATTTAATTCACAAGATTGTGGAATGTTACGTGGATGATTTGGTAGTAAAAGCTCGATCGATTGATGAGCATTTTGAGTACTTGAAAGTCGTGTTTGAACGACTAAGGAAATATTCATTGAAAATGAACCCGTTGAAGTGTGCCTTTATGGTATCTTCTGGAAAATTCTTGGGGTTCGTGGTAAGACACAGGGGCATTGAGATCGATCCCGCCAAAATCAAGGCAATTAGAGAAATGCCTCCCCCGAAAACTCTCAAACAACTCCGTTCTCTACAAGGGCAATTGGCGTACGTAAGAAGATTCATCGCCAATCTTTCGGGGAGGATCAAACCGTTCACTCACCTTACCAAGAAAGATGTGCCTTTTAGATGGGATGCGAAATGTCAAAAGGCTTTCGAGGACATCAAAGAATATCTCCTCAAACCACCTGTCCTCGCTGCACCTACCCAAGGGAGACCATTGATCCTCTATACTACGGCCTTGGACGGATCTTTAGGAGCTTTGTTAGCTCAAGAAAATGATGAAGGTAAAGAGAATGCTCTATATTACTTGAGCCGCATGCTGGTCGGGGCCGAGCAATCCTATAGTCCTATTGAGAAGCATTGCTTAGCGTTGATTTTCGCTACCAAGAAGCTAAGGCATTACATGCTTTCCCACAAGATCACATTAATATCAAAGGTGGACCCATTGAAGTATTTGATGACAAGGCCTATGTTGACGGGGAGGCTAGCTAGATGGGCCATAGCATTGATGGAGTTTGATCTCTCTTACGCACCCCAAAAGGCCATTAAAGGACAAGCAATGGCTGATTTCCTGGCAGCACATCCAGTCCCTGACGATTCTCCATTGAATTGTGAGTTTCCTGACGAGCAAAGCCTATGCTTGGAAGAAACAGAACACGGATGGACAATGTTCTTCGATGGATCGTCAATGATACAACCCTCTAAAAGACCCAATTTACCCCGAATACGAGCAGGGGTCGGATTGGTATTTGTTACTCCGCAAGGAGGAATCCTTCGTCATTCCATAGCCTTGACAGAGCCGTGTACAAACAATGAGGCCGAATATGAGGCATTACTCGCAGGGCTAGAATTGGCAATCAACATGGGTATAAAAGAGCTGAAGGTGTGCGGTGATTCCCAACTGGTCCTAAGTCAAATTGAAGGGACATTTGAAGTAAAGAAGCCAGAATTGGTGAAATATCATGAGAGAGCTCAAGAGTTAATGGCTAAATTCTCCAGAATCGCATTTGAGAAGGTGTCAAGAGCATCCAATGGCATGGCAGACGCCTTAGCTCGAGTGGCCACTCAATTGAGCAAACCAGATGGAGAAGAAGTGCAAATCACTATAAGGAATCGACGATCTCTGGCACCTTACCTCTTGGAGATTGAGAAGGAAGTAAACACCAACCTCTTGGTGGATATAGAAGAGTGGGAAATAGACATGATGATGGAGCCTGATGAAGTATTGGAGGTAGCAGTGAATGAAGAAGAAGATTGGAGAAAACCTTTCGTAGAATACTTCAAATACCAGAATTTGCCTAGTGAAAAGGCTGAAAGGGAACAATTAAAGCGAAGGGTTCTCCGATATGTGTATGTGAATGACACTTTATACAGGAGGTCATATGATCAATTATGGTTAAGATGTGTGTCACAAAGCGAGGCTCGAAAGATTATGAAGGAGGTTCATTCAGGATTCTGTGGAGCTCATCAGTCGGGTCCTAAAATGAGGCTGCATATTAAAAGGATGGGATATTATTGGCCTACAATGATTGCTGATTGTGAAGAACAAGCGAAGAAATGCCACATGTGCCAAGTACATGGCGACTTCCTCCATCAGCACCCTAATCCTCTACACCCAACAGTAGCAGCATGGCCGTTCGATATGTGGGGTATGGACATAGTTGGACCTATTGACCCACCATCATCGAAGGGACACAGGTTCATTCTAGCTATCACTGATTATTTCTCCAAATGGGCCGAAGCGGTGGCCTTAAAAGAAGTCAAGAGCAAAGACGTCATTCAGTTTTTAAAGAATCATGTGTTGTATCGTTTTGGTACTCCACGAGAAATTGTATCAGATAATGGGTCATCATTCAAGAGTGGAGAAATTTGTGCTTTCGCCAGGCAACACAAAATCAAATGGAGATATTCTTCTATCTATAACCCGCGCGCTAATGGCCTAGCCGAGGCTTTCAATAAGGTGTTGATTAAGCTTTTAAGGAAAACAGTGGGCGCCAATCATAGAAGTTGGGACGAAAGACTTCAAGAAGCCTTGTGGGCTTATCGAACAACATACAAGACTCCCACTCAAGCTACTCCTTATTCGCTAGCATTTGGATCCGAAGCAGTGTTACCTTTAGAAGTCGAGCTACCCTCCTTGAGAGTAGCCATGCAAATAGGCTTACCGATGGATAAAAGGGCCCGCCTAAGGTTGGACGAGCTAGACGCTATGGATGAGAAGAGATTGGCGGCCCAACAGAGCTTGGAGTTGTATAGAATCCAAATGGCTAAAGCTTATGATAAAATGGTGAGGCCTCGTACTTTCAAAGAAGGAGAATTAGTCCTGATTTTGAGAAGGCCCATCGTTGGTCGTCATCACGGCCCGAAATTCGCTCCAAATTGGGAAGGGCCTTACATCATCAAAGAAGTTTACGGAGGAGGATCCTATAAGCTCGTAGATAAAGAGGGAGAAGGCTCGATTCCACCAATCAATGGGCGATATCTCAAGAAATACTATACTTAGGGCCCATCCTTTTAGTCCACCTTACCAAAAACAACCAAAACCTTCATATATTTTAAACTTAATGAGGCCTAGCCCAATAAAATCCAAAACTCTATAAAAGCTCATGACAACAAAAATCTATTAAGCCCAAAATCATATACATAATCCAATAAAAACATTAGAATAAAGCCCAACGAAAACGTTAGGAGTCCATAAAACCCAAAAACCTTAACTTAATCTTTCAACAAAACCCAAAACCCAATAAAGGGGCAAGTCTTTGAAAAGAAACATGCCCCGCTAGGTTATATTTACCCTATTTTATAAACCGCGGTCAACGATGGGACTTTCGGGTTCCGGAGAACGCGAAGCCGTGTCAAAGAAAGCCTTAGTGGTTTTTCAAGACACCTATGCCTAATGAAGATTAAGCCTTTGTGGCATCTGAAGGCATTAAGGCACCGCCCTATGAAGGTATCTGAGGGCTCCCCCCAAATCACTCCCACCGTGTCCTTCGCTGGATATGGTTTGGAAAATGGTTTTTGAAAAGGAACCTATTTCCCCGCATGTTAGAATTTACCCTAATCACAATCCGCGGTCAACGATGGGATTTTCGGGTCCCGGAGAATGCGAAGCCGTGTCAAGGGAAGCCTTGGTGGTTTTCTGAGACACCTATGCCTAATGAAGAATAAGCCTTTGTGGCGTCTGAAGGCATTAAGGCACCGCCCTATGAAGGTATCTGAGGGCTCCCCCTACCCACCTCCACTGTGTCCTTATCTCATGATACGATGTTCAAAAGAAAAAGAAGACATAAAGAAGTAAAGAGCAGATGAAGAAAATGCCATTCATTGATAATAAAAGGAGTGCAGGAAGTTACAAGCATAAGCCAACACAAGCTAAACATCTAAAGCAACACTAAAAGAAAATAAGCCTAATACAAATTAAAGGGGTGCAAAATAAAAGATAAAGGTAAAAAGTGCCCTAAAGATAGCACTGGGGCAGCGCTGGGGCAAAACTACTCAAGACGGCCATTTACTCTGGGGCAGCCGCGGCTCCATCTTCAGCAACAGCTTCGCCACCCGCTAAATTGTTTAGAGTGGCCGAAATGACCTGAAGCATCCCTTCTAAAGCTTCTAAACGGGCGTTCAATTCCCCAAAACGCTGGTCAATAAATGTCCGGATTGAGACAGGGGCAGGATCATCAAGAGCCATCATAGCCGAATTGTCATCCGGTGGAGAATCAACATCCATAGGGCCATATTGGTTGGGAGCCGCGTTAGGGAGCAAAATATAATCGTTCACAGGCTGGTTGGGATCAGGAACCAGCATATCCATTGAAGACTCGACCCATCCAACAAGGGGCAAGGAAAGGAGGAGGTTGGAAGGATGTGCCACATCAGCATCAGAGACACGATTGCCCCACAACATGTCAGGCACACGGATGCGAGCTCTAAGCATAAGGGCTTCAATGAGATGACCGTAAGGAAGCGGCTCTCGATCAGAAATCGCCACCTTGTGCATATGAAGGAGGATCATATGGGCCAAATTGATGGGCCATTGCTTCTGAATAAGGTTGCGGAGGTAGAAGAGACTTCCAGGCTTGGCAAGATGGGTCATTACTCCTTGGGGAAAGATAATATCATTGACCACCAAGAAAAGAAACCTGAAAATCATGGAAGAATAAGGAGAGAGAAGAGAATGAATTAAAATGAAACAGAGGAGAAGAAAGAGAAAATAGAAAAATACCTATGAAGAGCAGGCAGATGAAAAGTAGATACCCTCTCAATATCAGGAGCCGCCACTCTGAACCATTGGCGACATTCCTGATAACTGCCGAAACCTTGAGGCCACCTCTGAAAAGCATAAATGGTAGAACCGTTGACGGTGTTGGCAGCCTGCAAGTAATTGGCCAAATCCCCAACGGTGATATGAAAGAAGCGGCCAAACAGATAGGAAGAGGCTGAAGGAGACCCAAAATGATTAAAGGAGACCCAAAATGATTAAAGGAAACCCTGAGATTGGCATAGAAGAGGCGAGTAATTCTGGGATGATAGGGCTGATCGCAATCAGCCAGGCCAGCCAAGCCCCACGAATCAAGCCAACCCCTGATGAGATTCACTTGCTCCACAGGGATCCTTCGCATAGGACGAAAGAAATAACAATCAGCCACGTGCCTCTCTGCATTGCCCATGTCATTATAGTAAGAAAGAAATGCGGTTTCATCTCGAAAGAGATAGCGGTTGTCAGGAGTAAGAGACCAGTCTGGAAAGGTGGGATCCAGACGCAAAGTAGAAGGACCAGAAGCCTCCCTGGCACGCTTGGATGAAGGAAGAGAAGACATGGTGGCAATGAATGGGGGAGTTTGTGTAGAAAGAAGAAAGACTGCGATAAGCTTGAACGTGGGAAAAGGAAGAAGCAAAGGTGCGCTTATATAGGCATGGCATAGGAAAGGGTGTAATTTGGAATTAATGGCAGACGTGTGAACGTGGGAACATGCGGAAAAGGTTAAGGCTGTAGTGGCAGGAAGTGAAAATAAACCGTTCAAACTAGTGCTCCAAAAGAAACGGTATGAAGTCAGGAAGGCGTAGAAGAAGTGGAAGTGTTCAAGGCTAATGTCAGAAGAAGAAAACTAGCAAATTGGGTCAAGGCCCATGCAGGTTCAAACCCAAGGAAATACAGGGACGGGCCAAAATACCCTAACCTAAATTGTGGAATGGACCTATGTGTGTTCAAGATCCCTAAGAAGAAAACAAAAGCAAAAAAAATGAGTATGGGCCAAATTCCCATATCTCTAAGAAAAAGGTGGTGGCAAGAGTAAGATTATTTGAGCCCCACAAGTTATAAAGAAGAAGCCTTGAGCGCAGAAGCCCAATCAGGCGCAAGAACGATGGAATACCCATTTTAAGAGGAGAGATTATTGGTTACATCATAAACAAGCACGCAAGGAAACCCCGAGCGTAGGAGCTCAGTCGGGCACAAAGACAAATCAAAAACCATCAAGCAAAAGCACAAGATTACAACAAGCTAAACAAGCCAAAACATCTAGAATAATGGATACAGGGCCAACATGAAACCTAAGATGCTAGGCCTAATGAGACAAGAAAATAAAAGATACAAGGCTAGCATCAAAACTCCAAAGCTTAGCCCAAAACCCCAGCCAGAATAATACTCAATGGCCCTATATGAGGCCCTCCATGAGATCCGCCTCCCTCCTATGCATGTATGACCTGCCCTTCGCCTCATCAAGGACGCGAATGATGCGCTTGTAACGGGAATGGACAGTCTCCATCCGTCTCTCCTCCTCATCACGGAAGTGAACAAAGTACCTGAAAGCCTCAGCACAGCGGCTCCACGCATCAGTGTAGTAGCCTGACCAAAGAACTAGCTGAGAGTGGAGCTCTGTAATCTCAGAATGAAAGAATACCACCTCTGACTCCCAACGCCCAACATCAGTATGACGAGTAGAGGAGGAAGGTGCTGTTCGGCGAGCGGCCACCCACTCGGTGACCGAAGAGATAGACCGCTGGCAGAGAAAATGATACCTAGTGTGGAAGGAGGTAAGGGTCTCGAAGGTGCTACTCAGCGACTGGAGGCATAAAGTGAGATGACTGCCCCTGCGGATATACTCCTGCTCTAAGTATCCCAATTTGAGCGTCTCCACTATCCCGTGGCACTCACCAATGAGAGAAAGCACTAGAGCCGCAACTCCTCTGTTAGGCTGAATCTCCAAGGAGATCCCATCGAAAAGCCTATCACGGATAGGAGAAAGAACGAGAGGAGTGCCCCTGCAAGCTAAGCGCAAGGCGGTCAAGGCATCCTTCAGTCCCACCACCGTAACAGCTAAAAAAAAAAAAGAGAAGAAACGAAGCATGAGAGGCAATCAGTCAAAAGAGCAAAAAAAGTTAGTACCAAGGAGATAAATGAAAGATTAATAGAAAAGTTCACCTCTGGAGAAAGGCGGAGGACTAGGAGTACGCAGATACTCCTGAATGCCAGTGATACGGAGCTCCTGGTGAGAGGGAGCATCACTGGACTCTGAAAGTCCGTCCTCACCCTCATGAGGCAAAGGGCCAACTGGGCTATCCATGTCGACCTGAAATATTAAAAAAACACATGCACAAAAGAAAGAAGCACCAAAAATCAACCACACGAGCAAAACATAAGGAGAGATACATGAAGCATGAAGCTTATAAAATCCATTTCTCTAATGGAATAAAAGAGATTAAGAGTTCATACGAACTTCTCCAACAAAATACAACGTCTGGTACAACTTGATATATAAAGACAAAGATAAAAGATACAAAGCTTCAAGGAAGCCCACGAAAACCAGCAAAACAGAACCCTAACGAAACCATGACTAGAATCCTCTAATAAGGGCGAGGGCGAACGGAAGCATCCCTATGAGGTCTCATCATACGCCTAGAAGAGTTCAGAAATTGATGAAGTTCAGTAAGTGTTGTGGTTACATAGGCAATCAGTTTTTGAGCCTCCTTAGTGTGTTCCTCACAATCTTCCCAAAGGCGATTCATGCGGTACACCGCATGATCATGATCGGCCCATGCGGATTGCATGAAAGAGGTGGTGTCCGTTAATTTGGAAGGAAGATCTTTCAAATCCCCCTCAAGACGACGAATGTCCGATGCCACGAGATCAACTCTCGAAAAATCATGGCTCGCCCTAAGAAGCTCAAATTGGTGGCGACTGGTAGCAAGCATCAAAGGAAGCTCCTTCTGGAGTTCAAGGATTGAAAACACCTTCGATTCCGCATGTCCCCTTCTTAGAGTAGCGGAGGAAAGGACACGAAGCCTCTTGGAGTACTCCCATTGGATATATTCCTTGGTGATGAAGTGAAGGTGAAAGCGAAGAGGTGCCAAACCTAAATTGGCCACATTCTCAAGAACTTCATTGCGATCAGCCCCCCTCAAAAATTGAAAACAGCCATAGTCAAAGAACTGGCGACCTAGGCAAGTCTCACCGCATGTTTCAGCAAGTCTCCAGAGAAGCCGTGCCACGTCATCAACCAAGAAGACTACATGATCAAAGAAGGGAATGAAGAAAAGGAAAAGGAGAAATAAGTAAAGAAGTTGAGTGATAAAGGAGAGGGATTTCTAAAAGAAGAAAACTATACCTCCTGGGGGATCCAAAGACATTGGTGGAGCAGGATCGGGCTCATCACTTATCTCAATGATTTCAGGCTCCTCCGGAAGTTGAATGTTAGGGGGAAGCCAAGTAATGGATTTAGGACCCCTGGAGGTGTTAGGAACATGTGAAGAAGATTCGCCTCTGACAAAAGAAGGAGAGGGCAATCTGGAAGGATTAACCGCAGTGGGTGGGGCGAAAACTTTCTCTACATTTGTTGAATGGGGTTCATCTGTTTCACCACTTGGGACAACCTCTGGATAAAGTTCAAAGAGATATGGTGAGGAATAAGAATGATGGAGAAGTAAAAAATGAAGATATGTGAAAAATACCTTCGATTGGAGATGTTTCAAAACAAGAGTTAGCAAAGATTTCTCCTTCCTCCACAAAGGAGTCAAACTCTTCATCAACAGGAGAAGGAAAGGAATGCGGAGTAGACCGATCATTGGTCTCCTCCCCGGTCACCTTTTCCCTTACTATGTTCGCATTGACATCACCAGCTGGAATTGTGGGTTCATGTGTGTCCGCATTAATGGGGACTTCCGCTGTTATTTTATCAGATGTGGGCAAAATTAGTGTATAATAAAGGGAGACTAGTTATGAGGAAAATAATGGGAAAGAAAAGAAACGGATACACAAACCTTGAAGAGAGGGAAGCGGGTGTTTAGAGAAAGAAGTCAACATTTCCTCTTTGGAAAGATAGCGGATGGTTCCATCCAAACCACGAAAGTCATCCGGGGTACGAGGGCCCCAAGGAGGCTGCTTGTGGGAACAACGCTCATGAACATTTGTAGGGTACACGCGCCTTATAATTTCCTCCTGAAGACGCTCATGGAAAGATTCAACCAAGTGTGTGAACCACCTGAAGAATCTTGCAGTGATAGTTCCAACACGTTTCGCCGAAGGAATCCAACACTTAACCCCAGTGCCCAATTGGGAAAAAGAATGCCAAAGACGTGCGTGAGTCACCAAATCCATAGACAAGAAATCTTGAGCTGGAGGTACGGTTATGGCAGGTATGAACTGATCATACCCGAATTGGTGCGCCACCAAAGAAGGGTAATAAACTTCAGCGGACAAATTGTCACCTGAACGGTAGGGGAGAAGAGCTTCACGCGAGCATAGCAAGAATTCGTCACTTCTGGGAGAATTCTCCAACAAAGGAAAAGGACCAAGATGGAAAGGCGCTTTGTCCTCGATCTCATGTTCAGAATTGTCCCATGATGAACCAGAGGTAGAGATACGAGAATGGGTGACAACTGCTTCACGGCTTTGAATGAAGTACAAATGTGTTTTCCACGGGTCCGGGCAACCAGCAGGGTTCACATGAGCAATTGCTGCTAAGTTAGGGAGCAACTTTCTAAGAGACTCAGGCATGGTGGGCGCATCGTAAGTTCGGGGCCAGCGAGAGCGTACCCACCCAAATAAGAGATGAAATGGAATCACTACTGGAACACAAGAAGGATCGGGAGAAGAAGCAAGCATTCGAAGAGACCTGTAGAGATTAACCAATACAGGAACAGCTAAAATGAGTTGCTCTCCTCGTGCCATGGCATTGGCAGCTATGAAAGTTTCCGGTCTAAGCACACCAACAGATTGACTGGGTAGAAGGAAATAGCAAAGCCACCAAGCAATGAAGGCTGTGAGCACTGTTTCATCATCAAGAGAGGGAGCCTTAGAAGTGAGACTTGTCAGGCTGGGTTTAGACGTGTCACCTCTTAGAAGTTTTTCATCCAGAATACTTGGAGAAGGCCAACTCTTGG
Source organism: Rhynchospora pubera (assembly GCA_028095005.1). Taxonomy (NCBI): domain Eukaryota; kingdom Viridiplantae; phylum Streptophyta; class Magnoliopsida; order Poales; family Cyperaceae; genus Rhynchospora; species Rhynchospora pubera. Next base: position 352,726,887 of record CM051459.1, on the reverse strand, counting down.
ACCGTGCAGTACGATCGGTGAAATATTCCACCCATGCACGTAGAGGAACCTTAGCACCTTTATCCTTATTAAAACGTTCCTCAGAGATCTCATTATAGATCTCATAAACCCGCCGCACAGCAGCAGAGTAATACCAATTCCCATTCGGGTCCATTCCGAAAAGTTCAGAATCGCGGGGAGAAAATTCCTCATAAGGAGAGCCCTTAACTGGAAGACCCACCAAATCCCTAAGATCATCGAGAGTAACAGTCATGAACCGATCCTCTACTAATAGGGTGTTAGTGGGATAGTTCCAGTTGCTCACGAAAGCCTTAAAAACAGGGACATTGGGGTGATAATCGAAAGGGGTAATGGCTACCGCCCCGAATATTCCCGCTCTCTTCAATCGCCCACTGTAACGTTTCAAACAGAAAAGAGTCCATTCAGTTTGACCGGGACATTGGGAAAGACCTCCTCTTATGTGAAAGGTTGCAGAATGCCAAGGCTTGGTAAGGCCCGCAATCATAGAAGCTCCAGGAAGACGCACCGCTGGATAAGTCATGGCGCCAGTGACAGGATGAAGGATAGTCGCAGGACCATCATGACAATTAGGCTCCTCAACTGAACGAAGTGCCATGGTTGAACCTTCATATGGACCCGATTGCATCACGCGGCGGCGACGAGGGAAATGATCATAGAGAAGAGTAGAGATTCCTTCAGATAAGGGGTTTTTACGGGGAAACAGGGTGAAAGGATCATTTGGAGATAAGAAAGGAGTAGCATCATGACGGGGAATTCTGCCAGAAGAGAAATCTCTCCCTTCTAACATTTCAGCCCGTATATCAGGATGGTGCTCAGGAAAACGGTTCTTGGGGTCAAAAGAGCGAATAAAAGCTCTAATCTCATCCTCCGAAGGACGGTGAATGGGTAAATCAGCTGGCCGCTTCCAATACGCCATTAAAAGAATCTTTTGAGAAAACGAGAGGAAGTGTCATTTTAAGAACTAGACTAGTGAGTCTAACCAAATTTGTTTAAATCCAAACCTAAATAGTTTAAACCAATATAGCCAAGTCCAAACTCAAACAGTTCAAATCTACTTGACCAAATTTCAAACCCACGATTCAAATGAACCCGTTTGAACTCAATTCCAAGCAATTCAATCCAACTCAAATACCCAATGCAAATAGCCAACCCCAAACAACTTAAATCAATCCTAAGCAAGTCAATCCAATTCCAAATCATCCAATATCGTTCTAAATAACTAAACCTTAACCCCAACAATTTAAGTTCCAAACCAAAATATCTCCACATTCCCATTCTATATTCACATTTCACATTCGCATTTCACTTTTACAATCATCATCATACATGTCAAAGAAGAGAGAAGTGTGTACCTCAAAGAGAAACTTGAAGAGCCGATTAGAGGGGGTTGGGAGTAAACCGAAAGAGGTCTGTAAAAAAAAAAGGGGGGAAGAAAAATTGGTCAATATCAAATGAAGTGTCATTGGTACCAAGCAAAGTAGGATGTGAAATTTACATGATAAAAAAAGCGGGCCTCCCAGATGGTAATTCTCACGCAGCCCATACCGAAATTGTGGCCCAAACCCAAAATAAACAAATAAATGAGGAGGAAAAACCCAGCCTCATATACAGATGTCATTGGGCTCATTCAGAATTTCTAAAAAAAATGAGTAAAGAAGGAGGTGAATGAAAATGAAACGTGCTGCATCATGGGAAGTGACGTTCATGCGAATAAAGCGGAGGAAGTAACAATAAATCCCCTGATTATCAGCAGCGGCAGTGAAATAACAGCTGCCTTTTTGCAATACAACAAAAGAAGCTAGGTGTGGCATGCTCAATTGTTGTTAAACCTTTAGTAAAACAAAGAAGCTGAGAAGGGAATTAAAAGGAGAGATGAGGAGTAGCTAGTGCTTGCAAAATTTGGATCACTGTGAAGCAAGAGCCCCATTGTGATGTGAAAGAGATTGAAAATGTGAGATTTTGTAAAGATGACACGCCTACTGACCAAATAAAAGTGGTATAACAAATGAAAAGAAAGTAAAGGGCGATGCAATGATCTGTAACAAGGAAGTGAACCTTAAAACTGTGAAATCATACGGAGGCAAAAGAAAGAAGAAAGAGTGGTGACCTGAGAAGGGAAGCAGATTTGTGTCGGCAGCTAGCTGGATGAAGCAGTAAGAAGTGAAATTGAACAAGGGCCTGATTCAAAGTCAAAAAACAAAATTGAGGTGAGAACTAGAAATGGCAAACAGATGAGATGCAGCTGAAAAGAAGTGCAGAAGAGGAATAAAGATAGTACCTCAGCGATGTGAACAAAGGAAAAGCACAGAGCTTTTTAGTCAATTGCTAGCAGAGAAGAAGAGGTTCTGTTCAAAAAGCCAAATAAGAAGAAAACCATGAGAAGCATGCTCGAAAATGGCAGTGATATTAAGTATGCAACGTTGAGCAAAAATGATACAAAGAGAAGAGGGAGAAATACCTGAATGCTGGGGAGCTGTCAACCTATCAGTCTGCCAGCAATTGATGAAAAGGCATGCTTCCATGGAGCAAATCTGTGAACACCAAAAGAGAGGAAAGTTAAAAGATATGTCAAAAAGCGAGTAGCCTTGTAAATTGAGCAAACGAGTAGATCTCATGGCATGAACTAGCTTCAGTTCTTACCACAGACCTTGATCTAAAACCGAGGAACCCTCAGCATAGATCACAAAGCAACACCTAAACCCAGTGAACCACTGAGCTAGGCTGTGAATAGTCTAAAGAAAGGGAACCCCTGACTTAGACCATGAAAAGATGAAAAAGAAGAAGCGATTGAGAGAGAAAAGGAAACTTAACTCAGCAGGAAAGGAGGGAGGCGAAGAGAAAGGCACATAATGAGGGGTATATAAAGCCTGAAGCAAGTTAGGGTTTGTTCAGTCAAGTAGCACGTGTACCCAGTCAACTGTGGTGAGAAAAGTGAGTCACTGAAACCTGGGCCCCATCAGGCGTTTCCCTGGGATTCAATTTGAGATGAAACGGTATTATATAAGCCAAGTCCATGAGCCAGGTGAATAAAAGTGTGATCAATGTAATGGTAACATGTATGCCAGGCGTAGACAGGGAAGCTGGTGAAACAAAACGGGTAAGAATGCAGCTGTCATCTGAAGCTTCTCTGGTCCCAGTACTATTTTGGTGATGTCACGGTTTGTACCAGCAGATAAAGACAGAAATACAACTCCTTTTGTATCGGCGAGTAAAGGCAGAAACGCAGTGCTTTTGGTACCAATGGATAAGAACCAAGCTGGGATGCTATGTGCACAAATCCTGTATGCAGCAGAGCAACAACACTCAAAGAAGAATGATGGTTGAGATGAGTCAGACATTGCATGAGGCACCAAAGCACATCAACCATGGAAATAACTCAAGGTCATTTGCACATGCTTAATGGTGCTTCGGTGGGGGCATTTGTTGAACCATAAAAAAAATGGTAATTAAAAAGAAAAAAAAGAATAAATAAAAGGATGATGGAGGTGACCAACTTCTTATAAGGGAATAAAAAAAAAGATAAAAGAAGGGGTTTATGCGACATACACAGAGCCAATAGTATATATGCTCAATCCGTGAATGTATGGTGCGTGAAACGAAGCAAGAAATGAGATGAAATGGTGAAATAAGTATGAATAAATAGATTGCACCAAAGAATGTGTGAAATCCCAGCGTTTATCGCATACCTCCAGTCCCGAAATCAATGGATGAAGTTCAGAACAGATTTTCAAAATTCCCTCCGTACAAGAAATGACTCAGCCACACTCAGTTTACATGCACCACAACTGATGAAAGGAAAGTGCGGTGCGTGGCTCACAAGGAACGGGTGTAGGGGAAATAGCATAACGAGTGGCACTGAAGACGCGTTTCAGTCCAAATTTGAGCGTTTTTTTTGTAAAACAGAAGAGAGGTGCACATGTTCCCCATGAACCATGGATAACAAATATGGTAGCAGTACACGGTGTATGAAGTACTGAGTGCATGCAAAGAAAAGAACGAATGTTGCTGAGGGAATAAGCTTGGTCAACATTTTGACTACCTTATGAAATAAAAAGCTGAATACACCCAGACTACTAAAACCAAATGAAATGAAGAGCACTGGACCCCACGGTCAGAGCTTTGGCACACTGTAAACCAAGAGCAGCTGAGAAAAGAAAAGGAGGAAGGGGAGCTCTCAACCAAAATTGGTTGAAGCGATTCTGTTACAAAAAAAACTGCCGGGCTCCATGTGCTTCCTAACCAATTAGAGAAGAGAAGAACGCCTATAAATAGAGGCATCGAAGGAGAGAAAGGGGATCTTTGGAGAGAGGATAGAGGGGCTAGAATTTGATTTCACTTCCAAGCTTTCTTCTTCCACAGAGCACGCACACATAGGATAGTATAGGTAGCCATTTTTACAAGCACTTGTTGTGCATAGTCGGATAGGATAGGAGAGGAGAATCGGCAAGTATAACGAGAAGAAAGAAAGTGTATCACAAGAAGGTAGGTAAGAGAAGGGTAAACCATGGCTGTTTTGTATGCAATTGCTTGTTTTCTTGAAAGAATTGATGGATTTCGTTTGAATTGAGGCTTGTTTCCTATCTCTGAAAGTGTGAATTGATGGATTTTGGTCAGATAACGATCTTCTTGTCTTTCTTGATGAAACCTCGAGATCTGAGATCCTATACTATGGGATCCATGGTATTAGGTGATCAATCAAGAGGAATTAAGGATAATCTTGGTTTCAATAATGAGGTTTCAGTAGTTAAATAGCTGGTTCTTCTTTTCTGGTCTTTTCTTGGAAATTTTCTACCTTTTCTTAGTCTCCGTCGTGTCTTGATGAAATTTAGGAATGTGAGATCCTGTGCCATGGGTTCCATGACATTAGGTGATCGCTTAGTAAAAGAAAACATAAAAAGTTCAATGTCAGTTTCAGAAATGTAATTCATGTGTCTTGATTGTAAGCTTTTCTTCCTTTTAACTTCTTCTCTTGATTGTTTCCTCTTTTCCCTAATCTCTGGTCTAATCCTTTGCCTACCTCCATCAAGATCTACGCTAAGGGTTCCTTAGTTGTAGATTGGAGAAGGTAACCTAGCATGAGGATTCCTCATGACTAGGTATTGCTATTGGTCTCAGCTGAGGGTTCCTCAGTGCTAGACCTTGGTTCTCCAATTTGAGGCTTATTTGAGCTCAAGTTAGAGGATCTCTGAGCAATTATCACAAATTCAAGTCGAAATGCTGCCAAAATTTAGTCTTGCGGTATTTCTTTTAAGCTAAGGACTAATGTGCATAAATACAGCTCTTAACAATACTTTGACATGACTTGATCATTTCTGGACGATATGCTGTGAAGATAGTTAGAAAGAAGTGTCTAAATGTTGTGAAGTGATATATTTGAATTGCTAAGGACTTTTAATGAATGTACTTCATATGTTTGAGTCTTGTTGTTCACTGTGAATTTTGTCAACAGTGGGACTGTAATAAGCTGCATTATTTAAAATTAGCTATTTTATCTTTTAGTTTCAGCATGACATAAGAAAGATAGGGATTTAAGTCAATTTTATAACTTCCTGTGCACAACAGACAGTATAAATGTATTTGCAAGAAGAGCTTTTGCTTTATTATTTCCCATTTATTTGATGTTTCTTTCTTTTGACCAGAGAAGGTTTCTGTGAGTTGTAAATCGTATGGTATTTTGGTAAAACGTCTCATGGGTTTCCTGTAAAAATTGTGATGTAATTAGTTTGTCCCCTTTTCTCATGAGAAGTTATGTGTACACTATGGTGTTCCCAGTACCAGACCATGTTTGTAACATGAGAACCAAAATCAAAAGGGAAGTCATCTAAGAATCCAGCGAAGTTGTCACTTATTATCAAGTCCTACTGATGCTTAATACGTATGTACCCTGATTGTAAAGTGATTAAAATAAATTAGATTCCCCCCGACATTGTTTGGTACCAACTAATATACTCTTTACCAGCATGTACTATTCCCACTAAATTGAAGTAGTATCGTCTCAATTGAACATACTTCTCTGCTCCCTACACTGTCACAAATCTAACGGAGTCAACCCAGCCGAGCTTGGCTTCGACGATTGCCAGAAAACAAAATTTGGAAACAACAGGGACCTAATCAAATTTTATTTTTATACTGTCACGAAAAAACCTTTCGCCACCAGATTGAACGGCGACGACGCGACGGAAATGAAGCCCACTACTGCCTTCCTCTTTCCCTCACGATTCTTATGAGCTCCTCCATGAGAGTTGCGATGGCCAGAATGAGAAACGGATCCAAACCCGATATCAAGTGAACCCGTTAGTCGAGAAACGAAACCTGCCTCTTTCGACTTCATTTCAGCGCCGAGATTCCCTTCGATCGTCTATGGCGAGACAACAGTAGAACCCGTGTGCTTAACTCCTGCCAATGGTGTATATATCAGAAAAAATGAAATAAAGGAGGTTTCGGCCCATCAACTACTGAAGGCCCAGAAAGAAGTAAACTAGAAATAGACCTAGATCAGAAGCTTAATTCTTGATTGACACCTCAGTTTAACATGATGACATGGACCAACCAGAGAACGCCACGTAATCAGAAAACTTTAAAAATTCACTAAAAATAGTTGGAAACTCAGAGAAATACAAATAAAATATCCATAAAATTCTAAAAAATAAAATAAACTTGTTTCACTGATACTTTGATGTGAAAATATGTCAAAGTAGCGACCTTTTGTATTTTTGAAGTATTTTCACTTTAAAAATGAAATTTATAAATATTAGAAAACTAATAAACCTATTTATAAAATTCTAAAACTAAAACTAAATACTTTTGAAATAAAATTCTAAATATAATATCTTCGAAATCAAATATTTTCAAATAAGAATATTATTTTCACAAATTACAAAGTCAAAATAAACCAATTGTATCTTTTAAAATGAAATTTATAAAAATCAAAAGTTAAGTACTTTCAATATCCAAGTAATTTCAAGAATAATATTTTCAAATATTAAAAGACTCTCAAAATAAGTATTTTCAAATCTAAAAAAGGAATTTCTAAAAGTCAAAGGTTCCAAAGGCCAAAGTGAATAAATGCCACCAATATCCCAAGCGAAACATCAAAATTAAAAGTCTAAACGCGAAACCCAAAGTCAAAGCCGAAACTTCTTCGTTTGAGGAAAAGTCCCTCACTAGGGTTGAGATCAACCTTAGATGATTTAGAAATCGAATTCTTACGAGCCCCCTCGTCCAAAGAATTCCATTTTTTTTGTTCTCACAAGAAGACCGACTAAGATGGTCCCGAGAACCGACTCTTATTAAGAAGACCGATCAAGATGGTCCCTAGGGTCGTTAAAGAACCAACTCTCACAAGAAGACCGCCCAAGAGGTCCCGAGGGTTGTAAAAGAACCAACTTTCGCTCAAAGGCGCCAAATGCCCGAAGGTTGTAAAATCCCTTTCGTTCTCACAAGTACCGCCAAATGGCCCGAGAACCGACTCTTATTAAGAAGACCGATCAAGATGGTCCCTAGGGTCGTTAAAGAACCAACTCTCACAAGAAGACCGCCCAAGAGGTCCCGAGGGTTGTAAAAGAACCAACTTTCGCTCAAAGGCGCCAAATGCCCCGAAAGTTGTAAAATTTTCCTTTCGTTCTCACAAGTGCCGCCAAATGGCCCGAGAACCGACTCTTATTAAGAAGACCGATCAAGATGGTCCCTAGGGTCGTTAAAGAACCAACTCTCACAAGAAGACCGCCCAAGAGGTCCCGAGGGTTGTAAAAGAACCAACTTTCGCTCAAAGGCGCCAAATGCCCCGAAGGTTGTAAACCCCTCTTTTGTTCTCACAAGTGCCGCCAAATGGCCCGAGAACCAACTCTCACAAGTGACGCCAAATGTCCCGAGGGTTGTAAAAGAACCAACTTTCACAAGTGGCGCCAAATGCCCCGAAGGTTGTAAAACTTCCTTTTGTTCTCACAAGTGCCGCCAAATGGCCCGAGAACCAACTCTCACAAGTGACGCCAAATGTCCCGAGGGTTGTAAAAGAACCAACTTTCACAAGTGGCGCCAAATGCCCCGAAGGTTGTAAAACTTAAAAACGACTCCAAAACGACTCCAAGTGAAGATTCATTCCTTTTCAACGAAGACCTCCTCGAAACCTCAAAGTCTTTTAGTAGTCTGGCGATCCTTAATTGGGTCCCGTCAATTAAGTTTGGTACCATCAATTAAGGTCTCTTTAAGACAAATAATAACACTCCATAAATCCATTTTCTTAGCCCATTACATCAATACCCTTTACGTCCCTTAATCAGAGGTTCTCGTAGGCGACTACGAGGTAATTAACAATAGGGGCTTGCGCCTATTGGAAAGAAAGGACCCGCAAAATTAAGAAACTTCTTTAAGTAGCGACTCTTTATAGGGTTCTCTTGTGTTGAGAGATACCCGCTATGGAGATCGAAACCTTAAGGGAGGTGAATCTAAGGCTATGTTCCCATTGTTCTTCGAGAAATTCCTTCGAGGAGAATAATGACGAAAAAGCCGCAACATGAAGAGAGAGGTGTTACTTGATTTTCGACAAAAGAGTAAGAGTCGGAGAATAAGAACTGGAGTGGAAGAGAAAGAGGCGAGAGAGACAGATCTAGGGTTTCATTTGTGTCTGAAGGGGAACGATTGAGTCGGGAGAGGAGCGGAACAAAATAAGGGAGAACGACAGGTTAATTTTTTCAATCCAGCGACTTGATCTGCACTAATTTTAAAGCAGATCCAACGTTCTAAATTTGTATGCATAGAAGACCCAATACATTAGTATGCACAATAGGTTTTCTCTATATATATTGAAGGTTTTAGTCGGTCCTTGACCTATATGTACATCTAACCTATCACACATGCATAGAATTCAGATGTACCGCAGCGGAAGTTGATCGATTGCCTAGACTCTTATCGAAGCTTTGCTGCAACCCTTGTCTTGCGCTCCAAGTCTTCCTCCGCACGCAACTGGTACACCACAACCTCAGGCAAGGGCTTGGCGTTACCCTTCATGAATCCAAGTGCCGGTCGACTCGTGCGTGTGCTTCCTATTGCTCTCCAAGCAATAGGATGGCTCCTCCCTCTTTCTGATCTCTCTCTGGACTCTCTAGGATGGTGGTTATCTCAAAAGACACGAGTTCCAACCTTAGAGACGCATCAGAAGAGAGGTGTATAAATAGCCAGTCTGGAAACAGACCTTTCAGATTCATAACTGCTGTCTGGAACGGTCCGGTCCAGAGTTGGACCGGGCCGTCCCAACTGGTTGGACCGGGCCGTTCCAGAATTGGACTGGGCCGTCCCAACCACAGCGAGACTGTTGGTTTGCCCAGCAAACCAGTCCGTTCCAGAAGTTGGACCGGGCCATTCCAAAATTGGACGAGGCCGTTCCAGAATTGGACCGGGCCGTTCCAACCATAACAACATGGCTCCACACACATTTTCTAACATCTCCCTCTTGGAGACATCGTTGCCAAACACAGAGTCAGACCTCATACGGCAAATGGACCGTGCGACCAGCGCATACACCTGTCAAGCGGGAGCTAAAACGCCTCACCATAACATAGTTAAGGCCAGCGAGAAAGCATCTACCCTTTTATAAAAACAGTTAGATAATTGTGTATACTAGTACCTTAGATACATTCAAATTTGCACTAGATTGGACATTATCGACCGCTCAATGATACATGTCCTTTCCTTTTCAGTCTTAGTCCGCTGTATGTTCCCAACCTCAGTCCAAATGACGAGTTTGGTGGATCCTGAACACCAACGGATCTCTCATTTGTGCAAATCGAATCTGATCTTTCTTTTGTCTCATGAAAGTCAGAACAAAACCAGTCGCTTTCCCAGCAATGCCCCGACAGGGGGAATATGCATCACCATAGGGTACACACCAAAGTAGCAGGCACTGATCCTGTCCCTCATGACATAGTCAAAAGTCAAAGGGTACGTAATTGTGGAACTCACACAATGGGGAGTCATACGGTCTTGGTCCTGGAACCACTCAACCCATCTTCCAAGAGTCGCCTAGCACATGTGGTATGAGCACATGTTACAACGAATCATCTGCACCAACAGACGTGTGTTCACATTCGCTGTACGAGTCTAGATTCAGTTTGCAAATCAAGTGTCTATGGTCTAGACCACTCCTTATTGCAACTAATCCTGAGATTCTCCACTTAAACACTCCCAGAGTTTTAAGGAGATTCTCACCTCGGCTTTAATTTGAACTATATGATTGTTGGGGATACAATCATATCGGATCGCCTAAAAGAAGACAAGCCTCATTTCAGTCCCAGACTGAAGCGACATTGAGTTTCGACCACCCCAGGTGGCTCCTTAGTCCTTGACTAAGCGCACATAACTCAATCTAGTCTCATCTCTACATGCCCCTGGCATTAGAGGCGATTTCTCGTGTGAGCAAGACAATCTCAAGTTCAAATACACACTACCATTCATGCTAACATTTAATTGAACAATAACAGGCAATTCAATATAAAAATGAATGCAAATGTCTTAATATATATCAATAAAACATAATTGTTCAAACACATACACACATACACAAGTCTGAAAAATTAGACCGGGCCGTCCCAGATTCCGGACGGGCCGTCCCAGCCTAAAACAGGCCACGCCCCAGCTGTTTTTCAGTGTTCAGACGGTCATGCTGAAATCCGGACGGGCCGTTCCAATCCTAGGATCCGCCTGCAGATCTCAAACCCATGATTCTAACCATCTTAAGGAACTGCATCCTAGCTATGGCCTTTGTAAATGGGTCTGCCACCATCTCGTCGGTGGAAATGTGCTCTAACACAATCTTTTTGTGTTCTTGTCTGTCTCTAACAAAGTGATATCTCATGTCAATATGTTTGCCTTTTCCATGATACTTGGGGTCTTTAGAGAATGCTATAGCAGCAGTGCTATCACAATAAATAGTCACAGGTCCGATGGGCACCTTGACCACCCCCAGTTCCTTTAGGAAACGTCTCAACCATATTGCCTCTTGGGCAGCCGCAGAACATGCAATGTACTCGGCCTCCATGGTGGATAAAGCAACACACGTTTGCTTTTTACTAGCCCAAGAGATTACACTCTTACCAAGCATGAAAATGAAACCTGAAGTGGACTTGCGCTCATCCAAGTCTCCACCCCAATCAGCATCCGAATAGCCGACTAAATTCAGGTCTCTGCCTTGGTAGCATAGCACATAATCAGATGTGCCCTTGAGATATCTCAAAATCCTCTTGACTGCTTGCCAATGAGCAAATCCAGGATTCGATTGAAATCGGCTGACAAGACTCACCGCATAACATATATCGGGTCTTGTACACATCATGGCATACATCAAGCTTCCAACTGCACTTGAGTACTGCACTTTTTCCATCTTATCTTTTTTCTCATTTGTCTTGGGACATATGTCACTGCTCAAGCTTGTGTTCTTGTCAATAGGAGTGTCAACCGATCGACATTCAGCCATGTCAAATCGTTCAAGAATCTTCTTCACATAAGTTTCTTGAGATAAACTGAGAAACCTCTTGGTTCTATCTCGAGTTATCTTGACACCTAGCACAAAACTAGCTTCACCCATGTCTTTCATGTCAAATGTAGAGGACAACCAAGTCTGCGTTGAACCAATCAGCGACTTGTTGTTACCTGTAAGCAATATGTCATCCACATACAATGTCATGATCAAGAACCCACCCATGGACCTCTTTACATACACACAATGATCCTCTTCCATCACCTCAAAGCCGTTTGACAAGACAGCTTGGTGGAATCGGAGGTTCCATTGTCGTGATGCTTGCTTGAGACCATATATGGAACGGCGAAGTTTGCACACCTTGTGCTCCTTCCCATTAATCACAAACCCTTCAGGCTGTGCCATATATATCTCCTCTTGCAATTCTCCATTGAGAAATGCAGTCTTTACGTCCATTTGGTATAGTTCTAGATCCATTGCAGCGACAATTGCTAGGATCAAGCGGATAGAGGCAAACCTAACCACAGGAGAAAAGGTTTCCTCATAATCCACTCCCTCTACTTGGGTGAATCCTTTTGCAACCAAGCGAGCTTTGTAACGCTCAATTGACCCGTCACTTTTACGTTTGACTTTGAGAACCCATTTGCTCCCAACAGCCTTACGACCTCGTGGTAAGTCAACTAAGTCCCAGACCTGATTCTTCTTCATGGAATCAATCTCCTCTTGCATGGCCAGCAACCATTCCTTAGAGTTAGAGCCAGAAAGTGCTTCTCGCACATTCCTTGGTTCATCCAAATCGATAGCCTTAACAGCCCTATTGCGTTTAGGCTTATCATCCTCTTTCGGTACAACCAAACCATCCAAAGCGGCCATGAACATTTCCCCCCCTTCGATCTGAAATCTTCGGCGGGGTACTCTTTCCCGTTCAGACCTACGAGGTTCTGCTTCAACCTGTCTGTTTTCATCATTGGGACGGTCCGTCCCAGACCTGGGACGGTCCGTTCCAGTCAGATCAGGAGAATAATCTCGCAGCTGGGACGGTCTGCCCCAGCCTTGGGACGGTCCGCCCCAGTCTTGGGACGGTCCGTTCCAACTGTCGAGATTGACTCGTTGAGTTCCCTCTTCTCCAATTGACCTGGTCTCAGGAGGTTGAGCCTCCACCTCTTGACCAATATCAACATTGACAGAAGGAATGTCCTCATAGAGTCCTTGCAGTCGTGAAACCTCATTTTTCTTTGGAAAGTCGCTCTCCAGGAATGTTGCATCTCTCGACTCTATTTCCGTGACAGTCCCGCTCAGATCCTCTCCAACAAACACGTGGCCCTTGGAAGCTTCAGAGTACCTTATAAAGATACACTTCCTCCCTCTCGGACCAAGCTTCCCATGTTTGTGAGACGGATCATGGACATAAGCCAAACAACCCCATGGATGGAGATTACCCAAATCTGGTTTTCGTCCAGTCCATAACTCGTAGGGGGTGGCTGTCACAGATTTCGAAGGGACACGGTTCAGAACATATGCGGCTGTCAACAGCGCATCTCCCCAATACGAAATTGGTAGACTTGCTTGTGCCATCATAGATCTAACCATTTCCAACAAGGTTCTATTACGCCTTTCAGCAACACCATTTTGTTGTGGCGTGTAGGGAGTTGTCAACTGATGAACGATTCCCTTTTCATCACACAAGCTCTTGAATTGATCTGAGAGGTACTCTCAACCTCGATCTGTCCTAAGAGCTTTCACAAGTCCATTTTGTTGATTCTCAACCATCGCCAAGTACTTTGTGAAGCAACCCAGTGCCTCTGACTTGTGGGAGATCAAATAGACATGACCAAACCTTGTGTGGTCATCTATAAATGTGATGAAATAATAGGCACCATGTCTGGCCCTAACACTCAAAGGACCACAGATGTCCGAGTGTATCAATTGCAAAGGAGTTGTGGCACGAACAGCCTTACCAAAAGGCTTTCGGGTAGCCTTACCCGCTAGACAATTCTCACATGTAGGCAAGGAGACCTTGGTTAAGGGACCCAACAGTCCAACCTTAGCCAATCTAGTCATTCTTTCCTGACCTACATGACATAATCTAGCATGCCATATCATCATGTTATCATTCACATTAGAAGAAGAAACATTATAAGATAGAGAAGAGCCATCAATTGTGTCTAAAACCATGAATTTATCATTAAGAAATCCATTGCCAATCAACATAGAATTCTGATACAATTCAACACAATTGTTCACAAAAACAACACTCAATCCAGTTTTGACAAGAACTAAAACAGATACAAGACTTCGCCTCACATCAGGCGCATACAAAACATCATGGAGAATTAATCTATGTCCGTTGCGAAACATAAGCTCACATGTGCCTATGCCATGCACTTGGACACTACTATTATTTCCCATGAAAATCCGTTTGCTTCCTGCCGGTATGCGACGATAGTCTAGAAATGCCGCTCGATCCCTAGCTATGTGGTCAGTTGCTGCAGAATCAACAGTCCAAACAGGAGTGTTATCAGTAAGCATAAAGCAACTGGACACAAATAAAGCTGAATCACAAGCAGATGAGTTCTGGATGGTCCGTTCTGCATCAGAACGGTCCGTCCCAGAATCTAAGGGAATTGGGACGGTCCGCCCCACTTTGGAACGGTCCGCCCCAAAAGGTTCAGAGGGTACCTTTTTCGGCTTCGTGCAATCACGAGCGAAATGTCCCACCTGATCACAGTTGAAGCAAGCCCCCTTGGGCTTCTCCTTCCCTTTACCGCGCTTCTTGCTGCGCTTCTTGTCAATCTTGGCATTGGCCACGCCATTGCCACCCGCATTTTTCTTGGAACCGGAATTCTGCCTCGGTTTCCTTTGCGAGTTCTTAGAGGCGGCAATCATTGCCTCTCCAGCCGCCTTATCGGCTCTCTCAGCCAATAAGCGGTCCTCCTCCAACTCCACATGACGCGCCACCTCATCAAAGGTGCGTATGTTGTCATTGTGAGTCAAATTGACTCTCATGTGCTCCCATGAGCGAGGTAGAGAGCGGATGACAGCTTGCACTTGCTGCTCATTCGAGAGGACATGACCCGCTTGCTGCAACTCACTAATCATGTTAGACATGGCTAAGATATGCTCCCTCATAGAGTGCTCAGGGCGCTTCTTATAGCCGTCAAACCTTAGTGTAAGTTGCCGGATCCTGGTGGTTGAAGTACCACCATACTGGAGCTTGACCGCCTCCCACAGCTCTTTTGTGGTGCGGTGCCTCTCAAACCTGAGGAGAAGATCATTGGACATGCTACTCAGCAACGTTATGCGAGCGGCACGGTCCTTCTTCCTGAAATCCTCATTGGCCTGAACTCGCCTTGGATTGGTCCTTTCGGCTTCAGTGAGTTCTTTTGTGAGTGGCTCATGCAAGTCCTGCATCTCAAGGAGAAATTGAACCTTACGATGCCAAACATCGTAATTGTTGCTCGTCAGTTTTTCACCAGCATTGAGATCAGCGACTATGCTCTTATTTGCCGACATCTTTCTACAAAATAGAGACAAAGCACATGTATGCATGTTAGCATCAACACATATGATATAACTCCAAGTTATAACATCCAGTATGCCTCACTGCACAACCCTTGAATCGATCCAAAAGATGATGCAACCTAGCCACGATGATCAAAAGATGACAACCAGGGCCACCAATCAAATCACATGAACTAAGTGCACCACCTCCCAACCAACTCGATTGGCGCGAGGTTCAGACATTGGTTAAGATACCCAGATCTTAAAATCCAAAGTCACCCGTTGTGTGCTTTTGGTCTACATGCGAGTCAGAAACCATGAAGGCCTACTCAAGCATGTAACCATTTGTGAGATGTCTATAGACCTACCATCACTCAACTATGCAAGAATGCATGTAATAACCACTGAGTTATCTAGAGGATAAGTTAGAAACCATGTTGGACATACAGGTATGTTCATAATTGGTCAGGTCAAACCACAGGTTTACTCAATTTTGTTCTGTCAAACAATTGGAACGGTCCGGTCCAACATTGGAACGGTCCGTCCCAGATGCAAACTACAGACTGGTTAAGGGTTTCCAGCCTGGAACGGTCCGTCCCATCTCTGGAACGGCCCGTCCCACTGCTGGGTCGGACCAGCCTGCACGCCGTCCTGTCAGCAATGTCCTGGGACGGTCCGTCCCAGAGTTGGAACGGTCCGGTCCAGACGTTGCTGAAACCCTGATTCTGGCATTTCCTGCGATGGAACTCCTCAGAAGTCAGTTTTCTTTACCAGTATGGTTGTTATACCCTAAATCGACCTTTCTCCAGTATTTGCTATAAGATCTATCATTAATGATGAGATCTAAAGCCAAAAACTGATTACATATCAAAATTAGAGTCTCCATTAACAACCAAAACTCAGACCAGAACAAAACTATCAATTTTCATGGTTTCTAGGGGTTAAACAGTACCAAAACTTCGAAAAGAACCTTATCTCTCTGATACCAATGAAGGTTTTAGTCGGTCCTTGACCTATATGTACATCTAACCTATCACACATGCATAGAGTTCAGATGTACCGCAGCGGAAGTTGATCGATTGCCTAGACTCTTATCGAAGCTTTGCTGCAACCCTTGTCTTGCGCTCCAAGTCTTCCTCCGCACGCAACTGGTACACCACAACCTCAGGCAAGGGCTTGGCGTTACCCTTCACGAATCCAAGTGCCGGTCGACTCGTGCGTGTGCTTCCTATTGCTCTCCAAGCAATAGGATGGCTCATCCCTCTTTCTGATCTCTCTCTGGACTCTCTAGGATGGTGGTTATCTCAAAAGACACGAGTTCCAACCTTAGAGACGCATCAGAAGAGAGGGGTATAAATAGTCAGTCTGGAAACAGACCTTTCAGATTCATAACTGCTGTCTGGAACGGTCCGGTCCAGAGTTGGACCGGGCCGTCCCAACTGGTTGGACCGGGCCGTTCCAGAATTGGACTGGGCCGTCCCAACCACAGCGAGACTGTTGGTTTGCCCAGCAAACCAGTCCGTTCCAGAAGTTGGACCGGGCCGTTCCAAAATTGGACCGGGCCGTTCCAACCATAACAACATGGCTCCACACACATTTTCTAACATATATATATATATATTTCAAAAATATTAACAGGCCATTACCATTGGCACATCCAGAAATTTTTTTTTCAAATAATAATTTTTTTTTTCAAAAATAGTAGTGCGCCATTTCTATTGATGTGTATATAAATTTCAATTTTTGTCAAACTATAAAGCTGACAGAATTGTACTGTATCACCAGACGCGCCACTCCTATTGGCGCGGCAGCTGGTTCGCCCTCTCAAGCCTCGTCTCCCGGTCCAATAAATTTTTGTGCGGCACCGCTCAGTAGTGGCACCTCGTTACAGATCTGCTCCAGCTATTGCCAAATTAACCTTTTCACTGCTATTCCCTTCCAGAGTCCCACCTGGTAAACACCACTTATCAAGCAAAAAAATAAAATTAAAATAATAATAATAATAATAATAATAATAATAATAATAATAATAATAATAATAATAATAAGTAAGATCATATGAATGCAGTACAATTGACCTCTACAAGATTCTCAAAATATCATGTCACATCCCCAAAATAGCAATATATCTCAGCTGAATTCCTTATCCCAAATATTTATAAAGGTAGAAATTTATATTGAACTTATTGCTCCTTCAGAATTTTGTAACAATTTTTTGGCTTCTATTGAATTTAGTGAGGTATTGTTTTAGGAAGAAAACAAAAATAGATGCCGAACTTCTGTTGCTATGTCGGTATGGTACTCGAGTAAAATTTTTTATTACAAATGAATAATTTAATTTGCACAAACTACCTGTAGCACGTACGATTTCTGTGAAAACATCTCAAAGATTTGTTGGGGACTATTTATGATGTGATTTTTATTTTTGTACTAAAATCATTTGGTACAGTAAATTAATTATGATCTGGAAACCAAAAAGCTACAGGCGCACTTATTTAAACAACATTAATTCAAGGAAAAAAAATCTCGTATGTGAAAGACATTAAATTGCACATAACGCCTAGAAATATTATTTCCCACAATGGAATGGCTATTTTGGCGCTAAATGACACAGATTACATGAAAACAGAATCAAACATGTGACAGAAATGCATTTACCTTCAGTAAAAAGTATTACTATGTTCATAGCACATAATAAATCACGTCTTCATTACCGAGCTTCTCACTTCTTCCGGAAATATCAAAGTAGCACAATAAAAAGCACAGTCTGCTGCAAGAAATAATTAACGGAATTATCATTTGTTTATGCATCAGACAACTCAATCGTTTTATACATTATATATATATTTGTTAAATTTATACGCTTCGAAGTTCCAAATTCTGTTCTAAAATATAGACTCTTGGATATTGAAATCATTTGTTAATTTTTTGGCTTTTTGTGTTATAATAAATGACAGCGTGGATTATTTTATTGGTGAAAATGTTTTATTTGTCGAAAACGGAATGCATTTTAAAAACGACAATTTGTCATACGGATGCCAGAATTATTTGAATTTATTTGTTTACTTTTATTTCATCAATATTTGATTTCTCTTTGAATTTGTTTCACAATTAGATCACAACTCTAAGCAAAAATACAACTTCATTGTGGTGGCTTTTAAAGCAGAGAACGATGCTTCAATTAATTATTGCCACGACTTATAATTTCTTACGTCTCAAAATGTATAGAAGTTAATGCACTCACTGCAAAAAAAAGATGGTCTTTTCATAGACTTCATAGCGAAACTTTTTTTTTATGTTGGTTATTGTTCTATTGTTAGATTTATTTGATGCATTAAATCTAGCAATTTTTTTAGCAAGACTCAATTTTTTATTAATAGCTCCTTAAAAATCTAGCAATTTATTTTTGATAGACTTTTCAAATCTTGTAATATCTAATGTAGCAATAATAAATTGCTAGACCTTTTAAAATTGCTACACTAGATATTACAAGATTAGAAAAGTGTAGCAAAAATAAATTGCTAGATTTTTAAAGAGATATTAATAGAAAATTGTGTCTTACTAAAAAATTTCTAGATTTAGTATATCAATTAAATCTAGCAATAAAAAAAAATAAATCTAGCAATAGATCAATGTCCAACATAAATACAAAAGTCTAACAATAAAAATCTATGTAAAGATCATTTTCTTATAGTGACTGTCCTTTACAGTGTGCAAGGAGCATACACGGTACAATTTATACAAGTCACTGAAATCTATAAATATGCAGTATAAACTCTGAATTTAATCAGTCAGTGGAACGGATCATATTTAACTAGCACAAAAAAAAATGCTGAAAACATCAATTCATGAATAACGAAAATAACAATTTGGTTCAAATATAAAAAATAAAATAAAATGAGAGATTCAACGAAAATTGAGGTCATTTTTTTCTAACCAATTCATGTCACAACTCACAAATATCACTGATGTAAGAAATACACTTTTTTTGGCGGGACGCACGTAGGCACGTAAGAAATACATATACACTTACATGCTGTGGTGAGATCTTTCTTTCCTTTTAGGTCATGTCCTTTTTTAATATTACTAACACAAATCAAATAGTATATATACAATATATAATCTAAATTCCCAGAAAGGCAGATTTGGTACACAAGTAATAAAAAGTAGAACTTCAAAGCGACCAAGAATCAATCATTTATTTGATATTAATTGCAAGCCCAGCAACTCTCTCAAATTAGTTACTCAATAATTTCCAATTACGCCATAGTTTGATAAATTTTGAGGATGCCAGAACAAGATCAACAATTGTTCAATTCCTTCCATTTCAATTTTAATTTTTCTCACTAAAAAAGATGTTAGTCTGCTGCAAAAGGCAGAATGGTTCTTTACATATCATCAGTTTCCTCTGAAGCCTCACCAGCGATTCATTTTTTAAGTATCCTCTTAAATAAGTATTATAATTATTGCTTTATAGCATCTAGTTTGAACTATTTCTCTGTTATATGAATATGCAGTTCATTTATTTATAGAAATAACATTTACCAAATAGGTGAAATATCTGGATGTCACACCTACTAATTCACACCCAGGTAGTTAAATCATTGAGTATTAAATTTCCTTTTATCATTTTCATGAGTAAGTAATTTTACATTTGCATTAGCATGAATCCTTAAATCTGGTCAAGCAAGCTTCAAACAAATGGATTCTTCAAGACTGGAAACTCATACTAAGAGATGCCCGACACACACACGCACACTTAGGGGCGAAGCCAGAAATTTAATTTGAGGTGGGTCAAAATGAAAATTTAAATCTTTAAGCGGGCCATTTTACATATCTGTTGAGATTTCCATTACATTTAGCTTATAATTATTAATACAATTTAAAAAAGAGGGGAGGCCAAGCCCACTTGGGCCCCCACGATGGCTCCGCCCCTACGCACACTGCACATTATCAGTGAAGAAGAGGTGACTGCAATACAACTGTGGATTACAGTTTACTGAAGAAGATAGATTAGAAGAGGAAGAATAAAAAAACACTCTCTGTGATAGCTTAGCATATGTTTTTGACAAAACTGTTCATATTCCCTTTTAATTGTTGCTCCGTTTGGATAAGGTGTGGGAAGAAGGGAAGAAGAGAAGAAGTGGGAAGAAATATTGGAAAGTGTGTAATTTTATGAAGAGTTTGGATTATTTATAATAAATTTATTTCTTTATTTCTTCTTCCCAAAATAGAATCCAAACGGAGCCTGTAATAAGTTGATGAATGTTTTGTGTGCTATAATCTTTAGGCATTTTGGATAATTAGGTAATAGATGAAACCAAATTGATATCGCTTGGATAATCTCTTTAATATTGTACTATGTTTCATTTTCAAAAAAAAAATGAAAGTAAGTTGGAGCTCCAACATTTTTTCCGAAAAAAAAAAGAATCATCAAATTCTCATGTTTAGATGCTATTTTTTGGATTAACCAGTAATGCAATCTTTTTGTCTCGTTTGTATGATTCAACCGAACTTCAAAATGGGATGCTTATTAACCTGAACAATAGTGGAGAGCACGAGTATTAACTTAAATAATTCTGAAGGAAAAGACGATGCATTATGATATCATTTGCTATTTCAGGAAATTGGATTCATATATATCGCATAATCATCTACTGACATGTTTTTAAAAAATATATATATCTTTATATAATTTTGTGATGAATTTAAATTAGGAATTATATACGAGTGCTATTAAGTTTTAGTTCAAAAGTTTGCTAGATACAAAGTTTCAAGCCCGCTTCCGCTAGGAGTAAAATTTTTATTACAAATGAATAAATTTATTTGTACAAACTACTCATATAGCACAAGGCCATTTGCCATAGGTTAAGTTTCATGCACACATAAAAACAATTAAGCACCAATTGACTGATTTATATTCTAAACATTCTACAAATAAATATACAACTAAACAATTTCAACCTATTCTGATGGCTCGCCCATACCTGGCTGTTTCCTCTGATCTTTAATAAACTTGATCAAATTTGGCACCATCTTTTTCTTCCTTTTGATGGCAGATGTCGATGACCGGGTATTAACCCGAGACCCGGATGATACAGAAAGCCTTCTAACCTTCACCCCTTTAGATGTAAGTGAAGCCCGACCCTCTTTTATCGACCTCCTATGAGCCAACAAATAAGGATTTTTTGTTGGCACGACACATGCATTAATGCTTTCATACAGCTCTCTCTCAAGCTCAACATCTCTCTCTATCTCATGAATTTTCTGAACTTCCATTTCCTTTAGCCTTTCGATTTCTTTATACATTAGCTGTGTTCTCATTTCAATCTCCTTCTCTCCTGATCGCAATGCCTCGACCCAAGCCCGACATGCTTCAACCTTCTTATCAGCCACTAATTTCGCATCATTAGCACTGTGGATCAAATAATTGTACTCTGATTTTGATATGGTCACAGTATTGAAACTCTTTCTTTGATCCACTTTGTAAAACCTGTCCACTATTGTTCTCTCTATAGCACTCTTTAGGTTTTTCATTGCAACTCTTTCAGAGGCCTTCACTGTTTGAAGCTCTCGGACCAATTGTTTGGTTCTCTCCTCGCTCAATCTTTTTTCACTCAAAATTTTCTCACTTTCAATTCTAATCCGATTTGTCTCTTCAATAATCAATTGCTTCTCTTTATTGGCATCCTCAACTTCGGTTTGCATTTGATCTAATGCTGACTTAAGACTTGTAACAATTGCTCCGGTCCTCTCTTCGCTGGCTGCAGCAGATTCCAGTTTAGACTTAGCCTTCAAAAGCTTTGAGTTTAAATTTTGCACTATTGAATCGGCCTTCTTTTCTCTCTCTTTTAATAATGATACCTCTCCCCTGATTTTCATTATCTCGCCACGTGTACGATCCATGTATTCCATATACTGAAACCCCTCTTCTTTAATTGATTCCAACTCTTTCTTTGTCGATAGTAATTCAGCCTCGGTTTTTTTCAACTCAGCACTTTTATCTTCTTCATCCTTTCGTTTCTTACTGTTGCTAGTCTCCATTGCTCTTACAAGTTGCATCTCATTTTGTAATACGGCTACATCAGAATTTGTAACTGCTAACCGCTCTTCTAACTCTCTCGCCCGACCTGCTTCCTTTTGAATCTTATTTATCTTCTCTTTTATGGATTCAATCTCTCTTTTGTACCTCTCGGCCTCAGTTTCTCTTTTCGCTTCAATTTCTCTTGTTTCCCTCTCTGCCTCGATACGTGCCAGCTCAACTATGACATGCTCTTCATTTGCTTCCTCTAACCTTCTTTTTATCTCCTCAACCTTCAAAGCAGCCAACCTAGCTCTGAAGGCTGACTCCTCAGCCTCTTTCTCTGACTGTTTCTTTGCTTCAAACACATTTTTGACATCGCGTTGGAGTTTTCGCAACTCTCTTTTCATTTTATCCAATTGAAGTATAACATCTTCCTGGCAATGGTTGTCAGTCGAAATACCTTTCGCAGGTTTTCGGGTACTCCAATTACCAGCCATCTGAAATTCAGTTGCTTTTGTGTTTGCCACCTCAATTTGGCGTGTTGGTTGGTTATGTTTCTCTTCCTCCTGTATCTTTTCAATTCCCTAAACGAGTAGTAATAAGATTCAACAGAATAGTAATGAGAAAAAAAATTACTGAACAGACGAAAATAATAATTTTATTATTTTTATTTTTGTAATTACCTCTTGATTCTTGTTCTTTTCCAGCTTCTTGCCATTGATTCTTTCCCCAAAGAGGCTAATGGCAGCCTTGACTGATCCAATGCCTTCTGGATTATCAGATTTTATGGTTTCCATTGAGAAGGTTCTTTGCTTGGGAGTAAAATGAGAACAAAAGGAGGGGCAGGGGGCTTAGTGATTAAAAGCCTTATCTATCTTTTGTCAACTAGAGAATCCGTATAGAAATTAGTGGATACAAGGAAGTGAAGTGTATACAATAGCATCGTCTGCCTTACTTAAAACATCGCTGCTGTGACATCTATTTTGTTTCAAAGGGACAAAAGGTCGCTGTATTGGGTATGAGCCTGAGATAATTCCAAGTCTCTTATCTACATTGCATCCACGTACAGGAAACCACAACCATAAAAATTCTCCTCCGTCCACTTGCCTTTCCTGGATTGTAGGGCTTTTTTATTCTTATTATTAATAACTCTCTTCTTTTTTGTCTTAAATTGCGTTTTGGAGCAAAACCTCCCAGCTATTGATTAGATATGTCAACATATTGAAAAGAATCTGCTGTTGAGCCACGAAAATTTGCTTAGAGCGAGTATACTAAACACAGAAAAGATATACTTGTGTGTATAGCTCTAATATTCTAAAAAATATCTCTATGCTAGTTTTGACTGCATTACATGCTCAAGAATGTCGAACGCCTTAAAAAGAAATATATCATCTTTCATGAATACACATAATTTGTTGAGATATATGAAGAAAAATTCAAGCCAAATGATCATAATTCATGTAAAAAGGTGCTCGACCATGAAACACATGAACAATGAATATTATTTTCGATTGGCCTCAAACAAGGCCAGCAGCACTGATCAAAAACCTTATTGAAATATTAAAAAAAAAAACCTTGAAGATTCAAATGAGTATAAATCAGAAAAGAAATACATGTTAATTACATTTAGAAACATTACAGGCCATTGTTGTGAACATTTTGAATGGGCAATCCAAATGATAACCCAAGCTTCAATGTCCAAAAAAAACTCTTCTATGCTTTTGAGACCACAAAAGTTCAGATTTGATTACTATTGACGATGGAAGAATGAACAATTGTAAAATTGAAACTATAGACAACATTTACAACACATTAGGAGCAACCCTTTAAACATAAGGTCTCAAGTAGTTGACATTATAAATTTTTTTACCAACTTAAAAAAAGATGCCTTGTATAGTAGCTCACATCTCCAGGACAAAAATTATGAGATGGCATGGGCAGCAATAACCTAAGAAGTTGCTTTCCTCATCAAAAAGAAATACTCTTCTAAGAGGACACTCCATCATGACATGTCAGAAATTCCACAATACACGGATATACTTCATTTACAGCCTACATAAGCAATTGTGCAACATCATGTCAAAAATTGGGAAGTATAAGGAAGAGAAATTCATGTGTGCTCATGTAAAAACAAAGAATTTCTACCACCTCTGGACATACAGGAAACACCATGTACCTCTCTCTGTACATCCCTCTTAACTTTTAGAAACAAGGAAAGAAAGTAAATGCAAAATAGCATAAAAAGGAAGTGTATGTGCAAGTTCCTAATGGATCACACATTATAAGGACATTATCATACTACAAGTGTTCAATTTATATGATAAACTCGGTGCATTGTATTTGTACCACAACCTTGACCTTAAAACAGGTATATGTCATTCGGGAGAACCAATTCATTTTGAGCCAATTAGCTTGTGACTTGTTGAGTTTCTAGATCATGTACAGGTCAAGCAGATGCAATTCATGTTCATTTCGTAACTAAGCATACCAGACGACCGCCAACCAAGTCATAATGTGAATAGTGGGGACCTTCTGGCTTCCCAAACACCTTATATGTCACCATGTTCTGAGGAAGTAGCTTCACCGTTTCTGATAAACAAAATAAATGTGCTCTGAGATGATACTCTAATACTTGGCAAATACCAAAATTTAGATGAGTATACTTGTAATAAAACAAATACTAGTATAAAACTACCATAGACAGCTTCAGGAGGACAAATGAGGTCCCTATCTCCTGCCAGAGCAAGAACTGGTACATTACAGTTAGGAAGGTGCTCCTTAAAATAGAAGTCGCCATTGCGGTTGCGGAGCCCACCATCACGGAATGCAGTAGTCAGTTGCAGAAGTACCTTTGCTGGTACTGTACCTATTTATTTAGCAAATGTAATAAACATACTGGCCAAGGGAATACACATCCAGGTCAGGTAACAGTACAGAAAGTCCAGCCCAAGAAAAACTCATTGACAATGTTTTGTTCTATATCTGTTCCAGTTTCCTACCAAAGAGATCCATCTATTGCAAATTATTTGGCAAGTATGGTTTGTAAATCTGTGACAAAAACACAGTCTATAATGGTCTGACAGCACTGGTTCCGACTTGTTTATAGAGGAATTCTTGCCATAATAAATATACATACTTCCACAGTTCCACTAGATAGCAGATGTAATTGATAATAATAATAGAAATAGAAATAGATGTTTAACATACATGTAACTGAAGAAATGAGGTGAGGAACTTACAGAAGTTATTTAAAACAAGCTTAGAAAACAATTCAGGATGCATCATATCTTGACATGATATCTGCTCATTAAGCCATGAAAGCAAGTACGGTGGACCAGATGAGTGGTATGGCCTGTATGCGGCACTTAGCAATGCACCTAGTGGTACAGCTGGAACATTAAGTGCCTGCGCTGGATCCGCCTATATTGAGACAAACAACAATAACTTAGATACTGCCAAAGACCAGAGTTCATTTTCCAACAGGCACTTAGAACACATTCCAGTTCTCTTGGAAGATTTGTACTATCCTACAGGATATTTCTTAGGTCTCTGGGGAAGAGGTCAGAAGCTCTTAAAAAAAGGGAGAAAATTATTACGAGAGGCAAGAGCAACTTGAGAGAAGAGTTGGAGGTTGTGTAGTCAACTGATGAAGCAATTGTAACAATAGCTGCCAATCTAGGTTCCACATTTTCATAACCTAATTTAAGCAGATGAATAAGAATACATAGCAGATGAGCATACAAATTGAAGGGAAAAAAGTACAAAAAATAAAAAAGGGAAAGTTTAAGGTATATTACAGCATTTTGCAACCATCGCATATAAGAGTATTCCACCCATAGAGTGGCCAATTGCAAGAATCTTCCCATCCTTTCTGCCGCTATGTAGATTAATGTAACTCATCTACAACAGAAGTAGTAGACTTTAGCCATATATTAAAAGTTTGTAATTGCCAAAAAAATCCTTTGTTGCATCCAAGATTTACAACAAATATCAGGCACCATATCAGTCAGGTCAGGCCTGGTACCAGCGCAATACAATGACCAGTACAAACCTGAAAGTTATCATGCCATTACAAATCATATGCCAGCTTCCATTTGGTCTTTCCTCAAGTTGTTTTGGTTTGATTGCAACAAAACCAACAGGAAAGATAAAATTTTAAATTTGGAAGTTCAAAATTTAAAACTCGTTTACTAAAAAACTTTGAACTAGGAATAGTTCGATATTAAACATACAGCGGCTGGTATATCCTCCTCCAAGTAGTGGTCAAAATCCCAATCATAGGTCAAAATCAAATCAAGTTGCCTATGGAAATCCTCTAAAGTGGCCGAAAACTTTTCCTGAAGATCAAACAGTGGGGGTGAAACTGTCTTTTGACCCTCTTCCAGAACCTTCACCATCCTCTGACTCAGATCTCTCACCTGTGACCGATACAAATAAGTTCTTACTTTACTGGATTAATAATATCCAAAACAGTAAACTAGTAACAGAATAAACATTGTCCCGATAGAAATCAACATTTGAAATTCAGCATTAGCACAATCAAGTAATTATTAACCTCAATCGTGTAAGATAGCAATTCTCCTTTAAAAACAACCTGTTCAGTGACTGCAGATCCTTGACCTGCTTCCACCAGACCTGATATCCGCTCTGCAATGTCATTCATCTTCTTGGTCAATGGTGTATCTTCCAGAAGCTTTGCTACCTGGTCAAAGAACTTTTCATAGAGACCTTGAAGTTGGCCCTTGTTCACATAACTGGTTAGAGTCTCAGCTACACGTGTAAAGGCATCAGTTAACTTTGTAACGAGTTCCATCTCATCCCATGCTGGAGCAACTACTGACATTGCACCATTTGATTTGCCGTTGATTGCAATTGGATTTGTGGAAGGTGTTGAAACAGATTCATTTACCTTTGGTTGGGGCTCATTTCGCACACTTAGGCCCGCACCACGCACTTCTACAACCCATGTGTCAAAACCTTGGCTTGACATGTGGCGTGCAAATGAGGCCTGTAATTTATTTATTTATTTGTAATCTTTTATGCTCACTGACCTTACAAAGCTAAAAATGTACCTACAACATAAGCACAAAATTTTCAGGGGCGCAGGGAATAAAAACTTACAGCAGGAGAGAGGTCGAACCCAATAGCATTGGTACCGACACCTGATAGTAGCATCAAAGGGTGGTTTCTCTTTGGCGCCTACATGTAAAAGAGTTATCAAATATAGAAAGAACACAGTTATTAAAATCTGAAAGAACAATTGTGAAAGGTATTTGTACGCATTTTTAGAAACTAAAACTTTGTGTCAAAGCCATTACTAGCCTCAATTCGAGTTAAGTGGCATTTGATTAAGCATTGACAATGCTTAATCAAAAAATTTTGGCTCAGAACATGATGTGAAATCAACATGGGAACCTAGATAGTAATCATTGTAGACTTGTATTTTGGCTTATTGTGCCATGTATGAGTGCTGATATTTAGAAGTATTACTTGTAGGATATTCAGAACAGCTTTTTTTCCTATTAAAATATGGTCATAAATGCGCAATGCATTTTGCCATTTGGCACTGGGCCTACGAGGAAAAAATCTTTTTTTGTAAATACTCAAGCACAAGTGGAAAAGTTAGAACTAAAATTACCAAAATTACAATAATAGCAATCCCATTCTTAAAAGAATGTGGCCCAGAGGGCCAGAGGTAAACTAAACTTCTGTTGACATATCCCAAGTTTGGTGGAACTGTCTTGGGTTTGTTGGAAAGGATTTGAGGAAAGCGAACATATAGCAACGCAACATTTTGAGAGAGTATAGGACCACAATCTTTCCATACTCCCTAAACTCTTTTTAACTAATTAAGGGGCTTCAAATAAGTCGTTTCAAGTAAAAAATGCTGAGGCTGTTTACTCTACATACAAACCCTGGTAAATTTTTTAAGTAATTCTATAAAAACACAACTTCATTTACAAGCACACGTACTACCTCCCCGTCATTCCATCAGTGAAAACATGGTTTTTACTAGCTTTAGAAATTAACATTTTTTATTTCTACTTTTAAATTTCCCAACATTAATTTCTCTCGACCTAACAGGGAAGGCACCAATGAGGCAATGAGAGCGCACCAGTCAGTATGGGTACCAAAAGAGTAGGTCAAGAGTCTAAACTAGTTATGATTGCACTTTCTGGTATATAACAACACAAAAATCTCCCTTTCCCCATGATTGCAATGCATGGAATTAAATGCAACTTACTGAAACTGATACATAATTATAGAGACACACTACCAATACTAAAACTAACAACGTAACATTAAGAACCCAAACCCAACAACGTGTACAGAAATCAAACATTCCAATTATTGGTGCCAGACTGACGCGACACTGAAAGCTGACTCACCTCAGGAGGCGGAGTGTACCGCCAAAGAGCAAGACGCCAGTCGGTACCGGGCACAGGCGCGTAGTGCAACTCATCGGCCGTACAAATTGTGGGTTTCTCTTCCTTCACAAATGATGCGATCGCTTGTTGCTGTGGCGACCAGGAAGAGAAGGAGGAGGAGGAAGAGAGAGAAGGGTCGAGGCGAGATGAGGCGACAGGGAAGAGTAAGAGGTTGTAAGGACGGGCGCGACGGCGGCGTTGGAAGGTGGCGGAGGCGATGGCGGTGGCGGCGAGAGCGGCGCGAGCGTCGGCGTGGAGAAGCATGGATCTCTCTTTTGTGTTATTAACTAAATAATAAATGCTTTTTAAAATTTTAAATTCGTTTTGTTTCCTTCTCTGTTTTAGAGTTTGTTAAGTTGCGACCGCCGGAGTTGTTACTGGATTAATAGAAGAAGAGGTTCAACTCTGCAATTTGTTTTGTGCAAGGAAGTAAAATCTGAGATTGATTGGTCAAACAAAACGGTAACGTGTCAAGTTTTAAGGTCATTTGATTTGGGACGCAACTTGTCATTTCACTGTGATTCTTTTTGAATTGTAGAGGAAAGAGAAGTTGAGAGAGATCTAGACTTCGGAGGTTCTACAGTGATAGGAGTACAGAGAACTAGATCTTCTGTGGATTATTGTATGTAGTTTATTTAGAAACAGAGGAATGTTGTGTGGAAAGGTTGTCAGGAATTTTTTTCGTGCAAGTTATATAAATTGAGAAATAGAGAACCGGAATCACAATCAAACAGGATAACATCATGCTGGATCCGTATCATTGTTCTTTTTCCGGATACAATCAATTGCCAAAGTACAATGGTACACATATTGATGCATATCAGAAAATGGTATTGGTATGTATATTGATGCCAAATTCTTTAAACATGTGTTGGACTTGGAGCAATCCGACTCTGCTGTTGCGCGACACAGCGTGTAGCGCGCTACGAACCGTCTGATCTTGATCGGACGGTTCACTTTTTACGGGCCTATCAATCTAGGTTACATGCACGGGGCTTCCTTGTCCATTGGATCTTAATCAGACGGCCAGCGTACCGCAGCGGATCTGAATTTGACTTGGAGGTGCCACCGTGACTTGTTTTTTTCTCTGTGATCCCCACCCCATGTAAGTTTGTAGTTTTGTATGCGGTATGTTTTTAGATCGTTTGTATCAAGTGGGAATTTAGAAATTTTTTTATTTTTAAATATAAATTTGTTATAAACAATCTAAACTTTTCACAAAATTATACATTTTTCAATACTTTATGCTTAGGAATTAAAAAATTCTCCTATTTTTAAGCGATCCAAACGGCCCTTTAGTAGTTTGCAACCTAGTTCTAATTTTTTATGTTTTTCTTTTTCTCTTTTGGGCTTTTTGAGAAGTTGAGTGTGTGTGTGTGTGTGTGTGTGTGTTTTTTTTTTTTTTGTGAAGGTTTGAAAAGTTCAGTTGTAGTTCTTCTTCTTACGTTGGGGTTCTGTTTAATTGTAATGGGGATAGTTGTGTTTTAGTTATGGAATGTCTTTGAAACTATGTAAGACTTTTTTATTTTAGTGAATTCAGCCTAATGGCATTTCATCAAAAAAAAAAATTATTTGAAACTATGTAAGATTCATTGCCAGATCTAACTAATGATGAACGAAATAGAAATATGTTTTTTTTTTTTTGAAGAAAGAGAGAGCTCTTGGAGACCAGCCTAGTGCTCTTACCATTGAGCCACTAGTCCACATGCAGAACTATGGATATTATAATATTGAAGAGTACAAAATTATCTTTCTGATATTAAAAAAACACACATTTTATATATTTACTTTAAAAGGTATTTGTTTTATATTATTTACTTTAATTCAATCAATTTCTTAAAGAATAATACAATCAATATCGATTATCAATACAATTCTATTGCTAATCTATATATGGCATCTCTTTTTCTATGATATATTTCTTACTAACAAAAATAAACCACTTAACTGTTATCAATCATTAATTAAAATAAAACAAGAATTACAAATTTTAAACAATAAAAATTTTAGAGTAGATGTAATTAATTAGTTAAGATATTGATTGAAATAATAATAGAATTGTATTATACTTTAAAGTCTAAATACAAGTCACATGATCTTTGAAATAGATATCTGCTTATAAAAAAAAATCCGGAGCCGAGTAAATATTGAAATTCGTATTCACTTCTGAATTAGAAGTTATATTTGTATTTCTGTTCATTAATATATATATTCATATTCGTATCAGGATCCATCGAAAATATGAATGTTTTTCAAGGTATTATTCCTCTTTGTACTCCTTTCGTTGAATCTTTTTCCACAACTGGCAACTGGGGGACATGTTAATGCTAACATTTATTTATAAAGAAATTTCAATAAGGAAAACTCTACGATAGATCGACCAGTTTTTCATCATTCTAATCAATGATTTATATTTCAGTTCATATAAAAATGATCCACTGCAAAATTTGGTTTAAATGTTACTATTTATTTAGTGATTAATAAAGCATTATAAGGAAAAATTCGAAGCAACCTTCCGTGGGAGTTGTCAACTTGTCATACGAAAATGTTCTTAGAATCTGTTTAGTGATTCACTAAAAAATTGTCTTAAATGTTTATCAAATATTTAGTGATTAAACATTTCCATGTCCAATTTGTGTTGCTTTGACATGAACCAAATAGAGCGATTGCTTTAGATGGAAGCGTTTGGATTGGGATGTGTAGAATCAGTTTTACCAATCAATTTATTTCGTCAGCGTAAGATCGAAGTATGTCATGGAAAACGAGGTGCCATAGTCCTAAGCACGTACTTTTAGAAAAAATAAATATAATAATAATAGATTGATAGTCATAGGCCTAACTCCTAACTCCTAAGCAGGTGGAACTCATCACTAATTCGGTTGGCAGAACGCGTTCCCATCGCAGAAGATTACGTGACACTTGGTTGCATTATATTATTATTAAGCATGAAAAAAAAATGGAGAAAGTTTAACATGCACGGTAGTGGGTATTTCATATCCTGCGGATTTTTGCAGAAATATTTTTATAAATTGACAAATTTAATTTAACCAATTTAATCTATATATTGAAATCTCATAGCAAATTAAATTTTACAATTTTTTAGATTTTATTACTATTTTTTCGAATTTTTTAAAATATGTTGTTTTTTAAATGTTGTTAATATTCCAAAAATGACATGTTTTAAAAAATTCGAAAATAATAATAATAAAATCTCAAAAATTGTAAAATTTAGTTTTCTATGAGATTTCAATATGTAGATTAGATTGGTTAAATTAGATTTGTCAATTTACAAAAAAAAAATACTTTTAAAAAAGTCTTCGGTGCACAAAATGCCCTATATACTATAGTTCATATTAAACTTTCTCATTAAAACGGGTCGAGATTCAATTGGAAATTTCTGATATATATTTAAATTTAATAAAACGTTAACAGGTTGATCTCATCCTTGCATCACAAAAAGTTTTAATATATTAATTTTGTTTTACCTCTTGTTTGTAATACCTCTTAATCTTATTACAAACTACTCAAAAATCGCTCTTCATAAAATGAAACAAAACTAAAGTTCAAAATTGTCATCTGGACTTCGTACACACGCGATAAAATTATTATGACTTGTTGTGATAAAAACAAAAGTCAATTGTATCGAAGTCTTCTTTTTTAGGTCACTATTAATTATTAAACGACAATATTTTTTTTTCAAGCATATGAACATATCATAAAACTGGTACACGTTATTTTTTTTTTCCCTCAAGCATGTCACCTTTTTTTTCCCTTTTAAAATAATTAATCAAGTGAAGGAAACAAAAGACCTGCTGGAGACCATATTTTATATTTTTCTGAATTTTTTTAGTATTTTTTTGCTATTTTACAAAAAAAATAATCTAAACAATTATGGAACTTTTAACAATGATTTTTGTAAATCTAAAAAAAATAATAAATTTAAAAAAAATGTAAAATTTGGTCTCCAATAAGATTTCAATATGGAAAACACATTGAACGGTTCAGATTAGCCATTTGAACTTCAAAAATTGAGATATAATCGCAGCTGACGGGTTTGTCCGTTAGTCGTTACTGATTTTAGTCCACCTCTTTTTTCATGCCGTCTCTTTAGAAATCATCAGAATGAAACAATTGTTTTTTGAAATGGATCGCGTGATGTCATAATCAATTCATCAAGATTTAAGCTTGAATCTAATAATTTGAGTAAAAATTATTTTATGCAACCATAAAAATAGTGAAACAGATAAACAGACAAAAAACTCTGATATATAGTCTATATACAAATCAACCATATTGCTGTACATAATTAAGTGCATATTGTACAAGAAAAATTCTTCATAAAATTTATTAAAATGCATTACGTATTTACGTAACATAAAAATTTAGAATAATAAAATCAATTTTACATATGCTATCTGAAAGTTGAATTATTACTGCTGGAGTGAAATGAGGTAGGGGCCCAAATGGCATTGGACCACAATTATAACATATTTCTAAAAGTGACAAATATCATAAACATATTCTAAATACGACAAACATTTCAGGGTCCAACGGCGATCAAATGGATGGGAATCAATACCAAACCACTTAATAAATAACAATTGGCTAAGTACTAATAGACTAACGCTAAAGAACATTTGTTCAATATAACAAGCACAACCAACCTGTCAAACAATAACTGGTTGGCAAAAAATAAAAGAATCTTTGTACATACTTGACAACAGCACATACTGCCAAAGAATCGGTTGCCTTTTGATCTTACATATTGCAATAAAAAAAGAAGAAAGAAAAAGCAAAAGACTGTACATACACAAATGAAAAAGAAGATTGGTTGCTTATGTGGACTTGTGCCAATATTAAGCTACTATATTCTATTCTTATAATATTCCTAAGATTTAGAAATAGATGTCTTGCAAACAGGGCAAGAGTTCTTGCGAGAAAGCCACTGTTTGATGCAATACACGTGATAACCATGACCACATTCTAATTTCCCCATTTCTTCATTTGCTTCATACTCTTCCTACAGAAAATTGGAACAAAAAAATTACTGGCAACACGCATATACAGTAGAAATACAAACTTGGTAAGAAAACAAAGAACTATTTGGGACTTGGGAAGAAAAAAGATGAATGCGAAACCTCATTGATTTATGAGAAAAGGTGCATACAGCTCTTTACCTCATTGATTTATAAAAAAAATGAATGTATTTCAAGATTGTTTATGTCAGCATAAGTTGCACTGTATATTTTTTTTTTTTTTTTTTTTTGCATTTGAAACCCGTAGGCAAATAAAACAGCAGAGTTTACAACAATTACAATACAGGCAAATCTAAATAGCTAGTGCCCTGAGAATCAACCCTATTCCTTCTTGCATAGTTAGCTAAAAATTTGAATGCAAACTCTGCAAATTCAAAACTTTATGACAATGAAGAGAAGTAAGAAATACATAGAGAAATAACAGGGGCTCTACCTGGCAAATGGAGCATTTTTTCTCAGCTTCAGATGAGGAAAAATGGAGAGCTGATGGATCAAAGACATAGGCTCTCACTTTGCCTAGAATATCTTCTTCTCTTAACCCAGTGTTCACATACCCAATTCTATCTCCCAACTCCAGCAATTCCTGTCAATTACAATCTATTAAACTGCAGAATTGGAAACAACCAAAAATTCAGTACTAGTACCTTTCAAGGTTAGAATATGGCACCTACCTCATAAGACATATGGTCAACATCCAGGCGCCAATCGCGATGCCTGTCATACAAATTTGAGCCTCCAAATAGCATTCTTGTACTATACATCATAATCTACAAACAAAAATCATGGGAGGAAACCTCCAATTCAGATATTTAGTAAGAAAATTTTTGACAACAATGTAAGACCTTTGCACATACAATCAGTCACAATAATGAGAATAACCAAGATATTTGCCGCAAACTTACCACAAAAGCTCAAGGGCAATGTGCCAGGGCAGTACATGACAAGCAGGGGTGGATTTAAATAAAGTGAATGGGGTACAAATGTCCACATTCATTTTTCTAATTACATCTTTTGCTTTGTTTTTTTAGCTATATATATAGACAATTCTCTTAATAAAAATAGTACTTGAACCAAATTTAATGTGATAAAAAATCTTATTATTGACCCCATAATTATCTTAAACTTTATTTTATTTATAGATATCAATATATCATAATATATATTAGCATTAATAATAATAAACATAATAATCCTGAACCCCATTAAAATTTTTTCTGGTTCTGCTACTGATGATAAGTTGTGCTTTATTCCAGTTTTAGAAAAAAGGAAAGTGTACCATACCTCCTCTTCGAGGTCTGGAGGAGAGTGATGGCGGTGGTGGTGATATGCTCTGGCACGGTGAAGCCTGCCAGGTGGTGTAAGATCAGGACCAAAGAAGTGGGCATCAAGGGGTGAATCCATATATGCAGATATCTGCTCTTGCACTGTCACTCTTCTTGAAATGCATGGCCTCTGAAAAATAACCAATGTCAGACTGTTTTATTAGGCATTTGGAATACCACATTTCAGAATTAAGATACTGTGCTAGCTGTATAATAATGCCGTCTTTTACCAGACTAAAACTTGGCGAGACAGGGACAGTATGGTAGTGGTAATCAGGTCCATACTCCATAGTATTATTTTTTTTTAGTATACTGAAAGTTAATCATGAATCATGAGTCATGACCACCCTTTTCCAACATTATAAATTTCAGTTGGTCTTGATTCTTGAATGATGCTGTTTGAAGTATGGACTTTTCTATCAGAAACATGTACATAATAAGCTCTATGAGCATTTATTGCTCAACTTTCTTTCTCTATGAAACATGTTAAATGAAAAACAGAACAAGAACCACAAAATACTTTTCTAGCAACACCGTACAAAATTACCAAAATTGAGGGACTAACCTAAAAGCAACAAAAGGCACAATCTTTATGTTCCAACAGTCCAGACACATAACTATGCAAGAAGTCGGTTAGCATCGTTTAATATAAGAATAATTGAGGGACTATCAACCAAAAAAGGCAAACCAAACAGATCTAGTGCAAGATTCTAACCTCCCGATGAGCTCTCTCCACCACACAATCAACCGAGGCCTCTACGCACCACACATCCGCTGACGTGGCACCACCTCCACTCGACGAGGCAACCCGTTTCTTCTCCTTCTTCTTCTTCTTCTTGCTCCTCCGCCTCTTCCCATCCCAATCCGCCGCCTCCCGTACAGCCGAAGCGGCGACCTGGGCCCCACCTGCACCTACGCCACTACTAGAAGGCACGTGCGCCGCAGCTGACGAGGCGCAACCAAGGCCTCGAAGAAGCATGGAAGAGGCGAGGTGTGGTTTCCTTTGCGAGGAGGTGTCGATGAGAGGTCTCTGGTGGTCCGACGCGTCGGCTTCGGGACCACGTCGGAGGAGACGTCGGAGAGTGCTGACGTGGCCACGGCTCTGGTTCTGCTCCGGCGATGACATGTAATTTAATTTCGTATTTTCTATTTTTAAAGAAAGAGAAGAGAAGAGAAGAGTTTGGTGGTGGGTATGAGAGAAATTATTGAAGAGAGAGAGAGTGGCGATGGATTTTTGGTTCTTTGAGGTGCGCAAAAGAAAGAGAGAGAGAAGAGTTTTGTGTTTGTATTTAACAAGAAAAGAATGAAAGGAGTCAAAACTGAATAGTATGGGATCTTTTGTGGATTTATTTTTGTGGTCCATTTGTGTGTGGTTGGTGTTCAAAAGGTGGCGTTTCAAGTTTCAACGTAGCGGTCAAAGACTTTTGTTATTTAAAATTTTAAAGTGCTTTACAACTGGATGTGGGCATGTGGCAATGAAAGTGTCTGTCAAATTCTGAATTTGAATTCAAAGTTTGGCTAATATTAGGCATGAGTGTGTATGTGTTTGTACCATTTTATCACGCGCTTGTAGATCATTAATGTTAGTACCGTTAAAGGTAATATTTTGAATAATGATGACTTACAAATGTTTGGTGATGTTACATAAGCATCTAAATTAGAATTGATATTCTCCTTGGGAGATAAGGACAAGTTTAGTACAGTTCAATATTTCTGACCATAATAAATGACTCACGAGAAGAATTTTTAGAAGATCCACACTCCAAGAATAAGGGAACCTTGATCTTCCGAGACTATTTTGTGTGGTGAACTGTGTGTTTCTTCTAACTGTGACCAAAGCATAATTAACTGCTATAGTAGGTCATGAATGGTTCCGCTATTAGCATACATGATACCATCATGATCCCTATTAGCAATTTAGCATATGATGACTTATAAGGGGAATGTCGATGGTTTAAGATATTTTCAGTATAAAAGTATATTGATAAGGAGGAATATATGAGATTTCATTTTAGGGGAAACTTGTAGGTGAATCAAGCCTAGAAAAGAAAAGGAGTTGTAGTTATCAGTAACAACTTTATGTAAAAGACTAACAAGGCAAGTTATGCTTTTTCGTCTCTTTTTTAGGTACATATATCTATATAATTTTTTTTCCTGTGTTGGTTTATGGTTTTCTAAGCCTAGTGCATTACGGAGGGTTTTTTTTTTTTAATCTTGGCTTCATGAACAGTTGAATTAACAATTCTATAATTAAAAAAATATGTTCTTTTAACAATCCAAGAATTGAATGTGATTATTTTCATTCGACGTTTCAAATTTATAACGGTCTGTGATTTAATTAATATTGTTTCGTGATCTTCTTTTCGAAAAAAAGGAATATATATTGAGAAAGAAA
Source organism: Rhynchospora pubera (assembly GCA_028095005.1). Classification (NCBI taxonomy): domain Eukaryota; kingdom Viridiplantae; phylum Streptophyta; class Magnoliopsida; order Poales; family Cyperaceae; genus Rhynchospora; species Rhynchospora pubera. Next base: position 352,689,690 of record CM051459.1, on the reverse strand, counting down.
ATTTCTAAATGAGATAATTTAACATTTTAAATAGCGTGAAACAAATATATATCTTATTAATTGTGAAATATTTTGCCATTATTAGTATACACCGCATTAAATAGTGTGAAACAAACAAACATGGATTGTTCATTCGATACTAGATATTGTAAGCAATTCCACGGAACAAACCATTTAATACCCCCAAATACTTTAAATAGTTCAACTGTTTGGCATCTCCAAATTATTTTGCTTGATGCATCACACCTTCTTCGCTCTGATCCCACCTTTTTGAAATACAAAGATTTCAGAGTAAATAAAAATTAATTATACAACTGATATCATTTGAATTGAGGGAACAAAATTTAAAAATTAGACACAGCCAACCGACACTGGCTTACAAAAAATTGTGTCCAACATCTTGGCAAGAAAGCCGGTAATATAGGCTTTTCAGCTTTGGCTAACTTCCGAAAATTATTAGGTAGGGTATGATTCCTCCAGTCATCCATAGTATGATTTTGTTGGAACATTATTAAATAAGTTTGAGTTTTTTTTTAAAAAATAATTTCAAATTATACGAGCCATGTCGTATTTCAAATTTTATATCCACTGTTATAGTTAAGGTCACATAATATAATTTTGATAAATGATCTTAGGGCTGTCAATGAAATCCGTTTATCCGTTTACCCTATTCGTACTGTATTCGATAAGGCGGGTACGGGTAAGGTTTTATTTTCGTTAGACTAACGGGTATGGGTACGGATAAAGAAAAATTTTCGTTAACTTATTGGGTACGAGTACGGGTAAGGGTTATTTCGTACCCATTATCTAACGGGTAATATTTTACAAACATATATGTATATATAATCAAGTTTTTAGCATATTTCAAAAGATATGTTATTAATTTCGATCTTCATTCAAACTTATTTATGATGATTTTTCATTCTATATTATATTATAATTTATAATTAGTTATATAGATTTTTTTAATTCAATTGATATGAGAATAAATTTCATAATTTTTGTTATATCTAAAATATTATCTAAATATTTTACTTTATCTATATATTTATTTGATATTATTTATTTATCACATTATATATTTTATTAAATTAATAATATTATTATTACCTGTTATGTACTGTTACCCTACCCTTACCGTTAATTCTTAACGGATACGAGTATGGTACGTGTAAAGTCTTTTTTAACAGGTACGGGTATGGGTATGGATAAATAAAATTTTAACGGATACGGATATGAAAATATCTTCTACCGTACCGTACCGTACCCATTGACAGCCCTAAATGATCTCGGTAATTCAATAAAATTTTTGTGCGGTTTTGATTATTGCTAAAAATAGTTGTTAGAATGTTGTAAGAAAATTTCTAGAGTCTAGATATGTGTATGTATGATAATGTTTAGTACTCGCATGGAAGTAAAATATTTTAACCTAAAGTACTTTTGAAAAATATTTAGAATAAAATAAGGATGTTACTTAAAATATCTAAAATTTTATACAGGTGTAATATTTCTTAGGAAACAGAGGTGTTATGACACTTGAGATGTAACTCAATTAGAAATACCAGAATAAGATACACACGAAGAAAAAAGCAAAAAATATTCAAGCATACTTTTATTTATACTTTCATGTCTGTCCTCCTTATATACCCCAAATTCTACAAAATAAAACCAATAGAATTACAAAAAACCCACCAGGAATTAATATAAAATAATTTTGTTTAATATTTAAGAGATGAGATATTTAGTGATTCTTTGACGACATAGGTAAATAAAACTTTCTTTTTTCCTCAGCACTGTTCAATTCTGGAAAAGCTGCAACAATGCAATTGCAAACGCTATTCTGGTCATTGTTGACTAAAGATCAAAGAGTATGCTTACAAGCGAACAATACTGCATGCTGCCAAGTGCCTACCGTTCTATTCTAAGCATAGTTTATCTTTTCTTCTTTCTCCTTACCTTTTTCTAGTATCGAGTACCGCGTGTGCTTTTACTATTTACCCCTTGTCCTATTAGCACACAGTCACACACAAGTCATAACCTAGTCCATAGTATGATTTGACCACTATACGGGACCGTTTGGATCGCTTAGTAATTTGAGGAATCTGGGGAAGTTGCAATTTCTAGGAATAAATTTATTGGGAAGTGTATAATTTTGTGAAGAGTTTGAATTGTTTATAATAAATTTATGGTAGGAAGATGAAATTCCCCAAAATCTCATGGGGATCCAAACGGCCCCTACATGTTTTTTTTTTTTTTAAAGTTACCACTATACATGCTAAGTTGCTAACAATACATATACTATGTGGAAAAACCTAAAAGAAAAAAAATACTACATGGAATTTGCTACAGTAATACAGATGGAATTAATGACAGATTGGACAGCTAACATCTTTTTTTTTTTAATTAAATAAATAATTTGACTGCTATTTGCACTTTCCGCAGTGTCCAGTACCCACATTCTTTCCCTTTCAAGTTTCAAGCACCTTTCAGTGCTTTCTTCCCTTAATCCCTCAAGCGAATCTGATAAATTTAAATGAATGTTGTTTTCTAAAATGGGTACAAGAATAAAAGATTCTCAACCAGTCATCATGCTGCTCATGGGCTCATGGCGGAGACGCTAGTGAGCTCCCAAATCAAATATATAAATCTATCAATGGGTGCGTTTGGATAGGTGTGGGAAGAAGGGAAGAAGGGAAGAAGTGGGAAGAAGTATTGGGAAGTGTGTAACTTTGTGAAGAATTTGGATTGTTTATAATTTTTTTTCTTCCCATCTTTCTTCTTCCCCTTCTTCTTCTCTCATCCAAACGCACCCAATATTTTACGGATGAATTTTTTTAATTATGACATTATCCAGATAATAAATTCCATGCATTCATTTAGATTAAATGGTTCAAATCAGAAAAAAAAACCTACAATTTAAGTGCGAAATAGCAATGAAAATTAAGGTACTGTTTATGATATGAACATGAGATTATTTAATATTAATTTGCTATAGAACGAGGCGCACAAAATGTTATTCAGCATGTGAACCACTTTATAAAAAACTTGATAGTTAGATCATCCACTTAACGTTTAATTATTTGATGACTCTTAATTTTTTTTATTCTTCATTGCACATCAGTCCGAACAAAACATTACAAGATCTGTTTGAATCAGTTGAATTGGTTGGTCCGTTTTGAGGTTTTTATATAAGCCACCGTTTCGTTATGTGATAGCGATTACCAACAGATGTATATGAGACATTCATTGACATGTTACAACTCACTAGCAAACATATCTCATCAGAATTGAAAAGTTATAAAAAATGATCATATATTCATATGGGGTGGGAAAATAAATAAGATTATGGTATCTATGTCACGTTGCCTTAAAATGACCACAAGTGGAGCACTTCTCAGAGAATTTGGTTATTATAGAAGTACAAGTACCACTACTTTTGCACTACGGATTTAAATACCTTTACTGTGAAAATGAATTCATACAATTTTTATTAAAAATTTTTAAAGGCAAACGTTATTAAGTAACATATTTGAAATATGCCAACCTATTTTTTTTTTTCTATGGGACAAATTATTTATTCAAGATAAAGTAATTATGAGATTAGAGCTAAAATAAAAATGCTTATTATCAGTTTACAAGTTTCCATTCTGCAACATGGTTAAAAATTTTCTTCCTTCTTTTGAATTAATAGAGTGCCAAATTGTAAAATTCAGTATTGAACAATTAATCAAATTGTTTGGATCTTTTTTTTTTGTAATATATAAGACTTATTTAGAGAGACATAAAATGATAAAATTTACAATAAATTTCTCAGTTATTTTTTTGCACTCTGTGCACACAGTACTCAATCAATTTCCTACATAAAACCACTAAAAAAACTAACTAATTGTATGTGGCTTAGTGACTCAGTTGCAAGAGCATTAAATTGGCCTCAAAGAGGTCAAGAGTTCAAAAGCTCCACATATCTTTAATTTCAAAAACGTTAGATGACAAAAACATCCTTTTTCTTTAAAAAAAAAAATACTAACTAGCTATGCTAGACTTAGCATTCTGAAATATTTGTATCTAGTAGGTTACATGTTAATATATGGAGCCATAATTTTGGTCTCAAGAGAATTTTAGCTCCCGACGCAACTGAGGTACGTATCCTTTCAAATTTTGATTTTATAAAATTAACATTGTACAGAACTAAAATGGCATTTGCGGATAATGTGATGTAGATTTATGGCAAAATTTTCTGTATACCCCTCTAATTTTCTCCATCCGTCTATATACTCTCCAAATCTCTAAATTAGCTGACATATCCCTCTAATCATGTGATTAACTTCTATATATCTTTTTTCGTTTTTCTACTGAATTTTTAATTCTTGAAAATATGAATAATTGTCTTTGGACCAAAATGCCCATTCGCATCTAGCCTCTTTTTCCCGCCCTGGAAACCTTCATTTTTGACGCCTATTAAACAAATATTGTATCTTTCCGAAGCACTATTGATACTATTTACCAAATTGGTAAGAAATATTTATAATATATCATAAAAAAACGTTTGTACCTTATCATTATATAAACTGACGAAACAGTTTATAAACAAAATAAATAAAATAATAAAAAGAATATGATCACTATTCTGGTAATATAAACCGACGAAACAAAATTTCTATATAAACATAATATAATAAAAAGATACTAATAATAATAAATATTTTTTTTTGGTAATAAATAAACTGACGAAACAGTATATGATCACTATTCTAGTGATTGACTTTTTGCATTGTCATTTGAAGCTTCATCCAATATGGGGATTAAAAAGACCGATGTCAGATCAAGCTGACTTTTTGCATTATCATTTGGAGCTTCATCCGCCAACACATGGTCTGTGTTCACCGAAATCCATAATGCAATTGTCAAAAATTCTTTAACATATAATCTCTGTCATGTCAATATAATCTTATTAACAAACTTTTTACCTTAAATCATCTTGAATTTTCTCTTTCGCCTTTCTTCTTGCCTTCAATTTCTGATAAGGCAAGACTTCTTCGGTAGTCAATGAAATTTCATTTTGAGAATTAGAACAGTGAATAATAAATGATGAAAAGTACTCATTATTTGATTCTTCTCTCTCCATGATTATTGACGGTGGGAGAGATGTGAAGAAAGAAAGACAACAAATAGATGGATTTAATTTGGTGACGATACTAGTAATTTGGTATAGATGAAGCAGTGAAAGAAAGAATATTTCCTACCAATTTGGTATCAACAGTTATTAAGGAATATATTGATTTGGGAAGAAACGAAATTTCTATTTGGTATAGGCGGGAATCTGAAAGATTATATGGTAAGGTCAGATTGGTGGGAATGGGCATTTTGGTCCAAAAACAATTATTCATATTTTTAAAGAATTAAAAATTTAGTAAAAAACGAAAAAGTATATATAGAAGTTAATCACGTGATTACAGGGGTATGTCAGCTAATTCAGAAATTTGGAGGTATATAGACGGATGAAGAAGATTAGAGGGGTATACAGACAATTTTGCCTAGATTTATTGACGCACAAGACACAGCTTAATCGCCTTTGAAAATTGTAAATCGAACTCGAATTTTTGTATATGTAGTAGTGTGCCATATTTTTCTCGAGCCCGCTCATAACATTTCACGCTTATCCAACCCAATGTTTCCGAACCGCCGATCCTTGTTGTTTTTTTTTTAAAAAAAAAACAAATTCAATTAATGAATCGTATTTGCTAATCTTTTCCTTTACATATATTAATTTGAGTTATTTTCTAGACTTCAATGGGAAAACGATATATTTATTAATTATTTTTATTATTACAAGAAAATATTTTTAAATAGTATTTGATAACGAAAATTTTTAAAACAAGTATAAATATTATTTTTAAATGCTAAAGATTATATCTAGGGCTCCGTTTGGATGACTTTTTCTCGGAATAAGGAATAAGGAATAACCACTTTTTACCAATAAATTTATTTCTAACCATCCAAACTCTTCACAAAAGTTACACACTTCCCAATAAATTTACTCCTTCCTAATAAATTTTTTTCCTTCTTCCTTCTTCCTATCTTATTCTCAACGCATCCAAACGGACCCTAATTGAATTGTGCTTGCTAAGAAATGAAGCCTCCAGATATAAAATCCGTTCAATTAGAATATATTAGAAGAGAGAGGCACGATAACTCGATAAGATATATGATGTGGCATCGGTGAGAAAGTAATTTTTTTTAATATCAAAGGATTTTATGAATATATATATAGATTATGAGATGGGCTAAAATCAGTCACGACTGACGAATGTAACCGTCAGCAACGATCAAATTTCAATTTTCGAGAATTTAACAGTCGATCTGAACCGTTCAATGTGTTCTCCATATTGAAATCTCATTGGAGACCAAATTTTACATTTTTCTGAAATTTTTTAGTATTTGTTTGATATTTTACAAAATTCTTAATTTAAACAATTCTGAACCCTTCAATAATTATGATTTTTAAAAATCTCAAAAAAATAGTAAATAAAATCAGAAAAATATAAAACTTGGTCTCCAATGAGATTTAAATATGGAGAACACATTGAACGGTTCGGATCGATTGTTGGAATCTCGAAAATTAAGATTTGATCGTAGCTGACGGTTGCATCCGTCAGTCGTGGCTGATTTTAGCCCATCTCATAGATTATATATCAAATACGAGCATCAGTTCGACAAAATTATTGGTAAAGTCAAAGCAATACACCATCAGAAGCAAAGATTGTAACTTTTTGAAATTTGAAGTACAGTTTCTGAACGCCAGAGAAAGATAAAATATCGTACTATGCGTTGTAGATAGGCCTGTAAAACGTGCAAAACAACCACGTTTTTTACGTTTAACTTATCGTTTAGGGAACGAATATATATATATTTTTTCAACGTTTAACGTTTTGTTTAATAAACATAAGAATTTTCTTACTAACATACATTAAATATTTAACGTTTCGTTTACTAAACGTAAAGATTTTGGATTCCATTAAACTTTCCGTTCTTAGATGGAACATTTAAACTTATACGGCTCAAAACTGACAGGCCTAGTTGTAGAGCAACCAGGTCTACCAAGGTCTGTTGATGTCGGAAAAAATTAAAACTAACGTTACTTTTCACTTGAATTTTGATAATAACAATTAAAAATTTTGAAATTTTACAAATAACATCGTTGGATCGTCATCCGAATTGACAAAATCACAAAATGCTTGGATCGTCATCCCAAATGACGATCCAAGATTAGATCAGAAATCCAATTGACGACCCAAGCTTGGATCGTCATCCGAAATGATGAGTCAAACAAAAAAATCACATTTTTTAATGCCAACAATTTTTTTGTTTGGATTTTCATCCGAAATGACGACCCATGGGGGACATGCCTAGTAAGGCCCAAGCCCAACCATGATGGACCTAACAGTACATGGGGCCATGGGGGACATCACATATCAAAATTTCTAATTTAAATATTTGATAGTGCTTAGTAGTCAAGAGGAATGCTTGAGATTGAAATTGAATATGTTTGTTGATTAATTAACAAGTATCTAATATATATTCTGGTCAGTCACACTTTACAAGTGCCAGCCATAAAAAATTGCTAAGCATTTGCTCTACTTAATTATAATCTGCATACAATAGCGAAATGTTAAGCAATTTACAATGTTTCCAACATCTTTTCTTCTTCAAAAATTATTCAAGCGTTCAAATTATTCCGATCTTTGAAGGCCATATGCATGGATAAGTCGAGTTAAAAAAAAAATTTGTCATAGTTTGACAGCATTAATATCAAGAGAATATTTTGACAGCCTTTAACTGACATGCATGAACCGTACACATAACACACTTCGTAAATTGTAACCAAGTGATCAAGTGCAAGTTCAAATTGCCAACAAATAACTTCAGTCAAAGACCATACTTAAAGTCACATTAATTTTGATTTTGGTTCCAAGTGAAAATATATAGGTTAGTTATTCTTTATCTCAATCAAGACACACTCGGTCAAAAAATTTGAACAAAAACCAATGTTGTTATTTGTTGCAAATACTTAATGCGCATAAACTTTGCCAACGACAGAAAATCATGTTGAAAAAAAGGTACAATTCTCCAGCATTCATCCAATCTAACCTTTATTTCTATCATTAATTGTTGTCCTTACTCCTTTGCTATGTCTTTATATCTCTTCGGTAATCGGTTGTCTGCACAATCTCATCAGTACCCTTAAATTTACCTTATAAAAAGAGAAGAAAAGAAATCTCCTAAATCATCCTTTAGTTATCTGTATGGAATCTATGGATCAAAATCATGACACTGACATAAATGAAGATCATTCCCTAAACCTAAGCCTAACTCTGGGTACTCCACCTTCCTCTAGACTTTTCCCTTCCTATCCAAACCGTAATTCTTGTCCTAAACCCCAATCGATTCCTCAACTGTACCCGTGGGCCACTACCCGTCGCGCCACACTTCATACACTCCACCACATCCTTTCTCTTAATTTAACCACAATTACTGACAACTTCAGGTGCCGCAGGTCTGATTCTGCAACTCAAGTTAAAGTTACAAATAACATCTTTCTTTTATTGTCATTAGTACCTTTTGAGTTATATAAAAAATGAAGGAGTAGCAGTTATATATGCTTCATTGTAACTTTGATTTCTTTCCTGAAAATTACTACGTATGTGATTCTATAATTTAGCTAATTACTATTTTCATAGAAATGCCATTTGATACTTTGATTGATGGGCTGTCCTGTTACACACAAAAGCATATGTTTCCTGGAAAATTTTAGAACTTTTCTAAAATGTTATAATAGCAAAAAAGGACTGTACATTTCTACCAGCGAAAAGGAATTGAGTTGTAGACTTGTAGTAGTATACGAAAATGTCTATAGATCACTTCATTTTTATATAGATGATTTTTTCAATGTTCATTTTTCCATGAAAAATAGAGTTTACAAATATTCAAAATTATTTCTTTATTGTTAATGTTGTTGTTACTTTTGTAGGTGTGATTCCATAAAACCTGTTATGTACAACATCCTTGAGAAATATAATGAAGTAATTAACTACATAATCATCAACCGGGACATTATGTTCAATCGAGCCCCACCAGAGTGGCTTTCTCCACGACTTCCTGATTGCCACATATGTGGTGGGGCTGGCTCGATGAGACCAGTCATAGCTGTTAAAAAGAGACATATCAACTGGCTATTCCTGCTCCTAGGCCAAACCCTAGGTTGTTGCAACCTGGATCAACTCAAATACTTTTGCAAACATAGTAAGAACCATAGAACTGGATCAAAGAGCCATGTGTTGTATCTGACTTACCTTTGTTTATGCAACCAACTGGACCCTTCTTTTCCTAGCTTTTGATTGCATTTAGTTGTATTCAAAAGAGTTAAACCTTTGTGATTTTCTCCCTACTTTGAAGCATTTCATAATTTACTATTGATCTTGCATCTAGGAAGTCAGTATGAATGAGACCAGGCTTACGTGCTATGAAATAGACAATCTGTCATTTGATATTTTTTTCATGTTATCTTAAGAAGTGTATTTTCTGAGCCAAAATTTAATCTTAGCCCTTTTAGCATGTGCAAGTGCTGAACTAGTTGATCACAGACCATACTGATCCTGTCACAGTTTTTGAATTATGAGGATATTGTGGCCAATAGGCCTCAAATATAAATTATTTGTAAAATTTCATGTTAAGGGTCCTGTGGCCGTATATAAGGAACCTTAGTGGCTATGCAAATTGAGTTTTTGTTATGCATTAATTATTGGGGTTGCTTCAGAGACTTCAGTATTGTTCTCCTATAGTCCTATTTGATGTGCTCATTATTACTTTGTTTGTACGAAGACGTATTATACTGTGCAAGGAGCTTACTGTCATACCAAACCCCGCAGAATAATGCAGAAAGTGATGCAGCCTTCTGTTTCCATGCAACATGCCTTAATTTGTAACAATTTGTTGAACACCCTTTGGGAATACTAATTATCTATCAACTAAAACATTGATATAATATAAGACTTTCGTCCACTGCATATGCAATATAGACCAAAAGACACCACACATACACTGAGAAATATTGTTATGCCTCATGCGTGGTGAAAAGAATTAATCAAAAGCAAATTTCTTATCTCATTGATTCTCAAATTACAGGGAGGACGGAAAACCAGAAAAGAAATCCTATCCAGATTCTAAAATTATATAGTTGCAGTATCTATAGCTGTACATGATCAAACAAAATAAGGAAAGGTAATATTTAATATGCTGTAAATACTTGTGTTGAATATATTGATAGATATCCATGTATCTTGCAATGGTGCCAGGGTATCAGGAAAGAATACACCACGTTAAACATACACCATCAGAAAACTAAATAAAAAAGAACAAAAAAAGAGATAAATCAAGTCAGACAAAATAGAAATAGAAATTTTGATTTCAGTGCTGACTTGTAAGCAATGGTCTGGATTAATTTCCAATATTTCAGATATATATTATAACAAGAAGTCTAAATTTTAAGACTGTCTAACATCTCTTCAATACCTGCTGCTGCTCCAATTTTAGAACTAAATAACTTCTTTTGAAGGTCAGAACTAAATAACTTCAGATCAACCACTTTTTGCAAGCTGCTGTAACCTCTCCTTTACCCAGTATATGTCATTCCTCAATACACTATTCCAAAGATATTTCCAAGGCAGTCAAAGAGATCTTTGTGATTTCCTTCTTTGTCTTGTGGAGAGGGAAAAGTGTGCCAGAATTTTCTGGAAGCTCTAAATCTACTGAAGAAGTAATTTCAGAGGTCATCCCTTGAATAGGTAGCTTTGCGTTAGAAATTCAGTCCATGCAATTCATTATTTGTCACTTGTAATTATTTTTTTCAGTTTTCGGATTTTACTTTATGTTAGCCACTAATTAAACTGTACAGGTATTCTTTTTCTATTAGATTTAATTCAAAGGCAAGGACTTGTCCTTATTTCTCTTTAAGAAAACTAGAAGTTCACAAATAAAATAAATAATCACTCAACGTTCCAAACGCCATTCCTTTATTCTTTAATAACGGAGCCCCCAAACACAATTTCTGTAGTGGTCAATCTATTTTTTTAACCAATGCATTTCTAAAAAAAATCTGTTTCACCATTTCAAAAAAAAAAAAAAGGAAAAAAAGAAAAACTGTTTCAACCATTAGCAAACAAGAGAGGAAGAGCCTATAATTTGAAAACCCAATAGGGACCACGTCAAATTGGATCTGGTTGAGTTCGAAAACCCAATAATTTCTGGGCCTTGAGAGGTGAGAGTGACATTTTTAATAGGGAAGGAAGATTTAATTGAGAATTCGGGACTAATTAATGATTGACCAAGTCAGATTTGTGCATTAATATTTTATGTTGAAACCGGTCACAAAGAGGCAAAAGAATAGAGAATGAAAAAAGTGAATTAATTTGTTTTCAACAATTTTACCTGGATTAAGCAGTGCGTTGGATGTGCAATACTTTGTACTAACGAATGTGATACTAACCACAACACGTATAATTAAGTAGTTTAAGCTGGCTAAATTGATTCATTTAAAGCAATGATTTCTATTTTGTTAAACAAAAAGCCTAAAAAGAACTAGGACTTTTGAGTGTTGTATGACGTTTTGTACTTTGCTTTTGACCAAAGAATAATAATATTTTTTATGTGTCAGCCTGTCAGGAAAAATTAGAGCCTTGCATGCCCGTTCATCCCTGGCATGTTATTAAGACCACAAAAATCCAGCCACTATAAAATGACAAGATTAGAACTATAATGTTTATCATGATTGCAACTACTTTCATTTGTGATACACTAATATTGATACAGAACATGAAATCATCAAATGTAAATCTTTGTATACATCTTATATTTTTTAATTCAAAACTACAGTTTCGGTCCATGGACCCGGTACGTACTGCAATAAAAATAGTCAACGAAAAAAGATTTAGCACTTGTTGGATTCAGCACTAAAATAAAAGTAGACAAGGACTGCAAATATATAAACACTTGAATTCAGTTTCTCGGCATTATTGTACAATAATTTGGCACTTAATATAAATAGCACTCGCATTGCAAATTTTGAAGAAATTAATTAGTATTCGAAGCAAATTTTTGCAGCATACTATCGACAAGAACAAAGTAAGTATAATTCCAGGATTTGTTGAAAAATAACACACCAAGCACTAGCCAAAATCCAGAAATAAATCCCAAACATACAAAGGCAAAAAGCCATATTCTCTCCTCTCCATTTTTGTTCGAAGTATCTGCATTTTTGCATGATGATTCAGTTGACGTTGCATCTCGTGGGCACGATTTGTTCAACGGAGGCCCACACAATCCCTCATTTCCAATGAAACTTTGTGTGGAGAGAATTTGAAGTTGGGATCCTGTTGGTATTCTACCGGACAGATGATTGTATGATAAATTCAAGAAGGCTAGAAATGTTAAGTTCGCCATGCTTATAGGAATGGATCCTGAAATCGTGTTTCTTGATAGATCAAGTGATTCTAGCAAGTTTAAATTGCCTATGTTTTCAGGAATGTTTCCAATAAAATTGTTCCCTGATAAATTAAGGAACACTAATCCTTTGAGTCTCATTAGCTCTGTAGGGATCTCATCTGAGAGATAGTTGCAGGAGAGGTCTATTCCATTCATCAGGAAAAGTGTTTTTGTGAAAGAAAATTCATTTCCTTTCCAAGCAATCACTTCATAAACAAAATCCTGGATGGTATATGGAATTTCAAAAGCAATTATATGGTACGAGGCAATATAAAACAAACCATCATCAGGATAGAAGTTCGATCCATCCTGCTTTGCAGACATGACTTAAAACTTCCAAAGCTTTTTGGTATGGGGCCGGTAAAATTATTGTGAGAAAGGTCTATTACTTGTAGAAAAGAAAGCTGTGACAGTTCTGGAGGAATTTTACCCGATAATCTATTTGAAGATAGGAAAAGGACTCTCAGTAAAGGGAGACTGGTTCCTATCCATGAGGGGACCGAACCATATAAAATGTTATTACTGAGATCTAACACTGTTAGGTTACTACAATTCTTAAGAAACAAAGGAACATCACCAGTTAGCTTATTGTTTGACAAGTGCAATGCTTGAATTGAAGGCATATAGCCTACTATACTTTGCATGTTTTCAGACAATTTGTTGCTGTCTAAATTCATTACCTGGATAGCATCCATGCGCCACAGACAAGAAGGGATTCTTCCTGATAGCTGGTTCATTGAAATATCTAGAACTTTCAAATTTTTCATTCTACAAAGGCCTAATGGAATTGAATTTGTTATGAAGTTATTGCTTAATTGAAGGAATTGTAATGATCTCAATCTTGCCAATTCTTCAGGGATTTTGCTTGTCAGATGGTTGGAAACCCAAAGCAAGTATCCCTAAAGCTGTCAAGTTTCCAAATTCAGCTGGGATATTTCCGAAAATATTGTTTCCTGACGCCCTTAATACCTCAAGGTTTGGCATTCTTGGCAAAAACCGAAGTGATCCTCTCAAGTAATTATTTGATAAATCTAAAAAAATCAGAGAACTACAATTTCTTAAACAGGTAGGAAGAGGGCCACTAAACTGGTTGTTTTTAACATTCAAAAATTCAAGTGCAGAGCCATTACATATGTGGGTCGGTAACTCTCCAAAGAAAGTATTATTTGAGAGATTAATGCATATTAGATTGCCGTTTTGGCCCAGGTAGGGGTCAAGGGCACCACTTAGATTATTGTTATATGCATAAATGAAAGAAAGATTTGAGAGCTTCGAGATTGCAGTTGGAAAACTTCCTTCTAATTGGTTATTATATAGATTTAAATATTTAAGCGCACTCATGTTCCCTAGTTGTTTAGGAATTCCACCACTTAAGGAGTTATAATGAAGGGTTAGGTCATAGAGCTTGTTTAAGAACCCCAATGAGGATGGAATTTGACCAGTGAAAGAGTTACTCGAGAGATCTAGCATTTCTAACTCAGTTGAGTTCCCAACATCCAATGGAATAGGACCAGAGAATTGGTTATTACTTAAATCGAGATAAGTTAACCTGGTCCCATTTTGAAGCAGAAATAATGAAAAATTACCACTAAGTTGGTTCGAGGAAGCATGGAACTCAGTAAGGTCTTTTAATTGTGACAAGGATGAAGGTATTTGACCAGATAAACTGTTTCCATTTAAGAATAACCGAGATAAATCAGCTAGTTGTGACAAGGATGGGGGTATGGGTTCAATAAATTGGTTGTATTCCAAATTCAACTCGGATAATTTGATGCAACTGCCCAGTTGGGTCGGTATTGTTCCATTAAGCTGATTATATCCAAAATCGAGATACGTAAGCTCTGTAAGATTCCCAATATTCAGGGGTAAAGGTCCGGTAAAGTAGTTCGAAGAAAGATCTAAGGTGACAAGTTTTGCAAGATATGAGATAGTCAATGGAATGAAGCCGTAAAGATTATTATAATCAAAATAAAGATTCTCGACATTTGGCAGAGCAGAGAAATTTAATCCGAGAAGAGTACCATTGAGGTCGCAATGGGACAGGGTAATGCTTATCACACTTCCGGCATGGTTGCACTGCACTCCGGACCAGTCGCAGGGGTCCGTGCAGTAGACAAGGGACCATGAGCTCGTACACCCTTCCCCATCAGTAAGGGTAGACTTCCATTGGAGAAGGGCATGCGCTTCTGTTTTGTTAGCAGTTGTTTTGAGGAAACAGAGACAGATGAGAATGGCTGCGATAATAATTTTGGGTCGGAGCGTAATGTTCTCCATGGACTTTCTAGTTTAACAAGTGATTAACTAGTTTGAGTTTTGTATGGTTGGTGAATTTATAGATCAATGCTCTTAACCATGAGTTGATTCTTAATTAGGGTCACCCCTCAGTCTAATTCCCAGCAGTTGCTAAAGATAGATAGGAGCACCGAGCACATAAGCAAAAAGAGTAATCGATAATTTGAATTAAAAAAAAAAGTTGGTAAAGTAAGAGCTTAAGATCGAACTTTCTATTTCATTAGTGTGGGTCTGTGGACCTTAAGTCAACTTCGCACTATGATTTGGAAGAGCAAAGTCTTAAGACTAATTAGTGCAATGGGCTTTCCGGTACAAAAGCATAAGAGATGTTGGAGTGGACTTCTCTTTCGATGATCTTAAAAGACTCTTTTGACCGCTGTAAGTTTTTTATGATATATATATATATATATAATTACTATATATAAACACATAACATATGGGTCAACTTTCCCCTAGAAAAGTGTTTAATAAAATAACAACGATATTTTTGTCGGCATTCTCGAGTAATTAAAGCATCATAAAAAAGAAAAAAAAAACTTAAGGATAGAGGCCTTCACTTAAGTACAAGGCATAATGGTCAACATATTGAGATATGCTATGGTGCATCGCGATGTATTGAGGCTTTTGTACATTACGATCATTATCCGTCAACCGTTTTATAAATCGACAAATCTGATTAAACTAATCCAATCTACATATTGAAATATAATTATAAACCAAATTTTATATTTTTTTTAAATTTTTTTACTATTTTTTTCGAATTTTTTAAAACTTTTCTTTTTTGGAAACCAATTAATAATAAAGAAATTCTAAAAATGGCAGGTTTTAAAAAAATCGAAAAAAATAGTAAAAAAATTCCAAAAAATATAAAATTTGGTTTGTAATGAGATTTCAATATATATATTGAATTTGTTTAGTTAGATTTTCAATTTTTAAAACTATCGGCAAATATGGTCGTGATGTACAAAAGCCTTAATACATCGCGATGCACCATAGCATTTCTCCAACATATTATATCTACAGGAGTTTTAAGGTTTGCATTCTCAGTCCATTATGTTAGATTCTTGTTGGTTCATTATCATAGGCTCATTCATAGCTTAGTAGTAAATACTATCACTGATGGGCTGGAATATATAGTTCGTTTAGAATAACCTCGAATTATAGCCCAAGTAAAGCTCCTTTGAAATTTAGTAACAGAGTCCATTTTGTCATCTGCCAAACGGATGACATTTGACAAAAAAAAAATTAAAGAATTTATATAACAGATTAACAGTTATATAACGTGCTTTTAATATCAAATATATTTTAGCTGGCATATATTGGCACGTTATGGGTCTATGGCTCTCTGCTAAATGTATATAATTTAAACTGGATCACAATCTTTCATTATAAATTTATAATGTTTGTTATTTCCTTGCAAATGAGTAATTGCCAACTGGTGTAATTATACAGATTACCTCATCGTTCTATTAAACCATATATATAATACAAGCTTTTAAAATGCGTTTTTTTCAATATGACGGTCTAGAGTTGATTTAACGGTGCGGCGCTTTTTCGGTGAATAAACGACGAAAAAACGGTGTGTATATGCGACATTCGGAAGAATATATTTTTTTCAATGTGCTAATAATCTAATAACTAATATAGTAATACTAATTACTTCATAGGGCATATGGACGATTGGACGATTTGTACATACTACATAGAGAGGCAATATATTTGGTACATAGAGAGAAATAGTTGGTACACGAGGCATATAAATTTGTACAATTGAGGAATAATTCAATATACTTCATTAAATAGTAGTGGTACAACAGTGGTATACACATTTCTAGTGGTAGAATGGTACACTTCCATTAAATTCAATGTACAATACTATCAGTATAAGTATAATATTGTATAAAGTCTCTCATGTCTCCGTTTTTTCTCGCTAAACGAAGTTTTTTTGCCGAAATAACGCCGTTATTTCGGAAATGACGCGTTACACATTTTTCTGGTTTTGAAACTGTAACTTTGGTGCGCTTTTGTCCCAAAAATCAAAATTTCGAAAATAACGCCGTTATTTCGGCGAAATTTAAAAGCTTGATATAATATAATGTAGTAATACTATTGACGGAAATACCTAGGCAAGATTTATGGCTGTCGGTCAACGTCTCTGTCGCCTGCCAGGGGAGGTATTATAATTAGTTTTTTTTTTTAGAAAAAAAAAGAACCTTCTCAATCGTCGTTTCAAGTAAAAGGACACGAAGTCACAAAAAAAAAAAAACAATAATGGAAACGATTCTTTCAAAAAAAAAAAAATTGACAGCAATATTATTTATTTATTTCTGTTCTCAACGTTTCTGTAACAGAAGTACCAGAATCTATGTACTGGTAAAGAAGAGAGAATGTAATAGGGAGAGAGAGAGAGAGAGAAAGAGATTTCCGATAATGTATAGAATGATTTGTATTTTTACACTCTGAGTACAAGTACAAGGGGTTATATATCAGTTAGATACATAGCTTAGTTCTAATTATATAGACTAAGTACATTGAACTATCTCTTTAACTAATCTTGAAATGCGACTACTACATTAGCTTATTAGCTCCACTGGAGTCGTCCATTGGTTCTGTTTGCACGGTGATATGCTTATCCTTTACAGTTTCTAAATGAGATAAAAATTATCTATTATATATTGATTTTATTATCTGCCTCAATGTTCCATTTTAGACTTTAGAGATGCCAGAGATTGAACTGATAACTCATATTACTTCGGCAAGTTTGATGTATAGTTCGATTTTCAAAATATTAATTTTAGTAAACAAGTAATTTAATTTTGATGATATTAATATTTACTTATCGTTGTCAAGCATATATAACAACAAGCCTTTAATTTATGGAAGTTATATTCTTGTCCATATTTGGAGGGGTTCTAACCCCCAACTCAATGATTCTTATTAGTGCTGTCAATGGGTAGGATACGGTACGGTAGAGATATTTTCGTTACCCGTATCCGTTAAATTTTTCCTTTATCCATACCTTATTCGTACCCGTTAAAAATTGACTTACCCGTACTCTACCCTTATCCGTTATAAACTAACGATAAGGGTAGGATATTGGTAGAAAACGAATAATAATGATAATAATTAAATAATAATGATGATAATATGGATAAATAAATAATATCAAATAAATATATTACTAAACTGCAACATTGAATAATATTTTAATTATAATAAAATCATCTAATATATTCTCATGTCAATTATCACAAAAATATATATAACTAATTAATAATTATACAATATCAAATGAAATTGAGTGCAAATCAATTTGTTCATCAATGCAAATAGATTTGATAATGATTTAAGTACTCCATCTTCAGTAGCGCCCTCATCGGTTGAAAACATAGCAAGTTCAAAATATTATTTATATAGTTGAATAAATACTCATATGATAAATTTGGGAAAAATATACATACCAACTGCCATACCTCTCAACCAATCTTGAAAAATGATATCTCGGAATTTATTTTTTGTGATGCGCGGAAAGTGGAAAGAAATAAAAATTATTAATGTACTTGCCTCAAATGTAACAATCTAATTGTCTTATTAGTTATTAATATATTAATTGAATATTCTAATCATATATTTTCTCATTATGACAAATATTATAAATTATTTATTATATATATAGTAGTACGGGTAAATAAAGGGTACGAAATAGCATTATTCATATCCTTACCTACTAAATTAATGATTTTTTTTTTTACCCATATCTATACTCGATAACTTAACGAAAATAAAACCTTATCCATATCCGTCTTATCGAATATGATACGAATATGATAAACGATTAAAAGATACCGTTGACAGCCCAGTCGATGTTGGGTCCTCTTAACGAAAAGGCCAGTGGTCCTACGACGGAGATATTTTTCCTAACCATGTTTGCAGAAGGGTAAGGGCGGAGTAAATAATTTAATCTAACTTGATTTCTCTAAAAATAATTTAAATTTCATAGACTAGAGTAAGGAGTAAATTGCTCTAGCATTTTAGGTCGAGTAAATTACCTTACATGGATTAAGAAGTAGTTATCACTAGCTATAGTTATCGCGCTTCGCGCGATAAAATTAATTCCTAACAGCTTTATTATATCAAACTTAAATTTATTAACAAAAGCCCAAAGAAAATCAAAATTAAGTTTGATATAATAAAAATAAGAAAACCGATTGTTGTAATCACCTGCTACATGAAAGCTCATTTATCATACATAATCATCTAATGTTTTGTACACATATATTCAATGTGAATTAATAACAAAAACAGAAGAAAAAATCATAGAAAATTTGCTCTGTATGAAAGTATTTTCTAAAAGGTTACTATTTTTTAATAAATTGATACAACTACTAATTCAGAGTTACCTCATATTCCACCAGTGGTGTAAAAATAAGTTTAATTTAAAAAATTGAAATAGCTTCACTCTATACAAAACAAAATGAAGGAACATATTTCTCAACAGCTTTACACAACTAATGTTAAAGGCATTAAGCTGGCAAATCGTAGCTAACATGTGTTGTTTTCCCTTCAAGATTTAAGCGTAGATATTTACATGTGTGGTGATGACAGCACAAAGAGTTCTTTATGTGCATACCATATACAGTATTGTTCATAATAGTAATACATGACACACAAATAAGGCTTAGTAACCAGAAGATGTACACATAATTGCTTAGGGTTGAATTCATTGATCTGGACTGAACTGCAAATGACTATGACCAAGCTCTTCTTTGATTCTTCATGGAGTGCGGCACAGTCAATAGATGCAAGAACTGGCTCCATAGTGTGATCCGAACCATATGTTCCCTGAATAAAAAAAAAAGATAATACCAAAGTGCAATACATAAGAATATTGACCAATTGAAAAAAGAATGGTAAATTATCAAAAGATAACACCGAAGTTCAATACATAAGAATATTGACCAATTGAAAAAAGAATGGTAAATTATAAAAAGATAATACCGAAGTGCAATACATAAGAATATTGACCAATTGAAAAGAGAATTTTTTAAATTATTTGCTATGTACATGAGCTGTATGAAGTTTGGTGTGTCAGTTTTGTTTCTTGACTGTGCTAAAACCGACTATCCTCCCTATGATATGAGGATGAAAAGAAAATAAAACAGTAATAATATGAAAAATTCTACAGAAAAGATCTTTTTTCGATTAGCATTTTTTTTCTGGGTTGAATATGAGGGTTCTCTTCTTGCTCTGTTTACATGCAAAACCATAAGCAGCAAGTACATGTATCAATAATAGACAGTTATTACAGAAAGTACCTATAACTTTGTTCAGATTAGTAATATCGGTTCCGACAGACTCCGTACATTTAAAATCAATGTAATACAAAGGTACCTATGTTGAGTAATACAAAGGTACCTATGTATCAATAATAGACAGTTATTACAGCTGTTTGTCTTGTGAAGCTGACCATGTGATCTCCTAGGACCGAATGATACTTAGGCGGAGCATCAATGACAGAGAAAGGGGTTATCTCACATATACGACATCATGCCAGCACATTGGAAAGTTGCTGGTAATCCGTGCTTGAGAAATGCTACCTATGGCACTTCCTGCACAATTGATACAAGAAAGATTGTTACTGTAATAATATAAGTAGACATGGGATACAAAAAAGAAACTCCAATTATATGGAGAATTGTTTTAGGAGGCTTAAAGCTGGCTTACTGATTAGTCTATGAGCACAAAAACCTGGTACCAAATTCCAAGGTTACCTGGACCTGTCCCATCCTAAAATTTGAAGAACCTAGCTTGGACTGTCACCAGCTTTAGCATGCTGGTCTGATTTGCAAAATTAGAGAAAAAATATTCAGAAGGGCCAAAAAGGAAAAGGTGTAGTAAACAAAACAACAAATGTCTTTCAGTTGCAATCCTCCTCCAATGCCAGAGTTAAAAAATGTACCTTAAGCTTTAAGTGGCTCCAATCTTCAAAATGTTTTGTGTTTCATTCCCCACCTGCAGGGATATTGTGTTTCATTAATTATCAAGTAGAAAGAGCAATTTTTTAATCAGCATTGCAATTATCAAATCTTTGTAAATAATTCTTTCAAAAAAATTATTCAAGTTAGAAAAGTCATGCAGCAAGCATCAAAACAAACCACTAGCATTATACAAATCAGTTTATCCATCCCTATACAAAGTCTACAACTACACCCAACTTAATTAAGGATAATAAAACATAATAGTCAACTCAGATAATATGATACTCTGCAATAATATTGAGTCTCTCTCTTCTCACAAAATTAGAAGTTTTAATAATGGTCATCACCAACTAAACATCTATTATGGTGAAGCGTATGCCTTATTATAAAAGAGAATCACCGGCAACGACTAAAAAGACAATCTAATTAGAAGCAACAATAATAACAGTTTCATGTCAATAATAACAGAACGTGAATTCAGAAAATGCCTTTAGTCAGTCCAACTTAAAAAAAAGAAGTAAATAAAGAATGGTGTTGCACAATATTGCATACCCCTGACATTTAGAATGTAAGATTATGTGACGATAGGCTACTTATACCACATTTATGCACATACAACATTAATACAAAGAAGCACAAACCTTTAGAACGGGAGAAAGAAAATCGGGAGATGAAAGAACCTCAACTCTAATATATTAATCGATGTATAATTTCGAGCTGGCCCAAGATTGAATGCAGATTCATGCTAAAAGATTCGAGCTGATCCAAAATTTGTATTCATCAAGTCGAGAATTTGGCTCATAATATAGCTCAAATGTGAACTCCTAAAAATGATCACAGACGATGGAGTTACGGAGAGCAAAATAAAAAGTGTTAGTCCTAACAACTTATATGTGAACTCCTGAAAGGTGTACTTAGCATTGGAAGCTAGGTCAGTCAGAACTAATTTCCTGGGCCTCAAGTGCAGTACATATTCACCCAATTGTGAACTAATTTCTCTTCATCAATTTCTAAATTTAACCTAAATTGTGAAATAACCTGAGTCTCGATTAACCTTGAATGTTGGGAGCCCCATTATGATTCATTTTCTGATTTACGACATTTCATACAAAAAGAGATGAAAGAAAGCAGCCAAGGTACCTTCATTTATTGTTCTAAGCCAATTCTCTTTTTAACAAAGAGAATTGAAATTATAATATCCATTCTTTGTTCCCTAAAAAAGTTGGCAAAAATAAGCTTGTTGTATTAGATAAA
The DNA here is from genome assembly GCA_028095005.1 of Rhynchospora pubera. Lineage (NCBI taxonomy): Eukaryota > Viridiplantae > Streptophyta > Magnoliopsida > Poales > Cyperaceae > Rhynchospora > Rhynchospora pubera. Next base: position 352,667,629 of record CM051459.1, on the reverse strand, counting down.
AACATCAAAAAAATAATAGGAAGTATCAACAGTTATTGCAAGCTCTATTTTCATATGATATGTCAAATTCAAAAAAGTGTTACCAGCAAAAAGAATCACATAATATGTCAAATTATCAACTGATTGTCATCGAATATAAACAGAAACACTTTCTCTAATTGACATCATGCAAATCACTTTAATTGAGACTAACCAAGTGTTTTCCGATTTCTTGAAATGTTAATGGAATAAAATAATATGTTCTAAACTGTTGGAACTAAAATTGGGCTAAACTCCAAAAATAATCGGTAACAAAACCATATAAATCCTTCCTAGTATAAATCAAGACATCCCACAAAATCTTTCTTATTGGAAAAAAATAATATGGGAGACCGATTAAGAGATCAATTTTCTTTTCTTTTTTTTTTTTGAGAGAGAAGATTAAGAGATCGAAACAATGAAAGGGGGAAAAACATACTATTTTGAGCAGATGCCAAAGACCACTGAAATCCAGTGACGATGAGGAACAGTTCATTTTCCTTTTCGCCTTGAGAGCCACGCGTGAAATGAGGTGAAATTACGATAGGAGACGTCGTGATTTGTTTGAAAAGAGCAGCGGCATCGAGTTTGTTTAACTCCTCGGAAAGCACGGGCGAGAGAGAGAATAGCAAGGAGAATTGAGAAAGAAGGGATGAGGGAGAAGCTCCTCGCTCCGTACACAACCCACGTGTATAGAAGAATCGAGGGTGTCGAATCGAACAAAGAGACGTCCTTGAGTAATCTCTCTCCTACTCTATTGTCTTTGTCGATCCCTCCCTCTATCCCCTCAATCACTCTTCTTCTGTTTTTTTTTTTGGTGGAGGAGGAAAGGAGGAGAGGAATTGAGAAGAAGGAGATTAGAGAGACGGAGGAAGGAGGCGAGAGAGAGAGAGCGCGTGCGGCGAGCATGGAGAAAAGAATTGAAAGAGAGACGATTTCTTTGGGCGTATCGATGGCGGAGAAAACAACGATTCCGATGGATAAAACGGACGGTTGAGATCGACTGCTGACGCCACCCAAAAACACTGTAGAAAAGGTTCCCAGAATTGGAGTATTGTTTGATGATTATTAAATATTGATGACGATAATAACAATATTATTAATAGTATTCAAAATTTAAATTATAATTAGATTATTAATTTATTTAATTGATAATTATAATATTTATATAATAATATTATATATCTTTGTAATGATAATAATATTATTATATTATTTTATTACTTTATTATATTAATAATTATTTAAAAAAATAGTGGTCAAGCCCATTAATAATTATTATATAATTATAATATTATTATTTTATTTTAATAATAGTTATTGCTACTTATAATTCTATTACTTATTAAACTTTTAATAATTATAATAATTGTTTATTAATTAACCACTTTTAATTTTAATTGTTAATTTCATATCTTACTCCTTGTTTACTCCACCTTGTTATATCAAACATAACATTATTTGGAGGAGTAGTGTCGATTAACTGTTCAATCCGTCTTAAGCTATTCTCTGATTTACTCCTCTACTAAACAAGGCCTATTTAGTTATTTACGCATGCTAAGCTTACACTTGACATGACTACATGCATGTACAACTTGTAATTACCAAATAAGGTCTATTGATAGTTTTATAATAACAATTCAAGACTATGCGCAATAAATTTAACAATAATGGCTAATTAATCTGGTAATAATAATAGCCGTTATATATTATCGACTTAGATATTAACAACATTGTCGAGTTACTTGAGTTCATATAATGCAAAAAGATGATTAGACTTTCAAAATTTGTAACAACTAGATCTTTTAGTTGCGACTCCGTCGCAATCTTAATCAATATGCTACAAGTTAAGATTGAAAAAAATAATAAAGCAAAATTTTATGCGATGCTACAAATGATCTATTGATCATTTAAAGTGATTTACTATACAAGAAGAGGTTTCCATTCTGTTCTCAAAATAGATGAGGTTCATTACATATATATATTTTTAATTTTTAATTTCTCTTAATCCATTCGTTAGGGAAAAAAATGAAGAAATAACAAACACAGTACAATTTGGACAACATCAAATCAAAATAAATTAAGTAGCTTGTTTAGTTTTTTTTCGTACTAAAAAATTAATCGGTGTAATTTTATCATAATTTTTAAAGAAAATAATACTATTTTTATGAACCCATATAAACAAATCAAATATAATCGATTCATCAGCTAGATGTAAAACATGTGCGGAAAGAAAAAATACAAAGGTAAATGTTTATGCACACACCTTTATGCAGTCCATCCTGTAACGAATTACAATAACAATAAAATTAGACTTACAGACACTCGAAAACAAACACCAAAATCTGTCACATTAGATCCAAAGCCTCAGAACAGAACAAACAAAGACCAGGCACACAAAGACAAAACGCAGCCACGGCCGCTGCTTTCTGCACAGCTCAATGTAACAAAGCATGCTAGAATTTTGTAAATAACGAAAATATCCTCATCGTTTTACATGAAGCATCTCTTTGTTTCCCGTGTGAAACCGTCTGTCTCACTCCCTTTATTGGCTCTCCATCGAGTTTCTTCGTGTCCCCCACTTTGTCTCAATCTCCCCAAGGCTCCAACATGGACGCTAGCTCAATCCCACTAATTTGTTGAGTTAAATTCTTATTTCAAGTTTTAATCATATTGTGTGAACAATCTTTAAGGGTTCATTTAACCTCGATATCGACCTCTCTACTTAGAGGAGCCTCAAAGCTTCTGGCTCAGGAGATTACTGCAGCACCCTGGACCAGAAAAAGGTGCCCTCGTCGGAGAGAATTGAGATCACGTGAAATTTATATGGTTTGAATTGCAGAGAGAGGAGAATTACTTTAGACACGCTTCGGGGTCCTCGGGGATGTTATTTCTGTCATTTCATCAAATTTTACCGTGTTTTGCAAATCAGAAGCGTGTAAAAAGCAATTCCCCGCAGCCATACATACGTTGGACCCACCTGAAAACAAATCATGACCAGGTGTTCACCAAGCTGCCCACGCCCAGCCCAACCAAATTTTCAACCCAGCGACAAAAGGAAAAACACTGTCCGGCACTGTTCATTCCTCATTCAGGATATATAGGTTTTTTTCAATACCACACCAACCATACTCTTTGTCATTCATTTTTTGTTCTCTTTATTTAAATTTTGATAGAATGACTCATGTTTCATATTTTATTTAATATATATTTGACGTGTCTAAGTTTTTATGAATTTATTATTAGAAAAGGCTACATCAAATTAAAGATTAGAAGTTGGTAATCGAAGAAAGTAAATGTTGAAAATAACTATATAGTATTCTTTGCATCACAACAGATCAAGTGAAATGGGGGGCAAATACTAGCTCCATAAATAAACAAATAACATTTCTCGTTAAGATTTGACTTTCTCGAATTCTGAACAAAAGTTACGTTTGGTAACTTCTCCCCGCCATTTCTGTTCATCATTCTTTCCGAAATCCGACAGCCGCGACGAAGAATTCGCCATAATTGGTCAAAAGGAAAAGGCTGTTTACATTTTTTTTTCTGGAAGCTGAAATGAAGTATTATAAATCGAATGTTTTCGGATGTGGAAAAAGACTAAAAGAGAGAGATTAAGACTTGAGCATAGTTCGCTTGGTGTCTCTCGGAAGAAAGGGATGAGCTTTAGTCCCAAAGCTGGAATTCCAAGAATCTCCTCCTCCTTTTTGTTGGTATATTATTTTGCATAATTTTACTTGATTAATCTCCTGTGTATTATTTTACTATTTTTTTTTTTTTTGCTTGAATGACTTCTTGGTCATTCTCCGTTCACATTTCTGGTCCGATAAAGCAAGTGTTATTAAGCTTGTAATTTTGTGAGGAACTGAAAAACTGATTCCAAAATATGGCACATCTTCAGCCGTGGCGATGAAAATCAGACAGATTTAAACCCATATGTGCATTGTTTTTAGCTGATATCAAAACAAACTCAACTTTATATACAGCATAATGTCTAAGGAGACGTTACATATGGATTAAATGACACCTCAGGAAAATAATTATTTATATAATTATGTCGATAATCGAGAATCACCTGATGAAAAAAAAAACTAATAATAAGATATCGATGAGATGAATATTTGAATTTTGCGGGGTGGTTTTCTGTGCGAAAAACAATCCTAACTTTGACCGTGTGAGGAGTAAATTGTGTAGCTTAAGGAGGAGTAAATAGTAAATAGTTAATCTACTCTACTCTTCTAACTTTGCCATGTTTAGTATGAAAAATGGAGTGAATGAGTAAGATATATAAAGGTAAAAGACGGTGTTTCTAATATCGGATCAAATACGGACAATTTTGGAAATATCGAGAATCGAAATAGCAACTAAAATGGCAGCTTTCGGTATTTTGTGGGATGAAATGCTTGAAAATTTTGGAAAATACTAAAAAATTACGAATTTCGATCACCTGGCCGGTAGGATGCCGGTATGGTACTAAAAACAATGCTGAAAGGTGCACAAATTTTGTGGGAAGTGGCTAGTGTTCAGCATATAAGGCACATACACTTGTCCAACATAATAAAATTCAATTTTTTGAGATTAGAATGGCAGATCCGAACTACTCAAATTGTTTTCCATAAGAAAATCTCCGTGGAGACAAAATTATATATTTTTTATAATTTTTTTATAATTTTTTAAAATTTTTTAATATGCTTAATCTAAAACGTTATAAACCTCTAATTTTAAAATTTGAAAAAAATAGTTAGAAAATTTGAAAACATATAAAATTTGATTTTCATGAATATTTTAATATAGAGATCATATTGAACAGTTCAAATAGACCGTTTAAAAATTTTAATGATCGAAGTTTGAATCGTGTTTGACGTCATGTATATTTTATTCTAGCGTTACTCAATTTTGTCTGCTGGAGTTATAAGGTTTTCATTCTCCATATTAATGTTCTGTACTTCTGTTAGTTCAGAGCTTAGTAGTAAATACCATCATTGATGGGCTAGAATAGTTCGTTTTAGCATATTCTGAAATTAAGGCCCAAATAAAGTTCCTTTGAAATTAGTAACAGAACCCATTTTGTCATCTGCCAACCGGTTGTCATAATCTTCAGAAAGTCAATTTACTTTTCCCTAACCTCCATTATTTTTTATTTGTCATTCCATTCTTTTAATTTATTTCTCGGACTTAACCAAAGCAATTATTGCTGCTGCCAAGATAAAACAATATCATCTGTTGACTAACTTTAGCAGCCTTGTTTGCCTAGGATTAGGGCTGCAAAATGGTCGTTAACCGTTTCGTTTCGTTGACGAAACTGACTACTAATTTTGTTAGCCATTTTGTTTTAGACGAAACGATCGAAATCGATGAAATTTTCTGATTTACATATGGACGAAATCGTTTCATTGTTTCGTTAACCGTTTCGTTTTTTGAAACACAACCATATTCCTTAGCCGTTTTATTTTGTTTTGGACAAAACGAAACGAAATAACGGTCGAAACGGCTTCCGTTTTTAGCCCTACCTAGAATACCATATTTCTTCGGTAATAATTGAGTTTATGTATTTGATTTTATGTTTTGTCATCACTCATCGGTAACAACCTTCAAGGTTATTTTTTACTTTTTTTTTTTGAGAAATAAAGATTACCTTTCATTTGAGTGCATAATTGTAATTTCGGGTACCACCCTTATTTTGTTGCAGTATTTCGACATCGACAATATTGGATGCGTAGTTTTCACGATGCAATTGTATATATATTTTTTAATTAGAAGTATCTTCGTTGTCATATATACTATTCAAAAGTTTTTTAAGTAAAATAATATGTTATTTAACTTAAATATAAATATGAAAGTTGGCATACATATGGCAAAATATTACTTTTCTGTCAAGGTCTGTTAAATAATTCCAAATCAAAGGAAAAGTACACCTGAATCATTGGACCTATAATGCCCCTGAAATATATTATTCCTGAAATATTTTAAATGTAATATAAAAAATTTATACTATGAAAAGGTCGCAGGTTCGAAGTCTGGCTAGGATCTTTTTTGACATTTAATTTAAAAATAAATTGGAAGAATTATCCCAATTTATCTAAAAAAATAAAAGATAATATTACGAAAGATTCCCAATTTATTGCACGAGCAAGTCCATTCTGATTTCTGACCCCCAACCAATTTTTTAAAAAATAAAACATATTCTAATTTGAAAAAAAAATTAAGAATTTATATGACAATAATGTAACAATCTTGTGAACTCAAATATATTTTAGCCGGCATATATATATTGGCACGTCTCTGGCTCTCTGCAAAATGTAAATAGTTTAACTGGATACCACTCGTTCATAGTGATTTTTTTTTTCTTGTGAATGAGTAATTGCCATGTGTAATTTTTTAGATAACCTCAGCGTTCTATTAGACCATATATACAGGGGCGGATCCAGAAATTTTTTTATTCCAGACACAATTATAATATAATAAAATAAAAAAATTAAAATAAATAATAAATTTAATAAACGAAGTCATTCTAAACATATATAATCGAAATATTACAAATTACATCATCTTTTTCATAAATCTAGTCATTTTTTTATGATCTTTGCTTCTCTATCAGTCACCAAAAAGCATAAAAAAGTTAAAAAACCACATTATTTTTAGGCATGCCTAATATTTTCTGAATATTAGCCCAGGCACTATGATTTTTTATACCCGGGCACTTATCAAATCCTACTATCCGAGTCCTTAATTTTCCAAAAACAACCCTAGGCAAGTGCCTAGGGTCCATTCTATTTGGATCCGCCACTGCATATATATATATATATAATATAATATAATATAATATAATATAATATAATATAATAATCCTATTGACGGAACTACATAGGCAAGATTTATCTGGGAAAGGTCTCTAAAAAGGATTTATCTGGGAGCTGGGGACGGTGATTTGTGTTGAATCTGGCTGTCAGGACCAGGTCAACTTCTCTGTCATGTGCTACGGGAAATATACATTACTATTTTATTTGTTGACAAGAAAAAAAAGTTCAAAATTTATTGTTTCCCGTTAATGGACACGAAGCACATACAACAATAATTAAAGTGATTGTTAAAATAAAAAAAAGAAATGTAAGAGCAATTTTTTTTATGTTGTCAACATATTTTATTATGAGATAAAATTGTCTATTGATTTTTTTTCTTTATTATGTGCCTCGATAATCCTGTTTAGACTTTACACCGAAGATTGAACCGAAAACTCTCAGCACTTTCCGCACGTTGATGTCTAAGTTCCATCTTTAATTTAAGAAAATGTATATTCTTGTCCGTATTAGAGGGGTTCTAACTTCCAACTGATATTGGTACTTATAACAGATGAGATGGTGTTGGGCCCTATTTTAACAAAAAGGCCGGTGGTCCTACCAGGGAGATATTTTCCCTAGATAATTACACGTTGTGCTTACGCATGACTACATGTACAACATAATGTACCAAACATGATTACGATACTTTTATCCGAGTTATAACAATTTTAGGTTATGCGTATTAAGACCTGATCAAAATCTCCTTTTTTTTTTAACGTGGGATTCCATTTTATTAGATTTTTTTTTATCGAAATGAATGAATTTGGTGTCACTTTGTTGGAATTTTCATATAATAATATCTAACAAAATCCTGAGAAATCAATTCAAATGAAATCCCACGTAAAAAATATTTTGATCAGGGCATTAGTTTAACACTAATTATTAATTTAGATCTTATAATATGTGTTATCATATTCATGAGAAATCAGTTCAAATCATTCCTTGCCATCCATCTGATGGATGAAGTCTAAAAAATCAGTAAAATTTAAATACATTTAATTAGATCATATGCCCTTAGCGAAAAAAAAAATAGACTTTTTGTACGAGGTTAAAATTTTATTATTAAATAGAAAAATTCAATAATTCCATACTTATTATTGAACAACTTCAGATTTTTTTTAATCATTAACAAATATATTTATTAGTTGAGTTAAAATGTAAGAGAACGTTTAATATGCACCATAGTGCATAGGGCATTCCGTGCACCACGGACTTTTTCGGGGGTATTTTTGTAAACTAACAAATCTAATTTAACCAATCTAATCTACATATTGAAATCTCAAAGAAAACCAAATTTTACAATTTTTGAGATTTTATTACTATTTTTTTCGAATTTTTTAAATATGCCATTTTTAGAAAATTCGAAAAAAATAGTAATAAAATCTCAAAAATTGTAAAATTTGGTTTTCTATGAGATTTCAATATATAGATTAGATTGGTTAAATTAGATTTGTCATTTTACAAAAATACCCCCGAAAAAGTCCGTGGTGCACGGAATGTCCTATGCACTATGGTGCATATTAAACTTTCTCAAAAATGTAATGCATAAAGATAATTGAACTTTCAAACTTTTGTAACCAGCTTATCCTCCCGTCAAATTTCTCTCTATTTTTAATTTTGATTGAATGACACAAGTATTATATATTTATATTTCACTTTTTTATTTAATAAAAAATATGCACTAGATGTCTAAATTTTTAGCAATTTATTTTTAGAAAAATTAGATAATAGATGTGAAGGACGTAAATAACGAAAAAAACATAATATTCTTTCCATGTCATCGCATGAAGTGTATTTGGGGACAAATACTAGCTTTATAAAAAAATTTAGTATTCAATCCCTTTCTTTTTACGTCATAACTTCTTCTCAAATCCTGAGTACAATTTACGTTTCGCAACTCCTGCCTCATCATTCTCTCCAAAATCCAACAGCCGCAAACGATATTCGCCATTGGTAAAAAGTAAAAGGCCGTTTTTATTCTTGTTCGGGAAGCTATTCTACAAAGAATTATTACCCGAAAGTATTCCAATGCGATGCAGAGAATTAAGACCTGAGCAGAGTTGGCTTTGTGTCTCTTTGAAGAAAGGGATGAGCTTTAGTCCCAAAGCTGGAATTCGAACCCCTTCTTCCCTCTGAATTGCCTGGTAAATCAAGATTATTCTCCTTCTTTTTGTTGGGTTTATTTTTTTTATTTTCCATTATTACTTGGATAAACTTCTCCTCTCTATTATTTTACTTTTTTTAGCTTGAATAACTTCTTGGTCATTCTCTCCGTTCATATTAATGGTCCCCAATTTTTGAATTTATCATATTTGACATTTTTTTACTTTTGAAAAATAAAAAATGAAATAGTGTTTTCACACAAGTCTAAAAGTTTCGATAAATCCTAAGCAAGTCTTGATTTAAACTTGTTATTGCTTTTAGGAACTCCGAAGCAAGTTTAGCCTATCTGATTTTGAAATTTGAGCACAATTTGGTTCCTCGTGGAAGTTTGGTTCTGAAAAAAAAAAGTAATTCATTAGAATAGTTTCAGTGTACATTTAAGTTTAGTGAACATTTAATCGTTCCTTACATCCAATAATTAGCATTATATCTGAAAAAAGACGTCATAATTTTCTCTTTCGTTAGTGGTATGTATGGTGTGGGTAGTAATTTGTTGCTTCAGAGATGGAGTTGAATTTTGCATTATATTAAGTATGTGGATCTAGTAATAGGAATATTTATTTTTCTTGTTCTTTGCCATAACACCAATTCTGGGACGAGTTGGAAGAGTAATTCCAAATTTTTACGCAGCAGATTTCACGCTCAAACCTATGTTGTATTTGGTACGTACTTGTGCTTTTAATAGGGAAAAAAAAAGACAGAAGTCTGACATGCATATCAAAAGCTTACATTTCTAAGCTAGAAATTCTCCCTCCCCTGACTTGCATAATCCAAACCCTGAACACCTTTATAATTGTGGAACGAAATCCTCTACAGGTTTTTTAAAAACCTGCAGTACAAATCTTTCATCCATGGCTGTCCAATCAATGATGGATGCCTCGTGATTAATATCAAGCCCGTCGAGATTTATGCGGCCCGTAAAAATATGCCAGTTGAGATTAGATCGGACAGTCATAGATGAAAGATTTGCACTGCAGGTTTTTAAAAAAACCTGCAGAGGATACTGGTCCCTGTACACGGATGTCACTAAATTCTGAAGAGGGACAAACTATGACCTCGATGTTGCTACCAGCATTAAAAATTCATGAACCCTTAATTGAGATGAAGTGCAGACTAATATAATTGAAGGAAAATATAAAGTAGACCATGACTAGATTCTTTCCAGCTATGTCCTAAAACAAACAAGAAAATAAAAGGTTACATATTTATGGAAATTATCATGACTGCACAAGGTCTGGTATCATTCGGAAAAAACAGTTTCGATTGCATTGTTACTAAAATATTCAATAGAAGAAAAATCACGAAATATGGAGTACTGGAATGAATTGCAGCTTTCAGCTGGAATAGTTTTACCTAATTGTACCCAACACTGACATATAAGACTTAGATAGTATCGATGTATCATTTGATATCAGAGATTTTTAATTCAATCAATTGGGTTTCTAAATTCTAAATAGAATACTTCTTAATGATTCCTCAACTATCTGACTCCAAAAAACAAACTAGGGTACCGAGTGGGCTTGTTGCTGGGATGATTCAGCTCAACTTGGTTTGCATTTCAATTTTCAATTACTACTGTGCCAAAATCAAACTTGTATTTTACTACCATTAACAATATACACTCATTGATTGTTTTCTTCCATTGCCAACCTATTTTAACCTTCTTGGTCAAATAAATGAAATAATATTTATGTACCCTTTTTGAAGGATACTGCCCAGTCAAAATTATGGTCCTGATCCATGTTGATATATATATTCCTTTTTCATTTGATCATCAAATGCAGAGAGTTTTAGTTATCAAAAGAGAATGACTGATCTAGTGCCAAGCTTGACTCTACGATCCCATGGTGCTAGTGTGGCACGATTCCATGTATATGACTGGCTAATATTGGTAGGTTTAATTGTCGCTGATGGTTTGTTGAATTTGATTGAGCCATTTCACCGATTTGTGGGAAGAGATATGATGACTGATCTCCGGTACCCCATGAAAGGCAACACTGTACCCTTTTGGGCTGTGCCGGTAAACCTTTCTATCCTCTCCCAAAATTTATCAGATTAACAGAAGCATCTTTTTTAATGTTTGTTTTACTAGCACTATACCTGTGAAAATTTTCATTTTTGGTGGGTTCCTAGCTTTTGAAATGGAACTTTTTCAAGCAGGTTTTACTAGCACTATACCTGTGAGGTCCTGAGTTTCAAAATCCCATTGTATTTTATGACTCCACAATTGCCGCCATCATTTTGATGCAGTGGATATGCCAATATACACTAGCCATCATTAAAAAATCAAACAACTATATTAAACCATTATTTAACAAGGGGTTTACATCATCTGATCATAAATATCCAATTTTAATGAGACAAGTAATGCCAATAATGGTATATCATGCTCACTTCCTTTCTTGGGGCAGCAATGTAAGTTTCACAATTATGCATGTGGAACTTTGAGGCTTCTGCATTGATTCCAAAAATAAAACATCAGGCAGCCTATGTCAAAAATTTAGTTTGTCCTGGCTTTTTTAAGTATTGTGATTTGTAAATAATTAACAATGTTTTTCTGGTTTTGTCCGAGCATTTGTGTAATTGTAGATAATTGGTATAGTTGGACCGATGATCATTATAACTGGAATATACTTCAAGAAGAGGAATGTGTATGATTTTCACCATGCTATTCTTGGTATTTTGACTCCTACATCTGTTTTATTAGGCTTTTTTTTTAAATTATTTTTTCTCGTAAATACCAAGCCTTTTCAGCTTGGTACCATGATCCCACTTTAGATAGATTTGCTGAGGAAAATCTGAAATTACAGTACTTTGCATACAGGCATACTATATTCAGTTCTTATAACAGCTGTAATAACGGATGCAATTAAAGATGCTGTGGGACGTCCCAGGCCTGATTTTTTCTGGCGCTGTTTCCCCGATGGAAAAGATGTACATTTTTCTAACCCTGTTAATAAACTTTTCACTTCTGCTGCTTCTTGAAAACTAATTATATTTTACACACTGAATTCTGGGCATGTTCTCTAACCGTATTCCCAAGAAATGAGTTTACCTCTCAGAACCACCACTTCTGGCTGTAACCTAGTCAGTGAGACTGATATATACTCGAGGACTTCATAAAATTTCTAGATTTTAGAAGAACTTGTTCTTACTTTTAAAAGTCTTATGGATTGATAATACAAGTTCAACCGAATGGGTTATGTTGTATAAAAACTTTGTTTCATATAATGAAATGGTAACCTGATGGTTAGTTTTTTCAAAAATAAAAAGAAAAAGTTCAACTGAATGATAAGGAAGCAAAGAAAATGTACCCAAAAATGGAAGAAAAAAAAAGATCACTTCAGAGCTATTAATGCTGTGATTGATCCTTTTGACTGCAAAGTGCAAATTGATATTCCTTGATTGATGTTGCCTTTCTTCTCCTTCTAATTAAATGATTAACTTTTTTTTTCTTAGATATACGATAATGTTACATTAGGTGTCATATGCCATGGAGAGAAGAGTGTCATCAAAGAAGGTCACAAGAGCTTTCCAAGTGGCCATACTTCATGTGCGTTGACCAGCTACCTCTCATTAAAAGTACATATATTAGTATTAGTATTATCGAGAAGTTTGCTTATGCTGGTAATACACTGTTTTGACTGGCGCACACACACACACACACACAGACAAATGTCTTTGATGAGGTAAAAAACTTCTGAGGGCCCAGGGTGTTGATTTGAAACAAAGAATGTAAAAATTTCAGGCTGTTTCTAGAGCAAAATTTTAGAGGTCCTTTTTCAATAAAGAGGCAGCAAAGCTGCCCATTTCATAAAAAATGAAATCACAAGTTATAGAAAAGAGCAAATATAAAATGCAAAGTTATCAGCAAAGAGATGAAACCCCTGATGTTTGGTCTCAACACGAACACATGCACCTTCATAGGCCAAAATACTTATCCCAGGTTTGTTTCATTTGTACCAAACTGGTCCAGAGAAACAAAGGTGGAAGTGTTAAAAACCTCAGCATACACACTGGCATCATAGTTCATAGACCAAACTACATGTGAAACTTAGGCCCACGACCTGCCAGTACCAGTTTATTATCCAATAGCCTATTTGCATGACACATCGAAATCTAGACCAACTTACTTTCAAATATTTTTTTTGTAAAAATAAAGCTAAATGCTGTTTCATTTAATACTTATTATTTCGATTGATCTATGTGTTTTTCAGGGTCATTTGCAGGTCTAGGGTTTTGCTCTTGGTATTTGGCAGGGAAACTGACAGCTTTTGACCGTAAAGGTCATGTGGGCAAATTATGTATAGTTTTTGCCCCTTTGCTTCTTGCAGCCATGGTTGCTGTCTCTCGAGTTGATGATTATTGGCACCACTGGCAAGATGTCTTTACTGGTGGCTTTTTAGGTGCATTTCACTTTTTAGCTTTCTGTCAGATTCTTATCTGATAGAAATTAAATTATAATAAAAAGTCTCTTTACTTGCGCAAATTGAAACCTGCGACCTGTTTCTGTCAGAAATGAAATCCAGTGTTATAAACTCACAATTTTGCATCATGTCCTATTAAGTGCCTACAATCCCCACTGAAGTAGTCACTGGAATCCTAGAAGCTGATTTAGGAAAACAGGTGGCAGACATAACTAAATAAACAAGTGGTTGAATACTAACGAAAACTGACTGCTGCTAAAAACTTTACCAGTGGACATTCTTTTCAAAACATGAAAACAAAAAATATATAAGATCACATTTCAATGGTACAAATGTCCACAGCTCCTTTAAAAACTTCCAAATGACACCATTTCCTCCTGTATGCCTTCATATTTTATTCATTTTTTTGGAAGTACAGTAAATAACATTTTGAGCCTACCCCAACTTGTTTGGGATAAAAGGCTTAGACTTTAGACTTTAGTAAATAACATTTTGATATTTTTTTATTTAAGTTTTGAAAGATTGCGGCATGATAGAGCCACAAAGTTGAGGGAATTTGCGTCCTTTTATCACATTATTATTGTGGTGTTTTATAATAATCAGTTATTGTTTTTTTTTTCCTTATTTTAGGACTGACTGTTGCCACATTTTGTTATCTACAATTCTTCCCACTGCCTTCTGATATTAATAGTATGTTATTCTGCAGTTAATTTTCTTTAACACAATTGTCAAGTTTTGGTTGGTATTTGTTTCACCGAAGATTGCAACCTTGCATTTGTATCAAACTATAATGGTATAATCTACTGCAACCTCAACTGGTGCTGTAAACCCTCTTTTGTGATTTGCTATGTTAATTTGCCTTACGTTAATTAACTATGGGGTGCATTTCATAGAACCAAGTCGTGCATGATCAAGAAAGTACTAACTATGCTGCAATGATTCTCAGAACTAAAGTTATATGCTGTCCAATTATATACTTCTCTTTGCAGCTATCTGGCCACATGCATACCACTCTGAAGTCCTCAATTTTCGGAACAGCAACAGAAATTCGCAAACTGGAATTAACCGACTCACCACGAACAACATCGAGATGGAGAGCACTTCTTATCCTTCCCCGCAAAACGCATCTACGCACAGTGAAAGAGATACAAATCCAATCTTGGATAATATGGAAGCTGGTCGGAGAGAGGTTTTGTGATCCAAAACATGCTCAGAAGATAGTCTTTTTTGCTCTAGTATTGTGTATCTTTACTTGATTTTTCATTAGAATACTCTACTGTACATCCCATTATATTCATTTACAATCTTTTGATATCGTTTAAATAAAAAAAATTAAGTTTTTAGACATAATTTTTATCATTTAAAAAGGCTAGACATCAAAGTTTGACAATTTGAAAATTACTTCATCATTGAAATTTCCTTTGATGCGATAGTCTGTTTGAATGATTAAATTTGTCTTTAAAGTTTGAAATTGCTTTCTAGATTGTATCGATGAAGATGTTAATGGTCATACATAAATGGATGTATGATAATAAATTGTCTACTAAGATTTTCTGTAATGGATGTCAATAGTTTGAAATTATTATTTCCCTGTAATAAATTATCTACTAAGATTTCGCGTTCATTTTTTAAATGTTACAGAGTTATCTTTTTTTAATTTGTCGGAGGAAGTAAAAATTGGGGTCCTGAGGTACCTGTTGCACGAACGCATAAGATAATTTTAGTTAAGTTAATATGGATTACCCAGGAAGCCCAATCAAATCACCAAATAAATTTAATGCGTGCATTTTGGATTCTTGATTCTGTTGTCTTTATTTTTTGTATACATTTTTGTGGTTTTATTATATGGAAAAAAAAACGTGCTGGTGAAAATACAGTCCAAATCAACATTAAAGCATCTGTAAATACAACGAAACAGCTTAGTGTTTGAGGAATCTAAACTGAATATACTTACATACAGACCAAATCAAAAGCGGATCACCCAATTAAATTTTGAAATTCGAGTAGCTGGATATAGGACCTGCTTAGTGTTTGGTCACATGTCACAGTTGTATATCACTACAAAGTTGCCCCCACAATTCCAGTTGTGATGCACCAATAATTTTCTAAAAAAGTGGTTACGCATACTCATAGATATTTGACATTTCACGGTTGTTCTTATATAAACAGTCGCAGTGACTTACAAACTGTCCCAAAAGATGCATATTAGAAGATTTCTATATATTAAGTATATAATTAAGAGAAAATATAAAAAATTCATAAGAACAATAATGGAAGGGTAATTACTACTTACCATCCACTGGATTGTCATCCAACGCCATCCACAGTACGCTCCCCTTTCTTTCGCGTGTCCCCTCCCTTCCCTCGTCTCCCTCCCTTCCTTCGCGACTTTACTCCCTCCGCTCGCGTCTTTTCTTTCTTCTCTCACTTTCCTCCAGGTGCGTCTCCCTCTCCCTCTCTCTTTCTTTATGAATTTTCCCTCTCCTCCGCTCTCTTCCAAGAAAGCCACAAAGAGTTTAAGAGAGTTAGCCTTACTAACCATGGTTTTTTCTTTATCATTGGCCATTTGTTTCTTTTTTTTTTTCTCTCTCCCTCTCTCTTCTATTTTATGTTATATATGTTCAATTTTATTTCTTATCTCTGTTCAATTTATTTGTCATATTTGTTCAATTTATCTGTTATTTCTGTTCAATTTATTTGTTATTTTCTATTTTGTATATGTTCACCTTTATTTTTTTTTTGCATGAGTTCAAATTGTTTGTAATATATGTTTAATTTATTTGTTACATATGTTCTATTTGTTTATCTTCACTTTTTTTTAATGAGTTCACGATTTTTGTTATATATGTTCAATTTATTGTTATATCTGTTCAATTTATTTGTTATTTCTGTTCAATTTATTTGCTATTTCTTTTTTATTTATGTTCACCTTTATTTTTTTGCATGAGTTCAAATTGTTTGTAATATATGTTCAATTTATATTGGTCTATCTGTTCAATTTATTTATCTTTATTTTTTTAATTAGTTTATGGTGTTTGTTATATCTCTTCAATTCATTGTTATATCTGTTCAATTTATTTGTTATTTCTGCTTTATATATGCTCACCTTTATTTTTTTACATGAGTTCAAGTTGTTTATTATTTTTGTTCAATTAGTTGTTGTATATGTTCAATTTATTTGTTGCATCTGCTCATTTTGTTTTTTTATTTAATCAATTAGTAGTTGAAGGAAAATTGAGAGCGAAGAAAAACGAAGGTGGGAGAAGGAAAATGGAGAGAGAGGGGAGAGAGAGAAAGGAGGAGAAAGGTGCAGGGTTAGTGAAGGGTAGGGAGGGGGAAAATGAGAGGGAGGGTGAATGGAGAGAGAGAGGGCGCGCAAAAAAAGTCGGAGGCGAAAAAACAGTATGGATGACGTGGATGATTTTTCGTTGGATGACGGTCTCCCGATAATGAAATTGCAAAGTTAGGCCCAAGAGAAAGGAAGCCTTTTAAAAAGTCCAAAACTGCCCTTTTTGGGTTCTAAATTAATAAGGAGGGATCTGCTGCCACTTTCTCGCTATTCCAACTGTATGAATCTTGGCCCAAAACACAAACTTATTATTGTAAAATTAAGAACAAGGAAACAACCGTCTGAAAGTGAAAGCTTCAATTTCTACAGTTGAAAACTTCATTACGCAAAGTTAATGTCGCAAATTTCGACTAACTGCGGCGTTACTTTTGTGAAGAATTCAAATTTTGAAGAAAGCAAAAACGGAGAGCTTGTCATCAATTCATGGCTGACATGTTGCAGTATTTGGATTAATAATGACATGCTCCAGATAGGCATCATGAATCCCTGATGCCGTGCCGATTGCATTTTTGTTATCAAGTTCCAGGAGCTGTGGCTTAACTATGTCGGCGACCCAAAACCATAGTCGGTCATTTGGTCCGCGACTGTTCTGGGATTGCCAAATTATATTCGTAGCCTGATTAATTTGAAAACGAATTAAAAGATTTAATATAGAATTTTTATTTATTAAATTATTTATCAAACAGTAGTATGTTTTTCTATTGTTTCAAAAAGAATAATAAAGTGCTTGGTCGGCCAGTTCATTTTCCTCCAATATTTCATATATATTAGTGAAAAATTAATAGTAATAATTACTTATTAACTGAAAATATAATTAAGTGACATGTTCTTTTCTTGATACTGAAAAATGAAATAGAAATTATGATGCATTATGGGTTCTGTAACTAATTAATAACTAGTAAGATCGTTCTAGGTTGTGAAATTGGATTATTATAACAAACTCAAACATGCATGTATTATTTTAGTTACAACGTAGAAACGCCTTTTGTCTTTGTCACCAGTTTCATAAACAATTTTACGCACGATTTGCATTTATTAATTAAGTAGGTCTGAGGTCAACAGATGTGAACAACCAAAGGAAAATTTTCAATAAACTTAATTAATAAAAAACAATGAGGCATTCATGTTTAATATTGTTGTTATATTTTCTGTATACCAGATTTGATCTGACTCATTTAAGTCGAGCCTAAGTACATGATGAAGTGTTATTTAACAATTTAAGAATGCTAATTAAAGTTATTGATGGAATCTTTACTCATGTGGAATATGAGACAAATGAACAAAGAAAATGTACGACCAACAGTTTAAAAACAAAACAATGTACATCTATGAAATTTCCTATCTTAGATCATGAAAGTAGTGATTGATCTATAGTACGAGATCATGTGAACGTGAAAAACGATCATACAGATAAAATGTTTTTCATGCGAGTTCATTCAAAAAAAAGGAATCTTTTTTTTTTTTGAGAGAAAAAAAGATAGGAAATCTTCTTTATGCATATTCTGGTTTTCAGTTTTTGGTGAAATTTCTTTATGGTTTCATTTTCTGTCAAGTTGCATGCCCTGATGCCCATGCATGTTGGCTTGTCAAGTTTGTTGAATTGAAGGGGTAGTTTTGCCTTCATGCTCTCTGCCTTCAGCATAATTCAATTTCAAGTCAAAAGGTAAATAAGTAATTGGTGGAAAATACATTTAAAGAAGAAAAAAATAAAAACGTGACCAGTAGGGCCAATACGGCCCAATTCTTCCCTAGAGGCATCAACTACAAAGACCTTTTTGTTTCTGGTTGACTCAAAAAAAAAAAAAAAACAAAAAAGTTTATTTAACTATGAACAAAAAATGGCCCAGAAATTTTTTTTTTCCCTTTGCGTAAGATAAGAAAAAGAATGCCCTCCTCCACACATCCTAATTAAAGTATATATCCTTTTCTTTTTTTCTTTTCCTGAAAAAAGAAAAGAGAGACACAGAGAGAACGTGTTGCACAAGCTGTCTGAATAAATGAGGTCAGTAGTTGTAATTTAGAAAATAAAATATTTATTGCGACTTCATAAAAAAACATCATACATCCGTCATGCATAGGGCTGCCGACGGTATACCGTTTACCGCGTACCGTGCACGTTCCGTCCAAACGAAACGAGTGACGAATCACTTTTCAGCATACGTTTCCAAAACGGAACGGTAAACGGAATGGATTTCGGCATACCGTTGTGTGAAATACAGTGTAAAATGAGTCGTTCCGCTACGTTCCGTCCATTCCGTTACAAACAGAACGGATAACGAATCGTTCCAGTGCATACCGTTGTTGAAACGGAACGGCAAACGGAATGGCCCATTCCGTTGCCGTTTGCAACGTTAAACAGGTCTAGTCATGCATAAAAGCTACCTTTTCTTGCATCATTATATGTTTCATACAAAGAGGTAATATGCATTATATACCATATATACATTCTGATAGAACTTATTCTTTGGTTGTTGATATTTTTTTGTATCCGTAACTATCGCGTGATACACGCCAAATTTGAAAATATATGTTCACGGTATGTCATGTGAATATCTGGTGCCAATTAATTGTCCGAGTAAATTATCAAAATAAATTGGCTTAAGGGTCCACGAGGCACTTACTGATGATATCATTGAATTTTGAGACAAGCAATGACTTGACCTTCTGTTTATTTGTTTTCTTTTTTATTGTATAATAATAAAAAAATGTCGATCCATTGACTCAAGTTTGGGTCAATGGCGCTGTTTTTCCAGCCGCTTTTTATTTTTATTTTTATTTTTTATTTCTGAATTCTGTGTATTTATGTTACCCAACGAAGTGAAGAAACTAATATTAACAACAGCATAATTTTACATATTCTTGATAAATACCTTTAGACTCTCACTTCATATGCCACCTCCAATTTCTTAACTACACATATATATAGTGCATTCCTCTTTTTCTTTTTTGTTTCTTTACTGAATAAACAGTTGAGTTTACCATATAGTACACAACTTGTTGGTGCAAAATCAAATATTAAACAATTCGGATAGCTTAAAATAAATAAAATAAATAATTAAAATAATTTTTATCCGAATCGCGCTAGGCGCTGTCCTTAAGCGTATTCCGTCTCAACGTACAAGAGGAGCCACAACCAAAATAAGACGGGTAAGTGTCACTCCTTAGGGCACGACCGGAGAAGTGACTGATGAGAGATCTCCACAATATCCAGTAGAATCAATCGGAATATTATTCAAAATCAAATTGAAAATCAAAATGGAATTTCATCAGGTTTCTTTTCGTCTCAACTTCTGTATATTTTATTTCGGGTTTTTATTTTATCACCAAATAGATAGGTATATATAGAACTGACATAGCAACGTAATTGCCAAAGTAAATTTCAGATCTAATTGACCACATAAATGGTCCAATGAGTAACGGACAAATAGTAAATTATGATATCACGACTGATGTGAGCCGTAGGCATTTTCATAATGATATGATTGAACTCACTAATTAATATAGAAACGGTAATATAGTAGTGGGGATCATAGATTTAATTAGACAACTTTATTTCTCAAACGGATATCAAATTTAATTACATACGGAAAAATAGTTTTATGTAAAATTTTGAGTTTATCCAACAATCCCCCACAAAACTCAAATTTATCAAATACGAAATACGTAAAAGCAAATTGAGGATTTTGTTGAAACAAATGATCACTTTCAAATTAAACAAATTGGATAAAATTAGGAATTTGGAACAAACAAATGGTGAATAACAAATTGCTGGATATTTATATTCGCATCATAAAGTAGTTTTCAAACCTTGAACTTCATTTAGTATAGGTGCATCAAATTTGGAG
Organism: Rhynchospora pubera; assembly: GCA_028095005.1. Lineage (NCBI taxonomy): Eukaryota > Viridiplantae > Streptophyta > Magnoliopsida > Poales > Cyperaceae > Rhynchospora > Rhynchospora pubera. The sequence goes on along the minus strand of CM051459.1, from coordinate 352,646,988 downwards.
GAGACAGAGAGAACTTATGTCTTGTACTCATTCCTTGGACCCAAATTCTACGACACCATACACGTAATACGGAGAAAAATCATCGCGGGGTGCGCATTAATGGCCATACGCATGTACCTTGGATTTTTCATGAGAGTCTTAAGGGCTTACCCATGCCCCGCACCGCGGCCGTATACAGACACTCTCATATAGGTGAGTCCCTACCAAGGATGTGTGTAGATGCACATCCCACGGAAATTACCGCTTTGGTCCTCATTAAGAGCTAATATGCTCAACCTTACATCTACATAGAGCGCACTCACCATAGGGATGGGGTTGGAGTCTATGCTCCTAAAAGTGTGTACTCTTCGACCACTTGTCGGATTGTTATTACCCATTGAATCTCTTTCCAGGGGTCTGCCTTTCGGAGATTGGGTTGCCCCCGCAAGTGGCCCTTTAGGGCTAAAACCCATCCCACTCGATGAAATATGAACTTCTCATCAAGTTCATAGAACTTCTCATTAAGTTCATCTCATTTTTATTTTTATTTTTATTTCATTTTTTCATGCCGACTAGTCGCTTTGATACTTGAGCTCAAGTTGTTTGTTTTCCTGCAGAAACTTGCAAAACAAAAATCTCCAGAAATTTGATTAGTAATAAGTTTTGAAAAACTTATAATTCCTTGAAATAATCATCCTCAAATATTTCTGAATTAATCTCACGTTCTCATAATTTTATTATAATGATCAGTTGAGTCCCATATAGAACCTCCACATTTTCTAACAAACTGAGGTAATTGTTGCATTCTTATGCACTCACATGATAAATCATGATCAGTCAAAAAATCTCAATCATCATAACTATCAGTCAAGAAGGTCTAGTTTTTTTTTTAGTTTATACCCCCACATTTCGAATTACTATTAGTAATTTTTTTTTCAATTTTTAATTTTCATGATCTAGAAAAACATCTTTTAATTCTTATTAATAACCGTGATTTTAATTGACAATAACCAGTTGATATACTCCATTTAATTTGGCTAAAATAGCCGTTTCTTCTAGGAATCAATGAGTCTTATATATCCCTTAAAATAAATCTCTGCAAATTCTCTGAAATTTATATTATGATCCTACTAGAGAATTGTACTATAACATTCAAGGAATCTATTAATATATGTTCAGTTTTATTTATTTTAAGCTATCCGAATTGTTTAATATTTGATTTTGCATCAACAATCTTAAGCGTATTCCGTCTCAACGTGCAAGAGAAACCGCAACCAAGATAAGATGGGTAAGTGTCACTCCTTAGAACACGACCGAAAAAGTGACTGATGAGAGAGCTCCACAATATCCAGTAGAATCAATCGGAATATTATTCAAAATCAAATTGAAAATCAAAATGGAATTTCATCAGGTTTCTTTTCGTCTCAACTTCTGTATATTTTATTTCGGGTTTTTATTTTATCACCAAATAGATAGGTATATATAGAACTGACATAGCAACGTAATTGCCAAAGTAAATTTCAGATTTAATTGACCACATAATTGGTCCAATGAGTAACAGACAAATAGTAAATTATGATATCACAACTGATGTGAGCCGTAGGCATTTTCATAATGATATGATTGAACTCACTAATTAATATAGAAACGATAATATAGTAGTGGGGATCATAGATTTAATTAGACAACTTTATTTCTCAAACGGATATCAAATTTAATTACCTACGGAAAATAGTTTTATGTAAAATTTTGAGTTTATCTAACACAACTTTTGAAATTGTAACGAACACTTAAGTATATCTTCATTAAAAAAAATATAATTATGGTAATTGTCACATTTCTTAGCATCTAATGTACTGCACTTGTGATAACATCTTTTCAATGTTGTACTACATAAACAATACAGGTTACTTGCTTCTCTAGATATGTTGTACTGCATACAAACTATTAAAGTCTTCATGCTGTTTAATAAAATATTAATTTTAAGTACAAGGCCTTTTTAACCTTTGGCTTACTATAGTTAGAACATGTCAGTACTTCAGTAAATATTAATTTTAAGTTCAAAATAGCTAGGCGATCCCTGATGTAAACATAAATTTATTGATGATTAACATTAAATAGGTTTCATATTGATAAGTTATATATATTGATGGCAATTATATTTAACAATCCGGACTTGCAACCAATCAAAAAGTTGCAAGAAAAATGCATGATAGGTTATACGAAAAACCAAAATTTATACAAATTAACAACAGTAAGCAATTATATAAGGACTTGAGGAAAAATCAAAGGCAAATGTTTGGTTCAGCAGGCCATTTAAAGTTTTGGATTTAAATTGTTTTGCCTTAAAAATCTGATGACAAGAATAGAATATATAACAGCAGCACTTGCAGAGTTGCAGGTAGGCTTGTCAGCGGCAAAAAAAATAGTTATTTTGTTTCGTTAAAGGTTATGAATGAATAATGAAAGCGAAATCAGTTTTGTTAATGAAACAAAACGAAAAACGGTAGGGACTAGGGAGACTGAAACTATTTTGTACATGTTGTTTACTGAAATTTAAAATTTTGTACGTCATTTAATGAAACGGAAAACGAAAACACACTGAAATTGTATCGTTTCTTTAATTGCACGGCAAACAAAATGGCTATATATGTTTCTTGAAATGGCCTAACACATTGATTATTCTTTAGACAATGCAATTAATTGCATTCAAGGAGGTTGAGTACATCTGGCACTGGCAGTGGGACGTAGGGGTGAGCAAAAAACTCGTAACTCGTGAGTTACTCGAACTCGACTCGAAAAAAAATCAATGAAAATTCGAGTTAGAAGAACTCGAGTTTTAACAACTCGAGTTATGCCAACTCGTTAATTTTACGAGCCGGGTTCGAGTTGGGCCCAACTCAACTCGGTACAACTCGAGTCGGAATATACAGGTTGCAAAAAAAAAAAATTGTTATCATATTAATATACAACCCAACAATTTTATTGATTTTCAATTTAATAACTTGTGCACTAACTCTAGTCTCCAAGTACCCAGACCTTTTTCCCTCCGTTACACCCTCATGATTGCTCCTCTTTTTCTATTTTCGAGCAAAATTTTAAGGTGACTAGTACCTCAACACCTTCTCGTGAGTTCGTTGCCGAGTCACGAGTTGGCTCGAGTTAAAATGAGCCGAGTTCGAGTTAGCTCGAATAGCTCGGAACTGCTTTGCTGTCGAGTCACGAGTTGACTCGAGTTGTGACGAGTTCGAGTTCGAGTTGAGGCTAACTCGCTCGAACTCGGCTCGTATACAGCCCTAGTGGGACGTACACGCATATTTCTCAATTTGAGTGTGAAATCACAGGACTCTTCAGGAATAATTTTGAAAAAAAAAAATGTTGTACCGTGTTTGTTAGGTTAGTCAATTGTCAATAAATTACTTATATGCTAAAACGTACAGTGTGTGTAATTATATAATTATATAATATGGAAGTTGGGGTAGTACGATTGGATTACAAGATGACCGCTTGTCTGCTAAATTTATTCTCTTTGGGCCGTTTGGATCGCTTAGGAATTTAGAGAATTTGGGAAAGTTATAATTTTTAGGAATAAATTTATTGGGAAGTGTGTAATTTTGTGAAGAGTTTGGATTGTTTATAATAAATTTATAGTAGGAAGATGAAATTCCCCAAATTTCTTGGAGAATCCAAACAGTCCCTTATTTACTTGAATTTTTTAGCTTTTATCTTAAGTGATGAAATTAGCTTGAGCTTTGAAACTAGTATAAATTAAGTTTGATTTTAAATTTACATTCCAATTGAACAAATTAGATTAACAATTAACGATTTTCTAAAATTCGAAAAAAATACTTAAAAATTTCAAAAAAATATAAAATTTTGTCTGCATTGAGATTTCAATAGAAAAATCGTATTAGACGATTTGGATGGGTCAATTTGAACTAAATTTCAGAATTTTGAGCGCGACTCACGGACACTTTGGTGAGTTGCAACTCACCATAGCAGAACTCTCTCTCTCTCTCTCTCTCTCTATATATACATAGAGAGAGAGAGAGAGCGAGATTGGCTAATGTCCTTTGGATAGGACAGAGAGGTTGTCCTATTTAGTTTTTAAGCGTTGGATGTCTTTAAGATTGGTGCACAGTTGAGATCCGATGGATACGATTATTGCGCTGAAAATCGAAGTGCGTTTAATTTTTTCCGTCTCTCATCTCCGTTTCTTCTCCGTCTCCGTCTCTCCCACTCATTTTATTTCTTTCTTGTTCGTTTCACCTTCGAAGAATCCTATACAAGCACACCCTAATAGTTGATCCCAAGTGGAATGCGCGAATAATTCATCTGATCCCTTCGCTTCCACTTCCATCAGTAACCCAAAAAAGATAAAGAAATAAAATAGAAGAAGAAGACGGACAAATCTCTGACAAAATTCCTTCCGATGAACCACTGCACCGTTGCCGGAGTTTGAAGCACTATTGAAAAGCCGGTGGCAAGGAAAAGATAATAACGCCACTCTCAACTCCTGTCATGAGGTCTTTAGCATTCAATTTTGAAGAAGAAATTCTTGAACCAAAATTTTAGAGAGGCTTCATCTATCTTTCTCTTCTCTCTTTTCTTTTTGTTAATCCATTACGTGGGCCCCAGGAGCAGGAGTAGTTGTCTGGTATGGGTACGCACCCATTTTACCACCGCGAAATGGATTAATGGTGGCACCAAATGATAAATTACCCATGAAAATCCAGAGGATGTGGTTGAACCGATGATAAATGGTTTTCATACATAGTAATTCAACCATTTATAGGCCTTAATTTCTTGATTTTATGTGTTTTTTCTAATGTTTAATTGTTAATTTAGGTTAGAAGCTAGGTACTGCCATGGTTGCTTCATTTTGTATAGGATCTACGCGATGTGGCTACTCGACTCGACATTTGGAGCGATTTCAGACTAGACCTGCGACCCACAAATCTCACCAGCAACCCACAGGGAGACAGCGGGTAGCAGATGTTGACTGGCGATATAGGAGATTTCAGCGGGTCGCTTGATGCAGCAGCGGACCGCTGGAAGATGACAACCGACAGACAAAAATAGCCAGCCAGATTTGCTATCTTCTCCATAACTGTCTATGCCAAATTTAGAGCCTCTACTTGCATGACCTCCACCTTTAGAGAACCGCCAATGCATGTTATATAAGGAGGAAGCGTTGAAGACAGGGGGGTCGGCGAAAATTAGAGGAGTTATTCTGGGCGAAAGGAGAACGATTCTGCACAGGTCTAGCGGGTCGCCAGAGACATCTGCGGGCCGCTGTCGAGTAGCAGAAGACAGAAAGGAAGGGATCAAGTTGCTTTTCTGTTGTAACTTTATTCTTTCTTATGTTTTCTTTTCTCTTTGATACTTGGATGTTTTGTTTGATGTCTGATCGCGAGTAGATACCTTTTTAGGGGTCATGGCAGTGAACCTTTAAGTTTATGAATTGATATTGTTATTTAGTTGATTTCTTAGTTGCATGTTGTGTTTTATTTCCTTTCTTCAATTGTTTATCTGATTGAAATTGAATTGCTTAGGTTAGTTTGCTCGTATCCATCAAGTATAGGCCTTGCTTGAATAGTTAGATAGTTAAGTCCAAACTTCTCTAAGAATTTAACATCAATTGTGTCAACTTGAAGGTTTATAATCGAAAGATTGAACCAAGGCTAACTAACGAGAGTTACAAGTTTTTTCTAACAGCGCAAGCTTAAGAATTCATAGGTTAGAAAGGTATGAACCCGTAGAAACTAGACCACGAAACGAAAGTTGAAGTTTAGATCTACTTGATAGTTTTGAAGTTAGTTGGATTGAATTTCAGACCTAAAACGAGAGTTTGATCTGTAGCACTTCAATAATAACCCAACTCTATACACAAAGCAACATTTAAATCAACTAAGTAATAGTCTCAGCTTGACACCAGCGGGCCGCTGAGTGAACCAGCGAGGTGGTCTATGCCCGCCAAGTAGCCAGCGACCAGCTGATCTGTCAAGCGACCTGAGTCCACTTTAGCGGGCCGCTACGAAAGCCAGCGGGCCGCTAGGACTGGAATAAACTGAAAGAATTAGCATGCCTTAAACCCCTAACTTCTAATTAGCCAATTAATCCATTTTTACTGCATTCTATTTTATTTAATATTTACTTAATTTAGTTGTTAATCTTGAAACCAAACTCAATAATCCTGCAAACTTTTAGTCTAGTAGATTAAGTAAAATTGAAACTTGGTTATCAAACATCCGTCCTTGTGGTTCGACCCCTAAATACTTAGACGACTATCGTACGCTTGCGATACAAATTTGAGTAAAATAAGATATAATTCTAAAGCAAGAAAATCACCATCAACCGATCTCAAAATTCAAGGGATTAGAGGCCGAAGTGACGATGCATGAGAGGGGTTTGTACAACTTATTAGTAGCTTGCAAAAGGGCAAATTTGATGATGCACGAAAGGTGTTTGTTAGCAGGCTCAAGAGAGGAATTGTTCTTGATTTTTGTATGAGAGAGGTTTTTATTAATGGGCTGTGAAATAAGTTGTTACAGGGTTGAAACACAAATGTCGAAAGGAGTTTGCTGGGGATTGCACGCACTCCAAAAAATTGCTGGGGCCAGCAAATAAGATTAAACTGAGAATGATTAAGTTACTGTTTTGTAAAATGAAATTAGGGATGTCGATATGAAGTCTTTTGTCTTTTCTTATCTTAAACGGTTTGTTGCTTTTAGAAGAGGAGCATAGTACCATATCACATTCAGAATTTGTGGGGAAAATATGGGGCTCCGTTTGGATGTGTTGAGAATAAGGTAGGAAGAAGGAAGAAGGGAAGAAATTTATTGGGAAGAGATAAATTTATTGGGAAGTGTGTAACTTTTGTGAAGAGTTTGGATGGTTAGGAATAAATTTATTGAAAAAAATTCCTTATTCCTTATTCCTTCTTCCCATTTCCCACCATCCAAACACAGCCATGGTGATGCAAAGCTTACAAAAGAATTTTTTTATTTTTTTGTGTTCACTAGCCTAATTTTAACAACTCTGATTGGAAAAAGATTTTAAATAAAACGATAAAAATGGGTGTGTGAGACGGAGAAGGGGAGAAACGAGTGGGAGAGATGGAGAGATGAAGAGCAAACGGAGATGAGAGACGGAAAAAATCAAACGCACTTCAGTTTTCTGCGCAAAAATCGTATCCATCGGATCTCAACTGTACACGAATTTTAAAGACATCCAACGCTGGAAAATTAGATATAACCCCCTCTAAACTTTGGTAATTGGATATAACCCCTACAAACATTAAAATTAGATATAACACCCTATAATCTTTGTAGCAAAGGAAATAACCCCTTTTGATTAAATTCAAACCTTTTTAAACTAAAAAATATATATATTTTACATCATGGACAAAAGTACCCCTGCTTTTTTTCCCTTTCTGCTTGTTGTTTCATTCTCGTTTTGCTCCAACGCCATTCATCAAAACATCAAAATAAGTGATATCCAATTTGTTGTTTCTTAAACTAGAGATTTTCTTTCTATATCAGTATTTATCTAGGGTACATCTCTCTCGCACAAATACTTAATATAAATGGCAATTTTTTTTACTATTGAGCATTTTATTATAAAAATTTACACAAAGAATATCACAGATGATAAACTCTATGGAAAAGCCGGACAAATCTCTGACAAAATTCCATATAATCTTAGAATTAATGACACGATAAAAATATTAATGACACAAACACAATCCATATAATATTTTTATCAATTAGGTCTGTTCAATATATGAAACTTTTCATATACTCGTGTTATTAAATGATAATCCATTATCAACGTTTACAGAACTACAACGTACTTTTAATCAACACGACAGTCTTGTATGGCATATTAGTGTTCCTGCTAATATCCAAGACCTGTGAACATTTTAGAGATATATATTAATTTTATTTAGAATTCTGCGGTTCAAGACGAAGAGCATCTTCTTGAACACTTCTAAATACGAATATAAACTCATGGAACAAAATGTAATAACATCCAATTCATAAATATAACATATAAAAGTAATCACCATAAGATAACTTTTAGAACACAATTCCAACAATCTCCCACTTGTTCTTAAAGTTACTTCTTATACATTCTTATGTATTAACTTTAAAACTAGGGTTGCCTTTTGACTCATTCTGTTATCTCTATCCACTCTCCATGTGTTTTCAAACCCAAGGAATCAAAGTGAACTTCACTTTTGGCTTGAGATAAAGGCTTTGTTAGCGGATCTGCTGTGTTACCATCCGTGTCCACCTTTAACAATTTTATTTTACCATCTTCTATGAAGTCCCGAATGACAAAGTACTTTCTATCCATACGTTTGATCTTATAGTGTGAACCACGTCAAGTTCCTCATTGAACTTTTTGATCAAACATTTACTTCGTTGGCTTTAGCAACAACCATCAATTCTGATTGGATGCTTGAGTCAGCTGTTTGCTAAATGTTTGAATCTTTTCAAACTAACAGCGCTTCCATTCAAAATGAATACATATCCATATTGCAACTTTTTATCATCATAATCGGTTGCAAAACTCGCATCGCTGTAGCCTTCTACAACGAGTTCCCTTGTCCCTCCATACACAAAAAATTTATCCTTAGTTCTGTTAAGATACTTAAGGATATGCTTGACCGCACTCCAATGTGCAGGACCTGCATGGGCTTGATGACGACTTGTCATACTTAGAGCATACGCGACATCAGGTCGTGTATAAACCATAGCATACATGATAGAACCAATTGCAGAAGCATATTCTACATTCTTCATGATATCAATGTCTTTACGTGTCATAGCACGTTGAGACTTGCTAAGTTTTACACCTTGACTCATTGGCACATTTCCTTTCTTGGAATTTTCCATGTTGAATCGTTTCAACACTTTGTCAATGTATGTACGTTGACTTAAGCCAATGAGTCTACGTGACCTGTCTCTACATATCTTGATTCCTAAGATATATTGGGCTTCACCCAAGTCTTTCATTGAGAAAATCTCTTTCAATGAAATTTTTGTTTGCTCCATTAAAGGAATAAAGTTGCCTATCAATAGTATGTCATCGACATACGGGACCAAAAAGTACATAGCTCCCACTGACCATCTTGTATACACAAGGTTCTTCCTTACTTTGAATAAATCCAAGGCGTTTAACCTCTTCATCAAAGCGCTTGTTCCAACTCCTGGATGCTTGTTTCAATCCATAAATGGACTTTTGAAGTTTGCATACTTTACTGTCATTATTTGGATCTTCAAAACCAGGAGGTTGTACCATGTACACATCCTCTTCCAAATTCCCATTAAGGAATGCTGTTTTGACATCCATTTGCCATATTTCATAATCATAAAATGCAGCAATGGCTAGTAATATCCGAATTGACTTAAACATTGCAACAGGCGAGAAAGTTTCGTCATAATCAATCCCTTGAACTTGACTAAACCCTTTCGCTACAAGCCTTGCCTTGTATGTTGTCATGTTTCCATCCATGTCCATCTTCCTCTTGAAAACCCATTTGTTTTGAATAGCTTTCTTATCTTGAGGAAGATCTACCAAGATCCACACTTGGTTGTCATACATGGATTGCATTTCAGATTTCATGGCTTCATACCATGATTTTAAGTCTTCTCTTTTCATTGCTTCTTCAAAGGTCTTTGGATCATCCATATCCATTACCAAGATCTCATGAAGTCCTAGATACATATCAGGCTTCTTCCTAGATCTTGTTGACCTTCTTAGTTCTTGTGGCTCTTCATGTTCATCTTGAGTACCTCGAACCTTTTGCACAATCTCTTGTGGAATTAGTTCAATACTCGATTGAACACCATGTGGTGATTCGTGAACCTCTTCCTCAATAGGTTGAGGAACTTGTACACTAATGCTCCCACTAGCCGTCGGAACTATGGTTGGGCTACTTCGATCTACATGGTTGTCATCCATGACCTGATCGAGGTCTTGTAGTGTTTCTTGAGTTTCCTCAAGCATTACACTACTCCCACTACTTTTGATTCTTTCGAGAAATTCTTTCTCTAAGAAAATTGCACCCCTTTCAACTAATATTCTATTTGTTGTCTTGTGCCAAAAGTAGTATCCTTTTGTTTCTTTCGGATAACCTATAAAGAAGCATTTTTCTGCTTGGGGTTCTAGTTTGGTTGACATCAATCGTTTGATGTAAGCCTCACAACCCCAAATCTTGAGAAAAGACAAGTCAGGAGTTTTTCTTGTCCACAACTCATACGGAGTTTTCTCGACAGATTTAGATGGAACAATATTTAGTGTGTAAGCTGCAGTTAGCAATGCATGTCCCCAAAAATAAAGAGGCAATTCTGTTTGGCACATCATTGATCGAACCATATCAAGCAATGTTCTGTTTCTCCTTTCCGATACACCATTCCACTGAGGTGTTCCTGGAGGAGTCAATTGTGGTATGATACCACACTCTTTCAGATATGTACCAAATTCATTACTCAAGTATTCTCCACCACGATCAGTTCGTAAAATCTTAATTCTCTTACTCAGTTGATTTTCAACTTCATTCTTGAATTCTTTGAACTTGTCAAAAGATTCACTTTTGTTCTTCATTAGATAAACATAGTCAAAACGACTATAGTCATCTATGAACGTAATGAAGTACCTAAAACCATTTCGTGCACTTGTTCTCATTGGACCACATACATCAGAATGTATCAATTCCAACAAGTCTTTCGCCCTTGAACCTTTCTTCTTGAATGGTTTCTTAGTCATTTTACCAACTAAACAAGATTCACATGTCTCTATTGCATCGCAATCCATGAGACCAAGAAGATTACTATCATGTAACTTCTTAATGCGTTTCTCATTTATATGACCAAGACGATAGTGCCATAAGAGATTGTTATTTTCATGAGATACTTTAAGTCTTTTGTTATTGATACTTAGAACATGTTTATCATTCACTTCTAGCAAATATAAACCATCATGAACAGTAGCATTTGCATAGAAAATTCCATCTTTTGCAATACTCAAACACGAGTTTGAAATAGTAAAGACATAACCATCTTTGTCCAAACATGACACAGATATAATGTTCTTACATATAGATGGAACATAATAAACATTATTCAAATTAATTATTAAACCACTAGATAAATGAAGATTTATCGAGCCAATGGCCAATGCCGAGACACTAACACCATTGCCCACCTTCAAAATGACTTCTCCTCTCTTGAGATGTCTTCTATTCATTAGTGCCTGCATATTTGCACAAATATGAGCACATGATCCAGTATCAATTACCCAATCATGAATAGATGTGGTTAAATTAATCTCAATAACATAGATACCTTTCGGAACCTTGGGACGCTTCCGCTCTATTTTGCCTGAGTTTAAGTCAGCCTTGTACTTTGGACAATTCGCCTTGAAATGTCCCAACTCATGACAATAATAGCACTCGGTTTGCGGAGTTGGCGAATTTTTCTTTTTGCCTTTGGAGGTGCTCGCTTGAGCTTCTCTATTCCCCTTGTTCTTTTTAGATATCTTTCTTTTTCTCTTTCCTTTTTGAACTTTCTTGCCATTCTGTGAGATCGCAAGAACATTCTTCTCTCCCTTATGTCTGTTCATATCGGCCTCAGCTTGCTTCAAAGTCTGATGGATCTCATCCAGGGTCATTGCCTTTTCACACAAGTGAAGATGCATGACTACATCTCTGTAAGATGGAGGCAATGAACCAAGGATTATATCCTCAGCAGAGTCAGCATGCATTGGAGCATTTAGCTTCTCCAATTTCTCAAGGTAACCCAACATTTTCAATATATGTTGGTTGACAGAAGACCCTTCTGCCATGTTACACCTTGTGAAAGCTAAGGTGATCTTAGAACGCTCTTTACGAGCATTCTCCAGAAACATCTTGGAGAGACGTTCGATTATCTCTTTTGGAGTATTGTTTATGAACTTTCTAGTAAGTTCAGTAGCCATACTTGCCAACATGAGACCTTGAACGCTCAGTTCGTCCTTGCGGTACTTTTCAGATTTGGTCTTTTCTTCATCAGAGGGATTTGTACCTAGTACTGGAGCATCTTCCTCCAATACATTAACAAGATCCTCCGACCTGATGATAAGTTGGAGTTTCAATTCCCAATCAAGGAAATTGGAACCATCATTCTCCAACGGAAACTTTTCGAGTATGGATCAGATAAGTACATTGTTTGTCATTCTATAAAATAAATGAAAGGATTTCATGTTAATATTTATGTAAAACTTTCATACTACATATTAAAATTTGTCCATTATGTAGTATATTCAAGATCCCATCATAAATAAATCGAACTCATCCAAAATATAAAATCAAGGTAAGTAATCATTTACTAATCATAACCTTTTAGAAAACTTTTACAATCGTTTGCAATTTTCTAAACTTTATAACTCTTGTTGTTTATTAAGAAACTTTTCTTACTAAACGATTTTCCCGAGACTTCAAGCCTAGATCTTGACTGCTCTTTAAGCAAACTTATTTTATTGGTCAATATGTTTGGCTATATTATCTCCATAAAATAAATGTATCAAATGCCTCACATTTAATCCACCTATCAATGGCCTGATAATATATCCTAACACATTCCACGATTTCTAAAGATTAAAGATTACACTCATGCATCTCAATAATCTTTAGCTTAAAGTGGATAAAATAAGAAGGAAAAATACTTAATTTTTCATTGGACAATTCAAATGTGACTATAGTTTGGTAGGTCATGTTTCCATACACCCATACCTATCCTAACATATCATTCACATATAATCATAAAGCACATCACATATCACAATCACAAAACATTTGTGAGTTTGTATGCCTCTTGCACTTCTCTTCATCCACCGTTTTGTCTTCTTGCACCATTGGATGAAAAATTGCATATAAAATAAATATGCTGCCCCAAACTTTATTATGAATCCTTTCAAAAATAAAATTTGCTAAGTGCTAGTATTAGGAACCCATCTCATCTCACAATGCAAATGATGTAAATAATAAATAAAGGCATCCTATACATAAATTGCCTTTTTGTGCCTAATTAATAAACACTTATTAAACTTGCTTACAATCAAACAAACACATCACATCAAAATTTACATCACACAAGGCATTGGATTGAGACATACAAACTCGGTTCCCTGCAAAACAAAATCAGAATAGGAATTGCATACCGATACACTATTTTGTACCTTTTAGTTAATTTCCATTTCTTATGCAATTGCGGTTCTTTAAATCATTTAAATCCCAGAAAAAATGATTTATAATTCTCTGTTACGATTTGCACCATAGTTTGAAAAATAATCTTTTAAACATTTAAAAGAAAACTCAAATTATTGTTCTTGTCACAGAAAAACTGCGCACTGTTGCTGTTTTGCCTTTGTGACGAAATTCCATAAAACTTTTTGTTGAACCCTAAAATATTCTCATAAATACCGGAGAACGGTAAAGAGGAATTTAATATTTTATACATGGGTCAGATACGGGATATGCCCGATGATCTGAAGTTATCTTGGATAAATCAGGAGGGAATATTCATGAGGATTTAATGACGTGACAAAACAAATGGTGCTAAATCCCAAAGGCTATATCGGTGTCCGTATTAATGGGAAAAATAAAATCACGATAATTTGGCATGCGATATATGTTCCTGGAACTCACGAAAAACGCCAGATCATACCTTGAGGTGCAACAAGAAAATAATTATATAATTTCATGAGTGGAGTTATATGATTATACGTAATATTCAGACGGTAAAATATATGCATCAAGATTCGTGCAAAGAAATGATCAAATAACTTCTCTGACCCACTTTGCTTCAGCCCTGCCCATATCAACTCAAACAACAAAAAAAAAACGGAAAGCCCATAATAAAAATCAGGATGCAACGGCCCGGCCCATTACATCGCTTCGTCTCCTTCGTTCCGACTGCTCCTGTTTCTGACGAAAGCCATGACGCAGAGGAGCTTCTGACGAACGCCATGACGCAGGAGATGGACCCTCCCTCTCGCACGCCTGTTGACAAACGAAGCCAAGTAATGATGGTAGGGAAGGGAATCTCGTTCTCCTCTCCTTCTCGCGCGGTGCACAGAGGCATACTGTACACATTTGTCTCCTCTCTCGCTTACTGAAATGCAATGATTCCGCTGGCACACAACGCCTCATTGCATTCACCTCTCCGACAGCTACTGACAAGGAGAGAATAATTTTGTAGCCCAATTGGAATTCTAGCTTCCTCAATTGAAATCCCTTCTCTTATCACCAGACAGCAGCTACAGTCCTTTCACGATTCATGGCCATTAATTAACAATTAATCCAGTGTGGTGAAGAGAGGAAGGAATCTTGATGTCAATGGATAAGCTCATCTCCATCCTCTCCAGTAGAGCTGGAATAGAAGAAACTCAATTATGCAAGACTTGTAATTTGAGTATTGAGAAGAATGAAATTCAATTGAGTTAATTCCATGACTAGGCCATAACTAGGGAGCATCAAAGGAGATATCTAAATCATCGATGATCATTAATAAACAGAAAATAGAATGAAGGCAAATCATGGAAGAATTCGAACTCTTAATGCTACGCTAATTGAAAATCAAATGGAGATGTGATAACTCAAGGGGTACTGGATTGATATGGCTCAAGCTAGAATGGAAAGTAAGGTCCAGAAGATAAAATTGCACTAAAAAAAAAGCTGCAAAGCAAATTGAAGATTGTTGGAAAGGCAAAGCCAATTTAACTGATATTGCATTGCTTGTTCTATGTGCTGGAAATAACAAGTTCAAAGGAGCATGTATCGAAATCAGAAATTGAGCCATTTGATCATCAAAATAAAGGTGACATAACATACGTTTGAACTGGAGACCGTATGACACAAAGGATTAATGCTGCTGAAGACTAAAGCCATGGTGCCTCACTGGTGGAGTAATGAGTAGCACGAGAATAAAGAAGGTTATTCCCTGAAGATGAATAAATTGGGCACAGTAAAGCACTGTGTAGAAGTGATGAAATACCCAAAATAGGCAGCAGGGGTAAAATTGTCCAAGCCTTCTAAGATTTGGATAATTGGTGCCATCCACAGTAACTCATCTGGTTCTCCTATAAATAGAGCACCTCAGAAGCCATGCAGAGAACAACCAAGAAATACACACAGCCAGGATATACACGAGAGGCTCAGCCATCAAGCACAAAGCTATAAGGTCAATAGCACTTTGTACACATTTGCGAGGATAAGAGTGTCTTCTGTTAGGATAGCTACTAGAAAAAAAAAACAAAAACAAAAAAAAAGGTGTGTTAGTAGAAGCAATAGCTTCATATTTTCAGTTGTGATCAACCATCTGTACTACTCTTTTGTGTAATTTGAGTAAGTAAAGTAAGAAGCTTTCCTTCCCTTTGTAACTCATCTCTTTTCTTTTATATACTTTTCTGGTTCATGCACACATAGCCAAAATGTAAGGAATAACTAATAAAACGTTTATGTAAATATGTACATAAATGCATTTAGTTAATTCAAGCATCTAGTAAACGATGATTAAGCATTTAATTAACACTCATATTTTATATTCTGTACTCATGTAGGCTAAAGAAAAAAAAATCAGATTTGCACTAGTTGTAATATAAGAAGCCATGAAGCTAAAATAGGTCATGTTTATAACTAAGTATGCATATTGGATTCTAAGCGAAATATCATGTAAAACATAACAAAAAAATGGACACGACAAGGACAGCAGGGATTATGGACAACAGGTTTCTTTCTAAAAGAAAGAGGACAGCAGGTTATGGAGCTTCATGGAGTTGCACACACCTCATCTCGCCAATGCATTGAAGAAGGGGACAGGCACTTCTGACCCAGGAGGGGCTGGACAGTGAGGATTCAGCTGTGTTAACTTGATAGCTTATGCAAGCTGTTAGGTTCATACATCTCCATCCTGTGCCTAAGGGATGCAAAAATGCCTCACCATCACCACCACTACCTCAACCATGCCAAGGAGAAGCAATGCATTGGAGGCTCTCTTATGTTGGGTTAATGGCTTGTTATATCCCAGCAACAAGTCATTATACTCTCATACATTCCCTTTTCAAGTTGATACAAGGCTGTCTCATCACAACCACCATGGCCAGATCCAAATCGAGTGGGAGTATACTGCTGTGGCCTCGTGATGCAATTAAGAGAGGAACACACCTTCAGAGGCATGCCAAGGTGCTCCTCAATCCCCAATCAAGCTCTCAATGGCTGCTAGGAAGTAATGACAATCCAAGGAAACCCAGCCGAAAGCTTATCACCATGGCCATATCAAAACTGAGGAGTAACCCCTGGAGGGAGGCGCTCGACAGTCAAATTGACAGAGAAGACACATTCCTATACCTCTCATGAGCCTCGTAGGCACCTGACCCAATCCCCATCATGGTCGGTCGACTGAATTGATCAACTCGCCGTCACAGAAGGTTTAAGTGGAACTGAAATCACACGCCGGAGGATTTCGGCAACCAAATTGAATTTATACCAAGCTTCTGAGACCTATCACGATGCTCCCTGACGCATTATCTCGACCCAATGACCACTAGGAGCTCACAACCACCGACAAACCCTGCCAAACCCTAGCCGTCTGGGAGGAGATGATGTAAACGGAGGAGATGGGCTCGAGAAGCGAGTCCCGCGACCTCCTGAGGGCTCTACGATCCCATTCGGCACTGTCCCAAGGCTGAACAATCGCTTGACAAGCTCAATCAGACGGCCATGGCGGAGAGCCTCGCCGACGACGAAGAGAAGAAACAGAAAGAGAAGGGATTCATTTTCCCTACCTGCATGGACCTGGCTCACCATCAACGGATCGCAACACTCACTGACTGTGGGTCCCACACACGGAGGGGTCAGTTATTCCACGAAACACCGGGAGTATGAAGGGCTTTACTAAGGGGCGTCCCAAATCTTGTGATTCTCTGTGGCAGTTTGGTTGCGTTGAGTCAAATCCGTGTGATAACCCGCTAGAAGCCCACTCAGTCCAATCAGAAGAAGCCATGTGTCACTCTCAACAGATGAGGTCGCTGCTGACCCCTTATCTCCTCCGCTGATTTGGACCAATCATGCGCTGCCACGTGTCATTGCTGCTGATATGGCACCATTCTATTGCTGGAAACTTCAAAAATTCGTAGAAAATCAACCGTAACTCAGAAAAATTCAAATCAAATTTCTACAGGACCAGAAAAATATGGAGAATACAGTCATGCCAAAACTATAATCAAAATCCCAACATAATATTTTAAATCCATATTCTAAGTTCTGGCCAATCACAAATTGCCACCTCAGCCTCATATTTATTTTAAAATCCAGCAACCTTTAAAAATTCATGAAAAATCACAGGAGGCCCAGAAAAATACAAGGAAAAATCCGGGAAGCTCAGAAAAATAAGGGGAGTCTGTTTGGCTAATCATCACCAC
Organism: Rhynchospora pubera; assembly: GCA_028095005.1. Lineage (NCBI taxonomy): Eukaryota > Viridiplantae > Streptophyta > Magnoliopsida > Poales > Cyperaceae > Rhynchospora > Rhynchospora pubera. The sequence continues at coordinate 352,629,543 of CM051459.1, read as the reverse complement.
TATAAACACTACCAAATATATTCCTACCATTATTCTCTCCTGGATACTATGAAGAAAAGCCGTTCCGGCAAAGGCTCAAAGGCTCATAACGAAGGCATGGATAATATTTCTAAAAGTCATATTAGAACACTAGCACGACCGAGTCTAGTGCTTCATTCATGACTCAAGAAAAACTCATCGCAATCCCAGTGACCAAAACCACCAGACGGTCATCGTCATGACGGGTGTGGATCAAAATGGAGACACTAAGTACTGTTGCTAACAAACAAGAGTACTGGTGAAGTATCAAGCTCAATGATCTGGTTAAATTGAGACTCGCTAGCCTCAAAATGATGGATAGTGGGATCTATCACGATGTCACGGGACTCTATCAAGAGACCCGAAATAATATGCAAATCAGGCGAAGACTAAATCAATATTCAAAAGATTCCAAAGAGGAGGCACATTACACCGCCAGATATTATCGGTGAAGAATATGGATCCAACCACATATGAGCAGAACTCTTTGCAGTCTGAGAAAAGCTCACAATGTTGTCCCAAGCCTGCTGAGACGATGGAAGCCACAATTATCAAAGGCACCCGCTCTCTCGAGAAGGCAGGAGGTCCTATCTTGAGTGTATGCAATCTACCCGCCAGAGATAAACATCCGCCTATACCGTTGACTCAGGCACACAACATTATGATCCTATCAAAGATACGCAAATATTGTCATTATGGACAAATTCCACATCATCATACCCGTACCTTGGGGAAAGATCACACTTGTACTTAAGGAGTCTACGATTATCTAAGGCACCCGCTCTCTCGAGAAGGCAGGAGGTCCTAACTGTTAGAAAGTGTGTAATTTTCATTTATTTTGCTAATTACAAGTTAATTAAGCCAAGAACATCACACACAATAGATCTAGTACACAAGCTATTCAAACACACGAGAAAAAGGGTTGGAAGTATACCTCTCTTGGTATCGCAACCAAGAGGCTCGTTCCAACGGATTGGTGTCGGTGGCGTGCTCTCCAAGAACCTCCACGCCGTGCGCCTCGAGTCCACTAAGGAATTAACCACCTTCTCTAATCAATTATGCTAGTAATTGAGAGAAGTGTGTCTAATTCCAAAGCTTTCCCTCTTCAAGTTAATTCTCCAATTAATTTAGTGGAAAAGCTTGCTCAACACATGAGCTAGGTGGTGTGTGGAAGAGAGAAAGGGAATGAAAAATTCTGAAATTTTTCTTCCCTTGTTGTGAGGTGCGGCCAAAGAGAGAAGGAGAGATAGAGGTGTGTGGAGGCTAGGGTTTGCTCCCAAAGAACACCCCTTTATATAGACCTCATACCCTAGCTCTCATCCAACTTTTGATGGACCAAAATGCCCTTATGGTAGCCGCACCTACCTACCCATTTATTGGGTTGGGCCTCAAGTCAAGTTGAGCCCAATACTCTTCCATTTAATTTGCACCTTCCATTAGACATTAAATTAACTAATTAATTTAAAGCCCAATTAGCTCAAATAATTAAATGTGTTGATTATAATTAATTATTAACTAGTTAATAATTAATATGGAATTAGTCAATGCACTAAATTATTTCTATATGATCTATTTGACTTAATTAATCATAACGGTCCATAACGGTATACGATTAATTAATCAACTCATCATATTTTGCAAAACCAATTGTTGCAAATAAACAATTAATGCACGTGTGGTTAAACACCTTATTATGTGTGACCCTTTGAGGATTTATGCTATGTTGGACATGGAATTAAATCGCTATTTAATTCCAATAATCATAAGCGGTATCTAGCAACACGTTATGATTTCCAATTCGCATAAATAGTGTACAGCTATAAAATTTCAATCCTGCATAAGAGAACAATTATGTTTCTCTATTTTGATTCTTATGTCACACGATATCATCGTATAATCCAAGATAGGAGCGTGTCATTCTTGCAGATTATACGTTTCTTGATTTAGAGATAATTGTATCAGTTGCTAGCAAACAATCTATCTCCATCAAGGGGCCCAAACAGATATCGTCACTCACTAAGTGAATTAATGAGGGACATACGGTTTTCTTGATAATTAACTTTTCCCCGCACAATTCAAGAATACTTAAATCAAGTCCGTATAGCAGCCTTTATCAGGAATCAGCGGTAGACATGATTTATAGCATCCATCCTCATGTGGAAAAGATAATCATCTCAAACTTAGAACCAAAATCATAACGAAATAAATAATGACACGTAACACAATCCATATATTTATTTCGTGGGGTCCAGTCCTGTACTATGTTCTATAACATATACATATGCAATTAAGTTGGTTACTCTTAACCTATGATTTATAGAACTTAATCATCACTTAACTTGCATACTAACCTTATTGATAATTAATGTCCTTTGTTAATTATCAAGATTATGGACTTTTAGATTTATCGTTGTCATTTACTACTAAATGAATAACAGTGATCTATAATTCAGATCCTCAACCTGAATGAACTGTCAACGAGTAAATCAAAGAACAAATGATCTGAAATCACCAATAACATAAACTATAGAAGTAGCCTAAATAAGATTGGCTCCTAGGACATATCTCTAACAATCTCCCACTTGGCCTAGAGTCAATCAATGGTGACTTCTAGCAAGTGCATAGTACTCAATGTAATATCCAAAATATACATGTCTCATACTAAAGCCTAGTAATAAAAGATACAACTCAAAGCCACTCAGGATGTGCCAAGTATCACCTCAATACCCCACTTGGCCTAGAGTCAATCAATTGTTTGGTACTTTGGCTGGATACCAAGTATCACCTCAATACTCCGGATGATAATCGAATTGGCACTTAACACTTGGCTGGCAACCAAGCGTCTTCGGTTCAGGTGGCAGCTGAATCGATTCCTAGATATTTGACCTGCGACCAGATGCATTGTCGACACCTCAAGCAACAATCGGATAACCTGTGGGATATCTTGGCTGGATACCAGATATCACCTCAGTATCTCGAATGATGATTGAACGGTCTACTCAATATCTGAATAGCAACCAAATGTCTCCTGAACGCTCTGAACAACAATCGGATTATCTGTTTGATAGTCTGGCTGGCTACCAAATATCACCTCAGTACTTCGTATGGAGATCGGAACGTCACTTAATGTCTGATTGGCAACCAGATGTCTTAACGATTCGAGTGACAGTCGAATCGTTCCCCTGATACCTTGGACGAAAACTAGATACCACCTCAACGCTTCAAATGGCAACTGGATCGTCTACTTGATATCATGGCTGGAAACCATGTATCAACGCAACGCTTCAAGTGACAAGAGAACCGTTTATTTGATATCTTGGCTGGAAACCGAGTATCACCCCAAGGAAAAGAAACCGAACATTGCCAAATGTCACTTCAACGCTTCGGGAGCAAACCGAACCGTCACTTTGAACATCGCCAAATGTCACTTTTAACGGAAGCCACTCCGTCGATTGAACGCTTTGGTCAGGTACCAGATGTCACTTAACGCTCTATGCCCATCGAACGAGTGTCACCCCGCTTCCCGGGAAAGGTCAAGGGGCAACCGACTCGGGTCGCACCCGCGCGCATAAGATTTTAACGCCCATAAACCCAGGGGTCCGGCGTCTTTAACATCCACAAGCCCAGGGGCCTGATGTTCACTCAAAAAAAAAAGAAGAAGAAAACAACCTCAAGCACCGCATCAACCAACTTTAACAATCTGATCAGGGATCAGATGTCACTTTCAAACAACCCCGCAAAGATCAACAGGAAGTCTAAGAAACCCGCTTCGGGAAGTCCATGCCTTACAAATACAAAATTCACACCAGAAGGGCCTAAACCTTGATTCCTCATATTACAAGGAGAACTCGAAAAACGAGAAGATTACAAGCGTCCAGCGACGGCAGTCAACCGTAACCTCTACAAGCTAAGAACTCCAGAGACTGTTGTCACCTGCAATCCAAAGTCCACAAAAAAATATAATAATATGATATATTAATATTGCATTATAGTAGTAATATTAATAAAAAACAAAAAAACAAAAAAAATATATAAATGCATGATAGGACCGCCAATTGTATATTTACAATTCCCTAACAGCTCACGACACACAATCCTTTGATTTTCCCGATCTAGAGGTGCTCCTGACCATGTCGGAGGTAATTAACAGTAGGGGCTTGCGCCTACTGGAAAGAAAGGACCCCTTCAAATAATAAACTCTCGTGAGAACTCAAGACCGAACAGTTACCGCGCTTCGGGGTGGTATCGGTATCGGCCTCTTGAGGCTCGCGAGGGGTATCTGATCCGCATTCTTTTTTGCCCCTCAATCCGAGACCGGATTTTCCTCTGTTGATCCGAGGGCCGTGAAAAAGTGCGAGACACTTTTATATAGAAAAGTTTTATTATTTAAAAACTAGACTTCAATATCTAAATTTAGAAACTGGTTTCATCAAAATACGAAAATCCATTTGAGAGAAATCGTTATTTTAATTTCAGCAAAAACTGCTACTGCTGCTGGAAAAATCCAGCAACGTGCTATTTTTCTTATTTTTGTTTAACCTCATAGATCTGTCCAAAAACCTTGATCTATATAATTATCCTATTCTAAACTTCTTTTACAATAGTAAGAATTTTAGAAATTACAAAAATAATCAACCAGTAATCTAATAACAATATTGCAAAGCATGTAACAAAAATTCAACTCGAATTTTAGAACCGCAACACAAAAGAACAATTAACTAAGCACTTATGTAATAAAATTACATAATAAAATAGTCTAATTATCGATAATAAAGAACCTAATGCTCTGATACCAATTGAAGGATTTCATGATGCGAATCGGGTAATTTTAAAAATTTTATTAACCGATAACATCTAAGATCGTTCTTATTATCGCTAACTTTCCTATATTAAATTTGCATCACAATCACATATATTCCTATAAGAAGGATTGTTGAGCCATACCTATGGTCTCTAACGAAGCTTTGTTCCTCTTGGTTCACCTTGAATCCGTGCTAGCGAATTTCCCGTCAACACCTAGCTCCGCCACCCGTATCTTGATCGATTGCTTAATCGATAGAATATTTTAACAAATATTTTGAGGATGAGAAAGCCATAGCTTCAACACATGAAGACTTACTTGTGTTCAAATTTTCTGATCTGTTTTACCTTTAAAGCATCAGAATAAACCTTTCAAATTCGTATAGCATTCAAAGCCACTAATCAGAAATTAAAACAGCACTTTAATTTCTGACGTTTCAGCACTAAAACATTGATAACTCTCTGCAGGAAACTCCAAACGACATGAAACTTGAACCATTGGATTCTACACTTCCAGGGCTACAATTGTCATATATCATTTGTCCAATTTGGTTATCATTTGTTATACTAATTGTCAGTTTAACGTTGGCTCAAATTCTGACCCGAATTTAAAACCTTCTTTCTCTCTTCATTTGTTAAAAATATTTGGGCTTGGGCTTTAAATAAATTTATGCACTCTATAATAATATTCATATATTATTATATTATGTGAAACACATATTATACTCATAATATTCACATATCAATAAATTTATTCCTTGCTAGTTAATCACGTCATGTGATATAATTTCTATTTGTACTTTATTTCATACAACATGAAATCTTGTACATAGAAAATATATTTCTTGTTTCCCATTCAGTTGGTGTGACCTATATTGAGGATCCATATTATGTTGGCAATAGAATAAAACATTTTATTCCATAAACTGTAAGCGGTACTCTAGCATACATTACAGCTACCCAAATAATATAGATGTTTAGCAAATCCTTTTACGAAACACGATCCTTCTAGTAATGTTATTAACATTACTTGTGTCTATTCCTTGCCATATGATATTATGATTATTATACAAAGTAGGGTTGTGTCATCTTCGTATTATAATCTTTTCTTGGTTTCCAATAAGTATGATTATATAATTATAACTGCACTTCAGTTATATATTGGATCCATTTATAATCTTACTTTACCAAGGGGCCCTTTATAATATCAATCCTCAATTCATGAGTGGCAATTAGCTATTGACATATATATTTCCCTCCTACACAAGTTATATACAAAGAACTATTACTTTTATCACCACAAGCTTTATATGGCTTCAAATAATAATCACGTTGCATATTCCTTATGTGAAAATATATCATATCAATCTTAGAATTAATGACACGATAAAAATATTAATGACACAAACACAATCCATATAATATTTTTATCAATTAGGTCTGTTCAATATATGAAACTTTTCATATACTCGTGTTATTAAATGATAATCCATTATCAACGTTTACAGAACTACAACGTACTTTTAATCAACACGACAGTCTTGTATGGCATATTAGTGTTCCTGCTAATATCCAAGACATGTGAACATTTTAGAGATATATATTCATTTTATTTAGAGTTCTGCGGTTCAAGACCAAGAGCATCTTCTTGAACACTTCTAAATACGAATATAAACTCATGGAACAAAATGTAATAACATCCAATTCATAAATATAACATATAAAAGTAATCACCATAAGATAACTTTTAGAACACAATTCCAACACTTTTCGTTTGCAATCAAAGTGACATATGCCCCCATTGTAATGCTCCCTCCCGTTCTTCCCTTATCTCTTACATTCCCCCAATGCATGGCCATTATCATGGAGAGATATGGCTTGACAGGGTTTGGCCTCAACATGTGGTCAATGAAACGACCCTCGTAATCGTTCAATTGGTTTGAGGACTCACCTCGTGCAAAAATCGTTTGGGCTAGAACTCTCTGTAGAATGCGGATGGTGGGGTGTTGGATGAACCGTGCCTTGTATCGCAGCGGCAGTTGCTGCCCGGTGATTGCTTTCCACAAATCCAACTTGCCGTGAGGCCATTCGTTTCGGTAGAGAGGGGCCTTGTCCACGGAGTCGGCATCGAACCCCATGATGGCATCCAATTCATCGGAGAAAATGCGGTGGGTCTCATTTGAGAGTCGGAACTTGATATAATTGCATTTCTCCGTCTCATCATACTTAAGCCTCAGCGAGGCAAGGAACTCGAGGGTCGGTAGGCGGTAGGTCTGGAAGTTGTGATGCCAGAACTTTGTGCTAAACCCGAGGGAGCCAGTGAGCTGCACAAAATCCTCGGCCACACCCAATGTCTCTAGAGTATTGAGATAGACGAGACGTGTGTTTTCGATGGCCCGGTCTAGAAGTGCCTGGAGGTAGTGGAGCATGCGGCGGGTAGGGATGGAAAAACCAAGCTGCCGCTCGAGAGGCCGTGCCTCTGGGTCATAGTGGCTATTCTCGTCCTCCGAGTCGGAGTCGTAGTCGACTTGGAGTGAGGGTCGCGGTTTCGGTTGCTTGGACGGGGTGCGGCGGGAGGACTCACCTTGGACTTGTTTCTTTTTGCCTTTGTCCTTCCCGGAACCAGAAGAATTGCGAGTGACTCAGCCCGACATGTTGTATTGAGATAGAGAGGTGCAAACGGGTCAAGTGGGTCGTCTTTGATAGGGTTGATAGAGAGAGAGATAGGAAGAGTGGGGGGTACCACGAGAGAGAGAGTGGAGAGGAGAAGAGATGGGTGGGTCGATCTCGTGGAGAGGTGAAGTGAGGCGGCGGCGCTAGGAGGAGGGTTTTGGGGAGAAGGGGTTTTTGATATTGTGTTGGTTTGGGTTCGGATGGTGTCGAGTAGGGAGAGAAGGGAGAAAAGAGGGGGGGTCGGGTCGGGTCTGGGTCGGATCCGAAAAGGATTTTTTTTTTTTTTTTTGGGGCTTGGCCTGTCTTTGTTGGGCTCCCCCCCCCAACCTTAATTTTTCCATTGTCCTCAATGGCATTCTGGGGCTGATGGAAATTGTCGGAATTTGAGATTCAAGATTTCAATTCGGACTGGATTCATTGGAATTTGGACCGAATTCACCCCTTTTTCTGAAAATTGGAAAATAAGATCGGCATTAGGTTCGGATATCTTGGCAAGAAACCCAAGCTAAATAAACGTATTAGATTAAGCGTTAGAGCAAAAAGATAAATAAGAGATAAACGTTAGTGTCAGGAATATCTATGAAACAATTTAAATTGCGAAGAACTTTGAAATAAATGAAATTAAAGTAAAGAGAGAAAAAGTGAGAGAAAATCTTAGGTTGCCTCCCAAGTAGCGCTTCTTTAAGGCCATTAGCTTGACCGTCAGTCGACTCATATTTCGGGTGGATCGAGAAGCGAAACGACCATTGCTTCTCCTATTTCATGATTGGCGATATAGTGCTTCAGGCGTTGTCCGTTGACCTTGAAAGGTTCACGATTTTTGTCGCATATGTCCACTGCTCCAAAAGGATAGACTTTCACGACTCGGAACGGTCCGGACCACCTCGATTTGAGCTTTCCCGGGAAGAGCTTGAGTCTCGAATTGAATAGCAACACTAGATCGCCTTCTTTGAACTCCCCCCTTGAGATATTCCTATCATGCAACAATTTCGTTTTTTTTTTATACAATTTTGCATTTTCATAGGAATGGAAACGTACCTCATCTAGCTCATGTAAGTCTAGGATTCTCTTTTGACCTGCTGCGTGCAAGTCCATATTGAGGGTACGGATCGCCCAAAGCGCTTTGTGCTCGATCTCAACCGGTAAGTGGCATGGCTTGCCATACACCAACTTGAAAGGGCTCATGCCGATCGGAGTTTTGAAAGCCGTTCTGTATGCCCAAAGTGCATCGTCGAGCTTCATGGCCCAGTCCTTTCGTGTTCGCGTCACCGTCTTTTCGAGAATGCTCTTGATCTCACGGTTCGAAATTTCGACTTGACCACTCGTTTGCGGGTGGTAGGGGGTTGCCACCTTGTGCGTGACACCGTGTCTCTTTAAAAGGTTGTCGAATTGACGGTTGATGAAATGCTTGCCTCCATCGCTTATCACGGCCCTAGGGACACCAAAACGAGGAAAAATTATCCTTGAAAAGAGTTTGATTACCGCATTTGAGTCGGCTGCCTTACATGCGATCGCCTCGACCCATTTGGATACGTAGTCGACCGCCACCAAGATGTACTCATTTCCATAGGAGGAAGGAAAGGGTCCCATAAAGTCGACGCCCCAAACATCAAAGACTTCCACCTCTTGAATCGGGTTGAGAGGCATCTCGCTCCGCTTGGATATGTTTCCCGTCCTTTGACACTGATCACAAGACAAAACAAAAGAACGAGCATCTTTAAACAAAGTGGGCCAGTAAAGACCAGATTGCAATACCTTAGCGGCTGTCTTGGAGAAAGAGGCATGTCCGCCATAAGCTGAGGAATGGCAGTGAGCGAGAACGGGTCGGACTTCCTCGTAGGGAATGCATCTGCGATAGACATCATCAATGCCTAACTTGAACAAGTAGGGCTCCACCCAAAAATAGTACTTGGCGTCCGATTTGAGTTTCTTTCTTTGTTGGTAAGTCATTTCGGGAGGCAGCGCGCCGCTAGCCAAATAATTTGCCAAGTCTGCGTACCAGGGTGCCCTGAATTCGGACCGAATTGGCTGGAATGCGGTCCGAATTCCAGGCTGAGAAATTCTGTTGGCAGCTCCAGAGGCACGAATTCGTTCCGAATTAGGAGGAATTCGGTCCGAATTAGGAGGAATTCGGTCCGAATTAGGAGGAATTCGGTCCGAATTAGGAGGAATTCGGTCCGAATTAGGAGGAATTCGGTCCGAATTAGGAGGAATTCGGTCCGAATTCTCGCATGAGAAAATTTCTGAAATTCCAGAGGCTTCAATTCGGTCCAAATTATGAGGAATTCGGTCCGAATTGCATGAAATCATCATCAGATGTTCGTCTGGGAACGATTCGTTGATCGGTAGCTCTTTTCCTTCGCTATTTTCAACATGTAATCGCGACAAATGGTCTGCCACCGAGTTTTCTGACCCCTTTTTGTCCCTTATCTCGAGGTCGAATTCTTGAAGGAGTAAAATCCACCTTATTAGCCTCGGTTTCGCATCCTTTTTGCCCAAAATATAACGGATTGCAGCATGGTCGGTGAACACTATCACTTTCAACCCCACAAGGTAGGATCTGAATTTGTCGAGGGCAAAGACGATGGCAAGCAACTCCTTCTCCGTGGTGGTATAGTTCAATTGAGCTGGGTCGAGCACCTTGCTCGCGTAGTAAATAGTTACGGGTTTCTTGTCTCGCCTTTGACCGAGAACGGCTCCTACCGCATAGTCACTGGCGTCACACATGAGCTCAAAAGGCATAGACCAGTCTGGAGGTTGCAAAATTGGTGCAGTGATAAGGGCCTTCTTCAATTCCTAAAAAGCATTGAGACAATCGTCATTAACAACAAAATCGACGTCTTTTACCAAAAAATTAGTGAGAGGTTTAGCAATTTTTGAGAAATCCTTGATAAAACGTCGATAAAAGCCGGCATGTCCAAAGAAACTCCGCACGTCCTTGACATTAGATGGCATCTCGAGATTCTCGATCACTTGAATTTTTGCTTTGTCAACTTCAATTCCTTTTGCCGTCACTACGTGCCCCAGCACAACTCCCGTTTGCACCATAAAATGACATTTCTCCCAATTCAAGACGAGATTGACTTCCTCACAACGCTGCAAAACCTTAGAGAGATTAGTCAAACAAATGTCAAACGAAGTACCATAGACGGAAAAATCGTACATGAATACTTCCATAACGTTCTCAATTAAATCAGAAAATATAGCCATCATGGCACGTTGGAAAGTTGCTGGTGCATTGCACAGCCCAAAAGGCATTCTCCTGTAAGCAAATGTACCGTATGGACAAGTGAATGTGGTCTTTTCTTGGTCATCAGGGTGGATGGGTATTTGGAAGAAACCAGAATAACCATCTAGATAACAAAAATAAGAGTGAGAAGAAAGTCTTTCGAGAAGTTGGTCGATGAATGGCAAGGGAAAATGGTCCTTGCGAGTGGCAGCATTGAGTTTCCGGTAGTCGATGCACATGCGCCATCCGGTCACCACTCGGGTTTGAATCAGCTCGTTTTTCTCATTTTTCACCACGGTCGTCCCGCCCTTCTTTGGGACGACATGGACTGGGCTGACCCACTTGCTGTCCGAGATCGGGTAGATAACCCCCGCATCGAGGAGCTTGAGAATCTCATTTTTAACAAATTCCTTCAGGTTTGGGTTTAGCCTTCTTTGAGCCTCGATGGTTGGCTTGTGGTCGTCCTCCGTCAAGATGCGATGTGTGCAGAAGGATGGGTGAATGCCTTTCAAGTCCCCAATCGAATACCCGATCGCCTTTCGATGTGCTCTCAGTTCCTCCAAAAGCTTCCCTGTTTGCTCATCATCTAAAGTAGAGTTAATAATAACAGGGTAGGTTTGATTTGGTCAAAGAAACTCGTACCTTAAAGTATCGGGCAGGGGCTTTAATTCAACTTGAGGTGGCTGTCCAGGGACTGAAATTCGGTCCGAATCAGGAGGAATTCGGTCCGAATTCTCACATGATGAAATTGCAGAAATTCCGGAGCCATCAATTCGGTCCGAATTAGGTGGAATTCGGTCCGAATTAATGGTGTTTTGTGACTCTGGCCTTCCTGTCGCCTCTCCAGACGATTCCTCCACCGCTATTGCTTCTTGTACTTCGCTGAGGAACTCGTGGTAGTTCCTGAGAGCATCAAGATACCGGTCTTCGAGTCGCTTTTCGACCGAAATCTCCTCCACATCGATTTGGTAGCAAGACTCAAGCTGGTTTGAGCATTTCATAGCTTGGTCGATTGAGTATTCCCATTGCTCACCACCGACTCTCACCAGAATGTTTCCGTCTCTTATGTTCATCAAGATACCTGCAGTTCTAAGGAAGGGGCGTCCCAAAATGATGGGAACATCCTCGTCTTCCTCCATGTCCATTATCACAAAATCACCAGGTACAAAGAATTTACCGAGTTTGACTGAGATGTCCTCGATCTCACCAATGGGCAGTCGGATCGACGAATCCGCGAGTTTGAGAGTGGTATTCGAAGGTTTCAGTCTCCCAATGCCGATCCGGTCAAACACAGATTTGGGCATCAAGCTCACGCTTGCCCCGTTGTCACATAGGGCTCTTTTAATCTGAGCCCCGCCAATAGTGCACGGTATGGTGAATCTACCCGGATCGTCCATCTTAACGAGCATCTTCTTTTGAATCACCATGTTGCAATGCTCTGTAATCCCTGCACTTTTGAATTCTTCTAAAAGAAATTTGTGAGTAATCAGATCTTTTAGGAATTTGGCATAAGAGGGAATCTGAGTAATTGCATCGGTGAAAGGAATGGTGATTCTCAAACCCTTGATTACCTCTAAGAATTTTCTGAACTGCTCGTTTACCTTTGCTTTGGCCAATCTTTGAGGAAATGGGGCCCTTATGCGTTGATCGGGAGCCTTCAGTAGTGGATTTGGGACATATGCAAGTTTCGTCCCTTCGAATTCGGTCCGAATTGGATCTGATTCGGACCGAATTACAGGTTCTGGAATTTCCTGCGCAGGAATTCGGTCCGAATTCGTTTCAGGCTCAGCTGCAGATGCGACTTTTGGCTGAACTTCTTTAGGAATAGGTGGGTCCTTGTATTGGGTGCCACTCCGAAGTGTGTGCACCGCGTTGATCTCTGCGCGAGGGTTTGGCTCGGGTTGACTTGGGAGCTTCCCTTGCTCGCGGGTGTTTTGAGACGCAAAGAACCCCTCGATCATCTTTTCCACTCGCGAAGCGGCTCCGGCTTCCTTTTGGAGTTTGGCCATTCCATCAAGGAGCTTCTCATTTAAGGCATTCTGAGCTTCAACAAAGTGCTCGAGCTCAGGTGTAACATAGAGTTTTCTTTGAAAATTCTGCCCCCGATCGTTGTTGGGTAGGGGGCCTCGATTTTGGTTCGGTTGAGGTGGGTTTCCAGGGCGGTTGTTGTATATCTTCCTCGGGACAAACCCACAGGTCTGGAAATTACCTTGGTTGCCACCTGCTTCGTTGTTCCCCATTACACCTTGGTACCAATTTCGGACATCCTCAAAGGAGTTGACTTCTTTCGGTGCGGGATCTCCATACTGGAGAGGGCAATCTGGAGACTTATGCCCTTCTTCTCCACACACTCCGCACTCTTTTAAGAGCAAGTGCGTCCCACTAATCGATTGCATCTTGGCAAGCTCGGCTTCCAGATAGGCGATCCTGTCGCGGGTGTCTTGGACCTCTTTAACCTCATGTCGAACTGGATTGCCTCTCGACGGGTTAGGTGCCGGCCAATTGTAGTGCAGCGCACATCTCTCAATGGCTGCACGTGCTTGCTCCGCATCGAGCTGCGTGAAACTTCCACCTGAAAGAGCATCAACTTTCACTTTAATACCATCATAAAGACTGTTGTAAAATGAATGGATGGTCAACTAATCTTGAATTCCATGGTTAGGACAAGAGTTCTCTAGGTCTCTAAACCGTTCCCAGGCTTCCCTATATGATTCATCACCCCTTTGTTTGAAATTTGAGATTTCCCTCCTAATTTCAAAGGCCCTTTTTGCTGGAAAATACCGTTCAAGGAAAATCCTAGCCATGGCTTCCCAACTATCTATTGACCCTCTTTTCAGTGTATTGTACCATTTCTTGGCTTTATCCCTAAGAGAAAAATGAAACAAGAGAAGTCTAATAGAATCCGGGGAAACCCCGTTGAATTTCAACAATTTGGTGCAATCAAGAAAAGCTTGTAAATGTGCATGCGGGTCCTCTTGTTCAGCCCCATAGAATTGGTTTTGTTGCACGAGCGCGACATGCGCGGGGTTGATTTGCATGTTGTTGCGGCGATTCCTCTAATCACAATTGGTCCATCCACGTCTTGGACTCGAGGGGTAGAGTGCTTGCGAAGAGTTTTGTGTGGCCCTTGAGCTTCGTCGGGATTAACCGGTGCTCCATGGGTGCTACCGCCGTCGTTGAAATTTCCATTGCGCTCTTCCTCGAAGTTGAGTCGATCTTGCTCGAGGGCGAGTCGTTCTTGGAGAATTCTTTGTTGTGTGGCCTCTAACTCAAGGCGTAGAGCTTCAAGTTGCCTAGCTTCATCAGTTCGATCAGCCATTGGAACGCTTGTTCCTTCGCCCGTCTGCAGGTTCTGCAGGAATTCGGTCCGAATTTGACCCTCTGGAACTTGCTGAGTTTCGATTCGGACCGGATTGGGCGGAATTCGGTCCGGATTCGGTGAAGGTTGTTGTTGCTTCTTCCCCTTGCGAGCAGCGGCTTGCGTTGTGTTCGAGCTAGAGGCTTCGTGAGGGTTGTCTCCCTTACCCCTTAGGTTATATTCGTGTGGAATTTGGGGTTGGGTGTTTCTTGACCCTCTAGCCAGCGTTAACCTACACACAAAAGATACAACAACAAATGTACCGAATGATTAAAAAGAATAAAAGAATGAGTCTAGTCTCTAATTACTTTAATAAGAAATAATATCATAACGCCATCCCCGGCAACGGCGCCATCTTGATCGAGGGTATAAACCTAGGTCAAACAAATAATCCTTGTACTCGACTAGTCGCTTGTAGTAGAGTAAAGGTGTCGAACCCACAAAGATGGATATGAATATTATTCTTATTATTTCGTTAAATTTAGACGATAAAAATTGAGAAGAGAATCGTAACTCAAATTGAACAAATTAAAGGAAAATAAAATTATGCAATTGTAAGTAACAAGAATATACAAAACAATTGAAATAAATATTTTTTGGGGTTTTCTAACGGATTAAGATATGATAATAAAAGTGCCTTAGGGTTTGACTTCACTTAGATAGGGCCACAAATTGGTGCCTCTGGATTTTGTCGCGACGTAATTCGGTCCGAATTAGTAGGAATTCGGTCCGAATTCGGCTCAGGTTCAGCTGCGGATGTGTCTTTTGGCTGAACTTCCTTGGGCATAAGTGGGTCCTTGTATTGAGTGCCACTCCTGAGTGTGTGCACCGCTTTGATTTCCGCACGAGGGTTTGGCTCGGGTTGACTTGGGCGAGTGTTTTGAGATGCCAAGAACACTTCCATCGTCTTTTCCACCCGCGAAGCGGCTCCAGATTCTTTTTGAAGTTTAGCCATTCCCTCAAGAATTGTCTCATTTAGGACTTTTTGAGTCTCCATGAATTGCTCAACTCGAGGTGCAATATAGGTCTTCTCTTGAAAATTTTGCCCTTGGTCATAGTTGAATGGGGCACCTCGGTTTTGATTCGGTTGGGGTTGGTTACCAGTTTTGTTGGTGTGCATTTTTCTTGGGACAAAAGTGTGGTTTTGATAGTTGCCTTGGCAACCACCCTCTTCGTCATCCTCCATTGCACCTTGGTACCGATTGCGAACATATTCAAAAGATATGACTTCTTCGGGTTCTCTATCCCCATATTGGAGAGGGCAATTAGAGGACATGTGTCCTTCTCCACACACTCCACATTCTTTGTATGATGGGCGTGTGCCACCAATTGA
Source organism: Rhynchospora pubera (assembly GCA_028095005.1). Lineage (NCBI taxonomy): Eukaryota > Viridiplantae > Streptophyta > Magnoliopsida > Poales > Cyperaceae > Rhynchospora > Rhynchospora pubera. Next base: position 352,614,132 of record CM051459.1, on the reverse strand, counting down.
CTGCATCTTCGCGAGCTCGGCTTCCAAACGAGCGATCCTGTCTCGCGTGTCTTTGATCTCCTTGACTTCATGCTTAGGTGGATTGTTTCTTGTTGGGTTGGGCGCCGGCCAATTGTATTGCAGGGCACATCTCTCAATGGCATCACGTGCTTGCTCCGCATCGAGTTGTGTGAAGCTTCCACCTGAAAGAGCATCAACATTCACTTTAATATTATCATAAAGACCGTTATAAAATGAGTGAATGGTCAACCAATCCTGAATTTCATGGTTAGGACAAGAGTTCTCCAAATCTCTAAACCGTTCCCAAGCTTCCCTATATGATTCATCACCCCTTTGTTTGAAATTTGTGATTTCCCTTCTAATTTCAAAGGCTCTTTTTGCTGGAAAGTACCGTTCAAGGAAAATCCTTGCCATAACTCCCCAACTATCAATTGACCATCTTTTTAGTGTGTTGTACCATTTCTTAGCCTTATCCCTAAGAGAGAAGTGAAACAAGAGAAGCTTAATCGAATCCGAGGTGAACCCATTGAATCTCAACAATTTAGTGCAATCAAGAAAGGTTTGTAAATGTGCGTGTGGGTCCTCCCGTTCAGCCCCATAGAATAGGTTTTGTTGCACGAGTGCAACGTGTGCAGGATTGATTTGCATGTTGTTGGCAGCGATTCCCCTAATCACGACTGGTCCATCCACGTCTTGGACTCGAGGGGCAGAATGCTCACGGAGAGACTTGTTGGACCTCTGAGTTCTGTAGGGATTCAATGGTGCTCCATGAATGCTACCGCCATCGTTAAAGTTTGCGTTGCGCTCTTCCTCGAAGACGAGTCTCTCCGTGAGCATTCTGCCCCTCGAGTCCAAGACGTGGATGGACCAGTCGTGATTAGGGGAATCGCTGCCAGCAACATGCAAATCAATCCTGCATACGTTGCACTCGTGCAACAAAACCTATTCTATGGGGCTGAACGGGAGGACCCACACGCACATTTACAAACCTTTCTTTGTATGATGGGCGTGTGCCACCAATTGACTGCATCTTCGCGAGCTCGGCTTCCAAACGAGCGATCCTGTCTCGCGTGTCTTTGATCTCCTTGACTTCATGCTTAGGTGGATTGTTTCTTGTTGGGTTGGGCGCCGGCCAATTGTATTGCAGGGCACATCTCTCAATGGCATCACGTGCTTGCTCCGCATCGAGTTGTGTGAAGCTTCCACCTGAAAGAGCATCAACATTCACTTTAATATTATCATAAAGACCGTTATAAAACGAGTGAATGGTCAACCAATCCTGAATTTCATGGTTAGGACAAGAGTTCTCCAAATCTCTAAACCGTTCCCAAGCTTCCCTATATGATTCATCACCCCTTTGTTTGAAATTTGTGATTTCCCTTCTAATTTCAAAGGCTCTTTTTGCTGGAAAGTACCGTTCAAGGAAAATCCTTGCCATAACTCCCCAACTATCAATTGACCCTCTTTTTAGTGTGTTGTACCATTTCTTAGCCTTATCCCTAAGAGAGAAGTGAAACAAGAGAAGCTTAATCGAATCCGAGGTGACCCCATTGAATCTCAACAATTTAGTGCAATCAAGAAAGGTTTGTAAATGTGCGTGTGGGTCCTCCCGTTCAGCCCCATAGAATAGGTTTTGTTGCACGAGTGCAACGTGTGCAGGATTGATTTGCATGTTGTTGGCAGCGATTCCCCTAATCACGACTGGTCCATCCACGTCTTGGACTCGAGGGGCAGAATGCTCACGGAGAGACTTGTTGGACCTCTGAGTTCTGTAGGGATTCAATGGTGCTCCATGAATGCTACCGCCATCGTTAAAGTTTGCGTTGCGCTCTTCCTCGAAGACGAGTCGCTCTTGCTCAAGTGCGAGTCGGTCTTGGAGAATCCTTTGTTGGGTGGCCTCTAACTCAAGGCGTAGAGCCTCAAGTTGCCTAGCTTCATCAGTGCGATCAGCCATTGAAATGCTCGTTCCTTCGCCCGTGTGCAGGTTCTGCAGGAACTCGGTCCGAATTGGTTGGAATTCGGTCCGAATTGTACCCTCTGGAACTTGCTGAGTTGTGATTCGGACCGGATTGGGCGGAATTCGGTCCGGATTCGGTACCGGTTGTTGTTGCTTCTTCCCCTTCAGAGCAGCGGCTTGAGTCGTGCTCGAGCTAGAGGCTTCGTGAAGGTTGTCTCCCTTTCCCCTGAGGTTGTAATCGTGTGGAATTTGGGGTTGGGTGTTTCTTGACCCTCTAGTCAGCGTTAACCTACACACAAGAGATACAACAACAAATGTACCGATTGAGTTAAAAGAATAAAAGAATGAGTCTAGTCTCTAATTACTTTAATAAGAAATAATATCATAACGTCATCCCCGGCAACGGCGCCATTTTGATTGAGGTATGAACCAAGGTCAAACAAATAAACCTTGTACTCGACTAGTCGTTTGTAGTAGAGTAAAGGTGTCGATTCCACAGAGATGGTGATGAATACTAATCCTATTTGTTCGCAAAAGCTAGACAATAAAAGTTTAGAAAAGAATTGGTGCTACAAACTAAAAGGCGAAATGAAATTGATGCAAGTGCAAGAATGAAAGTGATGAAAAATAGTTTAAAAGAATATTTTTGGGATTTTAAAGGGTTTAAAATATGATAATAAATGTGCCTTAGGGTTCGATTTCACCTAGATCTAGTCACAGAGTCACAAGACTTAGCACTGTCGTATTCAGCCTTGCTAATTCGGTCCGAATTCCGGACCGAATTCCACTGTGTAAATGCTGTGGTTTACTCTTTTGTTGATTTATTCAAGCCAAAGGTCCATCTAGCCAAACCTAACTCCTTAACCCTCCGCTTTCGCCTATTGGGTACGGTATTTGGAATGAGATCTAGTGTTAAACAACCTTCATCGAGTGCATTGCACCCCCAACCTTCATCTAGTGTTAAACAACACCTTCAAGATGGCGTCGTTGTAGTATAGTGGTGAGTATCCCCGCCTGTCACGCGGGAGACCCGGGTTCGATCCCCGGCAACGGCGCCATCTTGATCGAGGGTATAAACCTAGGTCAAACAAATAATCCTTGTACTCGACTAGTCGCTTGTAGTAGAGTAAAGGTGTCGAACCCACAGAGATGGATATGAATATTATTCTTATTATTTCGTTAAATCTAGACGATAAAAATTGAGAAGAGAATCGTAACTCAAATTGAACAAATTAAAGGAAAATAAAATTATGCAATTGCAAGTAACAAGAATATGCAAAACAATTGAAATAAATATTTTTTGGGGTTTTCTAACGGATTAAGATATGATAATAAAGGTGCCTTAGGGTTTGACTTCACTTAGGTAGGGCCACAGAGTCGCAAGCCTTACCACTGTCGTATTCAGACTTGCTAATTCGGTCCGGATTCCGGACCGAATTCCACTGTGTAAATGCTGTGAATTACTTTTCTGTTGATTTATTCAAGCCAAAGGTCCATCTAGCCAAACCTAACTCCCTAACCCTCCGCTTTCGCCTATTGGGTACGGTATTTGGAATGGAGTCTAGTGTTAAACAACCTTCATCGAGTGTATTGCACCCCCAACTTTCGTTGTTCGGTGGACTTACTCGAGTTTACCAATGATTTTCTACGAGGTATCTAGTTAGATTTTCGCCTAACTAGAAACGTTCACTTTTGGTTATTAATTGGTCGACTTTCGCCTTTGACCTACCTCGAAATACTTGTACTGGACTCGATTAATAGAATGTAAGGAAGTTCCCAACAATTGCGCGCGTACAAAAGTCGAGCGATACAAGTAATAACCGGTCCAAACACAAGCAATTTCAACAAAAATCCCAAGGGTAATTAACTTCGTCCATCAACAAAACAAGTAAACCAAGCAAAACCCAAATCTAAGCTACATCATTTCCTAAAGCAACAAGTTTTTAGCCTAACATACTAAGAGAAACAATGCTAATAACTGAATATAGAACTAAACAATCCATAAAACCAGAAAATAGAGAAATAGTACTAGAAATACACAAATAACCTAGTTTTTGAGATAAAACCACTGCCAAATGCACAAGAGAAGGTCGGAAATCCGTCGGAGCAGCAAGCAATAGCCCTTAACTCGTCTCTGCCCCCTGTCCAAGTCGCACAAGCTAAGGAAAAGAGCCCAAAAACTAGATCTGGATCTGCTGGAGAGAGAAAGGTGAAAAAATGGAATGAAAGATGCCCCTCTCCAAAGATGGAAGGCGCCTAAATACTCCTCCCTCCTCTCCTGGACAGCTGGGACACGTTTTCCTTCATTTTGGGCGGAAATGGAGGCTTCCAGATGGGGAAAATGCCTCCAGAACGCTGCCAGAACACCTTCCATGTATAGCAATTCGGACCGAATTCAGAGGAATTCGGACCGAATTGATGCCGCTGGATTTTCAGGAGAGAAGTCTGCGCAGGAATTCGGTCCGAATTCAGGGGAATTCGGTCCGAATTGCAGGGTCTGGTTCACGAAGCGTCTTGATTTGAGCGGGGCTGCTTCATCGGACTGAGTCGGGGCTTGGTCTAGGCTAGGCATGAGTCATCTAGCACCTGAATTGCTGCTTTCCTTGCTGATTTCCTTGGATTCCTACAAATTAGAACAAAGTGCAAAAGGCAGTGCCAAAACTGGCAAAGAAAGGCAAAAATAGCAATAAATCAAAGCTTTAGTCACGATTTCGATGTAAAGTCTGGTCAAAATAGCAATATAAATATGAGATATCACTTGTAATCAGCTAATTAACCAAATTGTAAATTAAACAAATCACGGAAATTTGGTTTTTCCATATCTTGTACAAATATCAAAATGATGATTGCAATTCATGATGATTGGCAAAATCAAATATATATTTTTATTTTGCTTTATTTCTCACGTTGATTCCTTTTTGCTGACAAGAATTGACCGATCTTAGATCAATTTCATGCACCTCATTTGAACCATTGACATGGAAAGAAACCTTTATATAGAGTACAACATGACAGTGCTTGTAAAACAAAAGACATCAAACTATTACTGGTACATACTTATGAACACAAATTAATTCATTTGTAATTAATAGCTCAATAATAAACTAATTAGGATTTAGGCCCACATCAAAATAACATTGTACTACTTAAATTGGGCCGGATTGCACAAATAGCCTCCTGACAAGAATTAGGAAGAAAAAATGCACAAAATTAACCATCACAATTGCTAATTCGGCCTTAACCGCACCAGTCCCAATTAGCGAATCTAGGATTTTGTGGTTTGCTTACCTCTCCTTTCGGAAGTGAGCAGAGTCAAAGTTGTGCGTTGGGAGAAGCTGAGGTGAGAAAAGGATGAGATGAGTTTCGGCGCTAGACGGAGACAAGAGAGTTCAGCGCTGAGTGAAGCCTAGGCGGGGCAAGGAGGAGGCGAGTTGTGGTGTTGGGCTTGTCGAAGTGGTTTCGATCGATCTAGGTTTCTCGGAGAAGGCGGGGAGATAGATGTGCTGAGTAGCGGACAAATTTACGAGAGAAGCATAAAGGGAGAGGAGGGAGGTAGGAGTAATGGAGATTATAAGGTTCTCAGCGTGTTTAACAGAATGAGAGGAAACGGAGAACACAACTGTGTTTAACAGAAGGAAATTAACACCATAGCTCACCTCAGCGCAAAAATCGTAGCCATCGGATCTGATTTCATAAAGCCATCGAACGATCTAGAAGTGAATAGGACAGGGACTCAGTCCTATCCAAAGGACAATAGCCAATCTCTATATATATATATGCTATTGTCTTTTGGATAGGACAGAGGGTTGTCCTATTCAGTTTCTAGCCATTGGATTGCTGTAAGATTTGTACTTTGATCAGATCTTGCGGCTGAAGTTGATGTTGCTGAGGGTGTGAGTCCTTTAATTTTTTTTCCGTTATTTCTTAATCTCTCCGTCTTCTCTCCATCTACACCGTTTCTTTCTTCTTTTATCAAGCTGAAGGTCTTCTCATGGCTCTCTCCTCTTCTGATTCAATCCCTCTTGCTCTTTCTCCCGACTCGAGCAGAAATTCTTTCTCGGATCTCTCTTGCTCTCCACCTTACTATCACTCTACTTGAGACAGCAATTCGATTTCTCTCCATCCCTCCAGCGATTCGAACCTTTAACCGCTACTCTTCTCTAAATCTGCCCCAATCACAACCCGCACTCTAATTTATTGCATACCTCCAACAAGGAATGGAGCAATGAACAAAACCTTAGCCTCGTCTATTGGGACTGGTGTAGTTTATGCCAGATCGGCAATTGCTATAGGTTATGTTAATCACTATTTGTGGTGATACCATTAGTAATTTTTTTAAAAAAAAAATCACATCCAGTGGATACCATGGATAGGTTATGTTAATCACTAATCACCAAGCCACAATTTCACAAGGTCGCAAATATGAGTCTTTAAACATGATTAGAACTATGAGGAGGGTTCTAGTGTTCACATTTTAGATAATCCAAAACACATTTTTTTACTATTTTTACAAAATATCAAGCTTTTAAAATGCGTTTTTTTCGGTATGACGGTCCGGAGTTGATTTAACGGTGCGGCGTTTTTTCGGTGAAAAAACGACGAAAAAACGATGTATCTGTGCGAACATTTATGTCAAACTCATATGTATTTTTGTGTACAGTATTACATTTGTATTAGGCCTGGGATTGGGCCGGGTATGCCCATGGACTCTCGGATCGGACGCACTATTTTACTCAAGTGGGCCGAGCTTAGTTCGATTAGGGCCGAAAACCCGGCTCGGCCCTCACATAAACCTACGCTCGACTAAAGCTTGTCGAGCTTGTCGTTAGGCCCTCAGTCTGACTCGGCTCCGCCCTGTCGGCTCTCGAAGTCTCGAACCTTGTCACCTTCTCGCCGTTCATTGACCTTCCCGTTCTTCGAGCTCCGCCTGAAATCTTAACTCTAGTCTCTCAAGCTTGAAGCTTCTCTCTCCCCTCGTTTCAATTGTCGTTTGGACTGTTGGGTAAATTCAATTCTTTATTTGCTCAATGCATTTTTGGTTTGGAAAATATATACCAAGTAATAATGGGTAACAACTTAATTGCGTAAGAGTTGAGGGTTAATTGGTGAGTTTGCAGAGGATATAATCAGTGCTAAGGTAAAGGTTAATTGGTTTCCCTCAATTAGTTGGTCCAATTCGGTTGGAGTTTTTATTTATTAAAAGTCAAATTAAAATTTTGCCTCAACCCTAGTAATTATTATTTAAAAGGTCAGTAAAATGCTTCCTAGCATTAGCTTTCTTTTCGTGCTATTTTTTAGCTTCTGAGAAAACTTTGATAGCTTATCTTTTATTTGATGTGTTTGTGGTGCTTAGTGGAGATAATCCTGAGACTAGGAATGACTTATTGGAAGTACAAAAAGCTTTCTGAGATGCCGAATGCCTGAAGTATCTACATATACCTAATTTCTTAAAAATGTTTAGAAGCATGAGAGGGGATAGTAATTTTACAACAAGTCTAGCTTAAGAGAAGAAAACCATGAACAACTAATTTTCTCTGGCCTTTTCAAATAAAACTTTAGTCAGTATAACGCAAGAATGCACATCTACAATCTACTAGTATATAACATTTTCTAGAGTAGAAAACGTGGTAAGTACATGACATGCCAGTAGTTGATCTCCTTTTAGAAACATGCTTTTTATACATTAGATGCCCACTAGTAATATTTTAGTTTACATTTTTTTGGTGTTTTTGTTTCTGTTCTGGACCTTTTACGCATAAGATGCATATACCAGTTTGACGAAGATTTGGAATGATGTATTTTCTATTTCGATTTGAATGGATTGCTTGTTTCATATTAAGATTTGGTGATATTTTTCTCTTGCAGGGGCAATTGGTTAAAAAGGGAGGTTCGTCACATGATTAACAACTTGGCGTGTCCAATATATCATTAGGTTTTAGGAAATGTTTCTTTCAGCTATGTTAGTGTTAATTTGATATTTTTCTATGTTATTTCTAAATTCTAATGTACTTTTCGGATGTAGAGCTTATGGATTGTTCTTTTAGCTTATGTTTAAGTTTGATAGAAATGATTGAACCAATGGTTTTTGTTATGCTGGTAATTAATGTGCCTTTTTTTTCAGTTTTCTGACAAATATTTTTAAATTTATGAGCCTGCTTCTAAATGTTCTTTAATGGTATTAATTGTACAGAATATGCAATTGTTGAATTCAAAACATAATTCTAATGAAAACGGATTGAAAAAACATGACTATATTATTTGTTAACTGTCATAAGGTGAGTCTTTTTGTAGTAATTAATTTGATACTGTAAAAGGACAAATTTGTTCATAATATGTAAAATTATATTTTTTTCCTTTTTAAGTGCCAAAAATATGTAGCAGATGAAACTAGCGAAAAAGTTCCAATGATACCGATATTCATTTATTACAAATTGTCATTGGATTTATATTTCAAATATTGAATCAAACCAAAGAAATTATAATAAATACATAAAAAGATTGCCTTGGTACTATTCAGATATTATAATGAAATATGAGCACTCTGCACTCGTATAGTCGTATAGTCATATTTAACCATTCGCTTACTCTGGGCTCGAACAGGCTTTCTTAAGAAGCTTTGTAGCCTTTGCTGAACAAGCTCGAGCTCGAGCAGAACCAAGGGCCTGCGAAGGGCTTTTTACGGATAGTATCAAGAATTATAACAAGGGTCGAGTAATTAAGCGGAAACTAGGGCTGGACTCGATTCGGACTCAAATGCCTTGAGAAGAGGGCCAAGTCAGATATCCAGCTCGGCTTGGCCCAATCCCAGCGCTAATTTGTATGGACGATTGGTATACAATATTGTACTTAGAGAGGCAATGGTACACAATATTGAACATTTCTAAGCATTTTATTCACGATATGTACCAAATACACTATGCTCTCAATACACGTTATGTCTTTTGATATTGTACACGTTTTTTCGGCAAAAAAACACATTTTTTTAACGTTTTTTCGACAAAAAAACACATTTTTTTAACATTTTTTCGGCGAAAAAACACATTTTTTTAACGTTTTTTCCGCGAAAAAAACACATTTTTTTAACGTTTTTTCGGCGAAAAAACGTAAATGACACGTTACGTTATTTTATCAATTTTTTCTGTGACGTTCGTGCGGTTGGCTACAAAATACCGTTATTTCGGAAAAAACGGCGTTTAAACGGCGTTTTTTAAAAGCTTGCAAAATATAAAATTCAAACTTCGAATCCAAACTGTTGATCTTATTCGATATAACTAAACTTCAAAAATTATAAAACTTATATGAAAATGAATCGCTAGTTATATCGAATAAGATCAACAGTTTAGATTCGAAATTTGAATTTTATATTTTGTAAAAATAGTAAAAAAGTATATTTAGGATAGTTGGGATATCCAAAATGTGAGTTTCGGAATTCTGCTCTAGAACTATATTCCTGAATTTGAATTAGATATCCATATCTGTTTTTTATGATGGCACTCCTGATGATAACACAAATTTTGATGTGAGTAGGTCTGACTGTTTATAAATGTCAATTTTTTTTTCAAAATTTAAAACCGTAACGGATGCGAATTCTTTGAGCTAGAATCTAAAAAGTGGCTGAGTTCCTTAAAAAAATATATCTACAAGTACATGTCCCTTAGCCAAAATGGTTCAGGTTTCAGGATATAGCCATCTTATCTCTCCTACTCATCCTTCAGACCTTCACAGTTGCCTTAAAAATGCTTTACAAATGGAAACTTCCAAGAATCAACGTCTGCGTGCTTTGATAAATGATAAGAGAAGACTTGACCTTATAAAAGTGTTTGTGTGCGTCTCTATTTCTCTAGCTATCTGTTTGTGTTTGTGTGTGACCTTGAAATATAAAGCATTGTTGAATCCTGTTCAACCTTGTATAGTTGTATATTAATTATATATTCATTTTTCTACCAAGTGGCGGCTTTTGTTTTAACTATTTATACCAAACAAAGAATATTGCTATGTGCAGTACTCCCGTTTATCAATTTATCTTCTTTTTTTTTTTACAAATGTATAAAGAGAATTAATTTATAAGTACTAATTGGACATGCTACCTCATTTATTTGATTGTGTTTTTTCTTTAACAGTATTTCTCTTTTTCTAGAGTGATGTATCATGTATCTCATTTATGTAACATACGGTATTAAAAAAAATGTTATGGTCAAATCGATTTGAAATATTACTGTAGTAAAATCTGATCAGATCTCAAATCTATTTTTGTTACCACGAGATGTATTGGCTGCTGCAGATCATTTGATCGAAATCAAATTGGAAATGGGTACACTTGATGAGATGAATTAGTTTTGTTTACGAAGAAGAAAGCTATAAATAATGCTACTAAGAATCTCATGAAGAGTAAGAGAAAGAAATCAACGCAGAAAATTCATGAATTTTCACATTTTCATTTTCACTCAAAATCATAACACTTGGTATTAAAAGATGCTTGATAACATCCGATAAATGCATAACTAATGACTAATCGATAATTAGCTGGGACAGCTGAACGTAATGAAACTTTAACTCTAGGTATTTTCATAAAATAATTAAATACCTAGTCTCAATTATGGCTTTCCATATTGGAATCCTCAAGCTAGACAATTGAAGCAGGCTTTAGAAAGTTTGATTGATCGATCTAAATCGTTCATTGTGATTTTCATATATTAGAATAACTTTAGAGACCGAATTTAATATATGTTTATTTTTTAAATTACTTTTTTGGATTTTTAAACACTTTTGTTATTAGAAATCTATAACTAATTAGATCGAGAATTTTTAAAAAATTCAAATTAATAGTATAAATTTAAGAAAGTATATAAAATTTCATCACCAATGATATTTTCATATGAACATCACATTATATGGTCTCTATTGGTTACTTGAAGTTTTCATATTTAAGAACAACTGAATCTGCAGAACTCTTTGTCAAATCAATCTTACTGTATCATTTTTGTAATAATTGTGATTTAATTATAGTTTTTTTTTTTGAAGGCCAAGTGACAAGTAGCACACTGACATATTTTATTAATAAGAAAATTAATAAAAAAAAGCAAAGAAAGTAAAAAAAGAAAAACAAAACAAAATAAAATAAAAGCCTAGCTAAATCCTATAAATTGTTAGAAAATGTTGGATATGCCAAATTTTAATGTTTATTTTAATTAATATTAATTAAACAAGCATACAATACAATAAATCTAGGCTTAAGCATCCATCACAGGAGAAAAGGGTATGAAGGTAATACCTCTCCTTGAATCGTAACAAGGAGGCTCGTGTCTGTGCATAGGAGTCGGTGGCGTGCTCTCCTTGCGCTTCCACCACCGTCAATGATCGTCTCAAGTCCACCAAGAGATTAACCACGACCTATGGCTATGCTAGTAGCATTGAAGGTCAAGGCTAATCACCTAGCTTTCTCTCTTCTTCAATTAACCAATTTAAGTGTGGAAGAGAGAGCTCAACACATGAGCAATAGGGAGAGAGAGAGGAGGAGGGTGGCGTCGGCCAAAGAGAGGAAAAGGGGAGGGAAAATGGCGGCTAGGTCAAGAGGAAAGAGAGCAAGTCCAAATTTGTTTCTATGCACCTCCTTATATAGTGCTCAAATCCTAGGATAGAGTTCACCAAAATTACATGCCATGTCACCTACCTACCACCTAGGCCGGCCACACATGGGTCTTTTTGGGCTATGTGTGTTGTGTTAATTAATCCATATAATCTATTATTAAATGGACCTTTAAAGTTGCACCCAAATCGGTTCTCTATTGGACTTTTAATTTAACATTTAAATTAAAACCTTATAATTAAAATATGTGTTGTATTAATAATTATTTGGTGATTAGCAAATGCACTAAATTATTTCTATATGATCCCTTTGACTTAATTAATTATAACGGTTCATAACGGTATATAATTAATTAATCAACTTATCATATTTTTACAGAACTTACTGCTGTAAATAAACAATTAATGCACTGTATGGTTATAACTCTATTTGCGTGACCCTTTGAGGATTTATGCTATGTTGGCCATGGAATTAAATCGTCATTTAAATCCAATAATCATAAGCGGTATCTAACAATACGTTATGATTTCCAATTCACATAAATAGTGTACTGCTACAGTATTTCAATCATGAATGAGAGAATAAAAATATTTTCCTATTTTGATTCTAATGTCACACAATATCATCGTATAATTCAACATAGGAACATGTCATTTTTGCAGATTATACGTTTCTTGATCTAGAGATAATTGTATCAGTTGCTAGCAAACAATCTATCTCCATCAAGAGGCCCAAACAGATATCGTCACTCACTAAGTGAATTAATGAGGGACATACGATTTTCTTGATGATTAACTTTTTCCGGCACAATTCAAGAGAACTTAAATCAAGTCCGTATAGCAGCCCTTGTCGGAAATCAACGGTAGACAAGATTTATAGAACCTATCCTCACGTGGAAAAGATAATCATCTCAAATTTAGAACCAAAATCATAACGAAATAAACAATGACACGTAACACAATCCATATATTTATTTCGATGGGTCAAGTCCTGTACTACGTTCTATAACATACACATATGCAATTAAACTGGTAACTCCTTACCTATGATTTCTAGAGCTTAATCATCACTTAACTTGCATACTAATCTTATTGATAATTAATATTCCTTGTTAATTATCAAGATTATGGACCGTTTAGATTTATTATTGTCATTTAATTATAAATAAACTACAGAGATCTACAATTCAGATCCTCAACCTGAATGATCTGTCAATAAATAAATCAAGGAACAAATGATTAAATATAATCAATAACATAAACCAAAGAAGTAGCCAGATATGATTGGCTTCTAGGACATATCTCTAACACTATACATCTCTTTATATAGTGCACAAATCCTACTTACCACCTATCCATTAATTACCACATTGTCACTCAACCCTAACCCTATATGGCTGGCCCTATTATGGGCTTCTTGGCCTCTCGATTCTTTTGTTTAGGTCTCTAATTCACTTAATTAGAACCTTCTCCAAATGCTCTTCAATTAGACTATTAATTTAATATATAAATAATGACCCGTATATTTAATATAATTATTTATATTAAATCTTGTTGAGCTAAAATAATTATTCCATGTTAGCTAGAACATTAATTTATTTTCATATGATCTACTTGACTTAATTAATTATAACGATATATAATTAATTAATCAACTCATCTTATTTTCGCAATACACACTGTTGCGAATAAATAAATAATGCACTGTCTGGTTAAAGCTCTATTTGTGTGACCCTTTGAGGATTTATGCTATGTTGGACATGAAAATAAATCAGCATTTATTTCCAATAATCATAAGCGGTATCTAGCAACATGTTATAATTCCCAATTCACATAAATAGTGTACTGCCACAGTATTTCAATCCTGCATAAGAGAATAAAAGTGTTTCCCTATTTTCATTCTTATGTCATACGATATCATCATATAATCCAAGGTAGGAAAGTGTCATTCTTGCAGATTATACATTTTCTTGATCTAGGGATAATTGTATCAGTTGCTAGCAAATAATCTATCTCCATCAAGGGGCCCAAACAGATATCGTCACTCACTAAGTTAATTAATGAGGGATATATGGTTTTCTTGATGATTTAACTTTTTCCCGCATAATTCAAGAGAACATAAATAAAGTTCGTATAGCAGCCCTTATCAGAAATCATCGATTTATAGAACCTATCCTCATGTGGAAAAGATAAACATCTCAAACTTAGAACCAAAATCATAACGAAATAAATAATGACACGTAACACAATCCATATATTTATTTTGATGGATCAAATCCTGTACTATGTTCTATAATATACACATATGCAATTAAGTTTGTAACTCTTTACCTATGATTTGTAGAACTTAATCATCACTTAACTTGCATACTAATCTTATTGATAATTAATGTTATTTGTTAATTATCAAGATTATGGACATTTTAGATTTATTATTGTCATTTAATTATAATGAACGACAGAGATCTACAATTCAGATTCTCAACCTGAATGATATGTCAATAATAAACCTAAATGATCAGATATCATCAATAACATAAACCACAGAAGTAGCCAGATATGATTGACTTCTAGGACATATCTCTAACAGTGAATGCGATATGGTTCTAAAAAAATCAGTATATATTATTAATGTATTATAATAAGATTATTCTCTCTATGCGTCATATTTCTTGTGCAGATAATCGGTATATCTAATTTTTAATTTGTTGAAAATAGGACGTTTACTGTCAAAACTTCATGATAAAATTCTTCAGAAGTTGTTATTAAAGGGGCCGTTTGGTTTGCTTAGGAATAGGAAAAATTTTCTATTTCTAGACATAAAGTATTGGAAAATGTGTAATTTTGTAAAGAGTTTAGATTGTTTATAATAAATTTATGTTTAGGAATAAGAAATTTCTCAAATTCTCACTTGATCCAAGTCCCCCAAACATATAACATATCTAATGATCTATAAATTCTATGAAAAGTCGTTTGTATGTTTCTGTTATCTTCATTGACGTCATTTATATATTATCATCTCGTTTATCAGCATTATCAAAACCTTTCCTGTTGGCCTCCAGCCCTCCAGAGTAGTGAAAGGTAGACATATCAAGCATGTTTTGTGTGCTCAGTGGTTGTCACATGAATTTTTTTTCGTTGTTGCTTTTTATCTGGATTTAGTAGTTTCTAGAAAGCTTTTATTTCTAGTTTGTTGCTGGAACTTGGAAGCATTTCTTGCATGAGAAGTTCAAATGTCCAAAGCTTCTATCGTGCGAAGAAAGAATGGTCAAATTGCTTCTGAGGCTAGCATTCCTAGCCTATATCGCACAAGAATATAATTAATTAGCTGACTAGATATGTTGTCATAGTTAGGCATCTTACCAGCTCTTAGGTTGAAAAGCTTTAGAGCCGACCTGTGATGAATCCTACTCCAGATTAGCGAATACTTTCTTGTCAGCATTCACCTTAATTAGCTAAACAACAAAATTTCAGATTTAACTATGGTTAAGTTATCCGCTCACAGAATTAATATTAAATCCTCAAATCCACGACTGTTGGACCAATAGGAGGCAAGAAACCAAGAATACATATAATTCTATACTTAATTAATGAAATTACCACAGCTCTGCAAACATGAATACGCGTACCCTAATGCGTCTCATTATTTCCTACATCAGATTCAGTATACAAATTATCAAATTGATCAAAATTTACACATTCAAAAAATAACGAGAAGCCTACCAAATTAACTAGTAACGAAGAAATGGAGCAATAACATGTTAAGGCCTATTATTGCAAATTAACATGTTATTCTACACTAAGCTTCTACACATTGCTTCTTAATTACAAGTGAATCATTCTCCAGCAGGCCCCTGCTCCTCTTCAAACCATATCCTGGATCCTCTAAACTAGATTCCTTAACACTGTCTAATGCCACCGGTAGTTCGGTACACATCACCAAGTCCACTCCGAACAAGCGCACTGCTGCTTTTGCAGGAGGTCTGTCCGATGTTTCTGCAACAAAAGCATTTACATGTCGCAACTTCCAATCTATGAAAAGCCTATTTTCAGGTCCAGCCATGCGATGAAAACTAATCACATCTCCGGCACGCAACCCCTTCTCTTTCACAAACCGGCTCCACCCTTTTGTTAGAACATAACTTTGGCTACTGTTCCAATATGAGTACCTAAACCTCCAAACCTTGCCTCCTTTATCCTCAAAGCTTAAAAGCAGCCCTTTGTTTTGGCTGTCCCCTTCCCCGGTGCCGGTACTGACAGTTGCACCTAATATCGTTGGGCTTAAAGGGAAGTGCTTTTCTGCATACTGTTTTGGTACCACTAACCGGTTCAATTTCCCTACGTCACTTGGAGTTACTGTTTTATCGAACAAATGTTCATAATATGGAACACTATTTTTACTACTGGCAGCAGAAGCAACCAGCTTTGCGGCAGTAACAATATTTGAAGTAGCGGAAGGAGAAGAGGAAGCAGCAGAAGATGTGTATGCATTGAGTTCATCATTGTACGTGTGCTTTCTCAGCATGTCAACAATCTCAGATTTGGAATGTGATTTGAGGAACTGGAGTTGTTGCACATCGTGGGGGTCAGATTCAGATAGTGGGCAAAAATTTGTTGCTGCATCACGACCACGAAACCGTTGTGCAGCAACATCGTAAGCTTTGGCAGCTGCAGTCTCCGAGTCGAACGTGCCAAGCCAGACACGACTATGCCGCTCATAAATTTGAGCCCCCCACCGACCATTCGGTTGGGGCACGACTCCTTTGTACTGTGAAGAAGGGAGTCGCCGTGGTGGTGCCGGCAGATGTGGTGCTGCCGCTACCGGCAGTTCTAGTGGTGATTGAGAGGATGAGGTGGATGAAAGGTCTACTGATGTGGCACTTGAGGATTTGTTTTCAAGGATGAGGCTTGTAGTCATTTGTGATTTCTATTATTGACAAGTCACAAATGTACGTTTTTGGTTGGTCTTTCCAATTGGGGTTGATTTGTAGAGTGTGAAGCTACGCAAGGAGGGTTAATATAGATGGAGATTAATGAGGGGGACTTCATCAGTAGTTATCTGCTGGTTGGGCGTTGAGAGAGGTGCATTGTAAAAAAAATATTTTATTTTGTTTCTTATTATAATATGATGTTATTCATTAATAAATAATTTCTACTGATTCAGTGATGCAGTTCATGGGTCTGGTGTGGGTCAAAAACGGAAAACTAATGGGCCAGTGGGAACTCTTCTTGGTTAGAACAGGTCTACAGTTCATGGGTTTAGACTTCTGAGTTCTGACCTAAACTGGTGAATGGTGATTCCCAACTATGCACTCCATCAGAACAGAACTAATATCTTACTATTTTTATGAAAATAAAAGATCTTGCGAATGGTCAAAGACTAACCACGTAATAGTTTATACATGGTTCCTTAGTTTATGTTAAATCTATTGACTCTAATCCAACCCATTGTTAGGTCTCTATATATAATAGTAATACCGTAATACTCAATTATCATTGTTTGGATACATGTACACATGTGAAACAGACAACTTGAGATATTTTGAAACATAAACAGCCAAATTTTTGTCAGAGAAAATTTCATTTGGAAACTTTAACCGTTCTGTTATCGATCGCTTTCTAATAAGTAATAAATAATTAATATGAGCTCATAACCACAATAATAATAATTATATTAATTAAATAACATAATACATACGTTTGGGACTGAATTAAACTTTTAAGTCAAATCTTTCATATGGTTGTGACAAATTCAATTTATCAAACATCCTATATTGTTTAATCATAATTTGTTTGTGCAAAGTCACATTTTCTTTTACTTTTTTTTTTCAAAGAATCACATTCTGGGGATACCACCATTGCCAAGGACCAAGTTGGCACGTGGTGGAACGGGTCTGCCATGTCACGGCCATGAAGGCATCAATCATCCAATGAAAGGTTGAATTCTGTGATGGCCAAATGGGATGTGGGGTACAAATGTACAATACATGAAGGATGGCGTGGGACCCAGAGAAATGAATAGTATTAGAGGCTATGGGGTCCACATAGCAGATGACCATGCAAGTGGATATGGATGCGTGTGTGCGCGTTCACATGAGAAAAGTGTGGTCCATTCCGTAGAAATTCATCCCCCTTGAAACTTGCTGCTGCTAAGTCCCGAATCCAGAGTTGTCAATGAAATCCGTTTATTCGTTTATCCAATTCGTACCGTATCGTATAAGACGGATATGAATAAAATTTTATTTTTATTAAGTTAATGGATACAGATACGGGTAAAAACTATTTCGTACCTATTTTCATAACAGATAATTATCACAATTTAAAATATATAATTACATATGACATCTTATATTACATGATTGGTAAAAAATATTGCTAAATTTTATTTAAGATCTATAATTATTTCCATTCAGTGTACTAAAAAAACAAAAATAAAAACTTATAAAATATTCGCCATCATTGTTGCACTTTATTAATATACTTATTGATATAATTTATTTTTATAGAGCGTACAAATTTTATTGTTATTATATCCATTTTTTGCCGTTACCGTACCCGTACCGTTAATTCTTAACGGGTACGGGTAAGGTGCGGGTAAAGCTATTTTTAACGGGTACGGGTAGAGTACGGGTAAAGAAAATTTTAATGGGTGCGAGTATGAAAATACCTTCTACCGTACCGTACCGTACCCATTGGCAGCCCTACCTGAGTCCTGACCATGGGCTAGCTCTAGTTCACCTTCTCTCAAGTTCTCCAAAACTTGAGAGAACTCCATAGTTGGATTTTTTTTTTTTTTTTGGGAAGAAAATTAGGGGTCCAGCCCCATAATTGGATTCTCTTTTTTTTTCAACCTTTGATATAGTTCGGTAAAGGAGTTTAGCTATTTTTAGCATATTTCATTCAGTGATAAGATGTCAGAGGAAACTAAGATTTGAAGCGTCCCAAAATAAATTTGGAAATAATGTGGTCAATGACTACTATTTTATTAATTTTTTTCTAACTCAGATGTACTGTAGTATTTTGATCTAAAATACTTTTATGGAAGTATTTGGATGAAGAGTTGAAATAGCATGATGAAAAGATAGACTTGCAAGAACCATCTAATTCGAGAATATTGCTGTTCTGATTGTCGGAGAAATAAGCAAAACAACAATTCTTGATCGGAGAACTTTTTCAGCTATTCAAATATATCCTAAGAGTGTATTTTGCTTTTAAGATAAAAAAAATATCAATATTATTATGATGGGTGGAAAGCGAAAATATTTTTATTTTTATTCCCTGTCGGTTGCATGCATGGTGTAGTTAATTAATTAGATATGGATTTTCAATTTTTTTTTATGGCGCACAAGCACAAGAGCATTTTGCAAATGATTTATATTTTGTAGCTACACGCATCAATTAATTTTAAGCACACAGTGGCAGAATGGCATAATTATTATATATATATGGTTCATTTTTATATAAATTCCTAGTCATGTACTATCGACATTTAGAAATATCGTATATAGGTTTATTGTCCTGTATGTGGGCATATTTTATGTTATAGTGGTGCATTTGAAATCGAGAGGCCAAATTAAGTTGTCGGTGTATTGAGGACTTGCAGATCTGCTGATCCCTACTTGGGTTTTTTTAAGTGCTGTTTCCTACTTCTCTCTTTTAATTGGTTGGATAGTCTTATTAGCTCTTCCTAAACCTTTTTTCTAATGGGATGATTTGGACTTTCATTCATCCATATCAACTAATCAAACCTTCATGTTGTAATGAAAAAAAAAACAAAAAGACAAATAAAACTTTCCTGTGTAACTGTAAACAATAAGCGACAACACATAGAAAAGATAAAATATTTTAAAGAAAAAAAAAAGATATCTCTGTTTCTACACCAAACTTCACTAGCTATTTAGAGCACAATATTTTCACGTGTCTCTGGATTTTGAGAAATAAATTAAGAAACTACCAAAAAAAAAAGAAATGAATATAATACATCGCGCGTGTTTTTGTTTGTAACTTAATTTGTAGTGCATCAACTCAAGTAAAAAAATAATTTGTATCTATTTTTATCGCATGCTCCAATTCGACTAAAATAGTGCGAACCAGAATGTGTCATTGTTTTATATATCCTTATTATATATAGATAATGTACTTTGGTCTAAAAGATGATAACGAATGGCATTTCCGAATCCTTGAATTGCATAAACTAGACATTGTTAGAGGTACCATAATGGGTGCAAAAAAGGGGTGCCTTAAATTAGGTTATTGACATATTTTATTATTGGCACAGGTTGTCATGTATGACAAGCAACCATGCCATGCTGTGGTTCCAGGACTAAGAAACAGAGAAAACCAAAGGAATATCACTCCATGCATGCATGGGTATATAATTTTATTTCTTTCGTTTGATTTTAGTATATTCTATTTTCTACCGGGATATGGCTGCTGGTTTGATCTGCCAATTGTATTCAGATAAGATTGATCAGAAGTAAAGGCGAAGACAAATATCTTAACCCATATCGCCTTGTCTGAAACCTTGTTGTTTTCCTGGTGTTTGCACTTGTGTTGCAAGTCCATTCAAGTGTATAAGTTGAATACAAATGTGTAGAATTTGATTTCCGATTCAACAAAGTAACCAGTTACCTGTTTGACTTAATTACTATATCAGATGTAGATTTACTTATTTAATAACATTTATATTTTACATGTATTTTTTTCTCTGATTTGAGTTCGTTGAATAGTAATTTATCCTTATTGCAAAAGTATGTAAGATCCAAGTGTTGTATATATCTTTTTAAGTACATAATTATATAACGAAACTAAACGTAACAAAAAAATACATCAGTTTAATATAATTCTTGTGATATTTATTATTTAAATCGGCATGCACATAATTGAGGTTTCAATACTTTTTTATGCTAATAGTAATACTTAGCAAATTTAGTTCTTGAGACAAATTAGTGTTAATTAGTTGCCATATAATATTTTCATAAATCACTTAGTAACCCGGCCGCTTCATAAATTACTACAAAGATTACTAACATAAGAAAGGTGCATCCCCCCTCATTGGCTTATTGCATTCAATTGGAGCATGGGCTTCACATCATAGCACACAGAGTGCTAAACATAAGACTAAGAGTGATCTGTCTGGGAATGGCACAAGTTGATGAAGATCTCATGGGGCCAATATGGACACATTATATTGTGTGACTTTTCACTGACAATAAGGTTTCTAAATGAATATTAAGAACCTTCCAATCAAATAAGAATAAAATTGCTAGGGTCCCACAGTAATGTAAACTAGCCATAATGTGCTGGTTTGAATAATTATTGCATCTGCCACAGATTATTGAATTCCAGCTGTAATATATATCTGAGAAATCTGCTGGTTCTATGTTGTCTTATTTGCTTTAGTTGCTTAGGCATTGCCGTGTTGAATGATGATAGCATAACAAAAACAAAGGAATTAATAAAGCAGAGGCAAAAAAAAAGAATTATTAGAGCATATCCATGAAGCCACATCAGCTGGTTTACTTCAATTTTGTCTCATATTGCCTTGTTGGATGTTGATATTTTAATTAACCATCTTTATTTAGTATTTACAAATAAAAAAAATTATGAGGTCTAGATTTTTTTTATGAGTGAAGCTAATTTTTTTATAGTTCACTGAAATCTTAGTTGTGAATATATAAGTCTGTCAGTACTATATTTAAACAATAAATATCCATAAAAATGGGTCATATTGTTGCATTTGATGCTATAAAATTAGTACATCATTACTACTATGGCCTCTAGTTATGACCAAAAATTATAAATCTTTGATATTAGTATTTTGCGAGTTTAATTATCGGCAGCTGATAGAGAATTTTGGATTAACATCAACTCAAACTTCATACATAGGCAGAAAATGTTCTCTGGCTTACCTAAACTCAGAACCTTTGTTTTTGATAATTCCATCTGATAACCATCCTTATCTAAGTAGCACGTTGATTCTTACTTTTGTCCTCTTCTTTTATTCTTTTCTTTGGAATGTGTTTCTTGTATCTTTCATCCGGTCACTTTAATTAATCTGCGAATATTTCTGTAGCTACACTAACACAAATACACCCTAGTATATTTAGCACTCTACAATGAATGAAAACTTATCCAAACAAACTGTTCATCGTATTAAAAAAGAATAAGAAGAAAAGAAAAAATTATATAGAATTTGGTTTAGAAAGAACCTAATGCAGCCTCCTAAATGAGGAAAATGATTTTAGAGATCAAAATTATGCTGATAACAGTGTCATATGCAATTAACATTAATTCACTTGACGAGCAGATAAAAACTATTAAGCGACTAATTAACCATATATCACACACCAAATAAAATAGAATTTACATATAATAATGCATTCATTTAACTTCTATATAAGTATAAACAATTAGTTGAATACAACATATTTGTTAGTTTAGTAAGAATAATTTATTAATGGAGAATAACATAATATGTGTATATATTATTTGAATTTACAAAAATAATAATGAACTATTATACATGACCCAATCCACTTTGTATTGGAGCAAGTCATAGTTTCTTATCTTTAAATATCACAACATAGCTTATCCTATATTATATAAATGAATTTACAGAGAACGATTATTAATTTGTAGTTATTATAAAACACAGTAGCGTCATGAAATTCAATTGTTCGCCTTATGTATGCACTTGACGGTTGAAAAATTGAACTAGTTGATATTGACAATGACTAATCGGACTTTCCCTTGATCATTTTTCATTGCCAATTAATGAATCCTGACAAATGACTAATCGGATATGTCATATGTGCCCTAGCTAATCAGGTCTGATTTTTTAAACATAAAGGGGCATTTGAATAAAAATAGATATAGTTCTGATCAAACAATAGATCAAGTTTCAACTTGATGTTGTTTGGATCTCTGACTGCTTCAAAACTTTGAATTTTGGAAACATTGGTGCGCACATGCTTTTGCTTCAAACATCCCGACTTTTGAAGTCAAGCCACAAGTCTTCTACCTAACCATTAGACTTTTTTTTTCTATTTTTTTCCCCCTCTATTTGGAACAGAGCCATGGTTATGCTTTTTTTAATGCTAAAAATTAGTAACTGGCTTGCTGTCCAAATTTTCTTCTCTTTTTCCCCTTCAGATCATAAAGAAACAACCCAAATGAAGAAGGGCAGTTTTGTAAAATTATAATGGAATCAAGACTCTTTAGTCAGATTAACTTTTGGCCACTTGTTTACTTCCTAAGTTAATCATACGTATATATGCGTAATTAGACATACTTGGCTTTAAATGTATTTTCAATCATGATTGATAAATGATGATAATATCGACATCAACCACATTTTTCCGTTGTCCAAACTAAAAATAAAAGCTGTGAAGTGAAAGTTACGAAAGTTTGGCTTCTAAAGTATATAACTAGATTACTCTTGCTTAATTAGTCAGTGTAATATTGTATAGTTAAACAAATTTAAAAAAGGCGACCTTAACAAGTACAACTAGAATCACGGGTATTTGTTTGAATTTGAAGCTTAATCATTGACTGACTTGAAATTTTTCATTAATTGTCCAATTGGAAAACAGTTGACCTTGGTTCTTGTAATTTAATGGCCTAGCTAGTAATAATAGTACCTACTTGGCAAAGAAACAAACAAAAGAAATGTGTAAGCTGTAGGCCTGTTTAACGTTGTAAACTGCAACGGAATGCTCCGTTCTGTTTCAACAACGGTATGCAGTGGAACGATTCGTTATTCGTTCCGTTTGCAACGGAATGGACGGAACGTAGCGGAACAATTCATTTACTGTATTTCACACAACGGTATGCCGAAATCCATTCCGTTTACTGTTCCGTTTCAAAAACGTATGCTGAAAAGTGATTCGTCACTCGTTCCGTTTGGACGGAACGTGCACGGTAAACGATAAACGGTATACCGTCGACATGCACAGTAAG
This sequence comes from Rhynchospora pubera, assembly GCA_028095005.1. Taxonomy (NCBI): domain Eukaryota; kingdom Viridiplantae; phylum Streptophyta; class Magnoliopsida; order Poales; family Cyperaceae; genus Rhynchospora; species Rhynchospora pubera. The sequence continues at coordinate 352,590,629 of CM051459.1, read as the reverse complement.
CTGCACTTGAAACTCTTTATTACAAATTGAACCTGAGTCTCTAGGGTACATATGGAATAAATGTTATCAATGAATTTTATGTTCATATTAACAAAATGAATAAAATGTCTATTCTTATTCTTATCTAAGATTGTATTTGGATCTTTTAGAATAAAATTAAAACTAGTTATTCAGAATTAAAAATATTGTTCCTAGATGATTGTGATACGACATCTAGAATAAATTCTATTCCCAATGTGTTTGGATCGATTTTTTAATTTATATTAAAAAGTTACTGGGACCACTTTTAATTCAAATTAAAATGATCCAAGAGTAATGCTAGAATCAAACATATAGGACGTCAAACACGATCCAAACGTAGCACATTAAAATTTCAAACGGTCGATTCAAACCGCTCAATATGATCTCTATATTAAAATATCTTTGATAATCAAATTTTATATTTTTTCATATTTTCTAACTATTTTTTTCGAATTTTCAAAATTGAAGGGTTCAGAACTTTTTAGATTGAGCATATTGAAAAATTCCAAAAAATTAGTAAAAAAATTTGAAAAAATATAAAATTTGGTCTCCATGAAGATTTTATAACACAGAACAATTTGTGCGGTTTGGATCGGCCATTTCAATTTTAAAAATTAAAATTTCATCGCGTTGGACAAGTGTACGTGTCCTATATGTTTGACACTAGCAACCCCCATGATCCAAACATGGTAGAAGTAAAAATTTATTTCAAAGTTTGGACCAAAATTTATTTTTAGCGTTTAGGAATTTTTTTACTTCAAATAACTAATCTTAATTTTATTCTTGAGCGATCCAAACACAATTTATACATAGATAAATAAGAATAGAAACATGATTGTCATTAAGTCTGTTGTATTCCTAGAGGGAATGAGTTCAATTCTCGCTAGAAGTGAATAGAGATAAATTGTGTATTCATACAATAAGTTATGTTTCTCTAAATAAAAATAAATGATCTTGTTTTTAAAAAATAAAAATAAATATGAGAGTGTTCACATTGAAAAAAAAAACCCTATATATATAAATGAAAAAAAATATATAGTTTTGCAAAGTTTTTTACTTATTAAGATGTTTAGACATAATAATAATAATAATAATAATAATAATAATAATAATAATAATAATAATAATAATAATAATAATAATAATAATAATAATAATAATAATAATAATAAAAGATCTGATGCGAGAGTTTGATCGACGGTGATTCCAAGTTTTAAGAATTTGTCTAACATCCAATCCGTTTTTCTCAACCCCCTCCTCTCTACTCCTCAATTATTGACCACGAAGAATTAAATACAAATTTCAATGAGAATGTGACTTGGAACCAGCTCTAGGCACTATGATTTTTTTTATTAATACAATTAACTACATAATTTTGAAATTATTCCTTTATAATTAAATAAGATTTGTTTACAATTTTAATTTATGTATATTTAAAAATTACAAAAAAATTAATTTGATCTTAAATCTAGCATATGTACGAATTATACAATCAATATCCTGCACACAACAACACAATTGAGTCTTATGATTTTCCAACGGATAACTAGAAACTACAGTAAGGAACCACAAGGTACTGGTGTGAAATCTCAACAATGTGGGGCCTTTCCGCATTTAAAAAATACAAATAGACAAGAGTTTCACAATTCAACAACATGCCAGGGTTTCATTGAAAACTTGACGCTTCTGTCCAGAGTTATGGCGGCTGGAGAGTCAGACACTGTGTTCAACTGGTCGATGTCGACATTTGCACCAAGGACGGTAACTTTCGCGTTTCCATCACGTCACGTTCCAATTTCCACAAGTCTATATCCACAGTTAAAATAATAATTATTATATTTTATGAAGACCTTACTGCAATTCCTATTTTGAATTATAGTTACTTAACTTCTTCTGCGGCGCCATGCGACATGGAACCCCCTGCCTTTCCATGCTCCCCGGTTGGTTACTTTACCAGGTTCTTTTAGGGATGCATAATGTCTAAAAAATGTTGCGTTAAACGTTTCGTTTTGACACGAAACTGATACGTGTTTGCATTAACCGTTTCGTTCAAAACGAAACGATCGAAATCACGAAAATACCACAAAAATACACATGGACGAAACTGACTACGTGTTGCATTAACCGTTTCGTTTTTGAAACGCAACCAAAATCTTTAACCGTTTTGTTTCGTTCTGAACGAAACGAAACGAAAAAACGGTTAAAACAGTCGTCGTTTTCACCCTAGGTTCTTTGATTAAATATATTCATTGATTAAAAAGCCCAATAAGAGTCCACTACTTAGCCCATAAGCCCAATAACTACATGGCCTGTAATGGAGATCTCCAGTTCCCAACCCAAATTGAAGCGCGTGAAGATTGATAACGCGCACCGACTCCAGCCGCAAGCGTAAGAGGGAAATGCTTCGCGTCTCCTTCGCAACCAGTGGCGTCACGCGCCTACCTCTTACCTCGCCTCTCCGCTCCTGCCTCGGTCTTTCGAGAGGAATTCGTGAGAGAATGCCTAGCGTGGCGGCTGCGTCGTCAATCGCCACGTCATCAGGGCCGCCTGATGTGGATGGTGGGGCCCAGAGGAAGCTTCCCTGGCTGATTGTTGGTCTTGGAAACCCTGGGAAGCTGTACCAGGGTACCCGCCATAATGTAAATTTTCTATCCGCTTAATTTTTTTATGGGTTTTTGTTTCTCAATTGAACTGTGTTAAGTTGTAGGATTGTTTGGTTATTGAAGTATATGAAGTGTTTATTTTGTGTGTTTCCATATAAATAGGCGAAGTATTTGTAAAAGAAGTGACCAATTATGATGATGATATTTCAGGTAGGGTTTGAGATGATAGATGCAATAGCAGAGGCAGAAGGCATTCCTCTGAGCAAAATGCAATTCAAGGCTCTGTTTGGTAAAGGTACCCATTTTCAACTTCTCATTTATCAGTCATGTTGTTACTCAGTTGAGTTCAAGATTACTCGGAATTGCTATGTGTATTTTAGCTTAAACCCTAGTAAGTGACATAATAGAATTCAAAAAAATTGAAACAACACTTTATGAATTTATGATGGATTGTCATCGGGTTTCATGGTCAAATACCATTGAATGCTTTTATATCAGATTTAATAGGGCACCAATTTTATCCTCTTTTTCTACAATTCGTATCAATTTTACTTTTGTTTATGTATTTAGGTCAGATTGGTGACGTGCCTATCATGCTAGCTAAACCACAAACTTTCATGAATGCAAGTGGTGAGTCTGTAAGTATTATAAATTTTGCTAGAATAACTATTTTGTTATTGCTTATGGGAAATAATTTTGAGTTTTTTAAGGCTAATATCTATGATTAAATGTAGGTGGGTCCACTTGTATCATACTACAAAATTCCACTTAATCAAGTACTTGTGGTAAAATTCTAGATCTTTTTATTTTTATTTTAATATTGTATTAAAATGAGGTATGGATATGGTTCTCTATTTAACTTTCTCGTTATTTCTCCTCTTTTGAAGATTTATGATGACTTGGACTTGCCTTTTGCAAAGTTGCGGCTCTTACCAAAAGGAGGGCATGGAGGGCATAATGGGTACTCTCTCTCTCTCTCTCTCTCTCTCTCTCTCTCTCTCTCTCTATTTGGCTGTGCATATCAGAACTGAACACTGTGCCAAAAATTTTGTATGTATTGTGTTTACCTGTAAATATTGTTGATTGCTGCAAGTAGTGTCCTAAAAAAAAATAATAAATAAATAAAATATGGCATGTCGGCAGACAGCACGACTTGGAACAGCATATATTTAGAACTCTAGCTGCAAGTACTGCAAGGTTATTGATCTTGGCCAAGATCTCATATCCATATAGAAGTGTCAATGAAAATAGGATTTGTGATTATATTTCTAACTGGTATAGTGACGGTATTAGTCTGGGCCCAGTGCAGTATGCAACAAAGGTGAAATAATCCAGTTTCCAATTGTAATGATAGTATATTAATTTGTGGATCATAGGATGAGAAGTATTATAAAGCATCTGAAGGAGAACCGCGAATTCCCTCGTTTAAGAATTGGTAATTTGCAGGCCACTTATCTATTTTTTAATGATTTTTTACAAATTTCTTATAAGCTAGGGCCTTGAGCTATTATTAGAGTTTTAATTGCAGAACATCGTCTTACTTAGGTTTATTAAATATTTTAACCAGGAATAGGACGACCACCGGGTAAAATGGATTCTGCCAATTTTGTTTTGCGGCAATTTAACAGGCAAGAGCGTGAAGAGGTACACCCAAACCCTTATTTTGATGAAAATGGTTGATCTTGTATGTGTACTCTCTACATTTTTCAGTTAAACTAATATGCAATTGGAGTCTTTAATCAAAAAAAAAAAATCCCAAGAATTCTGAATCATGTACTTCTGAGCAATATTTGCAGTTTCATCACTACAACCTCAAAAAGAAATATGTTTCATCTTATTATCAATAAATGAGACTGCAATAGTTGATTATTTTTATTGTTTGAAGAAAAGGGATAACATGATCAGCATTATTTTTTATCAGCTGGACTTCGCATTTCAGAGGGGCCTGGATGCAGCAAGATTACTTGTACTAGAGGGGTTCAACAAGAGTGCTACTTTTGTGAACACTGCACAGTCACAGATGTTGAACAAATAAAATCAGCGTCTGAGAAAGTTTAAACATCAAACCTGGTGAAATTAAAGGCATTAAAGGTGGCCAACTAATTTCACATGGAGTGAAACCATTTTTATAGCTGCCTATTTTGATGGTTCTTTGGCATAAATGATTTTTCTGATAGAACTATCAAACATTTGACATGAATGAATTCATTGTAACATATTTTATATTCTTATTTAGCAGAAATTCAATGTAAAATATTTTAATCTTTTCTGGAAAAACGCTGGTTTGTTGCAAAACATGCCTAACACTAACATGTGCCCCAAAAAAAAAGTTGTTTAAAACAATCGTTTGAATTAAAATTTTGACATGAATAGGTTACTTATGTTATCACGAAGAACAATACTTTGTAGCAAAATACAGTCGACACGTACTGTGTCATTTTGTTGGACTGTTTCTCTTGCGTTGCGTTCCAACTCTCCATCAGTTGTCAGTTGAATGGTTGAATTTCATAAAAAAAATAAATAAATAAATTTCAATGGTTGAGGGGAAATTGTCACATTTGTTCATCTTACTATTTAGTGCTTCTCCTGCAATCCCAGCAAAGCAAAAAATCGCATATCAAAGGATATTACTGAATCATATAGTAATTACTTTCCACTACTACATAATTATCACTTAATTCATTTACTTTAAGTAATGTGAATGTTTATATTTATCAATTATTAATTAATAACTTGAAATAACGAAAAACACTTTAAACTAGAATTGGTAGGGGTGCGCCAGGCCCATGCAGTAGTGCAGCGCAAGGGCGACGCTCAAGGGTCCCGGCAGCAAGCTACCGTGGTGGACCCTTCCCCACAAAAAATAAATTTAATATCGTTGTGAGCACATGGCCCACATATCAGATATTAAACTGATAAGAACAGATACTACACTTGATCTTAGCCAAAAGGCCGAGAAAGGTATGAGTTGCAACGTTGGTTGTCCTCTTCTTTTATGTTCTCTCTTGAGTGCGCATCCTCTGATAGCATCTCTTGTGGGACTAATCAAACGCTTTCCGACTTCTGGTTGGAAAGAAACCGGTCGCGGCGCTAATATCGGAAGCAATTTGGGCTGGGCTTCTATGCGCTGCATATGAACTTCCATCAACTCTGTGGACCGTTCATATAAATTGAAAATTTTATTAAATTTAAAATTTTATTTTTGAAGGCGCAACCTGTAGTTACGTAGGTGTGTTTGGAATTTGGATGAGCCGGGAATAGAAAATAGAAATAAGAAATTTCGATTTGCGTGTTTATCATTATTCTCTATTTTTATACTATGGTTTTGTTAGAATAGAAATAAGGGCTCTTATTCCTTATTTTTGTATTGTTTGGGTTGCACAAGAATAAGAATAAGTACGTAAATCGAAATTTCTTATTCCTATTCCCTATTCCCGACTCATCCAAACACACCGAGCCCAGAAAAAAATCTCTTGTTTTTCTTTTTCATTTTCTTGGAAGAGGCATTAACAGCAAAACCATTGATGATGTAGATTTTTGTAGGCTAAAATCATTGTTACCCTCTATATTGATCCAATCCAAACTCTCTTAAATGAATTTAATAAATATTTTCACAAAGACGCCATAATATAGAGTTCACAATCCGTTGCCGTTAACTAATAACTTTTTTTGTGAGATGGTATATTGAACATAAACTACACAAGTGGTTTTACTTTTATTTGTTTTTGGTCAGTTTCAGCATTTTCGTATTGCTCCTAACAATATAATATAGCAAAAAGTCTAAAATAATGACTGTTGTAGCAATATTATGGGTAAATGGTTGGTAACTCAAATTATGATTAATGGGTGCGTTTGGATAGGTGTGAGAAGAAGGGAAGAAGGGAAGAAGTATTGGGAAGTGTGTAACTTTGTGAAGAGTTTGGATTGTTTATAATTTTTTTTCTTCTTCTTCCTTCTTCTTCTTCTTTCTTCCAACGATCCAAACGCATCCAATGAGAAGACATTCATTAAATTATGGGTAAAACTTTTATGTGTACTACTGGCTAAGGAAAAAATTTTCCAGTAATATCATTTATATTTTCTTAAAGGTGTTGTGTTTAAATAGTAAATACTGAATAATTCAACAAAACTTTTAATGTAGTTTTTTAAATTTCGAGGGGGCAAATAACCCTTCTGTTCCTAGCTATTCATTTGAAGGAAGAGAAAAAAGGATTTAAAAAAAAAAGAGAAAAACAAAAATAAAGATGTGACTTGTATATATTTTTTTCCTTATGTATGTTTTTTGTGTGAAGTAGATGTGACTAATCGATGTACAATTTTGGAAGCAGATAAGATTAGTATTTTGATCCCTTTTCCTCGGTATCAGACAGCGAATCATCTTAAACCCCAAAGCCTAAACCGTACTTGTACCGCATATCATCTCCATTACATTCTAACTCGTGGCTCTCTCATGATCTAAACAATCAGCTACATACACAAAAACTCCATTAAACGGATGCATCCTCTTTAAAAAAACCGGAGATAAGCAAAACCAAAACCTTCAGTAATTTACATTTGCGTCATATCAGTCTCTCTCCTTCCTCTCTAATCGCACAGTAACCGCCGCACTCTCTCTCTCTCTCCAAACCTAGCTAGCCATGGCGAGCGCCACCTCACCTCTCTCCTTCCTCATTTCCCACCCACAAAGCACTAAACCTGTCCCTTCTCTGCCTTTTCTCAAACGAAGCCGACTCCACTGCACCACCAGCTCTACGACGGCAGTCTCGGCGAAGCACCACCGCCGACCAGCTGAAGAGAACATTCGTCAGGAAGCCCTTCGCCTCCACCCTGATTGCGACTCCAAATACTCCGCCTGGTACTTTCCATTCTGTTTATGGGTAATGTAATTTCTCTCGTTTTAGTTCTAGATTAAGTGGAAAATGTTTCTTCTTTGTATGGAAAAAAAAAGGTATGCACCGTTTCCTTTGAATGAAGAAGACCCAAATGAGAGGTACTCTTTAGATGAAGTCGTGTACCGGAGCAAATCAGGCGGCCTCTTGGATGTAAAGCATGACATGGAGGCGCTAGCGCAGCGCTCTGGGTCGTACTGGAGGGAACTGTTCGACTCGCGGGTCGGCCGCACCGCATGGCCTTATGGGTCGGGTGTGTGGTCCAAGAAGGAATTTGTTTTGCCTTGTATCAGCCCTGATGAGATTGTGTCACTTTTCGAAGGGAATTCTAATTTGTTCTGGGCTGAGAGGCTTGGGAAAGAGCATCTAGACGGAATGCCTGATTTATGGGTTAAGCATTGTGGGATTTCTCACACTGGTAGCTTTAAGGATCTCGGTATGACAGTTCTGGTATCACAGGTACAGTAAATGCTAATTTGATGAAGATTTTTTATTAATGCTAGATAGTCATTTTAAATTCAAATTGTTAGATTGAGTCTCAGGGATAAATTTTTACCTATTAGTTGTGGGCTACTTTACCCTACTGCAGAACAAAACTCTCACTATTTGTCGTTAGACATCCAATTTTAATATCTGCCAATCTGCTGGACTTAGCGATCTACTATAGTCGATGAACACCAGGCCAGATACCTACCCTGTTCCATTTATAATGGCCGGTACTTCTGTTTATTGAAATAAACTGGTAGAACAGCACTGAAGGCATAGTTATTTGTGTTTGGTTACTTAAGCCTGATGTCGTTTTTTATCAGTGGACATTGATTGAAAAAAAAAAAGAGCATGATAAACATAGAGAAGTAATTATTGAAACAAAGGTTTAGCCCTTATGGATATTACTTACCTGTTTTGATATGATATCAAATTTGGAAAGGATCATCCTTCTTTCATTTACCTTTCAATTGTGATGTTGCCACAGAATTTCTTTTTTATTCATTTGTCTACAATTTTTCTGCTGTTTCCTTTGGAAAACTTGATTTAGACAAATTTCTCTTTCTACTCCAATAGGTGAACAGGCTGATGAAGCAACCTATGGGTCGGTCAATTATTGGAGTTGGTTGTGCCTCAACTGGTGACACCTCAGCTGCACTCTCAGCCTACTGTGCAGCTGCTGGCATACCAGCCATAGTGTTCTTACCAGCAGATAGGATATCAATAGCTCAGCTCATACAGCCCGTCTCAAATGGTGCTACCGTGCTGTCACTTGACACAGATTTTGATGGTTGCATGCGGCTTATCAGAGAGGTCACTGCTGAACTCCCTATCTACCTCGCCAACTCACTCAACTCACTTCGTCTTGAGGGGCAGAAAACCGCAGCTATTGAAATCTTACAACAGTTTGACTGGGAGGTATGGATATAATATGTATATAAATCTATGTTGTAAAAACTAAATGCATTAATGGATGAAGAATGGTACAGTTAAGTACTAAAGTTATGTGCCTGATCAAATGGAATTTTGCGAATTATATGTTCGTGTTAATTATTTAGATAGATATAAATAATTAGTTAGATAAGCATGTTTCTAATAAATATCTTTTACAATTTTCATTATCTAAAGAATAATAGAAATATGCAAAATATATAAGTTATATTAAGAACAAAGTCATCACAACACTCAATTATTTGCTTATGATATATCATTCTTAACGGTTTGAATTTATAATTTTGTTTGGACTAATCGGAGTTAAAAGAAATGACAAATCTGATGGCTGATTAATCAAGATTAGTGGTATTTTGGCGTTATACTGCAGGCACTATTTGTGATGGTTCAGCTATTTGTTAAAACACTTGTATAAAGTATGTAATCAGTGTCGCTTTGTTACTCAAAGGTAGTCATTTAACTAAGCCATAATTAGTTCATGTGGTCCCATTGCACTACTGTCATCCCACCTGTGGATCAGATCTTGTTGCTGGTTTATAGTATGAAATTTATATGAATAGTCATTTTCCTCTTCATTCATCAAGAAGTTGAATTTAGAAGTCTATATTTGCTGACGACATCTATTAGATAGTCATTTTTTTGACATCTGTAATGTACTTTTGTCATCTTTTTCAAGTGCTTTTACTTTCTTCTGTAAATTTATACTAATGTACTTTTTTTTTCCCCTATTTGTATGTCATAGGTACCTGATTGGGTCATAGTGCCAGGTGGCAACCTGGGAAACATTTATGCCTTTTATAAAGGTTTCGAAATGTGCCGTGCCCTAGGTCTAGTTGACCGTGTTCCGCGCCTTGTCTGTGCACAAGCAACCAATGCGAATCCATTGTACCGGTACTACAAATCTGGGTGGAAAGAATTTAACCCAATAACGGCAGAAACCACTTTTGCCTCAGCAATTCAAATTGGAGACCCTGTATCAATTGATCGAGCAGTGTTCGCACTGCAGGCGACAAATGGGATTGTAGAAGAGGCAACTGAGGAGGAATTGATGGATGCCATGTCATTAGCAGATCGTACAGGCATGTTTGCATGCCCACATACTGGTGTTGCTCTTGCCGCACTTTTCAAGTTAAGGGCCTCGAATGTTATTGGAGTCAATGATAGGACGGTGGTGGTTAGTACTGCACATGGTTTAAAGTTTGCACAGTCAAAAGTGGACTACCACTCAGGGACCATTGCTGATATGGCGTGCCGGTACAAGAACCCACCAATAAGTGTGAAGGCTAATTTTGGGGCGGTCATGGATGCATTGAAGAAGAGTCTCAACAATGGCAAGATTTGAGTTAAATCCCTTCTTCACCACATTTACCATGACAGTAGTTACTGTTGACCTTGTTTGTAGTGTTCAATATTGCTTGTGCCATTGGTTTTAGTTACTATCCCCTTGGTCCGCTTGTTTATCGTGTTGTCTAGAATGCTTGGTATGGAAATATGTCTTGACCAATTTTATTTTGATGGATGAATAAGGTAGGACATACAAAGTCAACTATACCTAACTGTAATTGAGCGAGCCTTGGATTTTGTGATTTAGCAATAACTTATTTTTGTTGTTTACTTTCTTAGAGTTAGAAAGATTAGAATAATGAGATTTTGTACTTTGAATTTTAGTTTACCTCTTGGAAATAATGGCCAGTTAATTCACACTGGCAATTTGTTGTACTATTTCCATCGGTTTATGGAATGCTCTATGAGCAGCACTTCTTTGTTATGGTTAAGTATGATTTTCTCTGTAACTGGAATTCCGTCTTAAAATTCACATTTCTTTCAACTTGTGCACATTTTCTTAAGATATGTGATGCGTCCTATTGTGATAGGTTATTTTCCTTGGGCGTGTCACTCGTTTAAACATGAGATGAGATTTCTCGTGTTCGTACCTTTTTGTTGTGCCCATGAGTACAGTAATTGTAATGCGTGAGATATGTTCTTCTATATCTTTATTTTATTTTATTTATTTTTTTAAGAAAACACCTAGCTACAGGAAGTGAACTTCAAATGGAAAAATTGCACAGTGAAATGATTAGTCTCGTCAAATATTGCACTGATACATAATTTTAATCACAAAATAATAATTGAAAAGATGCATAATAAGTACAAAAATAATAATTTATAAGGTATTTGAATAATAATTGATTAAGATTTTACACTTGTGCGGTGAATGTTGATTGCTCCTTCTTGTATAGACTTGAAGTGATTTTGGCACGTTTGGTTCAGGTTGAAACTCTTTGATGTACTCATAATCATCCTCTTCTATTTCTGCTATTGGAATGTTTTCTTCTTCCATCGACCAATTACAACTAGCATTCTCATCAAACATGATATTTCTTCCAACAATAATCTTCTTTATTACTGGATTATACAACCTATAGCCTTTTGATTGCACATAATATCTAATAAACACACATTTTTCTGATTTTGAATCCAGCTACTTTTGATTTTGTTCTCTAATAAGTGTTTATGCAACACATCCAAATACATGCAAATGTCCCGCACTTGATTTTTTTTCAAACCATGCTTCAAACGGTGTCGTGTTCATTTATGGATCAGTGACTGCTTCAGCCAAGTTCTTCAGTTTAAAATATGCTAGTGGTATCCAAATATCTCTCACCGACATAAATCTACAACTTCACTGAAAAGGTTTTACTTGATTTCCTCTAGTAGCTCAGACCAACGAAAGAAAAATTAACTGACTTTCTTAAAACACCTTTCAAATTATACAAAATTTCAATTTCACTAGAGAAAATTTTTAATTTTTCTTAGATGACAGTACTAGAAAATTTTCGGTTTCGCACTGCTTAAAAAGACTTGATCATCCAATCCTCCTTCCAATATCATGCAATCCATCATTGTCATCTAACACATCCTCTTAGTGAATTGAATTTGGAGATAATCATACATTTCTTTTTTTATATTCATGAATTTGGTATACCAAGTTTATTGGAAAGAATAAATCTCATATTGTGCCTGTAGCAAACATTGCGATGGAACTGTTGACATTTAGTCAATATTAGGGCGATCATTTACATTTGGTTACGAATTGACAATAGCACTTTTTTTTTTGAGAGAAAATATATATATATATATATAGTAAATCTATTGTGAACCATAATGCATAGAGCGCTCCGTGCATCACGACCGTTTGATCGGTGATTTTGCAAATTGAAAAATCTAAATTAACCAATCCAATCTATATATTGAAATCTCATAACAAACAAAATTTTACAATTTTTTAAATTTTTTTACTATTTTTTTCGAATTTTTTAAAACTTGCAATTTTTGGCTTATAAATTAGTATATTTATAGCCAAAAATGGCAAGTGTTAAAAAATTCGAAAAAAATAGTAAAAAAATTTCAAAAATTATAAAATTTTGTTTGCTATAAGATTTCAATATATAGATTGGGTTGGTTAAATTAGATTTGACAATTTGTGAAAGCACCGACCAAAACGGTCATGATGCACGGAAGCTTATATGAACCATGGTTCACAATTAGGGATGAAAACGGAGCGGATATTATCCGCTCCGATCCGTATCCGAATCCGAAAAATGCGCGTAACATCCGATCCGTATCCGTATCCGAACATATCCGTATTCGTATTCGTATCTGCCAAAAAAATATGGATGCGGATATGGTTTTGAGTTTTTTGACAATATCCGATCCGTATTCGTATCCGACATGAATATTATCCGTATCCGATAGATATTAATCCGTTTATCCGTATCTTTAACGGCATAAGATGATTAATATAATTACTTATCTACATTAGAGAATATTTTTAATTAGATAATACTTAATTTTTATTAGATAAATTCTCTTACAATAATATTTTCATTTAGACTAGTAACATAAAATTATTTTTATTTTCTATTATTGAGACGATTATATATGATAACAACACTAAAATTAATTTTTTCTCTAATCATGATGATTACATATGATTAATATATTATTTTAATATATGATGACATTTAAGGTAACATGATATGATTTGACATTAAATAGTTAAATATACTATTAGAATTCAAAATGTGGAAGACTGAATTTATTGATTAATCCTATTAGATTTGTACTTATGTGGTTCTTGCAATTTTAGAAGATTAAAATGTTATCCGTATCCGACAAAATATATTCGTATTCGACTCCGTATCCGAAAATATCCGAACCGTATCCGTATTCGTTTAATATCCGAACCGTATTCGTATCCGAATGCATTCGTATTCGTATCCGTATCCGAAAAAAAAATATGGATGCGGATATGGGAAGACCAACATCCGCTCCGTATCCGATCCGTTTTCATCCCTATTCACAATAGATTTACTATATATATATATGGGTTGTGCTCTCAAAATTTTATTGATCGCTCCTATTGATGCAAACAGAAAGTACAGGCTACATAATATAATACATAAATAGCTGATGATCGGAAAGATGTTCTGAATAAACAGAAAATGTAAATTTTATTTATACAATTAAGAACATATCAAGATTGTGGATATTATTGCTGCTCATTTTTTTTTCTTACCGGCTTAATTCAAAGAATTTCTACAGTTCTTCTGGCATGAATTTTCGATAATGTTTTTACTTTTTGAGTTTAGGATTACTGCAATGTGACCCTGTTTCCATTCTTTGTTTATCCTATAAATTGTTATAAATTCTATTTCTAATAAAATCTTTTGGCTCGAACCTTCTCTTAAGAATAAATTATGAAAGAATAAATTCCTAAAAAGCATATAGTTAACGCTCACTGAGTGACTTTATGATGGTTGAGTGTGATTCTCTCTCTGTAATATGAAATAATAGTTTGCGTTAACTTGTGCAATTTTTTAAGATGTGTCATGCCCCCCATTGTGATAGGTAATTTCTTTGGACGAGTACACATGTCTATGTGTTTGATATCATACTTTTTCATAAATTTATTTTTTAAAAAAATGTTTACTACAGAAAAGGAACTTCAGAAAATGGAAAAGTTGCATACTCAGATGATCATCCCCGATATTCATCATCCCCATCATCCCCAACATTTAATAACGCGTTTTCTATTTTGGGCAAGGAGTATTCACGCGTTTTTCAAAAACGGAAATTCAATATTCATTCTCTGTTTCACTTCCCTCCTCCAGAAAGACCATATTTCTATTTTGAAAGCGACACAGAGTGACTTGACTTCAACAATTATATATTAACTTCAACACTTACATATTAACTTCAATATTTAATATATATAACTAGAATAGTTACGATATTAACTTCAACAATTACGTTATTAACTTCAACATTTATATATATTAACCAAGCTTCTAAATTTCGTCAAAATAACAGAAATAGCGGTATTCTGTGTCAAACCGCATGAACGTTACAGTCTTAATTGAGAAAATGATGTAACGCGTTATTTCAGTTATTTCGGCGATATAACGCATTATTTCAATTATTTCGGCGAAATAACAAGCTGTTATTGCTACTATTGTTAAATTGTGTATTCAATATTGCACTATTGTTAAATTGGTACAAGCTGCTACTGCTACTCAATATTGGTACACTGCAGTATATTGAATTTGGTATGGCCGTATGCTATTTGTATGGAGTATTGGAGATGTATAAACATATAAATTGATAGTTATAGAATTGATGTGTGTCAAACTTTGAAAAAAAAATACTACATCGTTATATCGCCGTTATAACATCGAAATAACACCGAAATAACATGGGGACCTGGACTGTCATACCGAAAAAATCGAAATTTAAAAACTTGATATTAACATTTAATATATATAACTTGAATAGTTATATATATTAACTTCAACACTTATGATATTAACTTCAACAGTTATAAATATTAACTTCAACGGTTAGGATATTAACCTCAATAGTTATATATATTAACATTTAATATATATAAAATAGAATAATTATATATATTAACTTCAATAGTTATATATATCAACTTCAACATTTATGTATATTAACTTCAACAGAGGGACTGGATAATTAATGTTACTTAATATGTAACGGTTGATATGTAATTGTTGAAGTTAGGAGCGAAGCACAAGGATGGGGAACGGGAGCACAGAAGAAGACGCGGGGATACGCGTGGATTATCCTTGCCAAAAATAGAAAACGCGTTATCATCCCCATTATCCCCTGGAATCTCTCATTAATTAACCAGCTTCCTCATTAATAGAAGTCCAGGGATGATGGGAATGATGGAATATTAGAGATGGTCTTAAGCAATTCCGATGACAATATACATAGAGGCACGCTGTGAGCCAGTTGGAAATATGACCCGACTTCTGATCAAAATACATTTGACTTGTCATTAATGGATTAGTGACTAATTAATTTCTTTGAAGATCTTGAGTTTCTCTAGTTCAATACTTAATTTCGTCAGCTCTAAAAAAAAATAAACATCACTTTTACTGCACACATATCCATACACTAGTTATGCATCATCCATCGTATATATATTGGTTAGATCTCATGTCACTAAAAATATATAAATTTTTCTCGTGTCTTTAAGTTTGAACAACCAATTTTGATTTCTTTTTTTTTTTTTGAAAAGGTTGACGGAAGCTGTCAACAGTTAACAAAGAACTTAAAAAGAAACACAAGAGCAATCACACAGACGGCTTTGAAATTCCTATGAAGATTTTGTCATTTTGTTCACATCAGTTCACCAGAGACATAGCAGAATTTGGTTACAAACTTATTTCTTGGTGCAACAGAAAAAGGTGAAGTACAAGATGAATACGGCATGGCATCTTCTGTGTTTAAGAAGGAATGAACCAGAGAATGTGGTAGAAATTTTCTCCAGAAATTTGCAGAGTAGGTGCAAGTGAAGAAAAGGTGTGATTGGGTCTCTAAGATGTTCTGTTGACAAAGTTTTGCATCCAGGCTAGAAGTGGATATTCCTTCGAGCCAATTTTGATTTCTTAATAGCTCGGAACCAGTAATAGAACAGAAGAAGTATTAAATCACTAAATTTTTAACAATATCTTTCAAATTAAACAAAATTTCAACTTAACTAAAATAATTTTTTTGAAAATTCCTTTTGCTCCGCATCATTAGTTTAAAATTTAGGCTCCGTATTTGAGTTATCATTCTTGATTTTCTCTAGTATCTCACAAGCATTGGCAAAACCAAATGAAAATTGACTCGCTGAATTTTTTAAGAAAAAGCCTTTTAAATAATATATAGTTTCAACTTCCCTCAGAATATTTTTAAAATTTTCTTCTAATGGACATCGTTAGCTAAAAATTTTGAATGGTTCACTCTTTCGAACATGATTAAAAGTAGTTTTAGCGTTTTGTTACGAAGTCCAAACACATGTACGTTTGTTATTTATTTCCTCACATTCTCCATCTTCAACTTAATACAAAAGGCTCAATCATCAAATCCGTCCTCCATTGTCATGCAATCCATCATTGTAATCGAGCGCATCCACTTAATAAATTGGTTTAGAAAATAATCACGCATTTCTCCAAATTCATGCATTTGGCATACCAATTTAGTATGGGTTCTAGGCCTGTGGCTTCAAAAATATGTCGATACAGGTGTTGATTTAATGATCATTGTACTTAGTAACGAACTATTTTCCACTCTTTGTTAGAATGTTTTTTTGAAGGTCAGGTGGCAAAGTACCACACCGACAAATTTCATTAAAAACTAGAGGAGTTTACAAGGAAATACAAACAAAAGGAGTAAGAAAGAAAAGGAAAAAAAAGAAAGAAAGAAAAAGAAACTAAAAGACTATACAACTAGGCTCCGTTTGGATGCGTTAAGAATAAGGTAGGAAGAAGGAAGAAGGGAAGAAATTTATTGGGAAGTGTGTAACTTTTGTGAAGAGTTTGGATGGTTAGAAATAAATTTATTGGTAAAAAGTGGTTATTCCTTATTCCTTATTCCGGGAAGAAGCCATCCAAACGGAGCCCTAAACAAGTGTAAAACTAAGCTAGAGTAAACCAGAGGCCCACAAGTGTCGTAATCTCTTTGTTAGAATGTTAGTGATTGCAATAACATTAGTACTCCTTTGTTTTTTGTTTTTTTTTTTTTTTGGAAAAAAAAGATGAGCTTCCCTCAATTGTTTTTTGTTCACTCCTATTAATACAAAAAAAGCTATACACATAAAATATGATAAACAGTATCTTCAAAAAAAAGTATATATGATAAACAGAGAAATCAACACATGGATAAACATAAAATGATAAATTTTATTCCTACAGCACTGTCACGAGTAAAGAACAGATCAAGATTGTGGTGCTCTAGCAGCTCAAGTTTCTGCTAAGCTGAACTTAAAAGAACTTTTTGGTGCTACAATTCTCCTGGCACGAAATTTAGACAATATTTCACTGTGGTGTTTAGGGCCACTTCGATGTGACCCTGTTTCCCTTCTTTATTTTTTCTAGAATTTATTGTAAATTTTATTTTCTAGTAAAATATGTTGGCGAGAACCTCGCCGATTAAATTGAACAAGCACGCATGAGAAGGGTCTCAACAGAAATGCCTGGTCCAAATGCAAGAAGCATCCCGAATTCAAACCCGTCTCCTGTGGTGGACTTTCCTTCTGCAACTGATTTCTTTCTCATTTGATCCATGATAAATAGTACAGTGGGACCAGACAAATTGCCGACATCAGCTAGATAGGGCTGTCAATGGGTACGGTACGGTACGGTAGAAGGTATTTTCATTACCGTATCCATTAAAATTTTCTTTACCCGTACCCTACCCGTACCCGTTAAAAATAGCTTTACCCGTACCTTACCCGTACCCGTTAAGAATTAACGGTACGGATACGGTAACGGTAAAAAATGAATATAATAATAATAAAATTTGTACACTCTGTATAAATAAATTATATCAATAAGTATATTAATAAAGTGCAACAATGGTGGCGAATATTTTAGGTTTATGCTTTTTTATATTTTCGTACACTGAATGGAAAGAATTATAAATCTTAAATAAAATCTAGCAATATTTTTTTACCAATCATGTAATATAAGATGCCATATGTATCATGTAATTGTATCTTTTTAATTGTGGCAATTACCCGTTATGAAAACGGTACGAAATAGCTTTTACTCGTACCCATACCCGTTAAATTAGCGAAAAAATTTCCTTACCCGTACCCGTACCCGTTAACTTAACGAAAATAAAACTTTACCCATACCCGTCTTATACGGTACGGTACGGATTGGATAAACGGGTAAACGGGTTTCATTGACAGCCCTACAGCTAGAACCTTCCTACACATTGCGAGCTTTTCCTTGTCTAGTTGGAGCTTCTCCTCTGCTTGATTCAGAATTGCGGGCCCGCCAGGATGGATAATCCAAAAGAGAGAATTCAAATCTGTAATACCGAATGGTTTTAATGCTTCCTCAACACAACCCATGATGATTTCAGAGACGTGTTTCGGCACAGAAGGTGCTATGTTCACAATGTCTCCTGCTTCTCTAAGTCGCATTGTAATTGCATTCATAGTGTCAGGAATTGTCGTTTCCATTGCGGAGATGATTTCATAGAGGGGATGCTCTACTGCCAAGTTGGGATCAGCGCCGACAATTAAGGCAGCAGCGCCATCACCAAAGAGAGCTCGAGGAACAAGAAATTCAGGGTTGGATTCGCAAGGACCACAAAATGCATGGATCAAGTTCTCCGAGGTGACAATAAGAACACGCGCGCCACAGTTATTTTCAGCCAAGTCCTTTGCTAAACGCAGCACAGTCGCTCCATATTGACATCCTTGGTAGCAAAGCATCACACGTTTGACAGTGGGAGAGAGGCCGAGGAGATGCACAAGCTGGCAATCGGCGCCCGGGCAGTTAACACTGCTATTAGTGCAAAAGATGAGATGAGTGATTTTGGAGATAGGTTGGTTCCACTCCTTGATGGCTGCCATTGCAGCCTCTTTCCCTAGTTTAGCAACATCCTCTTCTAACATTTCTTGTCTGGCATCTAGGGATGATTCCCAGCATTTACTGATACTTGGCGACTTTCTAAGACTTTCTGCATCATTCGCCATCATGCTCAAGTATCGCTGTTTTATTGTTGACTTGTTACCTATAAATCATGCATGAACAGAAAGGAAATATGTATGAAAACTAAAATTCAATTTTTAGTAATATTTTCATCACAAATTGGTGTATATTGCAGTAAATTTTCAGTTTATCTTTTCTGATTGCAATAAATCTCCTATTTTTATATATTGCTAAAATAATTTTCTTATTTTAACTCATTAATTGACTCCGAGTGCCATCATTTATTCATACTTATGTTATGTGGGGTATAGCGGTGCATGCCACTCTTCCTGCTCCTCCTACCATACAAGTTTATTATCTGGCAGCTGGTGACTAGCTATTAATGTCTGTATTTCAGACCTAAATAATCTAGAAATGATAACTGCAATCTGCAGTAGTGCAGTTTTATCATCGCTTGAACAAAATGAACATATAAAATAAACAAGGTGACCATTAATTAAAAAAATCAAAGTGAACACATACAAACAAATAAGTTCAATAAAAATAATTTGAATATGCATACAAAAATCTGAACAACAATACAAAAAAAATAAAATTTAACTCAAAATTGAATAAAGTGAACACATAGGTAAACAAACTAGAAATTTAAATAAACAAAGTGAACAAATACAAACACGATGGTACGGGATGGTGCGTGAAGAGATGGTAAATATTAATCTACTAAATAATAATAATTTATATAGAAATTAAAATGTTCTCACATATTCTTGTCATCTTCTCCTTGAGCCCAGTTAGATGCTCACTGTTGGTAATTCGGAAGTAGAAATCTGTATATTCATCCTGAGAGATGCGTACAGGTGGAACTGCCGTGCCAATTGCAAGAACAGTAGCAACGCCTTGAGCCTGTTGTGTGTGCACTACCTCCTCCATTTTTTTTGGGGAACTTCTTTATTGGATGATACTGATCAAGAAGTAAATGTATAATCCGATACTTTTATTTTAAGTGTGAATTAAGTATATATACTGATAATAGTGTCATAAATAATGCAGAACAAATCAACCAGGTGAATATTTAGTCAAAGATTCATTTTTTCTGGAAGTTGAATTTGAATTATTCAATGGTATTGGAATCAACCGAAAGAATTAAATTAAGAACTTTTGTTTCCTCGAATCAGATTTCTGTTGAATTGGTTGGAAAGGGCTAATCCACAAGCAACCATGTCTGGCCGGATGCATCAAAAGCCAAAATAATAAATTAATGACTAAATGTTTATTGCTTCTCTACTTTATTAGAAGTAAAAGAAAAATATCAATTTCGAAAAAAAGAAGTAAAAGAAAATAGTTAAAATTGATTCAAAATAATTTATAGTAAATTAGTATAAGTTGATCAATTATACAAGGTTGAAATTGGGGATGAACCTCTTTTTTTTTAATGGGTGCGTTTGGATAGGTGTGGGAAGAAGGGAAGAAGGGAAGAAGTGGGAAGAAGTATTGGGAAGTGTGTAACTTTGTGAAGAGTTTGGATTGTTTATAATTTTTTTTCTTCCCATCTTCCTTCTTCCTCTTCTTCTTCTCTCATCCAAACACACCCAATGATAGTTGGCAAAGTGCAGGGGATGAACTGATGAACCACTTTTAATCCTTTCATGTTTGTGTTTGTTTGAGAACAAAGAAAGTATCTTGTCAGATTATTATATTAGGCATTGTTGATCTTAATTAATATCATGCTTTAAAAAATAAAAAATCACTACCTCAATTTTCCCAGATCCATCAAGAATCAACGCATGTAAAATTAGTTTCTAACTGCGGGAAGCCGATTTTGTTCCTCTAATTTAATGTCTGCTGTATATCATACTTTGAGGAAATATTATTTACCTCTGTTGCCTTTGCAAATAGAATACTTAAAAAGTATTATATAGTTGTAGACATGATCTTTTTTTCTTTTTTATAATTATCATAATGCAAAGTAATCAAATCTTGACAACATATACAATCAAAAATTCATATTGGAGCTTCTGTTTATCAGATGTGCATATTTACTACCAAATGATACTTCTGTGAAGCAGAACTAGCAATACATAACTTCATCATCACTTGAAATTGAAATGGAATCATGCTACATGACTACTACGACTTAGGTACAAGTGATTACAAGTGTTTGGCAACCGCCGGAATAAGCTTATTCAACTTTTGGAATAAGGTTTTCTCTCTCCTCTCTCCTCTCTCCTCTTATTCCGAATAAGAGCTAATACCATCATAGAGGTGGTATTAGAATAAGGGGTTTGAATAAGCCTTATTCGGAATAAGGCTTATTCAAAATACGTTTGGCAACATCCCGAATAAGCATTATTCGGAATAAGCTTATTCATTCCGTTGCCAAACACACCTCAGTTGGGTAAATTCTGCCTTGAATACTTAGGCTCAAATTTAGCATTCAAGCTCTAATCAATTACAAATATTCACCATTCTGAATGAATGGTCTAGATTAGGTCCGGGTAAAATAAAGTATGCACAGTAGAATTTGCCTATATTATATATATATGTAAAAGAAATTTTTTTTTTTCACGAAGCTAGTTGTTAGTAGCATGTGGTCTAGTAGCTCATGGTAAGAGCATTTGATTCTCTTCTAAGAGGTCCAGAGTTCAAGCCCGCATGCTTGCGATAGGCTTGGCGAGCCAGCGTAAAACCTCAGTCATATATACAAGAAATGACCAGGGTCGGGTTGTCATTTCTAGCCTACCCAACTTGTTTGGGATAAAAGGCTTAGACTTTAGACTTTTTTTTTTTAGGCTAGCTGTTGGTAAAAGTAGCCCTAATTTCATTATTTCAGCTTTTATGCCTTTTTCAATTTTGTTCAGGAGGATATTGTGCTTTTCAGCTAGACAAGGGAGTCATCTCTTACCGGTTGTTGGAGGTATCAGGTTTAGGGTATTATGTTGTCTTAACTCTTGACTTTGGCTGTTGCTTCACGGTCCTTTGTCTGGGTTTATGTTCGTTTCTAGTATCCGGGGTTTCAGGTGCAAGGTTGACATTTGTTGTTCTCTTTTTGGTTTCCTTTGTGCTTGATACAGCTAGCCTGGTACCTAATGATCTGTCTGTATTTGAACATTTTTCTCTTAATGCATTTGCTCTTTCTTCTTTGGCGGGCCCTCGGTTTAAAAAGAGTTGAAACTTGAAAACTTTTTGGTTCCTTTCTAGGATAATGTGGATCAGTTAGTATTTGTATGTTTTAAAGAGCTCACTATAGAGTAACTTCAACTTGCAACTTCGTAATTTTTATTTTCTCTATGAATGAACCGCTTACAGAATTTCCTTGCCAAAAATAAAAAGAGAAAAATATAATATTAAAGTAAAAGAATTGAAAAAAAATTGAAAGATAACGACGCTGACGCAGGTTGAAAAAGAAAAGGAAAAGGAAAGCACCTCCAGAAAAGAAAAAGGTAAAGCTGCCAAGGGTCAAGGAGGAGCAGTTGAATTGAAGTGAAGGCAACGAGCACCAAGCAGTGTAGTGTCTGTACCTGCTTGGCTTCATTCTTGTAAATCGAATCAATCAATATATTGAACCAACCAAACTAAAAGGGATCACAAAATTAATCTTTGTATTAAGCATTCCCGTTTGATTTTGCATATGCATAGTTGAAATTTGAAGTACTTTTGTGGGGTCGCGAGTGTTGGAAGAAATTGAACAATTAGGCTACCAAACCAAGCGGTCCAAACCTTACTTTAATTATCTAACATTTTGATCACCGAAGCTTGGATATGTTTTGGTGAAGTCGAAACAATAATGAATGAATCATTGGGGGCAGGTAGGCTTCTTTTCAATTTTATAACGGTATAAGCATGCATGAGGCTAAGTACAATATTTAGTAGAAAGAAATCACATGTAGTCAATGGATGATAGATTAAAGACAGGCAGGTCCCACAGAAATGTTTTTTTCTTCTGCATATCAAAGTATTGGGGCATGCAGATGCAGTAGATGAAAGTGGGTAGGATGAGTGTATGACTATATGACCCACATTACAATTCCATTCTTCAGAAAAAAGAAAATAAAAGGCAAAATTTATACTAGACTATTTTTATATAGGTTGAATAATATATTAATATATTATTTTTTTAATAATGAATTATTATGATTGATTAGACTTAAATCAGGTAAGGAAAAATATTTTGACCAACTGAGGACCAAAGAGAAAAAACACTTGGTTCTCTTGAAAAAATTGAAAGGCGTCAAATTAACCAGCATTTGACCAAATATGAGGTACAACAAAAGTAATAAAAAGTGGAGAGCCTTTCCAACCCAAAATCCCGAAAAGGCTACATATATCTACTTGCATGTATAGGGACTGATCATAAAATATATGGTACCTGGGCATACAACCAGCACAAGTAATTTAAACCGCAAGCACAAAGATAGATGCAAGCATGTAGACATCCATTTTCAAACAGCAAGCAATAAGTTCTTGAAAGCAAACACATATACAAACAATAAGTTCTTCCAAGCACTGAAATTAGCAGGAAAAAAAAAACCTCATTATATGTTGTTTCTGGTGCCATAATACTGTGTACTGGCCTTCATAAGCTGTGTACCTCTTCCTTCATATGCTGCAGCTGGTATTAGTGTAAAAGCCTATATATGCGATTTGTATCCATTTCTACACAGACACGTTTTGTACATCTACAATAGCGTGTGGTTCGGTGATTTAACAGCATAAAAGCACCCCTTCTTAAAATCTTGTATATTTTGTCTAACAGACTACTACATTTGTATATATCATAATTGACAAGATGTTAATATAAAACTATCAATGTCTCTCTCTCTCCCTCATCTGCAGCCACGCCTTGCACTGCCAACCAAATCCAGACAACTCCTTTTCCCACCTTTTTCCCTCTCTCTCTCTCTTTCTCTCTCTCTGTGCATCGCTATGACTATCATTGTCACAGACAAGAGCAGCTCTCATTCTCTAATCTGACCTCCATTCATATGTATGTTACAAAGAAGTATTAATTCTAATTTCAATTGTCACTGTAAATGTAATGGATAGAACTGAGAAACACTTCTCCAATGCCCTTCTTCTCCCCCTCCATCTAATCCTCAGCAGCGTCTGCACATGCACATGCACACTTCTTCTGCTCCTCACCCTTACATGCACAGCCACCACTCATGCCGATACAGATGCCCTCTTACTCACATTCAAGTCAGCTCTCAACAACCCGAATTCGAACGACACTCTCTCTGATTGGAGCACGAGCACCAGTGTCTGCACCTGGCATGGCGTCACCTGCCCTGAGAATGAAGACCGAGTCACCAGCCTAAACCTCTCCAGTAGTGGGTTAACGGGCATTATTTCACCCATCATAGGTGATCTTCTCTCACTTGAGATTCTTGACCTATCTTCCAATTCTCTTTCAGGCCCGATTCCAAGGGAACTCGGCATGCTCACCAATCTAAAGGTTCTGCTCCTCTACTCTAACTCGCTGTCTGGTTTGATCCCTCCAGAGCTTGGCCACTTACAGAATTTATATACACTCAGGATAGGTGATAACATGTTATATGGAGAAATACCGCCAACTCTTGGGAACTGCACCAGTCTTGAGACACTTGGCCTTGCCTATTGCAGGTTGAACGGTACAATACCACCCCAATTAGGCAACTTGAGGCAACTGAAGCTCCTGACTTTGCAAAATAACAGCCTGAGTGGTCCCATTCCTGACCAACTTGCACAATGCACTCGGATACAAGTCATTTCATTGAACGACAACATGTTAGAAGGAGAAATTCCCTCCTTCATTGGTGAATTCAGTGCTCTGAAGACTCTAAATTTGGCAAATAATTACCTCAAAGGTGAAATCCCCGCTGACATTGGCAATGTCAGGAGTCTGAATCACCTCTACTTGTTTGGCAACCGACTCACCGGAAATATACCTTATGAGCTCAACCAGTTGAGCCAGCTACAGATTCTTGACGCATCTAGTAACAACCTGTCAGGTCCAATGAACATCTCCCCAGACCATCTCATCAGTCTTGAATTTCTGGTCATCTCCAGTAATTTCTTACAAGGTGAAATCCCGAAAGATTTTTGTTCCAGGAATTCAAGTTTGCACAACCTCTTTCTTGCTGGGAATCAACTTACTGGAACCATCAATGGCCTTCTCAGCTGCACCTCCCTTCAATCCCTTGACCTCTCAAATAACAGCCTAACTGGCTCCATACCTCATGCAATAGACCAGCTCACAGAACTTGTCAACCTCGCACTTCATAACAACAGCTTGACCGGTCCCATCCCACATCAGATTGGAAATTTGACCAATTTGGAGATACTCTCTCTCTATCACAACCATCTGACAGATTCCATCCCCGTCGAAATTGGGAAACTGAAGAGACTCGCTCTCTTGTTTCTGTATGAAAATCAAATGTCAGGAACAATACCAGAAGAACTCACTAACTGCACCAGTTTGCAAGAGGTGGATTTTTTTGGGAATCACTTTAGCGGGACCATACCTGACCAGATCGGAAACCTGAAAAATTTGATTGTCCTACAACTGAGGGAAAATGACCTCTCTGGACCAATCCCTCCAAGCCTTGGTTATTGCAACAGCCTACAGCAGTTGGCATTGGCTGACAATAGCTTAACAGGTAGCTTACCTGATACCTTCGGGTTTCTTACAGAACTGAATCTAATAACACTGTATAACAATTCTCTTGCTGGTGACTTGCCACGGTCCCTGCTCGGGCTGAAGAACCTCTCTATCATCAACTTGTCCCATAACAAGTTCAGTGGAACTGTCGAACCACTTACTGGGTCAGATCTTCTGACGGTATTTGACCTGACTAATAATTCTTTCTCGGGTCAGATACCACTGGAGCTCTTCAAATCAAGAAACCTGTCCCGGATCCGCTTAGGGCACAACCAATTGACAGGACCCATTCCCTCCCAAGTGGGCCTACTGCATCAGTTGGTCTCGCTGGATCTTTCTGACAACGACCTCACCGGCGAAATGCCACTCAGCCTCTCCAACTGCAAGGGACTGACGCATCTCCTTTTGAATGGAAACAGGTTGTCAGGATATATACCTTCCTGGGTATTTAGGGATTTGGTTTCTCTTGGTGAATTGGACCTTTCATCCAACAACTTCAGTGGAGATATACCGAAAGAAATAGGCAATTGCTCGGCTCTTATCAAGTTATCTCTCTATAATAACAAGCTTACCGGCCCCATCCCTGTAGAGATCACGAAACTCACCTTGTTGAATGTACTAAACCTACAAAAGAATAAACTGTCTGGGCCAGTGCCACCTGAAATTCAACAGTGCAAGAAGCTCTATGAACTCAGACTGTCAGAGAACCTCCTTACGGGGCCCATTCCATCAGAACTCAGCAGCCTAACTGAGCTACAAGTAATACTTGACCTAAGTTACAATGACTTGTCAGGTCAAATCCCGGATACACTGGGAAACCTTCTAAAACTAGAGAGGTTGAACCTCTCCTTTAACCAACTACAAGGTGCTCTACCAGATTCTCTCGTGAGGCTGACAAGCTTGCATCGATTGAATCTATCAAGCAACCTTCTCCAGGGTGAAATTCCCCTTGCATTGTCGAGCTTTCCACAGAATTCATTTTCTGGAAACAATTTGTGCGGTGTGCCAATGGGTCCTTGCAGTGACCCACCTGTAAGTAAGGGAAAACATCTGTCTAAGGCCGAGGTCGAAGGCATCATTGTTGCAATTGTTTTGGTATCTGCAATAGTTTGTGTAGCACTGATGTATATAATGGCAAGAATTTGGAGCAACTGGAGAGAAGTGTCTGTTTCGACCTCAGACTGTGAAGAGAGCAACAGCAAGAGATGGGTTGGAAATGGAGACAAGATTCAGGCCAGTAAGTACAGGAAACTTGGGCCCACTTCAACCAGAGTTGGTTCTAGCGAGGAAAAGCATAGTTGGGGGTCCGACACCAGTGTTCTGCGAATGAAAAATGATGCTGCATGCTAGATAGCTAGAAACATATATTAAACCTTTTAATTTCGGTTCCTTCTATTCTCTTCTTATTTTCCTTCTTCACCGATTAGTTCTGCATGCATGTGTGTGTGTGTGTGCGCGCGTGTGTTTTCCTGGCCATAAATTGTCTCATTGGCTTTTGCATGACCAATGTATTAATTTGTACAAGTGTGTCTATCATCTGACGACACCCATGAATCAAAAGAACTGAACCAATCTGTAACACACATTTAGTCAATAAATAAATAAATAGGGTAATTAATTTGTTTAGTGTTTAAAAATAAAAAAAAAAAAAGATGAAGAACTTACAGCAAAATAGAGGGTGACCAGAAAGAATGTCCATCTGGCAAGCCAAACACACGATCAGGTCATAAAAAAAAAAAAAAAAAAGAAAACTGATGAGAGGAGATTACAATTGGAATTAGATTATTAGAATTTCATACATGGTATAGTAAAAGAGGGAGTCGAAACCCTGGACAGAGAAATTGAGGAAGAGCAATGAGAGAAGAAGGAAGAAGGAGAGGAGGCGATATGCAAGGAGCCAGGCGGGGTTGAGCTGTTTCAAGCAAGGTCGCCATGCCTCGTCGCTATAGAGTATAGACCACGCCAACGCCGGGACATTATTTTGTACGATATATATTTTGAATAATAGACATTAATAAAATTCTTAAATGATTTTTCAAATAACGTATTATTTCTTACACCACGGTCTACTGCTCTGCAGCATGCATAGCAATAAAAATGTCTCATCTCTCATGAGATTTATATTCATTGGCTAACTATATATGGTCGTTATGTGTGCTTTAATATCCCCCTTCCCCATTTTTTTTAGTTTGTATTTTCACATGATTTTCACATGATAGTGTTAAAAGGGTTTGAAGTAATGTTGGTCGAGTTTTGCAGTCGAGTGTTTCTAGGTATTTCTTTTTAATTTTTCGGATTGCAAATATAAATTCAGTATGTGCTAATGTAGGTCTTATGAATGAATGGTCTAGATTTAGGTCCGTGTAAAATAAAGTATGCATAGTAGAATTTGCCGATATGATACACAATAATCTGGCCATTAATCTAGACCAAAAGATAAAAGTAAAGAACATATAATTGTCAACAAAAACAGAAAAATAAATTCACCCAAAAGCACAATCAGCAATAGCATCATCTTTATTATTATTGTTAATATTATATTGAAGTGAACAAATAGTATGTCCATATACACACAATATTTTCCATCACCAAAAAAAGAAGGTGCACCTATTTGCTATGTTTTCATCCCATGAGCATAGTATGGGTTCTGGGATGTCAGATTCTGCGAAATATCAGAATCCTGAAGATGAATAAAGCACAGAGGCCTCTTGACCCAAGCAAGATCAGCATCTACTTGAGCAAATGGTAAGAATGAGGAAAGAACCTTGACAAGAGATAATGTTTCAATTTCATAACCAATGGAAACACAGCATAGCACGGCAGGTGCAGTGCTGCCACTGCAAAGTACCTGCATGCAATCAAAGAATAATCAGCCATCAGCTCGAGTTTGGTCACACAGAAGCAAACGACAACTCTGACCGATCTGTCAAAACTTAAAATGCCACTCTCTCCATATCAGCTAAATGAAAAATATTTAAAAGGGGCATAATTGTAAAGCAGCATTTATACCATAGTGGGGATAGAGGTAATGATAGGTCCATGAACGGGTAAGGCCACCTACAAACAATGGCAGAGGAGGTACATTATTATAAATAAGCTCTAAAATAACCATGAATACTAGAATCATCTAGTAGATGTATAAATGAAGTTGAGAGCAGTACCACATCGAAACACAAGCATGGAACGCCCACTGGAAAATTACAAAAATGCCTGTAAAAAGAAGGAAGTATGCAATTCTGAACCATGGAAATCGCTGGCAACACATGCAGAATAAAGAGAAAAGTGACAATCAAATTTAGTAGAAATTTTATTTCTGCGGAAGTAAAACAGCTTATAACTTGTGTGCATATGGAGAGAGAGAGAGAGACAGAGGTACCAAGCTGTTTAGAGTAATATCCCCTATCAAGAAGACGACATTCACAGAATGTGTTCCAGCCAAAAGCTGCAATACCAGGATGGAGGATAATTAGAGCGACTAGCAAGACAAATATATATTTTACAGACAAGCACAGATAAGAGGAAGAATAACAAAAGAACCATCATGAGGAATTTTGATACTAACAAGGTTGAAATCATAATCCTTCATGGCTCGAAAAGGGAATATAACGAACCAAAACACACAATCTGTGATCATCACTGCTCCTGCATTTGTCTTCCAAAGACCACCATAATTTCAATTAATGAAAGAAATAACAGAAATTCAATAATCAATCCAAGGAAAGTGCAAAAGTAATAAAAGAGATCAAAATGATAAAGTAGAAACCTGGTAGATGATCTGGAACAGGTACCCCCAAAATCCAGCAATTTGACGATCATCTGCTACTTGAGGGAAGCAGATCTCTTTCTGTGTTTGGTCTGTACCATAACTTGAATTAGCATTTGAATTTGTTGGATATGGAATTCCTTGAATGATAGGGGGCACATAGGTGCCACGCTCTCTGTCGGAATCAGGTCCTATCAGAGCCCTACGTTCTGTGCATCCATTCCACCGCCGATACTGCCGACACCCATGAATCGAAAGAACTGAACCAATCTGCAGCACACATTTAGTCAAAAAATATATAAATAGGGTAATTAATTTGTAAAGTATATATATAAAAAAAAAAAAGATGAAGAACTTACAGCAAAATAGAGGGTGACCAAAAAGAATGTCCATCTGGCAAAGCAAACACACAATCAGGTCATCATAAATGAAAAAAAAAAAAAAACTGATGAGAGGAGAATACAATTGGAATTAAAATTACATACATGGTATAATAAAAGAGGGAGTCAAGACCATCAACAGCGAAATTGAGGAAGAGCAAGAAAAGAAGAAAGAAGAAGGAGAGGAGGCGATAAGCAAGGAGCCAGGCGGGGTTGAGATGCTTGAAGCAAGGTCGCCATGACTCGTCGCTGTAGACCACGCCAACGCCGGGACCATGGGAGGGACCCTCGTACTTGCGAATGAGAATGGCGGCTGCCACCATGGGGCAAAGCACCCACACGGTGCAGAGTAGGAATCTCCAGTTGATCCAGTATTGGAGAGTGTTCGTGTCCGTGCTCATGCTTAGACCTTAGTTCTTGCTTTGGATAGTTGGATTTGGATAAGAAAGGAAATATGTAGCCAGCGGTGCCTCTCGACTCTTCTTGCCAAGTCAAGTGTGGCTCAGGCGAAGAAGAGTCGAGAGTTAGAGAGTGACCGAGAGAGCGAGAGAAAGAAAGAGAGACCGATAGACAGACAGACAGACAGACAGACAGACAGACAGAACAACTACTATTTTAATTTTCAATTTAATTTACTTATTCCGCATGTGGGGTTACTGTTGACTTCTTGACTGCTGTCTGATTTGTTACTTGCGACTAGCGACTCTCTTGTCGGGATTCGAATCCTCTGCAGGTTACCGTCTGATTTAATTTCGAAGGACAGATTTTTAAGGACCACGCGAATTTTGACGCACCTAATATTATAATTATGGAACATTCATCATTAATCGGACAGCACTGTAGGCATTTTAAAAGATCTGCAGAGGATTTCGTTCCCTCTTACCGTGGGGAGGTGCCTTTGAAGTTTGAACTGTCTGTCTGGTTCAACGGTTCGATAAAAAACCGAACAGGTCCGATCGGTTTTAACTTACTATCACAAATTTTTATTTGAAACAAATATTATTATTATACATCAATAAAAATAAAAATAAAAACGGAAACTAATGATGATATAGAAATGAATAATTCTTATCTTACTAAATAAAATTATTTAAGGATTTATATTGGATTATCAAATACATGAGCTCGAGCAAATTATTTTGGGAATGGCTATTGTCAAACATACAGGACACATAAACTTATCCAACATGATATATTTTAATTTTTAAGATTAAAATTGCCGATCCAAACCGCTTAAATTGTTCTATATTATAAAATCTGTGTGGAGACCAAATTTTATATTTTTTTCAAATTATTTTGCAATTTTTGAATATGCTCAATCTAAAAATTTATGAACCCTCCAATTTTGAAAAATAAAAAAATAGTTAGAAAATTTTATTTTCAAGGATATTTTTAGAGTAATGCTAGAATCAAACATATAGGACGTCAAACACGATCCAAACGTCGCACATTAAAATTTCAAACGGTCGATCCAAACCGCTCAATATGATCTCTATATTAAAATATCCTTGATAATAAAATTTTATATTTTTTCATATTTTCTAACTATTTTTTTCGAATTTTCAAAATTGAAGGGTTCAGAACTTTTTAGATTGAGCATATTGAAAAATTCCAAAAAAATAGTAAAAAAATTTGAAAAAATATAAAATTTGGTATCCATAAAGATTTTATAACATAGAACAATTTAAGCGGTTTGAATCGGCCATTCCAATCTTAAAAATTAAAATTTTATTGCGTTGGACAAGAGTATGTGTCCTATATGTTTGACACTAGCAACTCCCATATTTTTAAGGAAATTGATTACTGCCATCTGCATTTTTACCATCCCTGACATCGCTAAATATAAAGTGAACATATACAGTAAACAAAGTGAACATATAGACGATCTAAATGAACACATACAAACGAATAAGTTCAATGAAAATAAGTTGAATATGTATGTAAACTTCTGAACAAGTGATGACAACACTTATTTGTTTGTAAGTGTTTACTTAGATGGTCTATATGTTCACTTTATTTGCTGTATATGTTCACTTTGTATTTAGCAATGGCTGGGATGGTATATTTGCCAATGGCACTTATAATTCCTATATTTTTAATATATATATAATATTGAGCAGTTTGGATCGGTCGTTTGAAATTTTAATAATCGATGTTTGGATCGTATTTGACGTCCTATATGTTTGCTTCCAGCATTAGTGCATTACTCAATTATTTTTCACATTTCTTATATATATTTATATATATATATATATATATATATATATATATATATATATATATATATATAGATAGATAGATAGATAGAGAGAGATTGGCTAAAGTATACTCCAGCATACAGATCAAACCCGTATGCTAGAGTCGTTTCTCAAAATCTAAAATTCAAACAGTCGATCCAAACCGTTCAAGTTGTTCTCCATGTAAAAATATCCTTCAAGACCAAATTTTATATTTTTTCGAATTTTTTTTACTATATATTATGCTATTTTCAAATTGAAGGGTCAGAAATACTCCTTTACAGTGTTTCTTTAAAATAGCATAATATATAGCAAAAAAATACGAAAAAATATAAATTTTGATTTCCGAGGAGATTTCAATATGGAGAACAACTTGAACGGTTTGGATCGACTGTTTGAATTTTAGATTTTGAGAAACGACTCTAGCATACGGGTTTGATCTGTATGCTGGAGTATACTTTAGCCAATCTCTATATATATGTATATATATTAATTATGGTTAGCTAAAAAGGAATTTTTTTATTGAAAATAATAATGTAGCGTTCTATCAAAACTTTAGCATATACATGTATGGGATGCAATTCCTTTTATTTCTTTTTGTTCTTTATTAATATTGTAACTTGGCAACTTGAGTTATTCTGTAGCTGATGAGGAAATTATATTTCATTAGTAAACTTTCAAAGATAGAAAAAAAAAATACATCACATAGTGCCAATTTTCTTCTATATATGATCAAGATGAAGGGTACCAAATAAAATTATAGTAGGAAAAAAATAAAGAATTGCAATTACAATGCTGTTTCTTGGCTTTTTTTTTTAAAAAAAAAAACAAGGGCTTAGACCTTTATTTGGAGTTAACATATATGTCACAGATTCAACCAACATAAAAATCTAACAGTGCAAATCGTATATAACGAGTTGGATTTACCCTTCAGGTTTTTTTTTTTTTTTTTTTTTGGAAATGACTAGAGTTGCCTCTAACACTTTTTATTACTGAAAAGCAAAAAATAAATAGAAAAACTAGTCTAAACAGCAGTTACAAACTTACAGATGACCCATCTACATGTCCTATCTCAACTACAAGTCTACAAAATACCCCAAATTCACTGATACCATAACACATGTACTTCTATACCGATGCAAACAAAAGCTATGAATTATTGGATACAAAACACCCACACCTCCAAAAAATATATATATACACACCAAATACAATCTCGTGAAATTTTTGAACTAGGACCCATAGAGCACAACTGCACAATTGCGTACAAAACAACTAATTGCAAACGAAAAAAAAGAAGAACATTAGTAAATCATCCAATTATTCTGCCATTTTACATTCTTAAGTTAGTACTTTTATAAGTAATAGAGATTATTAGAACAGAAATAATCATTATTTGGAGTTAATTTGGACTGAATTAGTCGGTTCACAGATAGCCGGTTCAACCAGCCGATCCGACGATTTACAATTTACAAAGTATTGCCGTCGTCAAAATATCAAACGAATAGATAAAAATAAAAATAAAAAATAGCGGCGAGGTGAGTTGGATAAGGCAAATTGGATTTTGATTTGAGCTTGTTCGCTGAGACCAGTTGTTTGCGACAGTGATTTGAATATGAACGCAATTGAATGAATAGTATGTTTTGAATTGAGCAATAATTTTTTTTAATGCACAGATCTCAAATGAAAGTTTTAATACTAAATATAAAAAATAAATAATTTTATCACTAAATATGACAAGCGCCATTGACAGGGGCGAAACTACGTGGAGCAAGGACCCACCTCAAATTTTTTTTTCTTAATAGAAAAAAAGATCACAAGAAGTTAGGGACCCATCTCAAAAATTTGAAGGACCCAGCTAGACATGTCGTGTTTGATTTGAATTGTATAACGACGTCTAAAAAATCGCACAGGGAGTAGGGACCCAGGTAGCATTTGTTCCTGACTAATCGTCTTCTTCCGTCATCCCCAATTAATTTTATTAAGACAAAATTTATAATAGAATGAAATATTTGGATAAATAATTATTTGTAGTATATATACACTAACGTGAATCTCGTGCATTGCATGATTCGTCTATATAATATTTTGTGAACTTTAGGACATAATAAACAAAAACTACCACAAAAGATAAAAAATACAATTCGAATATTATATAAAAACTGCCAGTAAAAATCATAAATACTATTCTTGTCAAAAAAAAAAATTTGAGCGTCACAAAAGATAAGAAATATTATGGTTTGAATAGTGGCCAAATTCCTTTGTATGCCTTATATATTTATATATCTATAATATAGAAAAAAAAAAGTGTTCAATAAGATTTCTAATGAACCTATTATGTAAAATTATGAGAAAAATAAAAATTCATAGGAAATTGTTGTATTTTTTTATTGAATTGATTTTTGAATTATTATTTTGTATATTAAACATATTATTTTAGATTTTCTATTGTTATTATAATATATATTTGATTTCTCATGAATTTTTTTATATCACATTATTTAGAGTTCTTTATTTAAAACATATTATTATACTATGTCTATATTAAAAGTTACATCATACATATATTTTCAGCAAAAAAAAATTACGGACCCTGTTGACACGAAATCCTAGCTTCGCCACTTGCCATTGACAGGGTGCACTGTGCGGCGGCGCCACTCCCATTGATGCACCTACCCATTCAGACCCATTTCAACTCTCTATGTTTGCTTTTCAACTTTGAACAATTTTAAATTTTCTACATGCGTCAGTCCCAGTGGCACCTAGTATTTTAAAAAAAATAATTACTATTTTTAAAAATAAAATTTATCAGACAACGCCATTGAGTTTGGCGTGTTAATTTTTTAAATTATTATTTTTATTTTGACAAAAATATTATTTTTAAAAACATATTATTAGTTTAATAAAAAGATTTTGTTTGATAGCGCCAATGATAGTGACACGTTAATATTTTTTAAAAATAAAAAAATTATCACTTCTTTTGAAATTAATTTCTCTTGAGCCTGGGAGTGTCACTCCCAAGTGGAACGGCTGTAGGGCCACCAGTTCCAGTGACGTCTGACATGTTTATAATCAAAATTCTTTTTTTATATTTATTATTAAATTTTCAGTTTCGATAATGTTTGTTAAAAAAGTTTTCGGTGAATTGAATGAACGGGACATGAATGTATTTGTTCGTTAGACAAATTGATGGGATTTTACAAAGCCTAGAAGGATCCGACCCCAAAGAACTTCTCGAAGAAAACGTGGACCCCAGAAAACCATCGATCGATAATAAGTAAATTAAATAATGAATAAACAAAAAAATAAATAAATCATAAAAAGTCGACAGTTGTGGGTTTGGGTGCATGGGCTGGGTTTGAAATTGCAAATATAGCCACGTGGAGCAGAGCGCATCAATTGATTTCACAATAATAATAAGATATATCTCAGCAAAAATAACATTCGAGGAGAGAAAAATGGGCAACAAAATATGTGGACATGGAGTTGCTTTGCTGTCCAATTCTGAAATGAAACGAAATTGAATTGGATGAGTAGCTCCAAGTAAATCTAACAACCGTTTATTGAAGTTCTAACTTGTACGTTTCCAGTATGTACAGATCTTATATATATTTTCATTGCTACTGGATCCATTGCTTGTTTTATACCATGTAGTTTGGAACTAATGATTTGGGAACGGTTCTTCTTGCATATTCTCACTGCTTGATTTTGCTAAGTTGCATATTGCATATTTGCAGCATGCCAGTGATAGGCCCATTTCGTCTGGTGCCTTCGGTATGAAATTGATTTATTTTGAACAAAACTTGTTTTGAAATTATGTTGAATTATTATGGGGATTAATTCATGTGCTCGGATCCGTATAAAGAACCG
This sequence comes from Rhynchospora pubera, assembly GCA_028095005.1. Taxonomy (NCBI): domain Eukaryota; kingdom Viridiplantae; phylum Streptophyta; class Magnoliopsida; order Poales; family Cyperaceae; genus Rhynchospora; species Rhynchospora pubera. The sequence continues at coordinate 352,554,770 of CM051459.1, read as the reverse complement.
TGTAACTGGAACTAAAATCATACTGACAATCTTATTGAATAAATAACTTATTTATATTTTTTAGACAGTAAAGTTTTAAATATAGATTATTATGATGAAATGACTTGAAATGAATCTAGAAACGATTGAAATGCACAAATGATGTTCAGAATTGCATTATTTGAACTTTATAGGCGTAATTACTATGTGTAATCCAATCTTTATGAATAAATAACCTATGAATCGTATTCTATTCAATATAAAGAGTTTAAATGTAGATTATTGTGATTAAATTACTTGAAATGAATCAAAAAAGGATAGAAATGCATAAATCATGTTCAGAATTGCATTAATTGCATTAATTGCGATTTATATGCGTAATTACCATATATAACCCAATCATTTTGAATAAATAACATATGAATCTTGTTTTAGACAGTATAAAGATTTTAAATGTAGAAATGATTTGGAATGAATGCAGAAACGATTTAAATACACAAATGATTTTAAGAATTGCATTATTTGCACTTTCTTTGGGTAATTACCATTTATAATCCAATATTTACGAATAAATAACATATGAACCTTATTCTATTCAATATAAAGAGTTTAAATGTGTATTGTTGTGATTAAATGACTTGAAATGAATCCAGAAACGAATGAAATGCACAAATGATGTTCAGAATTGCATTGTTAGCATTTTATATGCTTACCATTTTAAATCCAATATTTTTTTAAAAATAACATATGAATATTGTTTTAGACAGTATAAAGAGTTTAAATGTAGATTATTATGATGAAATCACATGAAATGAATCCAGAAACGATTGAAATGCACAAATGATGTTCAGAATTGCATTATTTGCATTTTATATGCGTAATCACTATGTATAATCCAATTTTTTTGAATAAATAACATATAAATCTTGTTTTAGACAGTATAAAAAGTTTAAATATAGATTATTACGATGAAATGACTTGGAATGAATCCAGAAACGATTAAAATGCACAAATGATGTTCTGAATTGCACTATTTGTGCTTTATATGCATAATTAACATGTATAATTCAATATTTTTGAATTAATAACATATGAATCGAATTCTATTCAGTATATATAGTTTAAACGTTGATTATTGTGATGAAATGACTAGAAATGAATACAGAAGCGATAGAAATGTACAAATAATGTTCAGAATGGCATTATTTGCACTTTCTATGCGTAATTACCATCTATAATCCAATTTTTTGAATAAATGACCTATGAATCTTATTTTAGAAGTATAAAGAGTTTAAATGTAGATTATTACGATCAAATGATTTGGAATGAATCCAGAAACGATTGAAATGCACATATGATGTTCAGAATTGCATTATTTGCGCTTTATATGCGTAATTACCATGTCTAATCCGAAATTTTTGAATAAATAACATATGAATCGTATTTTATTCAGTATAAAGAGTTTAAATGTAGATTATTATGATGAAATGACTTGAAATGAATCCAGAAACGATTGAAATGCACAAATGATGTTCAGATTTGCATTATTTGCCCTTTATATGCGTTATTACCATGTATAATCCAATCATTTTGAATAAATACCATATGAATCTTGTTTTAGACAGTATAAAGATTTTAAATATAGATTATTACGATGAAATGACTCGGAATGAATCCAGAAATGATTTAAATGCACAAATGATGTTAAGAATTGCATTATTTGCACTTTCTTTGGGTAATTACCATTTATAATCCAATATTTACAAATAAATAACATATGAATCTTATTCTATTCAGTATAAAGAGTTTAAATGTTGATTATTACGATAAAATGACTTGGATTGAATCTTGAAACGATTGAATTGCACAAATGATGTTCAGATTTGAATTATTTACGATTTATATGCGTAATTACCATGTATAACCCAATCATTTTGAATAAATAACATATGAATCGTATTCATTTCAGAATAAAGAGTTTAAATGTAGATTATTATGATGAAATGACTTGAAATGAATCCAGAATTGATTAAAATGCACAAATGACGTTCAGAATTGCATTATTTGCACTTTATATGTGTAATTACCTTGTACAATCCAATCTGTTTGAATAAATAACACATGAATCTTGTTTTAGACAATATAAAAAGTTTAAATGTAGATTATTATGATAAAACGATTGAAATCACAAATGATGTTCAGAATAGCATTATTTGCGCTTTATATGCGAAATTACCTTATATAATCCAATATTTTTGTAATAAATAACATATGAATCGTATTCTATTCAGTATAAAGAGTTTAAACGTAGATTATTCTGATGAAATGACTAGAAAAGAATCCAGAAATGATTGGAATGCACAAAGGATATTCAGAATTCAATTATTTGCACTTTCTATGTGTAATTACCTTCTATAATCCAATCTTTTTTAATAAATAACTTATTAAACTTGTTTTAGACAGTATAAATAGTTTAATTGTAGATTATTATGATGTTATGACTTGGAATAAATCCAGAAATGATTGAAACGCTCAAATGATGTTCAGAATTTGATTATTTGCACTTTCTTTGCGAAATTACCAATTATAATCCAATCTTTACGAACAAATAACATATGAATCTTATTAGTATAAAGAGTTTAAATGTGGATTATTATGATTAAATGACTTGAAATGAATCCAGAAACAATTGAAATGCACAAATGATGTTCAGAATTGCATCATTAGTGATTTATATGCATAATTACTATTTTTAATCCAATATTTTTTCATAAATAACATAGAGAAAGTTTAATATGCACCATAGTGCATAGAGCATTCCGTGCACTGCGGACTTTTTCGAGGATATTTTTGTAAATTGACAAATCTAATTCAACCAATCTAATCTACATATTGAAATCTCATACCAAATCAAAATTTACAATTTTTGAGATTTTATTACTATTTTTTTCGAATTTTTTAAAACATGCCATTTTAGGAATGTTGTACTATTTGCAATTTTTCAAAATTGGCATGTTTTAAAAAATTCGAAAAAAATAGTAATAAAATCTCAAAAATTGTAAAATTTGATTTTCTATGAGATTTCAATATATAGATTAGATTGGTTAAATTAGATTTGTCAATTTACAAAAATACCCCCGAAAAAGTCCGCGGTGCACGGAGTGCCCTATGCACTACAGTGCATATTAAACTTTCTCAATAACATATTAATCTTGTTTTAGACAGTATAAAGATTTTAAATATTGATTATTATGATGAAATCACTTGAAATGAATCCAGAAACGATTGAAATACGCAAATGATGTTCACAATTGCATTATTTGCCCTTTATATGAGTATTTATTATGTATAATCCAGACTTTTTGAATAAATAACCTGTGAATCTTTATATAAATAGTTTAAATGTAGATTATTATGATGAAATGACTTGAAATGAATCCAGAAACGTTTGAAATGCACAAATGATGTTGAGAATTGAATTTTTTCTGTTTATACGTGTAATAACCATGTATAATCCATTCTTTTCAAATAAATAACATATGAATCTTTTTTTAGACAGCATAAAGAGTTTAAATGTTGATTATTATGATGAAATGACTTGGAATTAATCTAGAAACGATTGAAATGCACAAATGATTTCAAAATTGCCTAATTTGCGTTTTATATGCGTAATTACCATCTATAATCCAATCTTTTTGAATAAATAACCAATGAATATTGTTTTAGACAGTATAAAGAGTTTAACTGTAGATTATTACGATGAAATGACTTGGAATGAATCCAGAAACAATTGAAATGCACAAATGATGTTCAGAATTGCAGTATTTGCGTTTCATCTGCTTTATTACCATGTATAATGCAATCTTCTTCAATAAATAACATATGAATCTTGTTTTAGGCAGTATAAAGAGTTTAAATGTAGATTACTATGATGAAATGACTGGAATCGAATCCAGATACGATTGAAATGCACAAATGATGTTCAGAATTGCATTATTTGCCCTTTATATGCTTAATTACCATGTATAATCCAATCTTTTTTATTAAATAACATATGAAACTTGTTTTAGACAGTATAATAAGTTTAAATCTTGATTATTACGATAAAATGACTTGGATTGAATGACACCGTTCGAGCCACGTCAGATGCTGACTAATCATCCCAGCCATGTCATTCAGTCAAAGAAGCAGTCAATAAAATTAATTAGTTGGTTAAGAGTTATCTTTTGTTTTAATTAGTCAAAAAAAAGTTATTATTCTGTTGTTGTGTTTTGTGCTTTCTTTTGTGGTCTTCTAGGACTTTATTTAATGTGTTTTGATATTAGAAAAAGTGGTTGAGGTTATGTATTAATGGGTAGTCAGTTTTAAATGTAATAGATTGCTTTATAAGCAAAAGATGATGATGTAATAGACAGATTATGAAATGAATACGAATTTATGAAATGAATACGAATTTCTGAGTTTTATCTCTATTTTCTTTCTCTTGAGAGCTGAGTGTTACTCCTCCTTGAGTGAATTGTATCCTTACATCTTTTACTACTTGAAACCTCTATCTGATCGGCGTCATTTGGTATCAGAGCACTCTAGGTTGCGATGGCTGGTCGTGGTAGGCCGCGAACGCAAGGGGGCCAAGACCAGCGAGATGCAGAGATCCAAGCACTTAGAAATCTGGTGCAGGATCGAGATCGTGAGGTGAATCAGTTGGTACAGATTGTGCAACAACTCCGAGAGCGTATTGAGCACTTGGAGGTCGCTGGGCGTGACCGCGATACATCGAATCGTGGCTCAGATGACGATCAATCCAGCGGTGAAGATGATGAGACCAACCCCTTCCACGACCATGGGTCCAGTGATGAAGAGGCTCGACATCGACACCCACCCCGAAGGAACACTGGTTTCCGACGGGCTTTTGATTTGAAAGGTGATATTCCTGTGTATGAAGGTCGAATTAATCCTGATGAGTTTATTGATTGGTTGAATACAGTTGAAAGAGTTTTTTACTACAACAACATTTCTGAAGAAGAAAAGGTGAAAGTTGTTGCCATCAAACTTAAGAAGCACGCTTCTATTTGGTGGGAGCAGTTAAAAATGAAGCGAGGGCGAGAGGGCAAGTCAAAAATTCGAACTTGGGAAAAGATGAAAAAAGAGTTGCGCAAGAAGTTTTTACCTGATGGTTACTTACAAGAGGCATTCCTTCAGTTACACGACTTTACTCAACGCGAGTTAACCGTGGCTGATTACACAGAGCAGTTTGATTATCTAATGTTGAAGTGTGGGGTTGTAGAACCCGAGGAGCAGACCATTGCCCGTTATATTCGCGGGCTCCAAAAAGAGATTCATGATATGGTAACTCTTCAATCTTTTTGTTCTTATCATGATGTTTTTAAGCTGGCCACAAAAATTGAAAAGCAATTGAAGGAGAAGGAAGACAGAAAATCAACTAGTTTTGGTGGTTCTCATGTAACAACCCGCGGTTATTCGACTAACCGTAGTAGTAGCTCTCAAACAGCAAAACCAGCAGCAACCAAAACCACCAGAATTGTTCCGATGCAAGAAAGTGTTGCGGGTTCATCCCGAGTGAAATCGAAATCTGTGCAGTGTTACAAGTGCCAAGGTTATGGACATATAGCCTCAGAATGTCCAAACCAGCGGGTTTTTGCAATTGTTGAAGAACCTTTGGAGAATGAAAATTTCAATTTGGAGTTGCCACCAGTTTTTGATGAGCCATGTGAGGAAGAAGAAGTCACATATGGTGATGTGGGAGAATTGTTGGTGATTCGAAGGGTGTTGAATGCAAGTTCAGAACCTAACGAAGCATGGCTGCGCAACAACATCTTTCAGACACGGTGCACGTCATATGGCAAGGTATGTGAGGTTGTTATTGATAGCGGGAGTTGTGAAAATGTTGTTTCTAAAACTATGGTTGAAAAGCTGCCTCTAAAACCTGAAAAACACCCTCAACCTTATAAACTTTCTTGGCTACAAAAGGGTAATTCAGTTCGTGTAGACCAGAGGTGTTTAGTGAATTTTTCCATTGGAGAAAATTATCGTGATGAAGTATGGTGTGATGTGGTTCCTATGGATGCATGCCATTTACTTTTGGGTCGTCCATGGCAGTATGATAGAAAGGCAGTGCATGATGGATTTAGAAACACCTATTCTTTCATGAAAGATGGTATCAAGGTGACTTTGGGTCCTTCCAAACATAAAAGTGCATCAAAATCTGCAAGTGGAGAGAGTAATTTCTTTATCTCAAAATCTGAATTTTATGAAGCAATAGAAGAATCTGAATTATTTTATGCACTTGTGGTGAAAGAGGTTGCAAATGATGTAACAACAAATCTGGAATTGTTAGAACCTTTATTTGCAGAATTTCAGAATATCATTCCAGATGAAATTCCAGTAGGGGTTCCTCCTATGTGCAACATACAACATTGCACTGATTTTGTTCCTGGAGCAGTTTTGCCGAATAAAGCGGCATATCGAATGAATCCAATGGAGAATGCCGAATTACAGCGGCAGGTAGATGAGCTTTTAAAAAAAGGTTTGGTGCGAGAAAGCATGAGCCCTTGCGCAGTTCCAGCTCTTTTGGTTCCGAAGAAAGATGGTTCTTTTAGAATGTGTGTCGATAGTAGAGCGGTTAATAAAATCACCATCAAATACCGCTTTCCTATTCCTCGCCTTGATGACATGTTGGACCAGCTTCATGGTGCAAATGTGTTCTCAAAGATTGATCTTCAAAGTGGCTATCATCAGATTCAAATGCGACCTGGTGATGAGTGAAAAACAGCCTTTAAAACTCGTGATGGGCTGTATGAATGGCTTGTAATGTCATTTGGGCTTTCTAATGCTCCTAGCACATTTATGCGACTAATGAACTTTGTTTTCAAGTCGTTTATTGGCAGGTTTGTGGTGGTCTATTTTGATGATATTCTTGTGTACAACAAAGGTCCAGATGAACACATCAAGCATCTTCGCAAAATTTTCGAGGTGCTAAATGAGCAGAAGTTGTATGTCAACTTAAAGAAGTGCGAGTTCATGACCAGCAACTTAGTGTTTCTTGGCTATGTTGTTTCAAATGGAGGCATTCATGTTGATCTATCAAAGGTGGAGGCAATTCTCTCTTGGCCAGTTCCAACTTCAGTTCATGAAGTTCGCAGCTTTCTCGAGTTGGCGTCTTTCTATCGCCGATTTATTCGAAGTTTCAGCACCATTGCAGCACCAATCACTGAGTGTTTGAAGGGAGGTGTGTTTCGATGGACAAGAGATGCTGAAAATAGTATTGAACTTCTCAAGTAGAAAATGATGGAGGCTCCTTTACTTGCATTGCCGAACTTTGAGCAGGTATTTGATCTTGAATGTGATGCATCTGGTGTGGGAATTGGTGCTGTCCTCAGTCAAGAAGGACGGCCAATCGTTTTCTTTAGTGAAAAGCTGTCAGATTCACGCAAGAACTACTCGACATATGACAAAGAATTCTATGCTATAGTTCGAGCACTATCACATTGGAGACATTATCTCATTTCGAAGGAGTTTGTTCTGTACTCTGATCATGAGGCTTTGAAGTACATCAATGGGCAACACAAGCTCAAACCGAGGCATGCACGCTGGGTTGAATTTTTGCAGGAGTATACTTTTCATATCAAGCACAAAAGTGGGGTTCTAAATCAGGTGGCTGGTGCTTTGAGTCTTAGGCGTTCCTTGCTGATCACTTTGCAAGCAAAAGTTGTGGGGTTTGAAGAAATTAAGGAGCTGTACAAAAAAGATGATTGCTTTTGCAAAGTGATTGAAGAATGTTCAAAAGGACCATTTAAAATTCTGCAACGCATCAACGATAATGCATACAAGGTTGAGTTGCCAGCAAACTACGATGTATCCACTACTTTTAATGTGAAGGATCTGTCTCTTAACCATGGATATAATGAATTGAACTCAGGGACGAGTTACCGCGCAGCAGAAGCGAATGACACCGTTCGAGCCACGTCAGATGCTGACTAATCATCCCAGCCATGTCATTCAGTCAAAGAAGCAGTCAATAAAATTAATTAGTTGGTTAAGAGTTATCTTTTGTTTTAATTAGTCAAAAAAAAGTTATTATTCTGTTGTTGTGTTTTGTGCTTTCTTTTGTGGTCTTCTAGGACTTTATTTAATGTGTTTTGATATTAGAAAAGTGGTTGAGGTTATGTATTAATGGGTAGTGAGTTTTAAATGTAATAGATTGCTTTATAAGCAAAAGATGATGATGTAATAGACAGATTATGAAATGAATACGAATTTATGAAATGAATACGAATTTCTGAGTTTTATCTCTATTTTCTTTCTCTTGAGAGCTGAGTGTTACTCCTCCTTGAGTGAATTGTATCCTTACATCTTTTACTACTTGAAACCTCTATCTGATCGGCGTCATTGAATCTAGAAACGATTGAATTGCACAAATGATGTTCAGAATGGCATTATTTGCAATTTATATACGTAATTACCATGTATAATCCAATCTTTTTGAATAAATAACATATGAAACTTGTTTTGCACAGTATAAAAAGTTTAAATGTAGATTATTATGATGAAATCACATGAAATGAATCCAGAAACTATTGAAATGCACACATGATGTTCAGAATTGCATTATTTGCACTTTATATGCGAAATAACCATGTATAATCCAATCTTTTTGAATAAATAACATATGAATCTTGTTTTAGACAGTATAAATAGTTGAAATGTTGATTATTTTTATGAAATGACTTGAAATGAATCCAATAATTATTGAAATGAACAAATGTTGCTCAGAATTGCTTTATTTGCAGTTTATATGCGTAATTATCATTTATAATCCTATATTTTTGAATAAATAACTTATGAATCAGATTCTATTCATTATAAATAACTTATTAATCCTATATTTTCTGGATTCTATTCATCATTTATAATCCTATATGCGTAATTGCCATGTACAATACAATCTTTTTAAATAAATAACTTATTAATCTTGTTTTAGACAGTAAAAAGAGCGTAGATTATTATGATGAAATGATTTGAAATGAATTTAGAAACGATTGAAATGCACAAATGTTGTTCAAAATTGCATTATTTTTATATGCGTAATTACTATGTATAATCCAATCTTTACGAATAAATAACGTATGAATGGCATTCTATTCAGTATAAAGAGTTTAAATGTAGATTATTGAGATTAAATTACCTGAAATGAATAAAGATAAGATAGAAATGCACAAATCATGTTCAGAATTGCATAATTTGCTATTAATACGCATTATTACCAGGTATAATACAATCTTTTTGAATAAATAACTTATTAATCTTGTTTTAGACAGTATAAAGATTTTAATTTTAGATTATTATGATGAAATGACTTGGAATGAATCCAGAAACGATTGAAATGCTGAAATGATGTTCAGAATTGCATTATTTGCGCTTTCTTTGCATAATTATCATTTATAATCCAATATTTTGGAATAAATAACAAATGAATCGTATTATATTCAGTATAAAGATTTTAAATGAAGATTATTGTGATGAAATGAATACAGAAACGATTGAAATGCACAAATGATGTTCAGAATGGCATTATTTGTACTTTCAATGCGTAATTACCATCTATAATCCAATCTTTTTGATAAATAACTTATGAATCTTGTTTTAGACAGTATAAAGAGTTTAAATGTAGATTATTACGATGAAATGACTTGGAATGAATCCAGAAACGATTGAAATGCACATATGATTTTCAGAATTGCTTTATTTGCACTTTCTATGCGTGATTACCATCTATAATCCAATCTTTCTAAAAAAATAACTGATGAATCTTGTTTTCGAAAGTATAAAAGTATAAATGTAGATTATTACGATGAAATGACTTGGAATGAATCCAGAAACAATTGAAATGCACAAATAATGTTCAAAATTGCATTATTTGCGCATTACATGAGTAATTATCATGTACATCCTATATTTTTGAATAAATAACATATTAATCGTATTCTATTCAGTATAAATAGTTAAAATGTAGATTATTGTGATGAAATAACTTGAAATGAATCAAGAAAGATTGAAATGCACAAATGATTTTCAGAATTGGTTTATTTGCACTTTCTATGCGTAATTACCATCTATAATCCAATCTTTCTGAATAAATAAATTATGAATCTTCTTTTCGACAGTATAAAAAGTATAAATGTAGATTATTACGATGATATGACTTGGAATGAATCCAGAAACAATTGAAATGCACAAATAATGTTCTAAATTGCATTACATGCGTAATTATCATGTATAATCCAATATTTTTGAATAAATAACATATTAATCGTATTATATTCAGTATAAATAGTTTAAATGTAGATTATTGTGATGAAATGACTTGAAATGAATCAAGAAAGATTGAAATGCACAAATGATTTTCAGAATTGCATTTTATGCACTTTCTATGCGTAATTACCATATATAATCCAATCTTTTTTAATAAATAACATATGAATCTTGTTTTTGACAGTATAAAGAGTTTCATTGTAGATTATTATGATGAATTGAAATGAAATGAATACAGAAACGATTGAAATGCACAAATGATGTTCAGAATGGCATTATTTGCACTTTCTATGCGTAATTACCATGTATAATCCAATATTTTTGAATAAATAACTTATTAATCGTATTATATTCATTATAAAGAGTTTAAAATGTAGATTATTGTGATGGAATGACTTGAAAAGAATCCAGAAACGATTGAAATGCATAAATGATGTTCAGAATTGTATTATTTACAGTTTATATGCATAATTACCATCTATAATACAATCTTTTTGAATAAATAACTTATTAATCTTGTTTTAGACAGTATAAAGAGATTAAATGTAGACTATTATGATGAAATGACTTGAAATAAATCTAGAAACGATTGAAATGCACAAATGATGTTCAGGATTGCATTATTTGCGCTTCATATGCTTAATTACTATGTATAATCCAATCTTTATGAATAAATAACGTAAGAATAGTATTCTATTCAGTATAAAGAGTTTAAATGTAGGTTATTGTGATTTAATTACTTTAATGAATCAAGAAAAGATTGAAATGCACAAATCATGTTCAGAATTGAATTATTTGCGATTTATATGTGTAATTACAATGTATAATCCAATCATTTTGAATAAATAACATATGAATCTTATTTTAGACAGTATAAAAAGTTTAATTGTAGTTTATTATGATGATATGAGTTGGAATGAATCCAGAAAAGATTGAAATGCTCAAATGATGTTCAGAATTGCATTATTTACACTTTCTTTGGGTAATTATCATTTATAATCCAATATCTACGTATAAATAGATTAAATGTGGATTATTGTGATTAAATGACTTGAAATTAATCCAGAAACGATTGAAATGCACAAATGATGTTCAGAATTGCATTATTAGCAATTTATATGCGTAATTACCATTTTAAATCCAATCTTTTTGAATAAATAACATACGAATCTTGTTTTAGACAGTATAAAGAGTTTAAATGTAGATTATTATGATGAAATACAAAATTGAAATACACAATTGATGTTCAGAATTGCATTATTTGCACTTTCTAGCGTATTTACCATATATAATCCAATTTTTCTTAAATAAATAACGTATGAAACGTATTTTATTCAGTATAAAAAAGTTTAAATGTAGGTTATTGTGATTTAATTAATTGAAATGAATCAAGAAAAGATTGAAATGCACAAATCATGTTAAGAATTGAATTATTTGCGATTTATATGCGTAATTACAATGTATAATCCAATCATTTTGAATAAATAACATATTAATCTTGTTTTAGACAGTATAAAGAGTTTAATTGTAGATTATTATGATGAAATGACTTGGAATGAATCCAGAAACGATTGAAATGCACAAATGATATTCAGAATTGCATTATTTGCAATTTCTTTGCGTAATTACCATTGATAATCCAATATTTTTGAATAAATAACGTATGAATCTTGTTTTTGACAGTATAGAGGGTTTAAATGTAGATTATTATGATAAAATGACTTGGAATTAATCCTGAAACGATTGAAATGCACAAATAATTTTCAGAATTGCATTATTAGTGATTTATATGCGTAATTACTATTTTAATCCAATTTTTTTCATAAATAACATATTAATCTTGTTTCAGTCATTATAAAGATTTTAAATGTAGATTATTATGATGAAATCACTTGAAATGAATCCAGAAACGATAGAAATGCACAAATGATGTGCAGAATTGCATTATTTGCAATTTATATGCGTAATTACTATGTATAACCCTTTCTTTTTGAATAAATAACATATGAATCTTGATTTAGACAGTATAAAGATTTTAAATGTAGATTATTATGATGAAAGGACAGGAAATTAATCCAGAAATGATTGAAATGCACAAATGATGTTGAGAATTGCATTTTTTGCAGTTTATATCCGTAATAACCATGTATAATCCAATATTTTCGAAATAATAACATATGAATCTTGTTTTAGATAGTATAAAGAGTTTAAATGTAGATTATTATGATGAAATGACTTGGAATTAATCTAGAAACGATTGAAATTCACAAATGATTTGAAAATTGCATTATTTGCGCTTTATATGCGTAATTAACATGTATAATCCAATCTTTGTGAATAAATAACATATGAATATTGTTTTAGACAGTATAAAAAGTTTAAATGTAGATTATTTCGATGAAATGACTTGGAATTAATCCAGAAAAGATGAAATCACAAACGATGCTCAAAATTGCACTATTTGCGCTTTATATGCGTAATTACCATTTATAATCCAATCTTTTTTAATAAATAAAAAATGAATCTTGTTTTAGACAGTATAAAGAGTTTAAATGCAGATTATTATGATGAAATGACTTGAAATGAATCCAGAAATGATTGAAATACACAAATAATGTTCAGAATTGCATTATTTGCACTTTATATGCATAATTACCATGTATAATCCAATCTTTTTTAATAAATAAAAAATGAATCTTGTTTTAGACAGTATAAAGAGTTCAAATGCAGATTATTACGATGAAATGACTTGAAATGAATCCAGAAATGATTGAAATACACAAATAATGTTCAGAACTGCATTATTTGCACTTTATATGCGTAATTACCATGTATAATCCAATCTATTTGAATAAATAACATATGAATCTTGTTTTAGACAGTTTAAAAAGTTTAAATGTTTATTATTGCAATAAAATGACTTGGAATGAATTCAGAAAAGATTGAAATCACAAATGATGTTCAGAATTGCAATATTTGAGCTTTATATGCAAAATTACCATATATGATGTTCAGAATTGCATTATAATGCTCAAATGATATTTAATCCAATCTTTTTGAATAAATAACATAGGAATTTTGTTTTATATAGTGTAAAGAGTTCAAATTTAGATTATTATGATGAAATGACTTGAAATGAATCCAGAAACGATTGAAATGCACAAATGATGTTCAGAATTGCATTATTTGCAATTTCTATGCATAGTTACCATGTATAATCCATTATTTTTGAATAAATAACATATGAATCTTATTTTAGACAGTATAAAGAGTTTAAATGTAGATTATTTAACATGAAATGCCTTGGAATGAAACTAGAAACGATTCAAATGCACAAATGATGTTTAGAATTGCATTATTAGTACTTTCTATGTGTAATTACAATATATAATCCAATCTCCTTGAATAAATAACATATGAATCATATTCTATTCAGTATAAAGAGTTTAAATGTAGATTATTGTGATGAAATGACTTGAAATTAATCTAAAAACGTTTGAAATGCACAAATGATGTTTATAATTACATTATTTACAGTTATATGCGTAATTATCATGTATAATCCAATATTTTTGAATAAATAACATATGAATCTTGTTTTAGACAGTATAAAGTGTTTAAATGTAAATTATTATTATGTAATGACTTGAAATGAATCCAGAAACGATTGAAATACACAAAATGATGTTTAGAATTGCATTATTTACAGTTTATATGCGTAATAACCATGTATAATCCAATCTTTTTGAATAAATAACATATGAATCTTGTTTTAGACAGTATAAAGAGTTTAAATGTAGATTATAATGATGAAATGACTTTAGAATGAATCTAGAAACGATTGAAATGCACAAATGATTTCAGAATTGTATTATTTGCGCATTAAATGCGTAATTACCATGTATAATCCAATATTTGTGAATAAATAACATATGAATCATGTTTTAGACAGTATAAAAAGTTTAAATGTAGATTATTTCGAAGAAATGACTTGTAATGAATCCAGAAACGATTGAAATCACTAACGATATTCAGAATTGCATTATTTGCGCTTTATATGCATAATTACCATGTATAATCCAATATTTTTGAATAAATAACATATGAAACGTATTTTTTTGGGTATAAAGAGTTTAAACATAATTTATTGTGATGAAATGACTTGAAATGAATTACGATGAAATGACTTGGAATGAATCTTGTTATAGACAGTATAAATGTTTAAATGTAGATCATTACGATGAAATGTCTTGGAATGAATCCAGAAACGATTGAAATGCACAAATGATGTTCAGAATTGCATTATTTGCGCTTTATATGCGTAATTACTTGAAATGAATCAAGAAAAGATTGAAATGCACAAATCATGTTAAGAATTGAATTATTTGTGATTTATATGCGTAATTACAATGTATAATCCAATCATTTTGAATAAATAACATATTAATCTTGTTTTAGACAGTATAAAGAGTTTAATTGTAGATTATTATGATGAAATGACTTGGAATGAATCCAGAAACGATTGAAATGCACATATGATATTCAGAATTGCATTATTTGCAATTTCTTTGTGTAATTACCATTTATAATCCAATATTTTTGAATAAATAACGTATGAATCTTGTTTTTGACAGTATAGAGGGTTTAAATGTAGATTATTATGATAAAATGACTTGGAATTAATCCTGAAACGATTGAAATGCACAAATAATTTTCAGAATTGCATTATTAGTGATTTATATGCGTAATTACTATTTTAATCCAATTTTTTTCATAAATAACATATTAATCTTGTTTCAGACATTATAAAGATTTTAAATGTAGATTATTATGATGAAATCACTTGAAATGAATCCAGAAACGATAGAAATGCACAAATGATATGCAGAATTGCATTATTTACAATTTATATGCGTAATTACTATGTATAACCCTTTCTTTTTGAATAAATAACATATGAATCTTGATTTAGACAGTATAAAGATTTTAAATGTAGATTATTATGATGAAAGGACTGGAAATTAATCCAGAAATGATTGAAATGCACAAATGATGTTGAGAATTGCATTTTTTGCAGTTTATATCCGTAATAACCATGTATAATCCAATATTTTCGAAATAATAACATATGAATCTTGTTTTAGATAGTATAAAGAGTTTAAATGTAGATTATTATGATGAAATGACTTGGAATTAATCTAGAAACGATTGAAATTCACAAATGATTTGAAAATTGCATTATTTGCGCTTTATATGCGTAATTAACATGTATAATCCAATCTTTGTGAATAAATAACATATGAATATTGTCTTAGACAGTATAAAAAGTTTAAATGTAGATTATTTCAATGAAATGACTTGGAATGAATCCAGAAAAGATGAAATCACAAACGATGCTCAAAATTGCACTATTTGCGCTTTATATGCGTAATTACCATTTATAATCCAATCTTTTTTAATAAATAAAAAATGAATCTTGTTTTAGACAGTATAAAGAGTTTAAATGCAGATTATTACGATGAAATGACTTGAAATGAATCCAGAAATGATTGAAATACACAAATAATGTTCAGAATTGCATTATTTGTACTTTATATGCATAATTACCATGTATAATCCAATCTTTTTTAATAAATAAAAAATGAATCTTGTTTTAGACAGTATAAAGAGTTCAAATGCAGATTATTACGTGAAATGACTTGAAATGAATCCAGAAATGATTGAAATACACAAATTATGTTCAGAACTGCATTATTTGCACTTTATATGCGTAATTACCATGTATAATCCAATCTTTTTGAATAAATAACATATGAATCTTGTTTTAGACAGTTTAAAAAGTTTAAATGTTTATTATTGCAATAAAATGACTTGGAATGAATTCAGAAAAGATTGAAATCACAAATGATGTTCAGAATTGCAATATTTGCGCTTTATATGCAAAATTACCATATATGATGTTCAGAATTGCATTATAATGCTCAAATTATGTTTAATCCAATCTTTTTGAATAAATAACATAGGAATTTTGTTTTATATAGTATAAAGAGTTCAAATTTAGATTATTATGATGAAATGACTTGAAATGAATCCAGAAACGATTGAAATGCACAAATGATGTTCAGAATTGCATTATTTGCAATTTCTATGCATAGTTACCATGTATAATCCATTATTTTTGAATAAATAACATATGAATCTTATTTTAGACAGTATAAAGAGTTTAAATGTAGATTATTTAACATGAAATGTCTTGGAATGAAACAAGAAACGATTCAAATGCACAAATGATGTTTAGAATTGCATTATTAGTACTTTCTATGTGTAATTACAATATATAATCCAATCTCCTTGAATAAATAACATATGAATCATATTCTATTCAGTATAAAGAGTTTAAATGTAGATTATTGTGATGAAATGACTTGAAATTAATCTAAAAACGTTTGAAATGCACAAATGATGTTTATAATTACATTATTTACAGTTATATGCGTAATTATCATGTATAATCCAATATTTTTGAATAAATAACATATGAATCTTGTTTTAGACAGTATAAAGTGTTTAAATGTAAATTATTATTATGAAATGACTTGAAATGAATCCAGAATCGATTGAAATACACAAAATGATGTTTAGAATTGCATTATTTACAGTTTATATGCGTAATAACCATGTATAATCCAATCTTTTTGAATAAATAACATATGAATCTTGTTTTAGACAGTATAAAGAGTTTAAATGTAGATTATAATGATGAAATGACTTTAGAATGAATCTAGAAACGATTGAAATGCACAAATGATTTCAGAATTGTATTATTTGCGCATTAAATGCGTAATTACCATGTATAATCCAATATTTGTGAATAAATAACATATGAATCATGTTTTAGACAGTATAAAAAGTTTAAATGTAGATTATTTCGAAGAAATGACTTGTAATGAATCCAGAAACAATTGAAATCACTAACGATATTCAGAATTGCATTATTTGCGCTTTATATGCATAATTACCATGTATAATCCAATATTTTTGAATAAATAACATATGAATCGTATTTTTTTGGGTATAAAGAGTTTAAACATAATTTATTGTGATGAAATGACTTGAAATGAATACAGAAACAATTCAAATACACAAATGATGTTCAGAATGACATTATTTACACTTTCTATACGTAATTACCATCTATAATCCAATCCTTTTCAATATATAACCAATGAATCTTGACAGTATAAAGAGTTAAAATGTAGATTATTACGATGAAATGACTTGGAATGAATCCAGAAACGATTGAAATGCACTAATGATGTTCAGAATTGCATTATTTTTGCTTTGTATGCGTAATTACCATTTATAATCCAATATTTTTGAATAAATGAGATATGCATTGTATTCTATTCAGTATAAAAATTTTAAATGTAGATTATTGCGATAAAATGAATCCAGAAATGATTGAAATGCACAAATGATGTTCAGAATTGCTTTATTTGCACTTTATACGCGTAATTACCTTCTACAATCCAATATGTTTGAATAAATAACATATGAATCTTGTTTTCGACAGTTCAAAAAGTATAAATGCAGATTATTACGACAAAATAACTTGGAATGAATCCAGAAACAATTGAAATGCACAAATGATGTTCAAAATTGCATTATTTGTGCATTATACGCGTAATTATCACATATAATCCAATATTTTTCAATCAACAACATATGAATCGTATTATATTCAGTATAAATAGTTTAATGTAGATTATTGTGATGAAATGAATCCAGAAAGATTGAAATGCACAAATGATTTTTATAATTGCAATTTTTGCACTTTATATGCGTAATTACCATGTACAATCCAATCTTTTTTAATAAATAACATATGAATCTTGTTTTAGACAGTATAAAGAGTTTAAAAGTAGATTATTACAATGAAATGACTAGGAATAAATCCAGAAACGATTGAAATGCATAAATGATATTCAGAATTGCATTATTTGCACTTTATATGCGTAATTATAATGTATAATCCAATCTTTTTAAATAAATAACATATGAATCTTGTTATAGACAGTATAAAAGTTTAAATGTAGATCATTACGATGAAATGACTTGGAATGAATCCAGAAACGATTGAAATGCACAAATGATGTTCAGAATTGCATTATTTGCGCTTTATATGCGTAATTACCATGTATAATCCAATATTTTTGAATAAATAACATATGAATCTTGTTTTAGACAGTATAAAGAGTTAAAAAGTAGATTATTACAATGAAATGACTTGGAATAAATCCAGAAACGATTGAAATGCACAAATGATATTCAGAATTGCATTATTTGCGCTTTATATGCGTAATTACCATGTATAATCCAATCTTTTTGAATAAATACCATATGAATCTCGTTTTATACTGTATAAAGGTTTTAAATGTATATTATTTGGATGAAATGACTTGAAATGAATCCAGAAACGATTGAAATGCACATATGATTTTCAGAATTGCATTATTTGCACTTTAAAGGTTAAATTACCATGTATAATCCAATATTTTTTATTAAATAACATATGAATCTTGTTTCAGACAGTATAAATAGTTTAAACGTTGATTATTCAGCTTAAATGACTTGTAATGAATACAGAAACGATTCAAATGCACGAATAATGTTCAGAATTGCAATATTAGCACTTTCTATGCATAATTACAATTTATAATCCAATCTCCTTGAATAAATAACATATGAATCGTATTCTATTCAGTATAAAGAGTTTAAATGTAGATTATTGTGATGAAATGACTTGAAATTAATCTAGAAACATTTGAAATCCACAAATGATGTTTAGAATTACATTATTTGCAGTTTATATACGTAATTACCATGTATAATCCAATATTTTTGAATAAATTACATATGAATCTTTTTTTTTACCCAGTATAAAAAGTTTAAATGTAGATTATTATGATGAAAGAACTTGAAATGAATCCAGAAAAGATTTAAATGCACAAATGATGTTTAGAATTGCATTATTTACAGTTTATATCCGTAATAACCATGTATAATCAAATCTTTTTGAATAAAAAACATGTGAAAATTGTTTTAGACAGTATAAAGAGATTAAAATGTAGATTATTTAACATGAAATGACTTGGAATGAATCTAGAAACGATCGAAATGCACAAATGATTTCAGAATTGCATTATTTGCGCTTCATATGCGCAATTACCATATATAATCGAATATTTTTTTAATAAATAACATATGAATCGTATTCTATTCAGTATAATGAGTTTAAATGTAGATTATTGTGATGAAATGACTTGAAATTAATGTAGAAAAGTTTGAAATGCACAAATGATGTTTAGAATTACATTATTTTGAGTTTATATGAGTAATTATCATGTATAATCCAATATTTTTGAATAAATAACATATGAATCTTGTTTTAGACAGTATAAAGAGTTTAAATTTGGATTATTATGATGAAATGACTTGAAATGAATCCTGAAACGATTGAAATGCACAAATGATTTTTGGAATTGCATTATTTGCAGTTTAATTGTAGATTATTACGATCAAATGACTTGGAATGAATCAAAAAATGATTGAAATGCAGAAATGATGTTTAGAATTGCATTATTTGCGCTATATATGAGTAATTACCATGTATAATCCAATATCTTTGAATAAATAACATATGAATCATATTCTGTTCATTATAAATAGTTTAAACATAGATTATTGCGATGAAATGCCTTGAAATGAATACAGCAATGATTGAAAAGCCCAAATGATGTTCAGAATTGCAATAGTAGCACTTTCTATGCGTAAGTACAATTTATAATCCAATCTCCTTGAATAAATAACTGATGAATCGTATTCTATTCAGTATAAAGAGTTTAAATGAAGATTGTTATGATGAAATGACTTGAAATGAATCCAGTAACGATTGAAATGCACAAATGATGTTGAGAAAATGCATTATTTACACTTTATATGCGTAATTACCATTTATAATCCAATCTTCTTGAATAAATAACATATGATTCTTGTTTTAGACAGTATAAAGAGTTTAAATGTAGATTATTATGATGAAATGACTTGGAATGAATCAAAAAATGATTGAAATGCAGAAATGATATTCAGAATTGCATTATTTGCACTTTCTATGCGTAATTACCATCTATAATCCAATCTTTCTTAATAAATAACTAACAAATCTTGTTTTCGACAGTATAAAAATTATAAATGTAGATTATTACAATAAAATGACTTGGAATGAATCAAGAAACAATTGAAATGCACAAATAATGTTCAAAATTGCATTATTTGCGCATTACATGCGTAATTATCGTGTATAATCCTATATTTCTGAATAAATAACATATTAATCATATTCTATTCAGTATAAATAGTTTAAATGTAGATTATTGTGTTGAAATGAATCCAGAAACGATTGAAATGCACAAATGATGTTCAGAATTGCATTATTTGCACTTTATATACGTAATTATCATGTATAATCCAATCTATTTTAATAAATAACATACGAATCTTGTTTTAGACAGTATAAAGAGTTTAAATGTAGATTATTATGACGAAATGACTTGGAATGAATTCAGAAACGATTGAAATGCACAAATAATGTTCAGAATTGCATTATTTGCACTTTATATGTGTAATTACCAATGTATAATCCATTTTTTTAATAAATAACATATGAATCTTATGTTAGACAGTATAAAGAGTTTAAATGTAGATTATTATGATGAAATGACTTAGAATGAATCAAGAAACGATTGAAATGCCGAAATGATGCACAGAATTGTATTATTTGCTTTTTATATTCGTTAATACCATCTATAATCCAATGTTTTTGAATTAATAACTTATGAATCGTACTCTAGAAAGTATAAGGAGTTTAAATGTTGATTATTGTGATGAAATAACTTAGATTGAATCCAAAAACAATTGAAATGCTCAAATGATGCTCAGAATTGATTTATTTGCACTTTATATGCGTAATTACCATGTATAATCCAATCTTTTTTGAATAAATAACATATTTATTTTGTTTTAGACAGTATAAAGAGTTTAAATGTATATTATCATGATGAAATGATTTGGAATGAATCCAGAAACGATTGAAATGCCCAAATAATACTCAGAATTGCATTATTTGCGCTTTATATGCGTAATTACCATGTATAATCCAATCTTTTGAATAAATAACATATAAATCGTATTCTTATTAGTATAAAGAGTTTAAATATAGATAATTGTCATGGAATGACTTAGAATGAATCCAGAAACAATGGAAATGCTTAAATGATGCTCTGAATTGCATTATTTGCGCTTTATATGCGTAATTGCCATGTATAGTCCAATTTTTTGAATAAATAACATATGAATCGTATTCTACTCAGTACAAAGAGTTTAAATGTAGATTATTCTGATGAAATGACTTAAAAGTTAAAATGTATCAAAAAACCATTGAAATGCTCAAATGATGCTCTGAATTGCATTATTTGCGCTTTATTTGCGTAATTACCATGCATAATCGGATCTTTTTGAATAAATAACATATACATCATATGCTTGATTGTATAAAGAGTTTAAATGTATATTATTGTTATGAAATGACTTAGAATGAATCAAGAAACGATTATAATGCTCAAATGATGCTCAGAATTGTATTATTTGCACTTTATATGCGTAATTACTATTTATAATCCAATCTTTTTTGAATAAATAACATACGAATTGTCTTCTAGAGAGTATAAGGAGTTTAAATGTAGATTATTGTGATGAAATGACTTAAAATTGAATCCACAAACAATTGAAATGCTCAAAAGATGCTCAGAATTGCGTTACTTGCACTTTATATGTGTAATTATCATGTATAATCCTATCTTTTTGAATAAATAACATATGAATCATGGTTTAGACCGTATAAAGAGTTTAAATGTAGATTATTGTGATGAAATGACTTAGAATGAATCAAGAAACCATTGAAATGCTCAAACGATGCTTAGAATTGCATTATTTGCAATTTACATGCGTAATTATCATGTATAATCCAATCTTTTTTAGTAAATAACATATGAATCATATTCTAGACTGTATAGAGAGTTTAAATATTTATTATTGTGATAAAATGACTTAGAATGAATGCAAAAATGATTTAATTGCTTAAATATCACTCAGAATAAATTTATTTTCAATTTATATGCGTAATTACTGTGTATAAATAAAATTGAATTATACAAACTAAAATATATAGATAACTTAATTATAAATAAATAAATTATTAAAATAAAATAGAAAAATTAATTAATTAAAAAAACTCTTGTATTGAGTGAAGCCGCGCTAGTTAAATATAAACTCGATGACTTGAACCAACTAAATTCGATCAGGTAAATTAGACAGGGCTCAGTAGACTCCATAAAGTATGTTAAATTAAGGTCCAGGCCCTGATCAAAATGTCTTTTACGTGGGATTTCATTTCATTTTATTTAAATTTATTTTTTAGAATTTAGTTAGATCTGATTACATAAAAATTCTTTCTTTTGAATTTATTTGAGTGAATCTGTTCATTTTAATAAAAAAAAATTTCTAACGAGATGAAATGAAATCCCACATTAAAAAAAATGGATTTTGATCAGGGCATAATACTAGTTCAACATCAAATGACCAAATTAAATTATAAAACCCAATGAAATGCTATAGAATGTTACACCCAACTTCAAAATTCTTTTGTCTTCTCTCCTTTCTTATTATATTATTGTTTACTATCTATTTCGAAATGATGCCTGTTACATATTTTATTTGTCCAGGACATTAAAAAGGAAAGCAGCCAAATCGTAACTGCGTATCCTGATATACATTGATCAAGTGTAGAAACTAGAGCTTGCTGCGATCCCGTTATTGTGTTTAACCTTTGCTCATTAATTATTATTATTATACAGATTCAAATTGATATATTATCCGAATAACATTTTTAAGAAACAAATCTGTCTTCATTTTTAATAAATTGGAAAAATTAAGTTAAAATGAGCGACAGTTAACTGCCATAACATCACAAGACCTCCCTCACAACATAAAAATGAAGAAAAACACAAGAATAAAAAGAAAAAGAAGTTAACAAACAACGGACAAAAAAAATGATTAAATAAATATAATCAATGTCGAGAGCTTTCTCATCTACTGTCTGTTTGCTTTCCTTCTCAGAAGTAAATTGGGAACAATTGGAAACAATTTTGCTTCCCTATCTTTCTAAACCTACATAAATTACAAATTCATCTACATCTCCATGATCAGATTATAGAGATAACCTTCCCCACGCCCATGTAAGATGATGATTGTGTTGCACTAAGCAACAGACCAGATCAGAGTATACTTTTGGCAACTTGGTCAATCTCTTCCCCACTCGAGGGAAACCAGAATCACAACCACACTTCTTCTGCTTGCACCAAAAGGAAGGTCAACCTTACATGTAAGTTGCTATCATGTAAGTGTCGCGCCTTGAATTGATGCACCTGAATCAAATGGTCTTGGTGTTGTTTGTTGTGGCTCGTTTAGAAGACCTAGTATCTTCAGTGTTTGACTGTATGGAGAGAGAGGAGGTGTGTCAAAGCAAGATAAATATTTATCATTTTTGTACAGAACTAATAACTCTAGCAAACCTCCAATTTTTGTAATTAAAAACTTCAAACAAGAAAAGATCACAAAGTCGCTGTAACTGAATTTGAAGATATAAAAAGTATGATTTACCCAGGTAACGTGGCATGAATGTTTTTATTGATAACATAAGCAGCAAGTGGGGCCCGTAAATTTGCATGCTTCACCAATACATTCTCAAGTTGTGTGAAAGGTAACTGCAAGAACCACATTTTCAAAATTATTAATGGAAAAAATCATATGCTTTCAGCTTATCGTCAAATTACCCAAATCCAGTACTATACAAATAACAAATGTAAAGATGATAATCATACCAGGTCAGTTTTTGGTCATATTGGTGCACAACCAATAAGATTGTTTTGTTCAATATGGTTCTTAAAGAACAGAATCCAACTCTTAGCATGAGAGAGAGAGAGAGAGATGTACCTCCAGTAGTACCGGAAAAGAGTGAGGCTGGGTCTGGTACACACACTTTAGAAATCCAGCATACAGTTTAGGCATCTTCCAAATCTAGCATATGACAATAGCTATAAGTTCTCTTACATACTTCTAAAATTGCAACATAAGAGGGGGGAAAATAACCAATCAAACACTAAAATTTTATGCAATGTATCTAACAGGCTTTACAGGATTAAAATTACTACTGTTTGCATTAGGAGGCTAAATAAAGTACCAAAGGAGTTCTTGAACAAATAGTCAACATGTTCCCCCCAAACACGCACGCACACACATGCACAATGAGAGAGAGAGAGAGAGAGAGAGAGAACCTGCTTGCTAACAAGCTTTGAAAGTAAGCTCATGACAAAATCAACCTAAAATGGAAATTAAAGGAAATAGGAAATATTTATTATATAGTCTGATAACGTCACAGAGCTAGCTAACCTTCAACAAATTCTAAATAGATAGATATCTTTGAATAACACAAAAAGTATCAAACCAAAGTACCAGAGAAGGAAAAGCATCAATTGTTTGAATAACAGTCCTCATAAAAAGAAGAGGAAGAGGTGTTTTCTCCACCTACAGCCAACAATTGAATCATGAATAAGGACTGGCAAGTTTGAATGCTAAGTGAACAAAAAAGGCTGTAGTTAAACCCACTATTTCTCTGAATTCCAAAAATACCATGGTTTCTGGTATCTGCTAAGAAAAAACACTCATTGTTAAATGGCCAAGGAAAAACAAAACAAAATGTTCTATTTGACTCCATAATACTTTGATCTTAGACAAAATTCCAACACTTCATTGAAGAAGTATTATTTACATCTGACCAGACAACAGACTTAATAATATTAGAGTTAATTGAAAAATGAGTACTATTTAATTTTAGCCAATAATAATTAATAAGAGATGACAGAGTTGATTCAAAAGGAGTACTACTGAATAAGAGTCTAAAGGCCAATTCAAGCTGCTTTAAAAATAAGGATCATGCATAAATTGAACGTCAACTGAAC
Source organism: Rhynchospora pubera (assembly GCA_028095005.1). NCBI lineage: Eukaryota > Viridiplantae > Streptophyta > Magnoliopsida > Poales > Cyperaceae > Rhynchospora > Rhynchospora pubera. The sequence continues at coordinate 352,529,328 of CM051459.1, read as the reverse complement.
ATTGTGGAATTAAGGACAGAATAGTAATTCTTTAATTAAGTTAACATAAACTACTGCTCAAGTTAGCTCCACAGCTATCTCTTTAATAATGTAATCATGATATCTAAAGCATGAATAAACAATGGATGTTTGTTGCAACAGAACATAAAATTTAAAAGAACAGCATAAATTGTTTATAGGCAGCACCATTTGGTTCAAAGCCTTTGCCAAGACTTGTTGAGTGAACACAGTGCTCTGCTCAAAGCAAGCCGTGCATGCATCTGTCACCTGAAAGAAGTTACAAGATGTTACCATCGGCATTTTCACATAACTTTTAGATATGATATCTCTGGACGTACAACAATATCTCCCTGTATATATTTACTATTACAGTACCAACAAACAGTGTTTTTTTGCAAATGTGGTCTATACAGAAAAGCTGCATTATACCAGATGAGACTCGAAATGATACAAGCAGAAATACAAATGACAACGTAAGAACAGACCATAGCATTTGGCAATCACCTCAAAAAAAAAAAAAAAAAGAAGAAGCGTACTTTCTTTAAAGCAACCCTGTCTTTTACAGGATTTATATCATGTATGGCAATTAAAACCTCAGTCGGGGTTAATGCTGGACCCGTATGAGCCGAACCCTACAATCAAAATAAAAAGACAAAGAGATGAAGGTCATGTGCATCTTCTAGAAATACAATTTAATTCCTTTACAATCAGCAAGAAGTTGCACACCACATTACCTGCAGAATTCGAGCCAAAGCAGCTTGGAATTTATCCAGAGGAAGCTCTAAGAGTCTTGGGAATATTGGCATTACCTAACAGGATACCAATCATATTAATCTTTTGAGAAAGTAAAGAAAAATCTGGAGGTCAAGGGGAAGATATGTAAAGGATGATACCTCTTCCTTGGATAGGGAAGAGAGCATTGGAATTAGAATGACAGGATCCTGAAAAAGGGGGAAAATATGAGTAAGACTCTTCACTTGCATCATCAAAAATAAATGTTTTATTTAAACTATGTTTTTGCAATAGAAACTGGCAGTTTTAAAAAGAAAGAATTACAAGCATGCCCTCATCTGGTTGCTTGACCAAATGGATTAAAAAGAAAAAGTAAAACAGAACACACATGCATGCGCACACACATACATACATAAATACATGTAAATATATGGTATGGTGGTACCAAAATGGATTTCAATCAGAAATCTACTGATACAAATCAAACAATTGCAATTATTACTAAAGATTTAACCTTGAGCTTAGTAAAATACAAATGTTTAACAGCCCCTATAAGATCAGCTGAAGGAGTCGACTCTTCTGTCAGAACTTGCAATACCTAAAGGAAAAAGATGTTAGTCAGTAATAACAAACATCAAATTCTACCAAATTTATATTTGCAGAAACTTCTGAAATAGAAATGAGATGATACCAATGTGATGAGGTTTTCACTTCCTTCTGGTAAATTGTAAATTATGTCAAGTAGCTCAGAACACGAACCAAGGTTTCTCAAGAGCACTGGTAAGTGCCGGTGTATAGCCTGCATGGGATTCATGTAAAGCTAATGCAAGTCAGAAAATTCCATTTATGATGGAGTTAAACGAAGAAAAGATAAAGGAACCTGTAGCAGTTTGATATTTTTAGGGCTCAGATAATATCAGTTTTTCTCAATTTACCTTTGTTGAGTCTACATGTTCCGTTGAGGTTCAAGCAGGTCAAAACCAAAATACTACAGCACCTATTGCGTATATGAAATTGTATAACGAAGTAATTGCTTATAAGAATAACCTGTTTGACAGCCTTTGGTGTCTTTCCATAAACATCAAATACGACGCGGAGAAGACTAGGTTTCTGTATAAACCAATTTAAAAAAAATGATTTTAAATGAACAAAAGTATAGGCAAAAGGTGATAGTGCTATTAAGAGACTTGCGTGCCTTTGAACAAAGAGCGAAGAAGAGAGAAATCTGGGTCTGGGCCTGAGACAAAGACAGACCAGACAGCCTTCCCAAGACCAAACCAGACTCGTTTTCTGAGAAACCTGGTTCTGAACTCTGAGAGCTTGTAACTGACGATTCTTGGTTCGTTATCTGGAAGGAATTAAACAAAGTACAAACATAACCAATTTCTTTAGTTATCCACAAAGCATTATTTTTTAATTACTATAGAATTAAATGCATAACCAAGTAGCTGCATTTCTCAATTTTTACATTAAATACGAGGAAGTTTTAAAAAGCACAAGGGCTAAATTTTATATAAAACTAAAAAGCAACTGGCACAGGTCAAGTTCTACTTAGGCATGTACTAGTGACTCAAATACCCAGTACTGTGAAATATAAGAACTGCAACTTTACGACTGTTTTTGTCTGTCAGAGAGGGACAAATACTAGGCAGTACAAACCTCAGTCCAATCTTACCCACCACAGCATGCTCATACACAGAAGCACCCATCGGGCCACCAAACCCCCACCACAAAGCAAAAAGAAAGAGCAACAGAGAAAAAGAGTAAACAAAACATGTGCACGCACAACACAATCAGACAGGAAAATCCAACACCAGCCCAACACCATGAAAGAAAGTTTGAATTCCTTTTTAAGACCTTATCAGAATATGATCAGCAGTTCAGCACTGTTGAGGATTTTGCTTGAGATTGCAATTTAAATTATCAGTCCAGTTTACCTCTACTTTTGCATCTCTAGAGGTCGTTTGGTCAACTTCCATTTCTAGGCTTTGATCGTGCACAATTGAGAGGAGCTTGTTGGTCGCAAATTCCTCAATCCTCAGTGATGCATAGCTTAGGAGGTATAATTTGTTCACAACCTTTGCGGAGGAAAACATATATCATATCAACAATCAGCAATTTTATTATTTGCTTTCCAACTTTTAGTAGTTTTTCTTGTAAACTTGTTTGATTACTAATGAAAAGGTAATCCTAAAGAGGTTACTTTTTTTCAAAAAAATATTGTCTTGTTTATTTGAGAGAGAGAGAGAGGAATGCATACAAGTCTAATAGCTTTCGACCTAACTTCATCTTGAGAGTGGATAGCACACTGCAAAAATTCAGAATTTATCAAAGAATCCATAAAAAGACCACACTAACAGGCTATACCTTTTTTATTCCAACAGTGTACTAAGCTGTACCTTATTGATGTCTATATGAGGAATTTTTATTTTCCATTTTGCTTTATATCTATTGTATTCTAGTTATCAAAATGATGAAGTGATAGTCTATCCCCGATCATGCCTTGCTAAGAAGAAGAAAAGGTTACCTTCAGGGCAATATCTAGGCATGCCATTCTCGCAGATGGCCGGCCTAATATAAGGCTCCAGACAGTACCTAGGCCTTGAGTGACCCGGTCTCCACCATCAATCTCCCTCTCCTTATGGGTCCTGCCATCAGTTCCGCCACACAGCTCCTCCAGCAGATGAAAAGCAGAATCTGGCAACAGAGGCGCATCACCAAGCAGCCGGCTGAAAGACTTGTCGGTTGAGGGCAGGTTGTCCAGTAATGCTCTTGCCTGGAAAGACGTAGAGAGATGTTTTAGACATGCCAAATTTTAGGTTGTGTTGCACCAGTGTCCTATCAAAGTGCTAGTCTGGAGTGGGAAAGAGAGATCTTTTACAAGTTTCAGTCTGCACCAATCATTTATCAGTGTTCTATCAATTCCCCAGCTCAGAGTGGGAAAGAGAGGAATCTATGATAGGACAGTGCTTTGCTTCTCTTTATTAACCTAGTTTGATCTAGGGCACACTGTGAGACTAACCATTCCGTATCCAACAGCACAGTTTTTTATTAAATGACACAGAGTATGCTGACCAGTGAAAGAAGAAACTTCTCATAGCGATCTGAAGCACCAGAGGAAGAATCCATTGCCATCGCAGCTTTTAGGTGGTAAAGCAAATGCAATGCCAACTCATGACCCTGCAAAAATTAACAACAAAGAAAATAACTACATAACAATAAATAAATAAATAAATAAATAATCTCAATATTGCAAGATCATTTATCCAACATAGTCAAAAGGGTGGAAAGCCTGAATACAAGCAACACCATATTGGTGTACAGTGCAAATTGTATTGACTGGCACTAAACCATCAGGCACTCTTTACAGCTGATACAAAATAAAATCATTGGCTAATTTATAATCGCAGTCAAGGTTCAAGTTAGTTACCTTATGTCGGTGGAAGTCAACAAATATATGCTTCTGTATCTGCCCAAGTATTTCATCCTCCGGATCATTCTGCTCAAAAGTACACAAAAAAGAAGAATAGAATATAAGTAGCCACTTAAGGTTTTTTTTTTTTTTTTGGGATAAGTAGGCCTTATAGAAAGGCATGGCCCAGTGTAGATTTACACCAAATTCCTCATTTGCGCCCTGCGGGGCCTGAACCCGTTCCCTTTAGGGAAATGACAGAATCACTGATCATCTGTGGTGGACTCCATGTTCAGCCACTTCAGAATCTGAATTGATTAAAAAATATCTAGCTATAATGCATTCCCATCTTTTAGTTCTTCAATTTTTAACCCACCTAGAAAGCAACCATTGTTGCCGGCTTTCATTAACAAAACCTACAAGTCAATGCCAAAGAGTAAAACTGCACTTAACACTGTATCAGACCCAGTACCCAGACCTCAGTGCACCCACTTCCAGAGTCTATTGCAGGAGTTGTGCGATAGAAACCTAGGATTGCCTCAAATATTGTTCTTTACCTAGCTTGTGAATAAAATACTTATGTCCACAGGCACAAAGTTCATTCTTCTAACATACAACAGAAAATGTAAGAAAAGTATAAGAAATTATGTACCAGAGCAATCATTCGAGAAAGAAGCTGCAGATGGTAATCACTCTTTCCATCAATTATCCTCCTGATTGCCATCTGACAGGCCTCTCTCTTCTCCCTCTCATTCAACTCGAAGCAAAGAGGAAATACTGGCAATTCACCACTACTTGCACTAGCATCTTCCATCAAAGAATCTTTTTTCTCACCTTGTAAAAGCCGATCAGACTCCACAGAATTATGATCAGAAGGTGTAGACATGGCTGCATCTTGCTCGAAGTAGGTCAGATCAGGAGGTGGAGCTGTAGTTCTTGTTATTTCTTCAGTTTTTATTTCAGTCCCTTCTTTTATCAGTGTTTCAGTGACATCAGTCAATTTGAAATCCTGTAGAGGTTTTAATTCCGATTCGATTTTCATTTCCACATTTGCTGCAGTTTCTACAAAGTTGGGCTCTGATAAGGGCAGTGAAGGTGGCAGCCTGCTGGCTAGAGAAGATGATGAAGGTACAGGGTGTGCATCGGCAGGGATAATATCTGTGTTCACTTGTGATTGGATGTTGTTTGTACCTGTGGAGCCCATGGGCCCAGCAGGTCGGCGTGGATCCAGGCGGCGAGGGTCCTGGAGATAAAGAGGCACAAAGATAAGCAATCCCTCTCATTGGTTAAAGGTATAAAATAATTAAAATTAGATCGGTCAGTATTTCATGTAAGCCCCGGCAAAGAATAAAAATACCATGCATGACCTCCAAAGAAATATCTCCATCACATCTAAAATGTTCAAAACATTGAGATACACATGACACGCCTTTTGTAAATTATTATCAATTATCAAACTCCCCTTAATCTCATTTCCTTCAATTCTGGCAATAATAACAGGAGGCACTTCGATCATTCTTTAAATAAAAAAGAGAAGGGAAAAGTAACCACATTTGTAATAGAAAGAATATTTCTGCTTTTTGCCAGGATTATACATCATATTTTAGGAATTTAGGTTAATCAGGGCCTTGTGAGATATTTCAAGTTTTTTTGGAAGATGACACGTGACCAAGTTCTGTTAAAAATTACCCTTCTAGGATCACGCTTCCCTTCAGTGCCATCTCCTGTGCCAAGCGGGTTCTCTGTCAAAGAACCAGCTGGAACCTGGGTACGCGGGCTTGAGACAGGAAGCGATTTTGGTAGTTGTTGCATTGTCTCTATGACAATATCAGCCATTAAGTCTGCATGTATGTTGGAGATGAGAAGCTCAAGTGGGCCAACTCCTCTCTCCCCTTCAGCTATTAGAGCGCCAATCACAGCGATCATTTTACCAGCAGGGGTCAATTCACTGTTGGTTTCATTCTGATCTGACTCATCTGACCGCGCACGCTTTGAGGGCAGGTCCTCAGGGATCAAGAGTGTGGATCCTCTTTTTCTGCTGATAGGATCTTCTGCAGGTGGAGGATGCTCATCCTAAGATGATTGAATGTAGAAATTATATATAAAATAAAGCTGTCTATAAGTAATATACTTCAGATAACATCAAGTAGAAATTGCAGATTTGCCTGATTGTACATCTACTTTTGGAAGATTAAGTACCATTTTAAATATGATTTCAATTAATATTTCTTTTATGAGATAGGCTAAAATCAGTCGCGACTGCTACGATCAAAACTCAATTTTTGAGATTCTAACAGTCCATCCAAACTGTACAATGTGTTCTCCATATTGAAATCTTGTTGGAGACAAAATTTTATATTTTTCTGAAATTTTTTAGTATTTGTTTGACATTTTACAAAATGCTTAATCTAAACAATTCTGGACCCTTCAATAACTATGATTTTTAAAAATCTAAAAAAAAAGTAAATAAAATCAGAAAAATGTAAAATTTGGTCTCCAATGAGATTTCAGTATGGAGAACACATTGAACGGTTCAGATTAGCCATTAGAACCTCAAAAGTTGGGATATAATCGCAGCTGACCGGTTCATCCGTCAGTCGTGGCCTTTTTGCATGAGTAGCAGAAGAGAGTAAATAAAATGCCAAACTAACTCCAAATTGAGGCCTAATTGCAAAAACAGGATGGAATTGAACTTAATTAGAATTCATAAACATTCATTGTTTAGGATTGAGGGCCAATAATGATGATTTGGAGCAAATGTGAATTCTGTGAGTTTCTTTAATTAGCACAAGAGAGAACAACCTTATAAGATCTAAAATTATCACGAGTGGGGCGCTCCAAGTTGCGTGACATCTTCTCGACTTGACGTATTATTTGCTCAGTTGACTCACCTGGACTAAGTCCTCTTAATGCCATAATTAACTTATCCCTTGACTGTAAATCAATAAGAAATTTTGTAAATAAATAAAGACAACTAAAAGAACAAAATAAAACATAGGATACAAGAAGCTGACAAACTGAGATGCCCTAATTCATGTTAAGAAATTGCACAAGGGGCGCAATCTTCCAATTAGAACATCCATCTGAAATTACCGGTCACAAATGAACAGCAGCGGTTCCACAGAATAATAACAGATTTAATGGTCACAAGCCAAATTGTACTCATTTATGGCACTCTAAAGCTGTGCTAATCATATCTAATTTGTTGGTTTGGAATCAAAGTTTTTTTCCTTGGAAAAAGAAGATACAGAATCAAAAGAACATCGAGAAGATAGCATCTGGCTTGGGAAGATAGGAAATTTCATAAAAAAATATTTAAATGGACTTGGTCCATGCTTACTGTACTATTAACATAATAACAACAAACTCTTGATCCATGCTAAACCATTATATGCTAATGATGGCTGATCAAAGAGATTTTAAGCCCAATCTTTTTTTATCCCATTATACAGGATTCATTATTGACAGCAAGCAACATGATTTAGAAAGTATGAAACACTACATTTTGTCTAAATTAGCAAAACCATTGCCATTATTTTCAATCACATTCCAAGGAAACCAATTTAGTGCCTAAAATTTGTATTATGTTCCAATCCAATCATTCTGAATCTTAGAACTCTCGTTACCCAGATCATTCCTCAATCCACACAATATGTAGTGTACCACATTCCAGATCTGGATCATGTTCTAACATTTGCGTTGTTTGGTAAACCTCCATAAATTAAGGACTTTCAATCTAGTCCCCCTATCCCCATCGGCACCCAAACAAATGAAAAACAAAAGCAGGAACATCACCGTCATACATATGAACACCCACCACACCCCTGCTGAGAAAAGAGTTTATATCAAATTACAGTAATAAAGGAAGTTTTTGGATGGTACCTCAACCATGGAAGGGTTTGTACTCCTCAGAAACCCTAAAAATCCGGCCCGTAAGTTAAAGCGGATGCTTGAAGAATGAGCGCCTTGTATTGAATTTATACTTGGATAAAAACCTAGTAGTTCAGAGAGTACACGCTCATAGTATATTGGCCTCTTCTTTGCAATTGCTACTAAACTGGAATTATCATAACAAACGGTGAGCATCTTGAACAGAAATTATAATTGGATCAATAGTTGTAGTTCAGAGAATATACACTCATAGTATATTGGCCTCTTCTTTGCAATCGCAACTAAACTGGAATTTAGTATAACGAATATATTCAGTTAAGATACAAACAGTAGTGAACATGACTTGAACAGGACAAGTAGTGTCACAAATGACACTCTATAATGCCAGTACGGAAAAAAAAAAAAATTGACTGGTAAGGTACAACAACAGTATGGTGCAGTGCTTGCTGGATTGTGTGATAATCATTCTTTACATAGATATTCCTTTCAATAAACCAGCAAACTATACCAACTGGTAGTAAGTAAATCTCATGGTTTACCAATTGATGGAGGTGATGATGAGTGTCCCATGCAGTGAATATGAAGAGTGAAAGGTATCAAGCAGGAAATTCAGAGCTTTAATCCCGTCGGATTCTAGAAGTACAGGGTCAAGAAATCTACAGTAGCCTCGTGGTATATTTACAATATTAAATCCCTTCCCTGTTATGAGAGTATGAAGATATACATGATACAGTCCTCCAGGTAAATACAAATAAATGAGAAAAAAATGTTAAAAAGCATACCAGGTGACCCTGTGGCATCAGGATGCGGTGTAAACAACAAAACACATGTCTCAAGGAACTTCAAAACAGCTGTTTTTGCACCGATTGAGACTGACTGTAACAATATTTTCCATATAAAACATAAGAGCACAAAAAGGCACACTGAACGAAGTAAATCTAATTGAAACAAAAGCATCTCTCTTGGTGTCTTGCTTTTGACTGAATAAAATCATTCCCTGGTACAGGATAGTATATAGTGCTATGTACCAGTAGCATACTCCATATATCATTTTTTTTATTCTTACTGAGATGAAAGTAGCATAACAGACACAAAGTTCTGTATACCTAGCAGTGTACCAGTACTGGTAAACACAATCAGCTTCTTGACGATTACTACCTGATATCAAGTAGACCCATTTAAACCCTAAATGAGTCAAACCATATAAAAAAACAAAGATCTATGCTAAAAATAACAAACACACATGAACGAAACATAAATAAACACAACCAAACATACACAACAACTCTTTTGAGCCAGTACCAGGTGGTACAGAAATTATACAAAGGCAGACAATATGAAATAACAGAATTTATATACAGAAAAAGAAAACAAACATACCTCTGACAATAGACTGGAAACAAAGTCTTTGAACTGCACCATCCATGACCACATCTCTTCAAGCCATCGATCTACTCTTCCAAACGAGTTAATCTACATTATGCAAGATGCAAAAGGTCAGATTAATAACTAAAAAACTAGACTGCCCAAATTAATAACTCATCATTAAAGTGTGAAATAAAAAGACCAATGCTGTTACAAATGCCAGTTGACAGTACATACAAGGCATTTAATTTACTGCAACATAATCAAGCTAGTGCAGCATAAATTAAACAATATTAAACTACTTCAAGCTGGTTTTCTAAGGACATGCTTTAAGACAAATTTGGTAAATCTTGCACTTCAAAAAGTCATTTAGCCTTTCATAATAATGCTTCAACATTGATTGATAGAAACATACTAACAACTGACACATCAAATTGATAATATGCTCTATGATTCTGAGTAATGAATAAGCTTTAGTTTGTGGGTGCCAATATTAAAGCAGAAATGGAAATAGAAAACAAAAGGTTTATGAACTGGTATGTTCTAACCAGCACCTTGCAGGAGGAAAAAGTACAAGTTTTCTCCTATAACCACAAACTTAAACAATTTACCATGAAATAGACTTCTAAAAGCCAGAAACAGAAAAAACTGAAACAAATATAAAACAAAGAAATTCACAGCTGACAAAAATAGTACTTTAAAACTAAATAAAAGCTGCAGCAGCAATATATATAATAATATTTTCAAATATAACACATATAGTAAGCAAAGCTTTATAACAATAAGTTCATATCAGATTATTGATAATTGACAATCAACCACAAATATATTCTGAATATAATTTTATATTAATTTCCGCATTAATATGAAAACTCATTGTGTATGAATTACAGCAATAGACTATTTACATGTAGTCGCTCTAATCTGCATACTAAATGCTTGTCTTGCTTATGAAAATACAAGATAATAAGACAATCAAACAGAGAATTGATAGAAATCTCCTTCACTGTATTGCAACTTAGTTCAAAGGTAACTTTAGATCGCTCTTGATGAGTGAGGAGATAAGAAAGACCTGGCCCACAATCTGCATTTTTTGTACAACAGGTCCTTGTTTGAATGGTAAATTGTGATACTTCTGTATAAACTTGTAGTATGAAACTTTTTTCCTATCATTTTTCAAATTAAGTCTATTTTCAACTCTTAAAAGCCTTACTCTTGAGATCCATATGAAAAAGATATTCCGCTGTTCGTTTTTTAGAAAAAAAAAAATGGGAAAGATTTTGCCAATTGCAAATTGAATTTTGATGTAAATTCCGTTATCTTTTACCACTGAGATGCTTCAATATTGAGACAATGGGGTTTTTTGGAAGCTCACTTTAGGCAGCCGGTTATTCGTTGGATCTTTGATATATAAACATCTTCTCACATTATATTCAGCTTTATATGCATCAAACCAACAGAAAGAAAACCAAAAGGTAACAATCAACATGCAAAAGAAAAACAAAGGATTCATACCACCAAAACAAAGAACAGATCTTTACACAGACAGAGAAAAGCCAACATTTATATAACAGTAAAAAAAAATCATATCATTATATCTTGTAGCTGTTTGTTGGTTACAACAATAAAAAGAGACCTGAAATGCAATTTCCTGTAAGACACCCGCAATTAAAACTGTGCCACATGTGACCGATTTCTTTACAACCAACGGATCAGCATGCCGGAGAAATGAAATTAGGGTTGGCATTAGCACCACTATGTCTTCTGTTAACTCTGGGCCGACATCTTCCAAAAATCTGAAATGAGTTCATTAAAACGTTAGAAAGTTTTTTTTCCTCGTGTAGATTTCAAAATCAATGCCAACTGTACCATAATATAAGAATAATAAAAGCAACTCACCCTGTCATGATAACATCAATTGTCATGTAAAACTATCGACCATAATTTTATTTCTTATGGTTGCTTCCTAATTTTCTTTATCTTTATTTATTATTTTTTTTTGCTACAGTCAATTTTGTAGAGAAAAGCAGCACAGTACCAGACTTCAAAAGACATATTAATGCACTAAACACGAAATAGACAGATATACTAATAGATTCAGACATACGAAAAAAAAAAGGTTGTGTCATTTGGGCTGGTACATACTGGTACAAGAAGACCAGATCGGCATATCATGATGTATGTTAACACAGGTGAAACAAAGAGAAAGGGAAACACAAAAGCTTCTTCTAAGATCAGGTTTCTAACCAGCAGGCTCCATTTCTACCGCAAAAAGATAGAATTTTGGTTTAGCGGACAAATTAAGCATAACGATCTCCAGAAGCATCTAATGCCAGATTTGTAATCCTCAATTTAGTCGTCCTAAGAAACATCTATTGCCATTTTTCTGTTTTGTTTTTTAAAAACATCCTAATGCCCATAAGTTTCATACACTAGCTTACTAACTGATCTTCATGAGTCGTTTTTGGTTCTCTCAACTGATGTCGTAGGTTCCTATGAACCCTATAGGTCATTAATATACCAGCAAAGTGAGATGCATGTAAGGACAAAACAGTAAAGATTAGATTGAAACCACCTAGCTTGTGAAATGCTAATTGACCAATCCAAAGTTCAAACTACAAATGCCTGGTATTTTTCAATTCTGAAAAAATTAAATCAGTTTGTGAATTTACACGAAAAAGCTTCAATTTTGTCTGAAAATACATAAAAAGAAGGAGATGTAAAAACGAATTATAAGGCGATGCACTCTAATTGCATAAACAAGTGGAAGCCATTTAATAAAATGGCTTTTGGATAACAGTAAACATTACAGTTTTTGTATATGCAATCGTCAAAATTTTGAAAATTTTAAGAGAAGCATGCATCAATTCTATCCACCGAACCCAGAGAGAGAGAGAGGAGACAGAGGCAAATTGTAAATTTGAGCTCGGCGTCGCCGATTCTGGGAAAAAATTGTTCGACCGTTGCTTGGAAGTACCAAACTTGACATGAAATTTAATTTCCAGCCCCAATTTGACCAATCAATCTCTGAAAATATGCAATTACCTAAGAGCGCGAGAGGAATCAAAGCGCAAAGAACCTTCGGGCATCGCCATGCCTCCGCCTCGCCACTTCTCCAACTCCATGAATTAGGTTTTTGAGGAGAAATGCAAATTCTCTTTCTAGGGTTTGAGAAATTATATAAGCTTGGCGTGAAAATCAGGAGGGATGAAGGTCACGTGCCTAGCTCGTGATACCAGCAAATAAATTAGACAAGTAGAGATCTTCCTCTGTTAACTGTTATAGTTCCAAAATTTCAGTGTTTTGCGGTTCATCGTCCAAACGTTGTATGAAATCTACGGTCCAGATGTGAAGTTGTGGAATAGGGGTTCCGATGCCCATAGGATTGGAACCGAATCCTCTACGGAAGTTTTTTCTCCGCAGCGTGCAGAGCTTCTTGTATCGACCGTTGGATTTAAATGGATGGCTATGATTTGAAGTGCCTGAGTTAATCGCTCAAAATGTAAAAATAAAAAAACAACACGCGAACCCTTCTGTGATTTTTTCCGTCCTGTCTTCACAGTCCATTCCTTTCTCTCTCAAATCTCAATCTCTCTCACAGTCGACCTCTCTTCTCTTTGTCGCCATCTCTCTCGCAGTCGATCTCTCGTCTGCACCAAATTGAAGTTTCTCTCATACTCTCATCCCCGTCTTCACCAAATTATGGACTGAGTACTTCCCCTCTTCACCCTGCACCAAATTAGGCGCTGAGTACTTTTCTCTCATCACAAATTAAGTCCTGAATACTGTTTTTGCTCTACCGACAGCTCCTTTTTCTAATAGCACAATCAAACTCTAAACTCCACTTCTACCTTGCAAAAAGATTTTTTCATCAATCAATTGAAACTATTGTAATATTTGCATGGAATTATGAGAGAGTGGTCATGTAATTAGTTTTCACAATAGCCATGGAATTAGTTTCCACAATAGCCACTGTGTGCACGAGAGGGAACAGATGGAGCAACGGAGATGAGTTATTCGCGTGATTTTTTTTTTTTTCCTAATAGCGCCTGTACATCCTGACTGTTGGATTTAATCGAATGAATCGTATAAAAAGTTCTGCACCGTGCGGAACTTTTTCAGTTCCGTAGAGGATTCGGTTCCCATAGGATTGGATCGGACTTGTTTGATCCTTCGATGGACCTGGTCGGCTGGTCCCCCAATTCAACGCTTTATTGGATCCGGTTTCTCTAATAGGACTTGAATAGTTGAATTAACCGAACCAAACCCGCTTCCCGATTAACACCTGATCCCATCATAAAATCCTAATTGCAACTTCTGAAAAAGAAAATGTTGGGAGGCTAATTATCAAAGTCTTAATAAGGCTTCGATATCTTTAAGTTTTACTGTGCTTTATTTACTTTTATTTATCACTCCATTTGTATGAAGTATAAAAATAGTACATAACATAAATTGTAAATAAATAAAGCTGTTGGTGTGATTCATACTTTATTTTCACATACATGTGATGACTTTTTATTTTTTTATTATGTGTTTACTAAATGAGTAATGCTAGAATCAAACATATAGGACGTCAAACACGATCCAAATGTCGGTCATTAAAATTTCAAACGGACGATCCAAGTCGCTCAATATGATCTCTATATTAAAATAACCTTGAAAATCAAATTTTATATTTTTTCAAATTTTCTAACTATTGTTTTCGAATTTTCAAAATTGGAGGGTTCATAACATTTTAGATTGAGCATATTAAAAAATTCCAAAAAGATAGTAAAAAAATTTAAAAAAATATAAAATTTGGCCTCTATGGAGATTTCATAACATAGAACAATTTGAGCAATTTGAATCGGTTATTCTAATTTTAAAAAATAAAATTTTATCATGTTGGACAAGTGCATGTGATATGTTTGACACTAGCCACTGAATGAATAGTAAACACAGAACAACACAGTGCCGAAACATTTGTGTTAATTTGGGGCACTTATCTCGACTGGTTAAAAAATAATAGTCAAAATATACTCGTAGAACTATTATTAGTTTATTACTCTAATATAGCAATTGTGAAATTATATATTTTTTCGCATAGTTTTAACTTAAAATGCCGTATCTCATTTTAAAATGCCGTGTCTCATATTCATAACAAAATACTTGATGATATATCCCGCGAATTTTTTTAAATTTGATCTCTCTATCGAATACTTTAAATATCTTATCCTTTGCAACAAATTAACAATATTTTTTTAGATATCTTTTCATCTCATTCATTACATTATCAGTACCTTTTCTATTAGAATTTGGATTGACCATATGGTTTAGCCAAAAGTGTCTCAATCATGAAAAATTAACATTTTTTTGGATATTTTTCGATGGTGAAACCTGTTAACCCTTGAGTTATGCACCTTGGTTCAAAAGACCACTCTTTCCTTTGACAAAACAGCATAAATAATAGTACAGACGCCATTTTTTTTTGGGGGGAGTCCAGTAAAGACGTCATACTAAAACGATGTAGAGCTTATGGCGCTAGTACGATAATAGTTATGATACTTTATCGTCTCTTCTGTATTACAATGGACGGAGGGTTAGTAAAAGAGAAAAGAGAACACGCAAAGATAATTTATAAAACTTAATTACTACAAAATTTGATGAACCCAACAATAATACAACACGATTACAACAAAATTTGATAAATACAAGCATACAACATGAATCCAACAAAATTTAATTAATACAAGCATACAACATAAAGACTTTCCGAAACCTGGGCATATGATGGAAAATAAATTATAATATCCTCATGTAGAAAAAGCATCAAGCCGATTTTTTATTTCATCAAGGGAATTGCTGAGTGCTTTGAATTCATTGGTTTCAGTGAAATCCACTGCCTAAAAAAGAAAGAAAAAGAAATCACTTTTTGAAGAATATGTTGAAAACTGATATTATAGTAACAGTAATACAGTTGCTTCTAATCCATTTTATGACTTATGAGGGGGCCAACAAAACCTCAAACATTCACCGGACATCTATGCAAACCTCAAATATATTCATTAGACAGAATCCATGTGCCAAGCAAACATAGAAAAAAAAATCAGACTTCATCGTAGAAACAGAACAAAGCTCTTTCCCTTGTTTTAACAGAGAATGGCTAAATTACTCCTAATTCATCCATGTTTCTATACATGAAGCATATTTTGGCTTTTTGTTAAGAGAGACTGAGAGCTGGGCCAGAAGACATTTCTTAATTTACAAGTGCAAATGTAATTGATATGTTAGAGACAAACATACTAGTTCCATAATATAAGAAGGCACAAACCTGCTTTAAAGTGCTTTTTAGGTGCATCTGAGCTGCAGATAGCTCTCTCCTGCTCCCAGTTGAAGAAGAAATTTCCATATAAACATTACATAATTGTAGGGATGCATTAGCAAATTTTTGGAACTTCTCTTCATTATGCCAAAGCTCTGAACCCTGTGGACAAATATTTAGAAAAGGAAATTGAGACAATTTGTTCATATGTATTAGATTGTTATGATCTACAGGGAAGATGATATACCTGGAGGGATCGAAGCTGCTTTAACAGTGCTTCTGAACACATTGTAAGGTTCCCCTTTACTTTATGCCACCTTGCATATACACCCCATATGCCTTCATTTGGGCTGTTCTTAACAATCTAAAATACAAAGACCAAAGAAAGATAATTCTGTTCATATGGAATTTACCTTTGACAATGCCACAATATTGTTCAAGGAAGAACGAAGGGCACGAAAGGAAATTCTCCTTGAAAAGTAAACCACAGATTAAATATTGTAAAATACCTGTTGTAGTATTGTTCCAAGCAAATCCAACAAGAAATCGATTTCCCTCCGATCTATAGAGTTATTATGCGACTCCGACTTATTGGAGGCATCACGGACAGAGTTATTAGCTTCACATTTATCGCCAAATGGAGATAGAGTGGCATCAGGTAGCATCTGTTCCAGCTTACACATCACCTTGTCCAATATTAGTACATCGATTCGCTTATAAGAAGACAAGTCTAATACCTTCTTTAGGGCTTCTAGTGCCTGTATTGAAAGGAATACATTAAACAACAGAGGCCTATAAGTTCGTTTCTTCTTCAAAGAAAAAAAAAAAATCGCCTTGGACATGAACAGTACTATCTCGTGCTATTTTCCTCTTAGATAAATAGAGAAGGTTTATATCCATAATTTTGTGTCCAATAAGGCTGAAACCCCCTTAACATCTTGAAAGCCAACCTAATATGGCTCCAATTTAACTACTAGACCATTGGAAACAAATATCTTTTACTAGTTCCACATGTCAAATCTCAATTTCCTTACTCCTTACCTTTTCCTTTCTTCTGATTTTTTGAATCTAAAAACTAAATCTTTGCCAAAGTATATTTAACTTCAGTTTAGAATGCAAAAATTTAGTACCAAGCCATCATAAGGCAAATTAACAACAGATTCCTTTTTTCTATTTAATGGAACCATTGGACAGAAAAAACTCCTGAGTTTCATTATTTAAACTCTTAAACGCATAAAATATTTAAAATATTTACCTGGCGAAGATTTCCAGAGTCAAAAGCAACTTTGCTGAAATTCTCCCAAACCTCCCAACTATTCCTTTTGTATTTGATAGCCTCCTTGAAGGCAATGCATGCTGCTTCACTCTTATTTCTCTTCATATGCAAGCAACCAATATTATTCCATGCCTCCCCATTCTCAGGGTCTATTTGAACTGCTCGAGTAAATGCATCTACTGCTTTATCCAAATCTTGGTCCTACAGAAGGTGGAAAACATGCCTTCAATTTATGAATACTAGATTATGAGTATAGGATTAATTTTCTTTATAATTTCTACCAAAAAAATAAAAAATAACAAGAAGAAGAACAAAACCTTCCAAGCAGCTGCACCCAGGGAAAACCAGCCATCAGGATATAGTGAATTTAAGGCCAATGCTGATTCCCTGAAAGTTAATATCCCAATGTATAGTGACCATTTAACAAGAAGTAACATTTTCAAAGAGTAAATTAGATGTGCAGCAGCTAGTGAATCAACCTACCAAAGACTTTTGGCAGTTTTAAAATCATCTCTATTATATGCACTTCTCGCCAATGAACGCTGCAAAATTTTTTAATAAATAAAAATATATATTAGCATAAACCTCTCACAAGCACATTATGCCTGTGGTTTAAGTAAAAGAAAAAAAATTACCATTGCCCGAGCAGATCTATTATTTGAAACTTCCAATGCTTTTTCATAGTAAGCATCTGTGGTTGTCACATCACCGAGTGAACACCTAGGAAAGGTTAATTCCATGCAATTCTTAGATTATATAAGACTTCCAAGTGACTATTGCAAACTAGAAAGAGGATGCATCATTGCCATTTTTGGGTCTGTTTGATATTTGCTTTATTAACCTATTGAGAGCAATATACTACAAGCGCACAGTAAATATTTTTTTAACAGCCTACCAGTTACTATGAGTAAAATGCAAACAAAATATAAGTACCTTGATTATGACTAAATTAATAACTAAAGTTATGATTCCTTCATGAAATATTAATTTAACAATTGTTAAACCACAACAAAAGGCTTTACAATCAAAACCCAACATATCATAGACATCAATCATAATTATCATACATATAAAGAATTACTGCATGTCTACAGGTATCAGATAACTTCAGGTTCTTAATAGTCTGTTTTGATAGAACAAATTACCATCAAAATTGTCAAATTAAGATATTTATCAATGGGTCCCTATCCAAGTAATTATTAATTAATAATAATAAGTTGACAACAATTAAGCAAAAACATGAAGAAAATACTCACCATAATCTAGGGTCATTGGGTTTATCAACTAGCCGTGCCTTGATAAGATCGACTGCAGCTGCCTTTTTACCTAATAATCTACTCATAAAATAAAAAGACAAAAAATAAAATCAACCTCAATTACAGGAGGGGAAAAATTAATGATGTTCTAAAATAAACCTATTTCTGCTATGGTTATATATACCTATAACAATCAATTAAATTATCCCACAGCTCAAGATCTTCTAGTATTTTTAATGCCTCGCTTACTAAGCCACAACTAATTAGTAGCTCACTGTATTCCCTGAAAACCAGAATACAGCAGAAAAAACAATAAAAAAGGATAATTCCAAGAACAATTGGATTTAAAGAATTTTAGCTCTGAAAAAAAAATAATAGGAGAATAAAAAATTTTTACTTCCTCAATGCAGGTATAGTTGGCAAATAGACACCAAAAGCCAAGCGTATCCTTTCTTTCACTTCTGGAAGGGTTTCCTCAACAAGTTCAACCTACAAAATAATATTTCTAGCATAAATTGTTTGAAAAAAGTAAAGGGAAAACTATTAACGATGTGGAAAGGATCACGTTGCAATATAGCTGAGCTTAATTTTTTAATCTAAAAATAAAGGATTCTAGCTTGATCCAGCTTGGACAGGAATTCACAGCAACTTGAGAAAGAGAATTTTACCAATTTCTCCATCATTAGAAGAGCCCGCTGCTTTGTGCGGTTACGATCTGACTCCCATCTGATACGCAAAAGATCACACAAGCATCTCACCTGGAAGTAGTAATAAATTTGATGAAGCCTTGTGATCATATAAATTAAAGTAATGGACCAAGCAGACCTCCCAGAGTAACAGAAAGAAGTACCGCATAGTGAGAATCCTTTTGAGAATCAATCAACTCTACATATGGAGCTTTCTCCCATCCTACAATTAGGCAAAAGCTATCAGACTAGTAGTATACTTCAGAATACTGGGCTGAACCATATAAAGCCCCCACTTTGTTGCATAACTCATGTACCTGACATCTCATCATCCCTACTGGTACGTCTCAGTTGTAGGCATTCTCCCATCACAACTGCTTGCTGTAAACTCTTCAGTGATATGTTTTTACTATTCTCGAGAGAGACATTGTTTCCATTGGAATCAGTATCTTCAGCTAGCACCAATCTTGGAGCCCTTAATATTTCACACGATTCATCCTCTTCACGAGGGACACAACTGTCATTAATAGGTGCTTCAATTGAGTCTTCCGTATTTGCTAAAAGTACTAATTGGGCTTTGGGGTTCACCTACATAACAACGTATATTCTGGTTAGGTTTCTTTTCTGCACCTAAACCACAATATCCTATATACTTGAAAAATTGTACAATTAGCCAGGCTCTTAAACAACATGAAAATATGCGTGTCCTCCCTTAATAACCAATGTTTAAGGAGCCAATATACTGATATTTTCTAACTCTTCCATCAGGTACTGAAGAAGGAGAACTGGTTAGGGTAATCCCTAAGAAAATGGCCCTATGGTTATGAAGAATATAAGATAATTCTAATATTATGGAAGGTATAGATCTCTGGTAATTTTTTCTTGGTCATATTTAAGGGTTTTGGAGGATGCAAGAGTGTAAGAAAACCATTTGTACAGCTATTCATGCTTTTGATACACACAACAATAAAATTAACACCAAGTTTTCCATGTACTTAAATAATATATGACAAAACTTGGAGAAAAAATTGATTACCTGGTGAATTGTACGAAAACCGAGAACACCAATCAGAGAAAGGTCCAGCTTGCATTCTTCTTTTGCAGAGTCCAGATGCCTTCTATTCCCACATAAAAAGATAAAAAATATAGCAACTACAAAGAGACAATTTAACAAAAAGGGAAATACAATGACTGGCCATATTAACGTAAGTGCTAAAATAATAATCTACAATACAAACCTTGAAGCATCAACACGGCCATATTTATAATCTATCATAACCGCTTCCAAACAAGCCATGCATGAAATAGTAGAAGATTCTCCTTCCAATAGCAAATCGCCCCAATACTTAGAAACTTCTTCTGATTTACCAAATTGGGCCAACATATCCCTTTTATACAACTCCAGTTGATCAAATAAAGATGAGGAGAGCTCATCCAAGATTCTTTGTTGGAGGAATACAACTCTACATTGCCACCAAGATATGCTAAGGGAAGAGTTGCTTGATTTTGTGAATAAATCCATGATACTTGCGAATATTATTTTGGCACAAACTAAGTACTGCATGAGAAAAAATAAATAGGCACGTGAAATGACTAGCAAAGTATTTCCAAGGGCTGAAGTAGCACAGAACTGAAGCGTTTGGCCAAATATACTGAACTAAAGTATGAAAAGGTCATCCTTTTTAAACAAACCAATTGTACAAATAGTAACTAGTAGTAGCAATACCAAGAGAAGCTACGCCACACTAGAAAGATCAAGCTTGTGTACCAGTAACAATTTATTAAACAGTTTTTTTTTTCCAGGAACTTGGAATTAGTACCTGTAAGAGAGAGAGCTTCCCTTGAATATGCGAGCCTACAGAAGACAGTTGATTTGCAGCCCACAAATCCCACTTGGCTCCAGTTGTATTATCTCCATTAGACTTGACACCTCCAATCATTACAGGAAAAGGGGACAATTTTCCAATAGGCCTTCATTGAAAGTAATTGCATTAGAGAAGGTAATTGCATGACTATCTCGCACAGGTATATTTGTATGACTGATAATCTGAAAATTAAATTAACTACTGAAAACCAGACCATAAGTAAACATATGACCAAAAGAACCAGATTTTGGAGGCTACAAAACTAACACTAATTATCACATGTACATTTAAAAGAAAAGAATTCTCAACTAAAGCTTTACCCAGATAGGTTTTGTCGAGTAAAAGCTAGAAGAGCTGCCACACCAAAACACAACAAAATCGCACACTGAAGTTCTCTCTTTTCCCCATCCAATCCTTGGACAAAATCCCTGATTCTTCCTTCCATCTCACGATAGAATCTCTCCGCACACTCAGTGGAGTCCTCAAACTGCCACTTGGAAGCAAACCCGAAGGTCTCTTCCGACAAAGCGGCGCCGGAGCATAGCGCCCCTGTGTAGTCTCCTTTCTCGATTGAGGAGAGGAGGGATTCGAGGAGAGGAGGGAGGCATGGCGATGGGCAGACACTGGTGGCGTCGGGAAGAGTTGCGCGAAGGAGACGGAGCTCGACTGCGCGCAGGTCGAGTTGCTCGGAGTTGGAATTCGCCATGAGAGCTCGGTACCGACAGCCGCCAGGTTCTCTTGCACAGGAGGAGAGCAGGAGAGGAGAGCAACAGGGTTTTATTTGGGTTCAAGGGCCAGTACCAGTGCGAGACTCATCATCTGGATGGCCATCCGCCAGATGATTTCGATCTCAGTCGTCTGATTTAATCTCAATGATTATAGATGTTCCGTGCATGATACGAAGATTGATAGGTCTGAAAAATTCTAACAGTTTGTAATACCAGAGCCGTGATTATCAGCTGACCTTAATAGGTAATGGACGGTAAGGAACGAAAATGTCACTTGAACGGATCGTCGCCGTGATTAATACCAGAGCCATGATATGGACCAAGCGAGTAATATGTCAATATTCATCACATGTGGCTGCTGCTATAATTTATCAGCTGTGAAATCGAACCATCAGATATCTCTGATTTTTTAGCTTTGTTGTTATTCTCTTTCTCTAGAATAAATAACCTGTCCTGTAATCAAATTTTATCTATTATATGAATTAAGGATTGTGGTAATTTTGTCCTGAACCATCTTGTTACTTTTGACTTATGACACGTCCATATTACATCTTTTACCAGCAGCAGTAAATTAACGAGAGTAAAAGAAAACTTTTTACTAGATTCAGAAAAGTTTTTTTCTTTCCCTAGACGGGTCTTATACTTTCATGCTCTAGTTCTTGGCATAAACTTTTTACTAGATTCTTGTTTGGTTGTTAGTTGGGTTGCCCTGATCATTAATTGTATTTATATACAAACTCCATTTACCGAGATGGTGCAATGTTATTATCAATAATTCTATGCAACTCGCCTGGAAGGATATAATGGTCATTGGTAAATAATTTCTTTTATTTTTTTTCCTCCTATTAATTTTTCACCCAAACAAGGAAAAGGAGGAAGGAAAAATAAAACTTTTTTCCTTTACATCCCATCCTATTCTTTTCCCTTTTATATTTTTCTTTCCTTTCCATTCCTCTCTTGTGAACCAAACACAGTGAAAAAGGTCAGCACAGTGCTAACTTTCGATCTAACTGTCTGATCTAATTTTGACGGGTAAATTTTTACGGGCCGCACGAACCTTAATGGCTCTGGTATTAATCACGGGGCGATGTATTTATCTTGTTGAATTTTACGGATGATGCGTCTTTATGTAAGTTTTGTAAAATTTCGAGTCGATTTGATACTCAATTAAGTGATCATCAAACTATAAACGTATCTATAGTATATATTAAAAACCGTGAGAGCATTGCAATTTTTATGGTTAAAAAATAGTTTTCCTTTTTGCATTTTCTAAAATTAAAAATAGTATTTCTTTTTGTTGAATATATTAAAAATGTTCGTACCTATCGTTATTTACTTTAAAAATTAAATATATTTGGAAATCTAAGATAGTTCATGCCTAATTGTTATTTGACTTCTTCAATTGTTGCTTTAAATTTCTATGCAATTAATTTTATAAAATTGAAATAATATCATATAAATCTAACTTGCAATATAATCAAAATTGATTACTGTCATCTGCAGTTTTGTCATCCCTTGTCATCGCTAAACAGAAGTGAACACAT
This sequence comes from Rhynchospora pubera, assembly GCA_028095005.1. Taxonomy (NCBI): domain Eukaryota; kingdom Viridiplantae; phylum Streptophyta; class Magnoliopsida; order Poales; family Cyperaceae; genus Rhynchospora; species Rhynchospora pubera. The sequence continues at coordinate 352,506,272 of CM051459.1, read as the reverse complement.
AAAATAGACAAGGTGAACATATATAGTGATCAAAATGAACACATACAAACAAATAAAGTTCATTAAAAATAAGTTGAATATGCATATAAAAATCTGAATAAGAAATGACAACACTTATTTGTTTGTAAGTGTTCAATTTGGTCGTCTATATGTTTATCTAGTCAGTTTTATGTGTTCACTTTGTGTTTAGCGATGGCAAGGGATGGTAAAATTACAGAATGTGGTTATCATTTCTGCAATACAATCATTACAAATGATAATCAATATTAATTTTCAAAAAAAAAAAATCTCGCATATAATGAAACTCGATTTGTTATAGCAAATCTGATGATTAAATGTCAGTAAGAATTTTTGTATCGAACGAAACTCGATGTATCCTCTAGCTAGAATTAATCAGTGATTGTTAACTAGATTTGTTTATTTCTTGACCACTTGATCTAGTATCAAATCAACTCAAAATTTTATAAAACTTATATGAAAATACATCGCTCGTTAAATTGAACAAAAACAACAATTTGAATTGAGCGTTTGTATTTTTAATTTTAAATATTGATAAATTTTTAAGGACAACACTTTGTTGTCATTTTTACGACAGCAAAGGATTTCATTTGCATATGCCCATATGCATGTGAGAATGATATCCTCTGCAGGAACTGCAGGAGTTTGATATCACAATTGTCCGATTAATAATATTAATAAATGTCTAGTGATTAATATCGAATCTATACGGCCTGTAAATCTTAGCAGTCGAATATTAGATCGGACGATCATGATGAAAAACTACAAATAGCAATTCTTAAACCGAATCTCGAGAGGATACGGATCCTATGCATGTGATGCGACAGGGATCTATTTGCGTACCATTTATGTAAGTAAATAATGATATCAACAGGGGCGGAACTAGGGGAGGCCAGCATAGGCGAGACATACGCTAATATTTGAAAATTTAATTTACAGCTATTAGCTAAATTAAGTTGAGCATACTCTAAAAAAAATAAAAGGCCGTTAAGACTTGGGTGCTTGGCCCAAATTACTCTCCTCCCTGAACCCTGGCTCCCTCAACGTGAATGAATTCGGAAAACATACGGACTCACATACATGATACATCCTTTAAACTTTAAAGTTTAATCCTTATCAATTCTCTAAGGCTGTGCTCCAGAACGCGAAAGCGAAGGGGAGACTAGGCGAGAGGAGATTAGGGGTGCCCGGTGAGGCTCACCCCCAAATCGGGGAGTAGCAACCGCGAGTAAACTCTTCGTAAATCTATCTCTTATCTCACTTCGTCTCATCCCTTTTCATCCCATCTCATCCTTCGTTGTGGAATGTGCCGCTGTGGACCTGTGGTGCATCGCCGGCTTCAATGTGCTCGACGGGGGCGGCGGCGACCGGCGGCTACTTCGCGACCTCCACCCTACCGGTGCATGATAGTCTATATTGAGAAGGAAATTGCTAAAAAGTTCACTCCTAATGAAATTATAGATATGTTTGATTTTTTAGGCCGCGTAAAGTTAAATCAAAATTAATAGAGATGTAACTTTTATGAAGTATGTATTAGAATTCAAAAATCTGATGTAACTTTTGGTTTAAAACATATCTGATGTAACTTGTAACTTTTTGATTTGTAATATATATGAATATATCTGATGTAACTTTTGCTATTGTTAATCTTATTACTATGCACTTATTATTTATTTATTTAATTCTTCATATTATCTTCTACTGCTAATTGTGACATTAAAATGGAATTGCTATATTTTTTATCGAAGGGCTCAAGGCAGGCAATGAATCACTTATCAATGTTAGTATTTCTTATGTAATTACTAATTAGTTATGCTTCCACTGTTAAAGATGCTATCTGTTGACCCTAAAAATTAAACCCTCAAAACCAAACAAATCAAAACCAAATTGCGAAAACCAAAAGCCAAACAACAACAACAACAAAAAAAAAACCAAATTCCCAAATTGCCGAAACTCAAAATCAAATTGAGAAAAATATCAAACAAACTCCAAAAAATCACCAAAAAATACCCAAAAATTTGATAAGAATTATGATGAATTATCATAATTTTTAAATCCCAGAAATACCCACACAAATGCCAAATTTTGCAAACAAACCCAAAAACTCCACAAAATTACTAAAATAAATCTATGAAGAATTTGCCAAAATCACTTAAACTATTAAATCCCTCATATTGTTCTTAGTCTGCCCATAAAATTTCATCCAAAAATACCCATGGGAAGGGCCCCAAATAATTTATTTTGGATCAGTATTGAAGAAATATGAGATAAATAAAGGAAATGTAATAAAAAAATCCAGAAAAATGCAAAGTCCCTTGCGCGTACATCCGTTGGAGAGGATCCAGGGGTAGCCAAGTGTGTCGCTGCCTCCCCTGATGAAATTACTATTCCCGTTTGGTCTTGGGTGCGCTTGGCTCATGAACCAAGAGTAATTGAAGTTTAAAACAATGCAACTGGCTCACGATGCACCCATCCTATCTAAATCCTCATTCCTCACTAAACCCGACAGGCGGGGCCCGTGTGTAAGAGGCGTCCCCTTCATCTGGTAAAAAGAAAGGAGGAGGGGAAAATGTGATTTTCACTGTGAACGCCGGGTAAACTCGAGAGAGTCGTCGACGTGGCTATCCTTTCGGCCACAGGCGCAAAACCACCAACCCTTGCCCACGGTTTTGCAAAACCCATGCCCTAGCGTAGCCGAATGCAAGCCGTTGGATCAAGATCGAGAGGTGAAGGAATGGCACGGCCAAAGAAAGGAAACCCTAAACCCAAGCCTATATAAAGACCCAATTGAAGCAGAAGAACGGAGAGGAAGGAGGGGTCAAGGTGAGGCTAGGATTAGAATATCAATTCTGTATTAAATTGAGAGGTTTTTGAGTGAAATTGTAATAAGCATTTCATCGAACAGTGAGAAATAAGAGAGAAAGGTGAGAATTGAGTGATTCTTCTGTGTAACCCTTCGTTCCCAAGTCAGAAGGAAGTAAATTTGAAGTTTAATTTTGCCGTTTTGTTCTCTCTTTTGATCTCTCTCTCCCCTCCAACTCTTCGCCTCTCTCCATTAAGGTTTTCCATTGAGGTCTCCTCAATTGAAGACTGGAGAGAGGTGCTTACATGCTTACCTTGATGCCCTGCTCAAGGATAGGCAAGATAGTGGCTTTGATTGAGGTCTCCTCAGTTTTAAGGCCAAGGTTCCATGGTTTGAGCTCAAAATAGCTCAAACTGTGAAACCTTTGTATAATTTAAATGCTACCTAGTTGTTATGCTGCCAAAATGAACCCAAGTGCATAAAAGAACATAAATTCTGTATACCTTTGCATGCCTTAAGATAGTCTCATAGTATTACTAAATAAAATGTTTATGAACATGAATAAATCTGTCCATATGGAAATAAGTGAAAAAGGGAGGACTTCTTTGCATAAAAACGTAAAACTAGGCATCAACAATAAATGCATGGCCTTATGGACAGCAGATATAATGTTATAGCATTTGTGGAATTTTATACTAAGTTTTAGTAACAAAATCACATATGAAATAAAAGTGTTATTTTCAGATTATAAGTTCTTTTCCCTAAAAAATAAAAATGTTTAGATCAAACTTGTCAAATACATTAAAAGTGTTCACTGCAAGTTTGCATTAATTTTGGATAAAGGTATGTCTCATTTTCATTGTAAAAAGGGACAGGATTGTCACTTATGTTTGCTAAGCCCCAAGGTTGTACTCATATATGCTTTATACAGTATATTACAACTCTTGCAAATGCATTCCCTGCAATTGAAGTAGTTCAAGACAAAATCATAAAAACAATGTCTAAGAAATGCATAAACATGAAAGTTACAAGTTGTGGCAAATGCTATTCTACTTGTTTTCACCCTCTGTGATGATTTAGTTATACAAAACAAACCCTAGTTGTCTGAAATCAAGTGTCAAATCAAACCTTGTTGCTGTAAAACGAGTTACATGCAAATGAGAATTGAAATTATGTATAAACAGCTGCATTTCTGTCCTAATGCTTCTCCCAACAAATCATAATGCCTCAAATCAAATCAAATGCCCAAACAAGTTAAAGTCAATCCCCTGAAGCTACCCATGTTGTTGATGGCACAACAAAACCTCTCTGCGGGTCCCACCAGGCGAGTTCATTTCAGGCCAAAACAAAACCGAGATGCCTCAGTTGAAATCACCTACCTCTAAGCTTTACCATGCCAAATTGAGCTTGCAACCAACTTCAGGACACAATCATGAGTGATAGAAACCTTCTGCTGGCAAGAGCAAATGACCAAAGAGCTTCGAGAGCCATCAATGGCTACTCGAAAGTCTTCAGATCTCACAAGGCAGAAAAGGATCCATAGCCCAAATTGATAGCACCGACGTATTCTTCTCAGTCTCACGATTCCAAATCATCCAAGCTCAACTCCAACGGCGGCAGGAATCACCGTAATTTGGCCAGCAAACTTTCGAGGACTAAACTGCAAAAAGTCCTTCTATCGGATTTGAAAGAGGAGAAGGTCCGCCGTCACAAACGATCCCGTGTGGCCTCCTCACGTCTGGCGAGTCGCTGACACGCCGAAAACTCGCTACACGAATCAACTAAAGACAGTCAACACTCGTTCAAACTTTAAATCGCGCCCTGCCACATCAGCTGCCACGCCAGCGCCAAATCAAGTCCAGTCAACGCCATGTCAAGCCCATGTGCACACGTGGATCAATCAGAAAACGCCAAATATGCAGAAACTTCAAAAATTAATTAAAAATAGTAGAAAACTCAGAAAAATTCAAATAAAATATCCATGAAATCCTAAAAATCCAAATAAACCAAATTCACTTATATTTTGATATAAAAATCTATCAATTTATTGGTCTTTTCTATTTTTGAAGTATTTTCAATATTAAACAAGATTTTATAAAATTCTAAAATGATGTTAAATCAACTTTATAAAATTTCAAAATGATTTCAAAACTCAAATAAACTCTTCTAAATTGTTTTCAAACATAAATATTGAAGCTTTAAAAGAAATACACTAAATATCAAGTATTTTTGAAAATAAACATGATTATAAATATAAAAAGAAATTTCAAGAGTCTAAAGTTATAAATAAAAATAAAATAAAACTGTAAAAATGGTAAAACTCAAAGAGAAACTTAGGGAATTAAAAGTCAAAACACGAAACCCAAAGTCAAAACCGAAACCTCTGCACTTCAAGAACGAAAACTCTTCAACAGATCGAAATGTCCTCAATTGGGTCCCGTCAATTAAGTCTGGTACACCAATCGAGTCCGGTTTAAACCCAAAAGAAATAAATCCAAAATAAACATGAAACAAACGATTTCCCTAGCCTTTACATATAATTCTTTCAATCCCTTAATCAGAGGTTCTCGTGAGCGATCACGAGGTAATTAACAGTAGGGGCTTGCGCCTACTGGAAAGAAAGGACCCGCGAAATCAACAAACCTCTTTAAGAAGCGACTCATGTTTTGGTTCTCTTGTCGTAAAGAGATACTCGAACGGAGATCGAACCTTAAGGGGGGTGAATCCAAGGCTATGTTCACATTTCTCGAGGAAGCCCAAATTCCATTCTTCGAGGGATGACGAAAAAGCCGCGACACTATCATGCTAATATAGTCTTTGATGACTGATGACTGAACTCCTTCCTTTCCTAGGATCGAAGATTACCAGTACGATGCAGGGACCAGGTCTTTCTTAGATATTGGGAAGAAAGCGATCAAGAGGTATGATCTTCATTTAAATCTCTCTCCTGTTTTTCTCTTGGTATTATTATCTAATTTTTTCCTTTTAAAATTTATTAACTCATTTAAGTGTCATTTTATATTTTCATTTGAAAAAATCTTCTGACAAGGCCCAAAGGACTATAGTTATGATGAGAAGCTCGCATTCTCTACTGTTAATGCTTCTGGATTGGTCATTCTAGTGCCGCATTTAAAATTTAATTTCTACTCATTTATCTTCTTAATTGATCAGATGATCGGTTATGCTAATTCATTGTTAATAGGCTACATAATTGTGAACCAATAAGTATTCAATTTTGAAAGTTTAAGATTTCTCTAGTTTATTATAGAGCAAAAGATTTTACATATTTTTTATAAAATAATAAGGAATGAGATCAGTTTTGGTAATTAAAGGGAAGTAAAATGGTTATCCTAACGTCAAGTTTGTTATATTTTTTTATTTGCATTTTCGTTCTATTTTTTTGATATTATACTCATTGTCATTACATATTTGCATGTTTTTCTTAGTCTCAAGATGAAAAAGAGGAAGCTTGACTGCATTGGATGCTTAAGAAAAGAAATGAATATACTCACCAGAATCAACTAAGGTTAGTATTTCAAACTTCGGCCTCCCGCCTACCCCAATTCTGAATCCTAGTTCCGCCCCTAGATATCAAAGTGGTACATTAAAGTGATACCTTGCCTTTAGATAATAGGGTGTGTTTCACATTGCTAAGGTTAGCACTAACCTTAGTTAGTGGAACTTACCAACTAATCTCAATTCGCCAAATGAATTAAGGTTAGCTAAGGTTACTGCTAATTTAAGGCTAATCCACTGACTATCCTAAGAGGTGGCATGGCGATTTCACCGTTTCGGAAGTTAACGCTAATTTTGTATTAATAATGATAATTAATAATTATTAATATTTAATAAGTAAAAATTATTATTATTAATTAATAAGTAATAGAAAATAATAATTAATAATAATTTATAGTAACTAATAATTAATAATAATCAATTATTAATAATTAATAATAAATTATAATTGATAATAATTAAGAATGAGTAATAATAATTAATATTAGTTAGTAACTAATTGATAAGTTGATTTTATATATATATTCAGATACCATTTTGTCTCCAAACTAAACCAATTAACTTGAGTTTATATAGTTTACATAGTTTAGATGAGTTTAGATTAGTTTAATTAGAATTTTGTGTCAAGAATGAGTTACTACCATAGTTTCTAATTTTATTGTAGATTCTGGACAAGAAATGACTTGGATGAGTCTATAAAGTTGAAGAGCTCGTTCTAAGCTTTCCAACGGATCTTGAATCACCTCAAACGGAGTTCGGATGAAAGAGATATGCCCAAAATACTGACAGGACGCAGTGTTGACATTTTCCTGCGACCCGCTGAAAGTCCCAACGGCCCGCAGACCTGGAACTGCTAGATTTAGCAGAATCGCCCGATTTAGCAATTCTATATTTGGATGGCGGTTTCTACCAACTCCAGGTGCATCCATAGCACGTTTTCAATTATTTCCAGCGTGCAAGTCCAGAGCAATTCTATATTTGGATGGCGGTTTCTACCTTTCTCGATTTGTTTTGCATGAAACATCACAAACAGCTAGAATTAATTATTTTTTCGAACCGAATCTTTTACCAGGAGCAAGTTCGCCTTGTGGCCCTAAACTAGGTTACGGCATACCAGCATACTCAAACATGGAAATATCACACAATTCACTTACAGGATGGTGCAAGTTCATCCTTTCTGAAATGTACGGCTGGTCGCAGTTTGCATAGAAAGGCACTTCTCTCTCGGAGAAGTCCTCCACATCGGTATATTCTTCTCCCGTAGGAAGGTCGGAGTAAGTCGCTGGACCTTCATCTTCATCACCATCGACAACCTCGACTTCATCTCCTGATGTGTTATTGTCTTGCGTAAGAACGGATTATTCGCCAGTGTATTGGTAAGGGGTGGATTGCTGGCCACACATAAGGTTTAAGGAAGTGTTTGGCTCACTGCTACCGGGCTCATCAAGGGGTGTTAAGTTCAGATCTGGTCCCGTGCCATATACGGGGATGAAATCAACATGCAACTCAATAATGGGTAGTCCTCTTGTCTCGAATGTCTCGTGGTAAAAAAGGCGCCATTGATCTTCAGAATTTACAGGAAGAAATAGAGATTCATATCTCCCATTTACTACATCATTGTAACAACCGTGGATATTCAAAGTGTACTGAGTTTCTAAAATCTGTAGCCTGTTGTATAATTCATTTCGAATATCAACATATGTGGTATGCATACTACAACCGATGTGGAAGTAAGAAGCACCAAAAGTTGGACATTGGTTGACATATATTGTAATTGTAGACATTTTTGGATTTGATTGATAGGTTTTTAAAATGGAAGAGATAATCTGTTGTGGACGATTTCAATTCGGCCAGAAGGTATATTCTTATATAACTTCGAATAACGCGGTTATAAATTCACAAAATTATAGACAGAACCTATTGGTAAATGACTAAAGTTTGATTGAAATGACTAAAGTTTGGTTGAAATGACCAAAGTTGCGAATCTCTCCTCTCTAGCGCGTTTTATAAACGAGTAAGAAGGCTTCTTACGCATTTTATAAACGCGTTAATTGCGTTAAAGTAGCGCCAAAAAGGCAGGCACTCTAGCGCGTTTTATAAATGGGTAGGAAGGCTTCTTACGCGTTTATAAAACGCGTTCGAGAGGAAAGAAAAATACGCGGTTTATAAATGCGTTAGAACTTTCTTCTTATTAAAAAATATATTAATTCTTTGTATTAAAATTTTTGGTGTCAAAATTCCCATATAAAATAATTTCTGAGGAGAACTAGTTAGGGTAATTCCTAAGAAAATGGCCCTATTATTATGACGAGTACAAGATAATTCTAATATTATGGAAGGTATAGATCTCTGATAAATTTTTCTTGGTCATATTTAAGGGTTTTGGAGGATGCAGAGTGTAGAAAACCACTTGTATTCATGCTTTTGATACACACAACAATGAAATAAACATCAAGTTTTCCATGTACTTAAATAATATATGACAAAACTTGGAGAAAAAAATGATTACCTGGTGAATTGTACGAAAACTGAGAACACCAATCAGAGAAAGGTCCAGCTTGCATTCTTCTTTTGCACAGTCCAGATGCTTTCTATTTCCCACATAAAAAGATAAAAATATATAACAACTACAAAGCGACAATTTTAGAAAAAGGGAAATGCAATGATTGGCTATATTAACATAAGTGCTAAAATAATAATCTACAATACAAACCTTGAAGCATTGACACGGCCATATTTATAATCTATCATAGCCACTTCCAAACAAGCCATGCATGTAATAGTAGAAGGTTCTCCTTCCAATAGCAAATCGCGCCAATACTTAAAAACTTCTTCTGATTTACCAAATTGGTCCAACACATCCCTTTTATACAAATCCAGTTGATCAAATAAAGATGAGGGGAGCTCATCCAATATTCTTTGTTTGAGGAATACAACTCTACATTGCCACCAAGATATGCTAAGGGAGGAGTTGCTTGATTTTGTGAATAAATCCATGATACTTGTGAATATTATTTTGGCACAAACTAAGTACTGCATGAGAAAACAGAACAATTAGGCATATGAAATGAGTAGCAAAATATTTCTGAAGGCTAAAGTAGCACATAACTAAAGGTTTGGCCAAATATAGTGGATTAAAGCAAGAAAAGGTCATTCTTTTAAAACAAACCAATAGTACAAGCACAAAGTAGAACTATTAAGAAAAGCCAGACAAAACTACGAAGATCAAGCTTGTAACAGTAACAATTTATTAAACATATTTTTCCTGGAACTTGGAATGAGTACCTGTAAGAGAGAGAGCTTCCCTTGAATGTGTGAGCCTACAGAAGACAGTTGATTTGCAGCCCACAAATCCCACTTGGCTCCAGTTGTATTATCTCCATTAGACTTGACGCCTCCAATTATTACAGGAAAAGGTGAAAATTTTCCAATAGGCCTTCATTGAAAGTAATTACATTAGAGAAGGTAATTGCATGACTATCTCGCACAGGCACAGTTATATTTAACCTGAAAATTAAATTAACTACAGAAAACCAGACCAAAAGAACCAGATTTTGGAGGCTACAAAACTAACACCAATTATCACATCTAATCTAAGATATATATTAAAAACCGTGGCCGATATTTAAACTTGAAATATCGGTCAAAAATAGAGTTAATTTTTTTACGCTGTTATTTATACAACAACAACAACAACTACAACTAAGCCTTTTGTCCCAAATATATTTGGAAAATAGTTTAAATTAAAAATAGTTTAAAAATAGTTTAAAAGTTAAATATATTTGGAAATCTAAGGTAGTTCATGTCTAACCTATAGGAAAAAAAAATTTTATCCCCTCATACGACATGCAATCTGAGCCCTCCAATTTTCGTTGATCGATCAATCTGAATATATTCTAGAAGTTTACCCTTCTTAATTAAAAGCCATGATTGCATTGGCTTTTAATTAAAAATATTTTTTTGATTAAATATATTAAAAATAATTGTACCAATCATCTAAGATAGTTTTTTTATATAAAGTAAATATAAAATAGATATATTGGAAACATATATTTCTTTTTTAGCCATCAAAATTTATCAAATGGCGGCAAAGCCGCCTACCCCTCATCTAGTGTACATTTAAAAGAAAAGAATTCTTAACTAAAGCTTTACCCAGATAGGTTTCGTCGAGTAAGGCCCTGATCAAAATGGTTTTTTTCACGGAATTTCAATTCAATTCAATTGATTTCAAAAAAATGAGATTTTGATCAGGGCCTAAAAGCTAGAAGAGCTGCCACACTAAAGCACAACAAAATCACACATTGAAGTTCTCTCTTTTCCCCATCCAATGCTTTGATAAAATTAGGCCTGCAAAACGAAAAAAATTTTGCGTAATTCCGTTCGTTTCGTCTTCAACGGAACGATTTGCGAAAAGAAATCTAGTTTCGTCTGGTATAGCGAAACGATCAACGAAACAGCAAATAGTTTAGTCACAGTGTAATTTACGTAAATTTTAACCGTTTTGCACCTTTTCGTCCCTACGAAACGATTAACGAAACAGATATCAATTTCGTCGCCGAAACGAAACGGTGGCGAAACACCCGACGAAACAAGGGTGTTTCGCCACCGTTGTCTACGTTAGACAGGCCTAGATAAAATCCCTGATTATTGCTTCCATCTCACGATAGAATCTCTCGGCGCACTCAGTCGAGTCCTAAAACTGCCAATTGGAAGCAAACCAGAAGATATCTTCCGACAAAGCCGCGCCGGAGCATAGCGCCCCTGTGTAGTCTCCTTTCTCGATTGAAGAGAAGAAGGATTCGAGGAGAGGAGGGAGGCGTGGCGATGGGGAGGCACTGGTGGCGTCGGGAAGAGTTGCGCGAAGGAGGCGGAGCTCGACTGCTCGCAGGTCGAGTTGCTCGGAGTTGGAATTCGCCATGAGAGCCAGTTGGTACTGTGTCTCTATTGCACAGGAGGAGAGCAACAGGGTTTATTTGGGTTTAAGGGCCAGCACAGTGCTAATTTCGAGCCAAATCGTGCGATATAACGGCTCTGGTATTAATCACGGCGACGATCCGTTCAAGTGAGCCTATTTTATCCATTATTGTCTATATAATATACATAGAATAGAATAGGCTCCGTGCATCATGATCGTTTGATCGGTAATTTCGTAAATTGATAAATCTAAATTAACCAATTCAATATATATATTGAAATCTCATAGTAAACAAATTTTTATAATTTTTTTAACTATTTTTATCGAATTTTTTAAAGCTTGCTATTTTAGGCAAACATATGTGCCTTTCATTTTCATCCCATACAACAAGTCATCAGAATTGTTTAACTATTCAAATTTGATTAACAGGCGTACATTTTGAGCCTCATGTATAAAGCCTATTGTTTATGTCTGTAATGGTGTAACTGTAATCCATTGCTTACCTAGTGTTATTGTGTGTAGGTATGACTGAATGATATCGAAGTGTAACAAATGTAACATAGATTGCATAATAATTATGTAAACGCAAAATTGCGACTTCAACAAGTTCTGGTCAATTTGTGCCAGCTATAAAAGAATAGATACATATAGCAACAATGACATCTGAATTTATGTCATTTCAATAATAGTTGCTGATTCAGGAATAGAAAAGTATTGGTAACTAATATAACCCTTGTATCTAGAGGCATCAGTTCGGATCCAACCCCTACATCACTCCTAGTACATCCTCCCTCCTTCACATCGCATTTGTTGCGAGATTGAATCGCACTGCGCTATTAAACTAGAAGAATTTATTGCGAGATAGAAGCAAACTAGAAAAAAAAAGGATAAAATCAGATAAAAACAAGATAAATGAATTCATTTGTTGCCATATTTAAACAAGCAGCCTGCGCCATAAAAACAAGAAAAAAAAAAAAGGAATTGTTATTGATGTATATAGATTTGAAACAGATCTTACGTAGCAAGAAAAGTGCTAGTGATATTAGAAGAGCATAGCATCGCCATTTTTCAAAAATTGATTGATTGAAGGAATAAAATGAGTGCACCAATGAATAATGAGCCCCATCGCCTTATTTATATAAGAATGTTTACTTAGAAACTCCAACAATCTTTTCCCGCCCATAAGAGAATTTACAGCTAGCTTGAAATAATATCAATAGTGATTAAGTTAACTTAATAGATGTCAAAATGAATATTAGAGCGAATTTAGCTGAAGTAACTGTAAACTTATATAAAAAAAATAAAATTACAAACTGAATCTGAAGGGTATTTAATTCCAATTTCCAAATTCTTACATGGAACAAAATTATGAGATTGGCTAAAATGCTTTGCAAAGCATATAGCACCTGTGCTTTACAGTTTTGGATCGTCGGATCTAAGTTCGGATTCGTGCATTAGTTAAATCGGAGGGATCAGATTTGAAGAGATTGAGCGTTGGTTAACTCAGTTTGTTTTAATATTTTCCGTCTACATGGCAATCTCTCCGTTACTAGCTGTCTCTTTGGAATTTTTCTCAAACGGAGAAACTCACGATTGAACCTCTTCTCTCCCTCTGACCCTCTCTCCGTTCGAATCCACATCCTCTCCAGCCGCTTTATGTGGCTGTACCGTGCAGCCAACCACATTTTTTTAATATTTAAAAATTTTAAAATTTAAATACATAATTTAAACCGTTGATCTTGTTCAATTTTATGGACGATACCTTTTTATGTAAGTTTTATTATAAAATTTGGAGTCGATTTAATACTAAATCAAGTGGTCAATAAATGAACGAATCTGATTAACTAGCACTGATTAATTCTAATACGTTTATAATTTGGTCACTTGATCTAGTATCAAATCAATTCCAAAATTTATAAAACTTATATACAAACGCATCGTCCATATAATTGAACAAGATCAACGGTTTAAATTCAGTATTTAAATTTTAAACTTTTTAAATATTACAAAAAAATAAGGATGGCTGCACGGTCCAGCCGGTTTATACGGCTGGAGAGGATATGGATCCCGCTCTGCTCTCCTACCTATTTCCTTCGAAAGCGAAAAAAAACCCTAGGCGCTCTTCGCTTGCTCTAGACTTCGAAGGGGAAAAGCTGTAGTCGCTCCCTCTCTCTCTCTCTCGATGTCTCCCATTCTCGCGACAGAACCCTAGCTGCTCCTATCTTCGTCAATTGGCCTGGTCTACTGTTAGAGTATGGTTGTATTAGGTAGGAGATATAAAGATTGTATGATTGTTGGAGATTGATAACAATAGAGATGGTAGAGGGTTGGTAGGAGATGCACTATTGGAGATGGTTAGTAGTAAACTTAGAGTAGTCTATAAATACAATGTAATTGTAATTATTTTGATCACAACTCAATACAAAATCCTTTCTCTATCATCTACTGATGCAATTGAGGCAAATAGTAAGAAGATGCGAAGGTCCAAATTGCAGTTCTGAGAGGTAAATTTTTCTAACTTTTGTTCTCGAATTGCAAAATTTTGGCAATTTTGTAGAATCTTGCAATATCAAATTTCTGGTTCCTGAGTTGATAGGGGCTATTTATGTTTGCACATAGGATAGATTTGATTGTTGTTGTATGACCAGTCAATTATCTTAGTAGTGTGCTAATTTGTGTAGTATATTAATTTGGATAAAAGAGGGTTAAAAAATAGTGAGGCCTCCTTTGTTTGGAAATACTGCAATTTGATCAGCTTCTTCCTTACCAGCTTGTGTATTGAAAAGATAGCAATCAATTTTATCATGTGATGTAGAAATAAGTAGTCTTTCTACAACTTTAAAATTCACGTGCCTAGTTCAGAGTTAAAAAATTGTGGTGTCAATTATTGCAACTATCCTTAGATTGTTGGTATTAATTGTAAATTTGTAATCATTTAAAAATTTGGGTGCTTCAGAATGTTATAATTAATGATGTTATCCATTCTATAACCCTCAATTCCTATGTAACTTTAACTCTTTCATGCGTATGCATTTCTATACGGTACATATCAGGTAATTTATTGCTATATATTTGCTAAGTTATTACAACACAACTTGAGTACGTCAGAACATGCCATAAAGTGCTCTTTTGGTTGATTATAATTTTAATATAAAAAGAGCAATAAAATTCTTTTTCATTGATAAATTACAGAGTTACATGATGACAACCAGGCGCCTATTTACTAACAAGATGTGCAGGAGATGAAGATGGAAACATCTACAAGGAAAGAATGCAGCTAATTACAGGAGCTAATTAGAGGAATTAGGAGGGAAAAGAACAAGTGCATATTGTGTAATTATTGGTTTAGGAGATTTACTGGCTCAAATTAGTTCATCTTGTATTTGAAGGTTTGTAGTTTAATTAATTGTTTCATTGTGTGCCAATAGGGCTAACCTCATTAGTATTCTTTTGTGTTATGTATTATAGTTTGAGTTTATCAAAATTTTTTATGCTTTTAGGCACAATGTTGCTTCAAGTGCCCTTTTTATTTTTTTAATGTTATATTCACATATAAGAATTGTCCAGCATAACAGATACAACTAAACAGGACAGACTGATACCAGAACTTGATATATTACATATTAGAATTTCAATTCATAATATACATACTGCTATCGACATTTACAAGTACCACGCTGAGACTAGCTTTCACTGTCTAAGTGTCTAACAATTAAACCAGTACATGTAAATGCTGAGTAATTTTATGCAAAGATCCGACGTCACCCAAGACTCAATAGAAATTCCAGTAAATGAAAAGGCCAGTGTCAACATTATAGCAACGAGTCAGTACAAGACTCAATAGAATTTTGAAAATAATTAGCCCAGGTACCCCTTACCAGAAACAAAAAATAATAATAACAAAAACGCACCAGTGTCATTATAGCAACATAATTGGCCACAGTAAACAAACTATAATTAACATAGTACAATTAACCAACAGATTTAAATTAATAGCACTAACTTAGCAACACAGTAAATGAAAAATAGCACAATCATCACTCATTTCAATTAACAACTCAAGAATTAGAGGAGACAGATCCAACCATAATTACAATTTTATCACCATAAAAAAAACAAATAGAAAAATTAATTTGTTTCATAATAGGAGGATTTCGGCAGGACTACACCATCGTTCGTAAGGCGGGTTTGCTTGCTGATTTCATATGCTTTGACTAGTCATTCTACATTACATGAGAAATATAAAATGATTAAATCAATAAAATAGGTAAAAAATGATCAGAATTTCATAAATAAGAAAGTTGTCCAAGCCAAAATCCAATCTATTTTCTCTACTTGGCCGCTGGTCTAAGGTTCTAAGTAATACACATGTATTATATATCCTGAGTCCATTTCGACCGCTAACCCATTAAATTGAGTTGAGCCACAAGATTGATGACAAGGGTTCTGATTGGTCCCTCTTTTAAAATTTAATTAATACTATGCTTCTAGAAAACCCTGATTTTGAAAGGAACAATTTTGAGAAATTAACCTCAATAGAAAGAAAAATGTAAAAAGAAACAATTTTGAGGTAAGAAGACGTACCTGTTACTGTCGATCTTGACCACAAAACGAGTAAGCTAGGGTTTTTTTCGAAATTCCGATGAGAGGCCGAGAGACTTGTGCCAAGGTGAACGGAGACAGTCGAGACCTGTGCGAGGGGGTGCGCCTAGCCGCCTAGGTTTTACATTCGAAGGATAGAGTTAGGCAAGAGAAGGAGAATTAGACATGTGTTGTGTTTTAGTATAGAGTTTTAACAGAGAGGAGAGATGTTGGACGGAGAAAATCAAAATAAACGGAGCCTCCTCAGCGCCTCAGCGCTAAAAATCGTAATAGTCCGATTCGATCACAGCTCGAATCTAAACCCAATCCAACGGTCTAAAATACTAAAGCACAAGGGCTCTATGTTTTGCAAAGCATTTTAGCCAATTTCCAAAATTATTATTATTATGGAACTACTCTACTCTACGTTCACAACAGTTGTTAATTAAATAATAATAAGTTGATCATTGAACAATTTATTATTATGCTTATCCACTATTCATTACTGTTCATCCCCCATTCCAAATTAAAGTCTTTCTTTCTAATACAATTGCAATGTGCGGCACCCATATGATCTAAAGAAAGGTGAAATTCTAAATGTTTAAGCGTGTAAGAAATGTTACATAAATGAGGACATAATTGCATGTTAAAGGTGCTAAGTTTTTTAAAAAAAAATTTACGAGAGAAGTTTTAAACATTCGTAGCAACTTTTTGATCCATTAAAAAAATTGTTAATTTCACTCATATTTTTTTTCAATCAAGAATGAAAGCATGTGCAATTGACAAGGGGCATGAAAAAGAAAAAATTTAAGAAAAGAAGTGTGCTAATGTGACAAAATCATATCGCTAATATTGACAAAATAAATATGATTTTGTCAATTCAAATATCCAATAAAAGTTACTATTCTTTTCAAAAGAAAATCAATATCATATCATGCGACTTTACACAAAATAAATATGATATTCTCTCCTTCTCTTCCCATCCCACTGTTTTTTTCATTTGCGTCAGATTAGAAGATCCTCAATTGAAGTGAGAATAATTTTAAAGTAAAATGATTTTTTATTTCAAAAAACAATTCAAAAATTTAGAAAACTAGATAATTTTGTCATGTACAATTCTAACTGATATATTAAGGAATTTAACGAAAATATATTCATTAAGAAATTATTTTTTAGAATATACTTTATTAATCAATAAACCTCAACTTATTAATGCAAGTTGTAATATTTTTTCATAAAAATATTCATATCACATGATTTTTGAGTGTTTCAAGGCGAAAATGTTTGGACAATACAATTGTTTTACCTTTGTTTTGTTTTTTTAGTGACCTCCAATAGCTCAACACGCAAGACACAGATCCAATCGAAGTTCAAACTAAATATTATTTGAAACAAATAATAATAATAATAATAATAATAATAATAATAATAATAATAATAATAATAATAATAATAATAATAATAATAATAATAATAATAATAATAATAATAATAATAAGATGATGATGATAAATGGAGAAAGGAGAAATGCACTTGCATCATTGCCTCATATAGATGCTTCTTAAATATAAATATATGCAACTAAACAAAAGTAACTCGGTCGTATATATACACTGATCAATTGCATTATGCGTTTCTTAATCAACACATGCAACGTGAAAGATATGAGAGCTCACATGTCTATCGTTCTCAAGCAATTGATATCACATATCAAATCATATAACCATTGAAGTTGATGGATATGCTGATGCTGTAATTAAATTATCTACATATTCATGCTCAATGATACATTTGATGCTAAATTTAAAAGATACACTCAAGAAAATCTGCGCCTAAATTTATTCATTGCACTTTTTATAAGCTTCTGTTCGTACTTTAACTAGCCAGAGTTTTATCTTTAAAAAAATTATTGACTTCAATACCATTAAAGTCCATCTTTAGATGAGAAATAATAAAATCTAATTAAATAATCGGCATTTATTGTTTGCAAAACAGTTACGTCGTAAATAAATAATTGGCTTAAAAAATAATTAAAACATCTCTAATGTCAATTTTCTCTAATCCACCAATTGAGAAAAGCTGACAAATGGATTTGTAAACCTACAAATTTCTGATTTATATGGAATTTAAAATTATTAAAATTGGCTCTCACTTTATAACACGCTGCCAAGAATTCTTAAAACCAATACTGTCAAAATTGGAAAAAAAAAAAATCTGTGTGTGAATTTAACAAATTATGCATATTCCCTTCTATCCTTCTGCCGAAATAATAAAAAATATATATAAAAAAAAAGAAGAAACCAGCTTGTTTTGATAACCTTTTTAAATTTTAGTTAGTCAAACTCCCAAAATCACACCGCTAGCTGCACTGTTTCAAAAATTCAAACATATGTAAATATATAAGAGTAAATTTATTGTGAACCATGATGCATAGAGGGCTCCGTGCACCATGACCGTTTGATCAGTGATTTTGCAAATTAAGAAATTTAAATTAACCAATCCAATCTATATGTTGAAATATCATAGGAAATAAAATTTTACAATTTTTGAAATTTTTTTACTATTTTTTTCGATTTTTTTTAAACATGCCATTTTTTACTACAAATTAGTGTATTTATTAGCAAAAAATGGCAAGTTTTAAAAAATCCGAAAAAATAGTAAAAAAATTTAAAAAATTGTAAAATTTTGTTTACTATGAGATTTCAATATATAGATTAGGTTGGTTAAATTAAATTTGAAAATTTATGAAACCACCGACCAAAACGGTCATGGTGCACGGAAGCTTATATGAACCATGGTTCACAATATATTTGCTCAATGGGTGTGTTTGGATCGTTGGAAGAAAGAAGAAGAAGAAGGAAGAAGAAAAAAAAATTATAAACAATCCAAACTCTTCACAAAGTTACACACTTTCCAATACTTCTTTCCACTTCTTCCCTTCTTCCCTTCTTCCCACACCTATCCAAACGCACCCAATATATAAAACACCAACTTTGATATTTACAATTTTGGCAAAATCAGATATAAATCCCTCTAATTTCCTCTATTCAGATATAAACTCCTCTAATCTTTAAAATCGGATATAAATCCCTCTAATCTTAGTTTGTTTGGTCATTAGTTTTAATCATATTTTAATTAAAAAAATTAAAATATCACTACTATAACTATTATACCCCTAACTTGACCAGCCCTGAACTGCCCCACATGCCCGCTTTTTCTTTTCTAGCCCTTTCTTTGCATGAGTCACTTCATTTCATCTCCGTTGAACACCTAACTTTCACGTTTGTTTTTTGCAAAAGCCATTTGCCTTGCATGTATAAATGGTTCTTACTTTCTAAATTATGTCGTAGTGAACGTACCAGTATGAAATTAAGTTCACCATATGCTCCTTAAAAGCTAAGATATAAAATTTATATTGGTACATGAATTAAACAATGTCGACAATTTAAGTTGTACCAGTATACCTCAAACATTGTTTAAGGATAGTGAACGTACCACCCATTGGCTTCAGGATAGTGAACGTACCAGTATAAAATTTGTCAAAGCCATGTACTTCAGGTTTAACATTCTCGACATTGTTTGATTGTCGGTATATGAATAAGTTCTTAATTTGACAAAATTAACCTGAAACAACTCTGCTATCAATGTGTACCAGTATAAAATTAAGCGCCCTTTCATTAAATTTTTAAACTCTCACTGATACATCCAACCTCAAAATACTAAATTAATTGTAGTTTTCATCAAAATTATTTAAGTAAAATTTCATAAAGGCTTTGCTCATAAGGATTCTGGCAAGGTCCAGTTGATCATGTGCTAGAAAATTTGACAGTTGCTGGAATAAATTTACTCTCCAATATAGAAATAGCTTATGCCTTGAAGCCAGGTTGCTTTAATTTTTGTAGCTGACAAGTTGAAACCATAATAGCATGAATCCATGACTCATAAATAAAAAAAGTACAGTATTATATTTAGATCCCGACATTAATTAACACGTCTAGCATCCATGCTTCTCCCTGACACACAGTAAATAGTTTGATAAAACAAAAGTATTACACAAGGAATGCATGCAAAAAACCATTTGACTTTCCTTATCGAGGCTATGCATGCAACAGCATGTACACAAGGAATGCCTCTAACTTGCCATGCCCTACAACTACATGTTTGCTTATCTAAATTAATTGCCCATCTCAACCCATCCTTTTGTACTTCAGCGTAGGAATCTACACTTTTATGCACTTCATATTGTTGCACACTCTACAAAACAGTAAATATTAGATTAAAAATCAAAGAGTTAGATTAGTAAAGATAGACTCTGGTTCTGTATTTTCCAGTAAAATCAAAATTAGTTTTTTACTTTTTTATGACCGTAAACAACATTGAATTACCAGTAAACAACAAACTTGTTGAAAGTGAATCGAATTTCTAGTAATTACTAACTAATTGATTTAGTATGGTTGTAAATAACTAATTGATATGACAGTAAACAACTAATTTATTAGAATTGAATTAAAATAAACTTGATAATAAAAGTTATACATATATACCCTTGAAATGCGCTTGATGTTGTCAGCCACCTTTGGAACTAGTGGTCCTTTCCATTTATTCGCTAATTTTCTCCTTTGATCAAACTTCACCATTATCTTTTGCCTAATTGAATCAAGCAAATCTATCACTGGTTTATACCGTTCTTCTGATATCCAAGAGTTAAATGTCTCTGAAATATTATTGGTGAGATAATCACATTTTGCTTCGGTTCCAAATTTGCTTCTACTCCAAATAGTTGTATGCTCACTTTTGAGATGTTGAATGCCTTTAGGACACAGTTTGTTCATCTCATTTATTAAAGCATCAAAATGTGTCTCAGAATATGTTCGTGCAGCACCCCAAAGTCCAAATTTGAAAAGATCTCCATGGAAATATTTCTTGAAGTTGCTAAAGAGGTGTCGCATGCATTCCCTTCGCTCTCCATGTCGCTATGACGGCTGTGGTAGCTGTCCTCACTATCACAATAATCAGAATCTTCTTCTTAATTTTCAAGTTCTGTATTTTCAACCTCGAAATTTTCTACAGAACTAAAATTGTCGCGACTACCGCTATCCAATCGCTCCTTGGTTACATAAATAACCAATTCATTTTTCTGTTCATACATTGCAACCATCATCTTGTAACTCTCATCATCCTCAATTTCAACAAATGACTGGGTACTAGCATTTGTTCATCTATAAAATACATTGACAGTGAAGGATTTTCATCTAAAGAATACAGACATCTCACTTCCCCAACAAATCATCAAAATCAAAACTTTGCTGATCCAAATAAATGGTTTTTTTTTTACCAAAACAGTATTTTCTTCTCTTCCCATTAAATATTGGCCTAAAAAATCCATAATATTTCACTTTCAACTTGAAACGGAATTCATTTATGCTGAAAAAAATAAAATTACGTGTAAGTCATCTAATTCAATTCATATAAATTCTTGTAAGAAGTATCAGTTATTTTTTTAAAGCTAATCAGTAGATAGCATACTTTCTATGGTCAAAAGAGAGAAAGAATATGAGAAACGAAAATTAAATTTTAATCAAATAGATAATTTGCTTAATCAACATATAGCTAACATTGTATTAAAACATTTGTTCTTTAAAATTGCCAGCATATCTATATTGGTGGGGCAGACTATGTTGTTGTTAGTTAGCGAGAACAAACAAAATTCTCATAACTAAAATCCTTATACAAGCATTACTATAGCCCAAGCCCAGTAAAGCAATAATTGTTACTATTACTCCGATAAATGATGTACCTTGAATCTTGATGAATATTTTTCATTGCGTTTCTTCTTATCTTCAATTTCTGATGCGACTTCTGACGAGGTTCTTCACCAATCAATGAAACTTTATTTTGAGAATCTTGCGCAATAATTAAGGATGAGAAATAAGAGTCATTGAATTCTTGTATCTCCATTCTTTGACAACAGAAAGAGGGAAAGAGATAGATGAGAAGATGAGGGAAAGAAACGTATCTAGGGATTTAGCAAGAAATCTTTCCTTACAGGTTCGGAAAGAGAGGCAAAGTCACGAATTTTGAAGATGAATCGCTGGAGGCGAGACAAAGCGGGAAACCGAATAGTCGTTGCCCAGAATGAGTAGGTTAGGGGTATAATAGTTATAGTAGTGATATTTTAATTTTTTTAAATTAAAATATGATTAAAACTAATGAAAAGGGCCTATGACCAAACAAACACAGATTAGAGGGGTTTATATCCTATTTTAAAGGTCAGAGCGGTTTATGTCTGAATAGAGGAAATTAGAGGGATTTATATCCGATTTTGCCTACAATTTTTGTAGTTTTATTTGTAAAAGAAACTCCTTCCAACAAATGGTGACCACTAGCTTCTCTCTTCAATTTCTTCCTCCGTCCGACCTCTCACCTCCACCACAAATAATTCCCCTGGTCCCTTCAAATCACTAGCCTACAGAAAAATGGATAGAAACAGAAAAACCATCGGCCCCACATTTCAGTCCCACAAACCCTACATATCCAAACACCACAAAATAAACCAAAACTCCATTCCTGCTATAAAAAAAAAATCACACCAAAAACAGAGGTAACAAAAAAACAAAAAAATGGCGACCACCACTGGCTTCCGCCTCTCCTCCACCACCTCTCCCTTCTTTTCAAACACTAACCTGCTCCAGCGACACAACAGGAGGAAACTGAAACCCCTCTCGCTTCCTCCCCGCGCTGGGGTCTCTCCAGAAACAGTCTCGGATCTTGTGCAGCAGCTGGTGGTGGGGGTGGGTGTGGGGCTCCCATGCACAGTGATGGAGTGTGGAGATGTAATATATAGAAGTACGCTTCCGAGAAATGATGGGTTGACAGTGACAGCGCAGGGAGCTGCACTGTTGGCGACCGCAGCTGCCTATCTCTGGGCTACACCGGGTGTTGCCCCGGGTTTCTTTGACATGTTTATTCTGGCTTTTTTGGAGAGATTATTCAGACCCTCCTTTCGCAAGGTATTGTATTAGTATTGATGGTATTGGTTCCAATTGGTACCAGGTGGTATTATAGTTTAGGTAATATGGTACCTACAGTTGGAACTTGGTACCCCTAGTAAGTATATAGTTTGTATTACAGCCAGGTGAAATTTTCTGGTACCACACCTGACCTGAAAGGTTGGGCACAATGTTATACAACTGTTATACTGATAACTTGAACCTTCGTATCAGGATTGTGTGGTTTATTTTGTACGAATCCAATCATACTTGTACCAGATTTCTGGTACCATGTGAGATGCAAGTGAGTACGGTTACCTTGTTAAAAGTCCAATAGCTACTACAAAGGTGTATGTAGCTATGCGCCTATACCAATTCAATTTATAAATCAACAATATCTCAGACTGTACTTGACTGTGCAGCAAGGTACCAAAAGGGTATACTTGGCCAGAAATGCTAGATACCAGTTAGATGATCTCTTGTTAACTCATGCAAAATCACAAACTTATTACATTTAACTAAGTGTCCAATCCATTAATTTTGTATTTAGGATGATTTTGTTCTTGGTAAAAAATTGGGAGAAGGTGCATTTGGAGTTGTCTACAAGGCCTCCTTGTCAAATCCTAAAGCTTCTTCCAAGGTATATACATTTTATTTTGTATAATCATATTATGCATTACCATCTGCACATACCTCAGAACAAATTTGTGGCTATCACCCGTAACTTGGGGAAATACCAGGGATCATCTGCACACTGTAGGATATACAGAAAGTGTTTCACTGCAAACAACCTTTAGCATGATGTAAAAATTGTTATGAAACTTTCATTTTTATGGAAGTAAAAATTGTTGATATTTTTTTACCTGACATAGCTCAATCGCATTCATCATATTGTCAAGTTTCAGATGTTGTTTGAAAAAAAATAATAAGTTCTCATTGTTAAAGATTGCTTTTGGTGATAAAAAAAAAATGAAAGCTAGGAGATCTAGTGCTGAAGAAGGCAACAGAGTATGGTGCAGTAGAAATTTGGATGAATGAGAGGGTACGCAGGGCCTGCGCCAACAGCTGTGCCGATTTTGTCTATGGCTTTCTGGAGGTCTTTTAATTTTTATTTGTAACAATTGTGTTAATGTCATTATCATATTTTTTAAAATTCAGACATCGTTGAAATAGTCCCTGTCTGCACCCGATTTTGTCTATGTTGCAGAACTGAGATGTTTGCAAGTTTCAAAGTATTGCAAGAGGCCCTCTTTCAATAGAAATTGCATATTGAACCCTTCTCTCTTTTCTACAATTCAAATTGCAGCCCTCTTGTAAAAGTTCCTAGTTGAGATCTGAAGTTTTTTGGCATGAATGCATAATCAAAATATTGTGATGATTGCCAAAATCTCACTGCTGTTAGAAATTGTGGATAGATACTTCTTGTTATTTAATATGCACTTGGTTATGTGTCCTATTTAAAGGATACTCCTCAGAATTTAGGAGTACTATATTTTTGTCTTTTTTTATTTCTTCGAATACAAAAGCAACAGAAATTAGGAGTAATGCCAAAAATGTACTTGACCAAATATGCATTTTATTGATTTGATCTATCTCTTGCCGCACTTTACGTAATTATTATATTTTCTGAATTCTAGAGGAAATCGAAAGGTAAAGGGGCTGAAGAGTATTGTCTGATATGGCGGTTTGAGGGAGAAGATACCCTTTACGACCTTATGCAAAGCAAAGAGTTCCCCTACAATGTAAGCATAAAAGTTTGGAATATATGCACACAAATGACGTATATAATAGACTATATAGCATTTAGAAATTCTCAATGAGTAATGTTTAGGTATGATTAGGTCGAGACAAAGATTTTAGGAGATATTCAAGACTTGCCAAAGGGGCTAGGGAGAGAAAATAGAATCATTCAGACTGTCATGCGGCAGCTCTTGTTTGCCTTGGATGGGCTTCACTCAACTGGAATTGTTCATAGGGACATTAAACCCCAAAATCTTATTTTCTCAGAAGGTACAGCCTAACTTGATCACACACCGTAATATGTCTAAGGTCTGTTTATTCATTAAGCCTGAAACTACGGATAACCATACTGAAATATGTGAAATGTCTATTCACCGTATAAACTTTAAAACCAAGGATCACCATAACCAAAGAACTGGTATGTACTACCCATTGTGTAGAGCATCAAATAATTGTTAGAAAAAGCATACTACATCACTATCAAGAAAATGTAGAAGCTTGCAACAACTTGCAACCATCTAAGCCATGTATTTACTTCATTTCTATTGCAAATTTATAGCGGCTCGGACCTTCAAAATAATTGATCTTGGAGCTGCAACTGATTTAAGGGTTGGCATCAACTATATTCCAAAGGAATTTCTTTTAGACCCACGGTATAAACTTCTGTATCATCTATTTTCTGAGTAAGATATTAACACTCCAAGTGTCATGTTGCCCATTACTTGAAAATATGCACAATATGCCCCATCGTCCTCCCTGTTCATTTCTACTTAAATGAGGAGTAAAAGAGGCAGCTCAGACATTTTCAATGATCATGAGGGAGGGGTTCGAAGATTTTCTTTTAGTTTGCTAGGTAAACACGAAACCAAAATGTGTTTCAGAGGAATGGATAAAACTATTTTTATTTTTTGTTTTTTAGGTATACAGCACCAGAGCAGTATATAATGAGCACACAAACTCCCTCAGCACCTTCTGTTCCTGTAGCAACTGCTTTATCACCAGTTCTATGGCAGGTCTTGTTTTCATATTTAATATATTAAAGGACTTACATTTTTAGAATTTCTCGAACTTCCAGTTTGTGCATTTATTGATGGCAGCTACATGTTTAACAGCTGAACCGCCCTGATAGATTTGACATATACAGCCTTGGCCTGATATTTTTACAAATGGTAAGGAACGACCATTTTCCTTCTAATTCAGTTGCACTTTTCTTCTGTGCTCTATTTTAGCCAATCAATGATATAGTCATATGTCAACCAGAGCAAATATATCATGGCATCCTTGTAAAATCCATTAAATTCGAATCAACACGTAAACAGAGATAAACAGATTGTAAGGTTGTTTTGGCCCTTTTTAAAAAAAATGGGCAAAGAGATCCAACGGACATGTTTATTATGCTTTTTTGTTAGAATATGGAAAGTTGCTTTTGTATTGTAGGGTTATCAGGATAATGCTGTGCTTTTCTTGAGGGACACAGATTATTTCCTCTTAGTATTTATGCAAAGGTCCTGACTAACAAACATCTATGTTTTCTATATGTAGGCATTTCCTGCATTGAGAACTGATAGTAGTCTGATCCAGTTCAACCGCCAGCTCAAAAGGGTAAACTATGATTTACAAGCCTGGCGCAGAACGGTTGAACCGCGTGCTGCCCCTGACCTCCGCAAGGGTTTTGAAATATTAGACCTTGATGATGGTATCGGCTGGGAGCTTCTTTCCTCAATGATCAGGTATTAATACTGACGCAGATGGAGCAAGCAGCTCCATATCAGTCAATTTGAACCATGCTACTTTATTTTACCTGATGGGATATCCTCCAGATGGTAACAGATGAGTATAGTTTACGTTCTGTTCTACTAGTGGGAAGTGATTTCAATGTAATTTTTGCAAATTCTCTAAGGTATAAGGCGAGGCGAAGGGTAAGTGCAAAGGCTGCCCTAGCACACCCGTACTTCAACAGAGAAGGTTTGGGGCTCTCTGTTATGCAAAATTTGAGGCTTCAGCTGTTTAGAGCAACCCAGAAAGATTATAGTGAGGCGGCCGACTGGATTATAGGGTTGATGGCCAGGTCTGGCTCTGAGTCAGTTGGGGGCTTCACTGAAGCCCAGCTCCAAGAACTCAGGGTATGCATATGTAGATTTAGGAATTTTGAATAAGCAAATTTTCCCTTGACTAACTTGGGGAGCACCAGAATACAATAATCCCAATTCCTAATCCCACACACACTTGTTTTTGTAATAGTGTGCTCATTGAATGGTGAAATTCCCTAAAATATAATGGGAAATATAATTTGAGGTTTGTATTTATTAAGATAAATGCATAGAATTGCTAAGTTTTCCCGGTTATTTCTTTCATCTTCATCTCAATTGCACTTCTGAAGGGTTGATATTAGTCACCGATGGAGTTTTAAATAATTTAGTTATAGGACCTTAATACAAGAGAAATGAATGACAAAGAACTTGTGTAAACATAAATTTAGTTTGCGCTGCTAAATTAAATACATGAATAAATTTAGCAGCCTTTACACTAAACTAGAAGCTCAGGAACTATTCTGAAGTCCCATCCATTACTCTAAGAAGGAAAAGCTGGTCAACCAATGTATCTAAATTTTCTTCTCAGACAATTAAGAAACCATTTCTAGACTTTCCACTTTTTCCAAGTGTCCTATATTTATATTCTTTTCTGTATCATGTAGGAAATTGAGCCGAAGAAGGGGAGTGCACAGAGGAATGTGCTTGCTTCGCTCTTGCGAGTACAGAGAAAGATTATAAAAACATTGAATGAGACCATGGATGAGCTTACACAGCAGAGAAAAAGCCTTTGGTGGAGCCGTTGGATTCCTAGGGAGGAATAAATCAGACAAAAAGTATAAACATTTGTATTGTATAACTTGAGCTGTAAATTTTGTGCAGTGCAATTATAGCATAATTATCTTTAACCCCGAATGAAGCAGATGTATATAAATTTTAGTATTTTACTCGTGAATATCAATAGTGAAGGAGATGTGTTTTGAAAGTTATCTTTATTAATGATAATTTATGTATTGTTCATGATGTTGAATGTTATTATACATTCTTGTTCGTTGAGATTAATATGTTATATCTTTAGAAGTGTTCAAGAAGATGCTCGTGGTCTTGAACCATAGAACTCTTAAGATGAAAACATATATTTCTAAATAGGTTCACAATCGTGGTAGTTAAAGAGGAATAATAATTACCGAGCAAGATTGTCATGTCGATTGAAAGTACATTGTAGTTCTATAAATGTTGATAAGTGATTATCATTCAATGACATGAGTGTATATAAAATGAGCATTCTTTATATATATTGAATATGACCTAACTGGATAGAATATTATATGGATTGTATTTTGTGTCATTAATATTTCCATCGTGTCTTTGAATCCAAGATATGAGATATATAGATTTCTCACATGAGAAACATGCAATGTAATTACTGATTAAGACCATCTTTTTACTGATCTTAGTTATCTGTTGATGGAGGGAATTAGTAGTTCATTGAATGTGACTTGTGCGAGAAAAATTTATATGTCGATTATCATTGTCCCTCAGTTATTTGAGTTATGATATTACTGGGCCCCTTGGTAAAGTGGAATTATATAGCATGCAATATAACTGATGTAGTTATAATTATAATTCACTTAAGAGACCAAGAAAACGAATATAATGCAAAAATGACACGATCCTATTTTGCATATTATTCATAATATCATGAGACAAGGATAGACACAGATCAAGTGGATCGACTACGTAATGACTATGTCGTTTGGGTGGCTATAATATAGTGATAGAACCTCTTATAGTCTATAATATAAAATATTTTATATTATTGCCAAGATGACGTAGATCCTCTGTAAGGTCACACCAACTGAAGAGAAACAACAAGTGTTTTACATTTTATATGATGTATGAAAATACATGTGATAAAATGTTAAAATAATGTCATGAAAAATGACATGCTTGGACCATAAATAAATTCATGAAAATATATAAATATTATTGGTATAATGTTAGAGAGCATTATAAGAATAATATAGACATCATATATTGTATTATTACTTCATGAATTAATTTATTAAACAAGCTGCAAAATATAATAAGAAAAGTACTAGTGACATTTGTGTAAATAACACAAAAAGTTTGTCATAGAACTTTCGTATAAAAGGATGTGAGAATCTTTTCATTTTAGGAAAAATTATTTTTCCATTTCTCCTTTTATTGGCCGATTCAATTTTTCCTTTTTTTTGGTTTTTCTTAGCATGCCCAGATATTGGGTTTTCTTGCGCACAAGGAAAAGCAAAATAAGGAAATTGGATTTTCTCTCTGCTCCTTGTATTGGCCGATATCCAATATA
Source organism: Rhynchospora pubera (assembly GCA_028095005.1). Lineage (NCBI taxonomy): Eukaryota > Viridiplantae > Streptophyta > Magnoliopsida > Poales > Cyperaceae > Rhynchospora > Rhynchospora pubera. The sequence continues at coordinate 352,477,336 of CM051459.1, read as the reverse complement.
TTTATTTGGCTTTTCTATGCATGTATTGATTAGTTATTTTCCTCTCGTGCGAAAAGAAAAGAGAAATAAAATATTTTATATTTTGCATATTAATTTAGCCATCAAGAAATCAAATAATCAGTTGATTGAAGATCTAAGGTGGTTGGATCTAAGTTTGAAACTCACCATCGATCTATCTAAGTGTTGGTTGAGTTTGTTGTTTAGGTTCAAGGTGAACCAAGAGAAGGAAACGCGCTAAACGGCAGCGACAAGAACCGAAGGTTTCCAAAAGGTCTAGAGAGGAATCAACTTCTCTCTATCAAGAGATTTGACAATCTCTTTAGGTAAAATATTCCTTCTCCTCAAATAAAGTTATTTATTGATTTTTTTATGCACATGGGATGCTTGATTAAATGTTTAATCGTTATCTTGCTTGCTATTGTCATATAAATAAAATCGTTGGTGTATAGAGTCAAATAAAACTTTTGAAATTCCGCTTTCTTGACATAAATCCCAACAGTGGTATCAGAGCATAGGTTCAATTTATGACAATAAGACTATTTAATTTGTGTAAAATTAATTACACAAGTGTTTAGTTAACTATCTCTCAAGTTTATAATTCATAAATCTGTTTTTTCGATGCCTTAATGCATTTTATCACTTTGGTAATTTTTGAATCGTATTTTTGTGGATTAAAAAAAAATTCCTACACAAGTTTAAGATGTGTAGAAGGTAAATCTATAATAAAATAGGGAGTTTAAACCGTTTTATTATGCTAAACAAAAATAACAAAAAACATGTACAGTGCTGCATTTTTTGTGTCCAGTTTTTCTGTTTTGGTCATGTTTCAAAATAGCTTTTCATAAACTTGGATGAATGGATTTTTGAATAATATATATCTTTGGAAAGATATTGAAGTCTAGTTTCTAAAAAACTAAAATATGTAATACAAAAATTTTACAGATTCTAAGAAAACGTGAAAATTACTATAGTAACTACATGCTGTTTTCCAAATCTGGAATTCTGGATTAAAACGTGATTTTCTTTTAAATGGCTGAACCAATTTTAGATTTCTTTATATATTTAGAAATATGCTTAAATATAGTTTCCAGAAATATATATATTAGATTTTAACTCGAATCATACAATTTTCGGCAATAAAATCTTTGACTGGTGCGCAGCTGTCTAAAATTAGAAATCTTTTCTAAAATCTGTTTTGTATTACTTTTCTTGCACAAGGGACTAATTTGTAAGGTCTATAGTGTAAGTGCTCATCCAAGGACCAGATGTGATATTAAATTAAAAGTTTTAATTTAATAATAATGACGATTAAGAAATCTTTAACAAATTATTTAAAATAACATTTGATTGGTAAATGTTTATTCTATAAAAATCATTTTTTGGATTTGAAATGATTTAGATGAATTATATGATTGAGAGATACGGGTTTAACTAAATGAGATTAAATAGTGCAGTAAGATTATGCATGTGTACTAATTTTATTTTGCAAGAGGATTGTGGGTTTGTATGGCTCAAGATTTCAATGCCTTGTGTGTTGTAATGAATGATGTGAATGAATGCTTGTAATATGGCTAAAGTGCCAATTAAATTCATTTAATTAATATTGATGTATTAATTTATTCATGGCTTGCATGCCACATATGTAATTTAGAATTGAGGGATTCTAAATGTAATTTTTATTTTATTTTTAGAGTAGCTCTAAAGATAGGATAAGAATTGGGTGGGTTCTTATAGCTTAGAAATATATCTTTCATGAAGGTGATTGATAGAGCTACAAGAATGCAAGCATGGGCCATACAACCCACGTAGTATATGAATGTATGAATGTATGTGATAATTTGAATGGTTATGATAGGTATTGGTGCTTGAATACATGACCTACCAAAATTATCGAAGCGTCATATATTTACTATGTCCATGAAAAATTTAAGAGTATCTTTCCTTCTCATTTTATCCACTTTAAGCTAGTAATTCGGGATAAGCATGAGTGTGACTTGGTTGCTAGAAATCGTGAAACTTGCATGAACTGGTTGTTAGGCCAAAAGTGAATGGGAGTTGTGTGAGGCACTTCTCTTGCTCATTAAGTGGGAACAATTCAGTCGTGCTTGTTGACCAATAAAATGAGTTTTCTTATACGAATCACCAAGATCTAGGCTTGGGTTTTGGGAAAGAGAGTTCTATTAAGAAATTGGATTATTCTTTCTTAATGAGAACGACAAGAGTCATAAGGTTAAGTCAAAGTCACGTTTTACTTAAAGGTTATGATTGGTGATTAGTACTTACCTGGACAAGTGATTGGTGAGGCCATTTACTTGAAAAGGATCTTGAGTGACTAACAAAATGGACAATTTTTTTTTTTACTGTTAGTACAAACTGTGATAAGTCATGAACATTAACATATACCCTAAATTGAATTTTCCAGCTATGTCTACACTTCCTAATTTTCTGTATTCTATGGTAAAAAAACACCCCCTTTCTAATGACGGGATCATTACGTCTAGTAGCAAGAAGATTGCCGAGAATAAAGGCAAAGTAAAGAACAAAACAAGTAATGACAAAAGTGGAGTGGCTCAAGCGAGCACCTCTAAGGGAAGTAAGAGGAGGACATCTCCTAACTCTAACACAGAGTGCTTCCATTGTCATGAGAAGGGACACTTTAACATGAATTGCCCCAAGTACAAGAGTGACTTGGATGGTGGCAAGATTGAGTGGAAGCGTCCCAAAGGTATACTTGTTATTGAGCTAAATTTAAACTTAGCCACAACTATCCAAGATTGGGTAATTAATACCGGATCATGTGCTCACTTAGTCTCTAATGTGCAAGCACTAAGGGATAGGAGATCTCTTTCAAAAGGAGATGTTGTACTGAAGGTTGGAAATGGTGCAAGTATCTCTGCAGTTGCAGTTGGCACCTTGGACCTTCATTTATCTAGTGGCTTATGTTTAACTTTAAAGGATGTTTATCATGTTCCTTCTGTATTTCGAAACATGATCTCTGTATCATGCTTGGATGCAGAAGGCTTTTGTTTTGTAATAGATAACTCTCGTATGGTTATCTCGAAGAATGGAATAGTTTATGCAAATGCTTTCATTTCAAATGGGTTGTATTTGCTGGATATAAATAATGATAAACATTTGTTGAATATCAATAACAAGAGACTCAAGACGTCTCATTCAAATGAGACACTCTTGTGGCACTATCGTCTTGGTCATATAAACGAAAAACGCATAAAGAAATTGCAACAAGAAAATCTTCTAGATTTGTTTGGTAGTGAAGCAATTGGAACATGCGAATCTTGTTTAACTGGAAAGATGACCAAATCACCATTCAAGAAGAAAGGTGCAAGGGCGAATGACTTATTGGAATTGATACACTCTGATGTATGTGGTCCAATGAGTAAGAGTGCAAGAGATGGTTATAGGTACTTCATTACCTTCATAGATGATTATAGTCGTTTTGGCTATGTGTATCTTATGAAGAATAAAAGTGAATCCTTTGAGAAGTTCAAGGAATACAAAAATGAAGTAGAGAACCAACTTGACAAGAAAATTAAAGCCTTATGAACTGATCGTGGAGGTGAATACTTGAGTAATGAGTTTAGCACATATTTGAAAGAGTGTGGTATCATACCACAACTCACTCCACCAGGTACACCGCAGTGGAATGGTGTTTCTGAAAGGAGAAATCAAACCTTGTTGGATATGGTTCGATCAATGATGTGCCAAACTGAGATACCTTTATATTTTTGGAGTTATGCACTCCAAACAGCGGCTCATACACTAAACATGGTTCCATCAAAATCCGTTGAGAAAACTCCATATGAGTTATGGATGGACAAACCACCCAACATATCTTTTCTCAAAGTTTGGGGTTGTGAGGCATACGTCAAGCGTATGATGTCAACAAAACTTGAACCCAAAGCGGATAAGTGCTTCTTCATTGGATACCCAAGAGAGACAAAAAGGTACAGCTTTTGGCACAAGGAAACGAATACTATATTCGTTAAGAAAGGTGCAGTATTCTTAGAGAAGGAGTTTCTCGAAAGAATAAAAAACGGTGGCAGTAGTATAACACTTGAGGAAACTCAAGATGACCTACAAGTAAGTGATCATGAGATGAATGATATTCAAGATGATCATGAAAATGTCATATGAAGCTCCTTTGATCAGTGGGAGTACGAGTAGTCAACTTTCACAAAGGATTGTTGAAGAGACTCAGGACTTTCCACCAAGTGTTCGTCTGACTCAAGTTGAGCAAGAACCAATTCCGCAAGAAATTGTGGAAGAAGTTCAAGAAACTCAAGAGGAGTCACAAGAACAAAGAGAGCTTAGAAGGTCGACAAGGTTAAGAAGGAAACCCGATTTTTATATGGGCCTTCATGAGATCTTGGTAATAGATACCGAAGTTCCCTTGACCTATGAAGATGCAATGAAAAGAAAAGACTCCAAGGCATGGCAAGAGGCCATGGAATCCGAAATGCAATCCATGTATGACAACCAAGTATGGGATTTGGTTGAGCTTCCTCAAGGAAAGAAAGCCATTAGAAACAAATGGGTTTTTAAGAGGAAGATGGATATGAATGGTAACTTGGCGAACTACAAAGCGAGACTTGTAGCGAAAGGTTTTAGTCAAATCAAAGGAATTGACTATGATGAAACCTTTTCACCAGTTGCTATGTTCAAGTCCATTCGGATTATGCTAGCTATTGCTGCATTTTATGATTATGAAATATGGCAATTGGATGTCAAAATAGCCTTCCTAAATGGAAAGTTGGATGGGGATGTTTACATGGTACAACCTCAAGGTTTTGAAGATTCCAAGAATAGCAACAAAGTATGTAAGCTTAAAAGAGCCATTTATGGTTTAAAGCAAGCATTAAGGAGTTGGAACAAGCGCTTTGATGAAGAGGTTAAAACCCTTGGATCCATTCAAAGCAAGGAAGAACCTTGTGTATACAAGAAGGTTAGCGGGAGTCACATTTTGTTCTTGATCTTATATGTCAATGACATATTGTTAATGGAAAATGAGCTATCTTTGATGAAGCAAACAAAGAACTCATTAAAAAAAATAGCAGATTGCACTGATGCTAGTTTTATGATCGATCTAGATTATAGAATATTCTAATCTGGATACGTCTTTCTTCTGAATGGTGGAGCTGTGAGTTAGCATAGTTTTAAGCAATCAACTACAGCTGACTCAACCACCGCAGCAGAAGTCATGGCGGGCGGAGAGGCAAGCAAAGAGGGAGTATGGATAAAGAAGTTCCTTAAGGAACTAGTTGTCATTCCGTGAAGTGAAGGACCTTTGGAGTTATTTTGCGACAATAGTTCATCTATCTCGCAAATTAAAGAGCCAAATTTACATCACAAGATGAAGTACATGGACATAAAGTACTTGTGACAAAGGAATTTATCAATGAAAGGAAAATTTCAGTATTATGGGTAAGCACGAACAGCAACACAGCTGATCCCTTCACAAAAATATTATCACAAGCCACGTGTCAAATTCATTTTGAGACCATGGAGAGTGATTTGAGGATTGGTATTGTCATGTTTCTAGTTTTTGAGGTTTATGCATGAGGTATGCATGTGTAAGAAACTTTAAAAACAAGTGGGAGACTGAAGGAGGTGTGTTTTGAAAGTTATCTTTATTAATGATAATTTATGTATTGTTCATGATGTTGAATGTTATTATACATTCTTGTTCCTTGAGATTAATATGTTATATCTTTAGAAGTGTTCAAGAAGATGCTCGTGGTCTTGAACCATAGAACTCTTAAGATGAAAACATATATTTCTAAATAGGTTCACAATCGTGGTAATTAAAGAGGAATAATAATTACCGAGCAAGATTGTCATGTCGATTGAAAGCACATTGTAGTTCTATAAATGTTGATAAGTGATTATCATTCAATGACATGAGTGTATATAAAATGAGCATTCTTTATATATATTGAATATGACCTAACTGGATGGAATATTATATGGATTGTGTTTTGTGTCATTAATATTTCCATCGTGTCTTTGAATCCAAGATATGAGATATATAGATTTCTCACATGAGAAACATGCAATGTAATTACTGATTAAGACCATCTTTTTACTGATCTTAGTTATCTGTTGATGGAGGGAATTAGTAGTTCATTGAATGTGACTTGTGCGGGAGAAATTTATATGTCGATTATCATTGTCCCTCAGTTATTTGAGTTATGATATTACTGGGCCCCTTGGTAAAGTGGAATTATATAGCATGCAATATAACTGATGTAGTTATAATTATAATTCACTTAAGAGACCAAGAAAACGAATATAATGCAAAAATGACACGATCCTATTTTGCATATTATTCATAATATCATGAGACAATGATAGACACAGATCAAGTGGATCGAGTACGTAATGACTATGTCGTTTGGGTGGCTATAATGTAGTGATAGAACCTCTTATAATCTATAATATAAAATATTTTATATTATTGCCAAGATGACGTAGATCCTCTGTAAGGTCACACCAACTGAAGAGAAACAACAAGTGTTTTACATTTTATATGATGTATGAAAATACATGTGATAAAATGTTAAAATAATGTCATGAAAAATGACATGCTTGGACCATAAATAAATTCATGAAAATATACGAATATTATTGGTATAATGTTAGAGAGCATTATAAGAATAATATAGACATCATATATTGTATTATTACTTCATGAATTAATTTATTAAACAAGCTGCAAAATATAATAAGAAAAGTACTAGTTACATTTGTGTAAATAACACAAAAAGTTTGTCATAGAACTTTCGTATAGAAGGATGTGAGAATCTTTTCATTTTAGGAAAAAATATTTTTTCATTTCTCTTTTTATTGGCCGATTCAAATTTTCCTTTTTTTTTGGTTTTTCTTAGCATGCCCAGATATTGGGTTTTCTTGCGCACAAGGAAAAGCAAAAATAAGGAAATTGGATTTTCTCTCTGCTCCTTGTATTGGCCGATATCCAATATATTTATTTGGCTTTTCTATGCATGTATTGATTAGTGATTTTCTGTTAGGAAACCGTTCAATTTTAATTTTGTGACTAATTATCTTTAATTAATCCAATTAAACAAAGAGCAAGAGAGGATCTAATACTTTAAGCAATTCGACACAAGAGAATAAGGTGGAAATTATACCTCCCGCGAAATCGTATTCGCGGGGCTCGATTCTACGTCATAGAAATCGATGGGGTTGCTCTCCGTGCGCCTCCGCCATGGTTGATGGCCGCCTCGAGTCCACCTAGAGATTAACCAAGGTCTAAATCGATTCGTGCTAGCGATTCGATTAGAACAAAGCTAATCCTAAGGATCAACCCTCTTCAAGAATCAACTTATTTGATTTTGGTGGAGAGTTGTAGCTCAACACATGAGCATATGGAGGAGAGGAGGAGAGAGAGGCGCCGGCCTATGGGGAAGAGAGAGGTGGCGGCTAGGTGTGTCAAGAGGGAAGGTTGGATTTTGCTACTACACACCTCCTTATATAGTGCACAAACCCTACCTTTCTCCTACCATCTATTTACAAGAATGCCACCTACCTACCACCCTATATGGCTGGCCCTATAATGGGCTTTTGGACCTCTCATCTCAATTGTTTAGGCCTCTAATTCATATAATTAGAACCTACTCCAAATGCTCTTCAATCGGGCTATAAATTCAATACATACATATTGGCCCAATAAATTAATATAACTATTTATATTAAATTGTGTCGAGCTAAAATAATTATTAACTAATTAATAATTATTCTAGGATTAGCTAATACATTAATATATTTCAATATGATCCATTTGACTTAATTAATTATAATGGTATATAATTAATTAATCAACTTATCATATTTCCGCAATACGAACTATTGCGAATAAATAAATAATGCACAGTTTTGGTCAAAACTCTATTTTGTGTGACCCTTTGAGGATTTATACTAAGTTGGACATGGAGTTAAATCACTATTTAATTCCAATAATCGTAAGCAGTATCTAGCAACACGTTATGATTCCCAATTCGCATAAATAGTGTACTGCTACAGTATTTAAATCCTGCATAAGAGAATAAAAATATTTCTCTATTTTGATTCTTATGTCTCACGATATCATCGTATAATCCAAGATAGGAATGTGTCATTCTTGCAGATTATACGTTTCTTGATCTAGATTTGATCGCTTAGTTGCGCGCATACGATCCAACTCCATCAAGGGGCCCAAACAGATATCGTCGCTCACTAAGTGAATTAATGAGGGACATACGGTTTTCTTGATGATTATCTTTTCCCCGCACAATTCAAGAGAACATAAATAAAGTCCGTATAGCAGCCCTTATCGGGAATCAGCGGTAGATAGTATTTATTGAACCTATCCTCATGTGGAAAAGATAAACATCTCAAACTTAGAACCAAAATCATAACAAAATAAACAATGACACATAACACAATCCATATGTTTATTTCGTTGGGTCAAGTCCTGTACTATGTTCCATAACATATACATATGCAATTAAGTTGGTAACTCTTTACCTATGATTTGTAGAACTTAATCATCACTTAACTTGCATACTAATCTTATATGATAATTAATGTTCCTTGTTAATTATCAAGATTATGGACCGTTTAGATTTATTATTGTCATTCTAAAGAATGATCCACAGAGATCTACAATTCAGATCCTCAACCTGAATAATATGTCAATAAAAAACCTAGAAACAAATGATAAAATATCATCCATAACATAAACTAATATTTAAGTCATTAAATTATTGACTTCTAGGGCATAACTCCAACATTTTCCTCTCGTGCGAAAAGAAAAGAGAAAGAAAATATTTTATATTTTGCATATTAGTTTAGCCACCAAGAAATCAAATAATTAGTTGATTGAAGATCTAAGGTGGTTGGATCTAAGTTTGAAACTCACCAGCGATCTATCTAAGTGTTGGTTGAGTTTGTTGTTTAGGTTCAAGGTGAACCAAGAGAAGGAAACGCGCTAAACGGCAGCGACAAGAACCGAAGGTTTCCAAAAGGTCTAGAGAGGAATCAACTTCTCTCTATCAAGAGATTTGACAATCTCTTTAGGTAAAATATTCCTTCTCCTCAAATAAAGTTATTTGTTAATTTTTTTATGCACATGGGATGCTTGATTAAATGTTTAATCGTTATCTTGCTTCCTATTGTCATATAAATAAAATCGTTGGTGTATAGAGTCAAATAAAATTTTTGAAATTCCGCTTCCTTGACATACACACGAAATCCCAACAAATAATGTGTTAGATTAACTTATTTGGGAGCACTCAAATATTTTGAGATCAAGATCCCAATAATTCCCTGTGAAGCGAAGCCAACAAAAGGAACAAAAGGTTAAATGCCAAGTCAGGGAGTGTTATATTTCTGTGAAAATGATTAAGCTCCGTGTACAGCCAAAGATTAAGCTCCTTGTTCGTACAAGGATTAAATTCTCGGTGATTAACTATGTTGCATTGGTACGGGTACGAGTACCGTACCCGGTACGATTCGGGTACGGTGGTACGAAAATTTTAAAAAATTTCCGGTACGGGTACGACAATATATATATATTATTTGAATAATTTATTGATCTATAATTATATTATATTATAAAATATAATGTATATAGCATAATTTTGTGTAGTTAAGGTTTGGATTTACACAAATAAATGATATAAACTTGAAGTTTACATAAATAAATATTATAAACACTAATATCAACACATTAAATGTTAATTGTTGATCATTGACTGTACCGGTAAGTACCGGGTACGGTACCAGTATTCGGTTCGTACCCAGTACGGGTACGACTGATGTTTCAAAGTACCGGGTAACCTGGGTAACCTAGGTGATTAATAAATGCCATTAAGTTCGACAACGGGTCTTAAATTGATGGGGGTAAAAACTAAAAAGAAAAAAAGAAAGGAATTTCTGATTGTGAAGGGATTGAAATGAAAGGAGAATTTGGAGCAATCTGGTACACACATAGCTTAATTACATCAAGTAAATTCAACAGAATCAACACAAAATCACATAAGACCAGTTGTAGGAGTGTAATTTTGGAAATAAGCCCTTCAATTTTTCAATTTATTCATTGAATGTCAGTTTGCCACATGAGCCTTCAGTCGCACACAAATGTCATGTGGCAACGCTTGGGACACTTTATTCTTCATTTAACCTTGCGTAGCCCCTATCTGATACAACACTGAAGAAAATCTGATTGTTCCTGGAATATACAAATAAATCAGGTCACGGCTATTGCCAAAAAAGGTTACAAGTGTATACCTCTCAAGTCAACATCAGCTTGCGTCAGTACATGCTCTACCAAGCTAACATATCATATGAACCAGTCAAGAGGTAGACAAGTCAGATCAAATTGATAGGGATTAGAGTTAATGGAGTATGTAGCATAAATGTCAAACGCATAATTTGTCACAATTAATTGAAGCTACCAATCCATCCATCGCATTATCAGCTGGTAATTAGTAAATGATACTCTCTATTTATACCCAAACAACCCCTTAATTGAGAGAGGAAAAACAAGGGCCGTAGGATGGTGATTGAACGGTAGGTCCGTTATGTGTTTTTTTTTAAGGTCCGGCTAGTTCAGTTTTTGTCATTAATACAAACTTATGATTTGATCCATCCGTTTGTTTTAGTACCATAAAGTTATATATTTTCACTAATTTTTATTTTAACCGTTCAAAGTTTGAATTTGGAATTTAATTCTTTTAGTTTAATCGTTCAAAGTTTGAATTTGGAATTTAATTCCCAACTTAATTAGTGTGAGAATTTTCTTAATTTTGTTTAAAAAATTCGATGGGCTAAGATGCCCTTCACTTTCTTTCTCTTCAAATCCCAAAATGCCATATTAAAGATTTTCTACGAGATTCAACTGTGTGATTGTAAATGAAGTGTTTATTTATTTTTATTCATAATTGCATCATGAATTGAATATGATCAATTCCAAATTTTCAAAATTTTATGGAAACTCATTTCTCATGAAGTTGAATAAAATTAATAATTCGTGTTAGGTGTACAAATTTTATATTTTAAAATATAAATAAAAAATAAGGTGGTTGCATTTTGAATGCAAAGAACTTGTGGCATAGGAAGCATGCTCATCATTATCAAATTGAATATTAAAAATGGCAGCAATGATAATATTAGTGTAATTAGGTAATAATCCCGAAGAAAAAAAAGTTCCCTATTACAACTAATTAGATTTGCACGGTTCCGCCGAGATGATCGCCGGACAGGTTGTGGTCGCCGATAAACAATTGAAATGCTATTTTGTACGTAAGAATGTACCAACTTATCAATTTTTTATTTTTTACGTATTGCTTCTCAAAATTTTAATTTTTTTTATTTGCTTCTTTAAGGCCTCTATACTTCAAGACCGTACTCAAATTAAATTCTGAAACTTCATTTCTTTCTTCTGAAAATAACGTGCCTGTTGGCCGTTGGAAGTTCCATTTATTCGTTTCCTATAGAACACGCAGGAAATCTAAATAAATTTATCCTTATTGTGAACAATAAATTCCGTATATTCTCGGGTTACATTTTAATTCTCGAACTTGTCATGTGGTAATCATTTTTAATTAATCAAACGACTGTGGTCTCCTCTTACGATGCCATCCATACTATTTGTTTATTCTACGTACACGTTGTTGTACGCCTGGAAATGTACATACATTATTGCTACACCCGGTCTAAATTTCGTTTCTGAAACACCAGAACAAAAAGAATAAATATAGCCATATAGGGTTGTCGCACAGATGCATTTAAACAATGGGTTGTCGCATTAAAACGAAGATCAGGTGCGTGGAGCGCTTTATTGAGAATCAATCTTTTGCGAACTAAAAAGCAAGTGATCCAGCCACTGCCAGCGGAGCAAAGTGGGTCCACCTAACCGAATTTCTAGCATGTGTCTGGTCCATGCCAGGGAATACTATTTCATCACCAAAAGAGGCAACCAATAATAATAATAATAATAATAAACGCTTCAATAATCATAAATATTTATTTATTTTAAATAATTTTTTGAAATAATGTTGACTATAATCGACTAAAGAACTTAATAAACATTTTGTAATAGCAATGCAAAATTTTGTTAAAAAGTAATGCATGTGAACTTAATATGGAATTGCTTTCGGTAAATAATGTTTTATGCGAGTAACAAGTTAAGTAAAATAAAATGAAGATCCCATATATGAAAATTAAAATGTATAAGTTTGGATTCCAACATCCCAAAAAGTTTTGTATCGCACGAATAATTTCATATTAGTTTTTTTATTATTTTTCTTTTATACTAGGAAAATTGCAATATTTCATAAATTCCGACCAATACACTTAATTCGGTTGACATGGGATGAAAATTTCTACTGAAATTCAAAAACATTGCTACGAGAAATTTGGGTCATTTTGATGTCACATAATTATTTGGATCTAGATGCAAAATTATGTCATGGTCTACAGAATGACGTGTAAGGTGGTGTCTTTGGGTGTACTATTTAGCAAGCGCTCCTAACACTTCTAGAAAGGCGCAAAGCAACCGAAAGAGAGAGAGACGGCGAGGCGGCTCTGTAGTGTTAAAAAATAGTCGAATACAAGGGACTAAACTGAAATTATTTTTCTCGAATTTTTTACTTATAAATCAAATACGATTTGATTTGGACCACTGTTTGAAATGAAATGAGCGACCGGGAAGAAAAATAGATGGAAAGCATCAAAAAGGAAAGAAAAAAGGAACTAAAGGATTGGCGGAGACCATTTCCAGGGTCCTAAGTTCCTAAAAAAAATAGTATAATATATTTCTTTATTCACCCCTGTAAATATTTATATATTATAGTTCAACTTTTGAGGTTCTAATGGCTAATCTGAACCGTTTAATATGTTCTCCATATTGAAATCTTATTGGAGACCGAATTTTATATTTTTATAAATTTTTTTACTATTTTTTTAAGATTTTAAAAAGTCATTGTTATTGAAGGGTCTAGAATTGTTTAGATTAAGAAGTTTATAAAAAATTTCAGAAAAATGTAAAATTTGATCTCCATTGAATGGTTAAGATCAACTGTTAGAATCTCGAAAATTAAAATTTTATTATCGTAACTGACGGTCTCATCCGTCAGACACGATTGATTTTAGTCTACCTCAAAAAAATCTGAATTTGAGAATCAAATACCACTGCTAGTTAACTATAGTAGCATCCTACATAGGAATATAAAAATAGTTAATAGTGTAGCGATGTTGTTATTTTCAGCAATTATGCTAAAATAAGTTAAAAGTATTTAAATCCCCCTTTTACAATTATCAATTAGTTGCTAGAATAAACATTTCCTATTTCCTAATAATAAAAAATGTGAACAGAAATAAAAAGAATTATTAACTTATACATAATCCGTATTCCGTAGTATCATTAATAGTTATTTAATTTAATTAATTTAATACAATATAGATAATTCAGGAGCTAGCTTCTGTGCAAAGTGCAAACATACATTTGTATAATGACATAATGTCAACTGCCATGTAAAAAAGGCAATGGCTACAATAATACATACGCAAAGGCGTCGCTTTCTATGTCATTAAATACAATATTCTATAAGGTTTCGTGTGAAAAACCTTCGAAGAACTTTCTAATAAAAATAAAAAAGGACCCAAGTGAAAAAACCTTTGCCACTCGGACCAAGCGAACGAAACTCACGCCGAGAGAGAAAAAGAGAAAAGAGAAGAGAGACACACACAGAGCGATAGAAGAGAAGAGTTTGAGAGAGAGAGAGAAGCAGAGGAGATGTCGGCGCTACAGAGTTGGAGGAAGGCGTATGGCGCCATGAAAGACCACACCTCCGTCGGACTCGCTAATCTCAATAGCGATTTCAAGGTTTCAGTTTGTTCGGATCTATCAATTCCTTCCTTCCTCTTCAGTTCTTCTTTGCTTGTGCTGAATCTTATAAGTGATCGTAGGATATAGATTTTAGTAGGGATTTCTGGAGTAAGTAACTGGATTAGATCTTGTTTTGTTTTTTTTTTGTTCAATTATTTTGGAATTTTTTGAAATGTTAGGATTTGGATGTGGCGATCGTGAAGGCGACTAATCATGTCGAAATTCCGCCTAAAGAGCGCCATCTCAGAAGTAAGCCTTTATTACTCTTCTTTGTGTTGCCTGATTTCTAGTTTTTGAGTTAGGTTTTTTATCTGCTTGCTAAAAAAAAAGAAAAAAAAAGGGGTGGGAAGAGGAGGGTGCTCATTTAGGCTGTTATTTCTAGGAATTTTCCAGTTCTATTGACGATCTATGCTGATTCATTGAGAAATTGGGTTAACCTACTTTTTGTGAATTTTGGGATTTTTCCTCCCCGGCTGAAGTAATGTATAGTTCAGCAGAAGTGATTTTTACTAATTTAATGTTGAGGCTACACGCTCTGTCTTTTTTAGTCAGTTGGATAGCTTTCAAATAACTGGACTTCAAATTCTGTAATAATAGTACAATTTGATTGGGAGCAGATTTTTAAATTTGCTATATATAGGGAAAGAGTTTCTCATGTGTTGTTCTTTTTGTGTTTTTTTCAGAGATCTTGGGAGCCACATCCATAGCAAGACCTCGTGCTGATGTGGCATACTGTATCCATGCACTGGCAAGACGGCTTTCTAAGACCCGCAATTGGACGGTACTTGATTTCATGTCTTACTAAATCTTATGTTTGGTTAAACACCCCCCCCCCCCCCCCCAGGCCCTGACCGAATTGAGACTTGCTATTTATGCATATAAATCAATACTTATTTCCTATTTTCATATTTTGGTTTTGTTTGTTATGGAATGTCAAACAGAAACAAAATTTTGGTAGCAAAAGCTTGTTTTGGGTCTGCAGATCTGTTGTGGTTCAAATTACTTTCTTGATGCATTTACAACTTTGAACCTTAGTGGATCTATAGTTATATGCCTTTTAAATATTAAAACAATTTAACAAACCTGTTTCATATTTTGTAATTTGTTGTGATACAGGTGGCATTGAAGACACTAATAGTGATCCATCGACTTTTGAGGGAAGGGGACCCTACTTTTCGTGAGGAGCTGCTAAACTTTTCTCAAAGGGCTCGCATTCTCCAGCTTGCCAATTTCAAGGACGAGTCCAGTCCAATTGGTACTTTTGAGCAAAAATAAATATCACATTTTCATTTGCCTTTGATTTCCATCTGTTTGTATTAATAAGTATAGGATAGCTATCGAAGTTGCCTCAGTCCATTTGTGTCATAAAGGACAGTTAATTTGGATTGGTGCTTTTATAAGTAGGGATAGATTCATGCTTTTGATATGGTTTTTTCGTTTGTTCGTTTGAAATTTTTGTGGATTACAGTATGACACATACAACTCACATCGTTTTATCCCCATTCTCCCATCAGCTTGGGACTGCTCGGCCTGGGTCCGCACCTATGCACAATTCTTGGAGGAGAGATTGGAGTGTTTCAGGGTTTTGAGATATGATATTGAGGCTGAGCGCTTGTCTAAGCCCCCTCAAGGGGCTGAAAAGGTATTTAAGTTACATGATAATTTTGGTTTTGCCACAGACCCATTGGTTGGTATTTGTCTGGAGGACCGTTATCAACCTGGATACAACCCATGTCATGATTAGTGATAAGTCCCATAATAATGAAAGACTTGATTGATGGTTACATTCCAAAGGTCTGTTGCCTGCCGTGATCTGTTTGACAATTTCATTTAATAAAATATATTACAGATTGGAGATGTATATATATGTACATATATGAAGTTGATGTTGATGCTAATGCACTCTAGATAGGTTTCGAGATGCTTTATTTAGTTGCTACGAAATTCAGGAATTTTTTTCTGCAGAATATATTTCAATTTTCAAATGATGTCAGCTTTTCAAATATTAGTGGTAATGTAGTGTTTAGTTGGATCAAATTGATTATGTATAAACTCTGCTCAGTTTTGAGCAACTAAGATTCTTGTATGGTGGAGAAAAGTACCTTAAGCTGGGGCATCAGTCAAATAAATAATGCTGGTTTCTCAACGGGAGTTGAAGTTTGTGTTGGGTTATTTTTCTGATCCACTATAAATTGGGAGTTGAATTATGTGGTTTAGAATCAGTAGGATGTTTATCTGTTAGAAGCACTTGAGGTGACCTAACCAGTATAATCTTACTGATCAACTTTCATCAATTTGTTTTATCTATTTTGTAGTTGTCGTGAAAACAACTTAAACTTATCCTTAAATCTGAATTTATATTTTCACTCAGTAGCAAAAGCTATAAATTCTTGTTATCTGATGGTGGTTTCATGTTGTGTTGTTTCAGGGACACACTCGGACAAGGGAGCTAGAGAGTGAGGAATTACTGGAGCAGCTGCCTGCTTTGCAGCAACTCTTGTATCGGCTTGTTGGTTGTCGGGTGCTTATTTTTAACCTCTTCTTACTTATTTTAGAACCTAACAAAGACTAACGCTGTCATCGATTATTCTGTGTTGCTGTTAACCAAATAGAGTAGAATTACTTAGGCACTATACTACATTAGGCTCTGATAGTATGCAAGTGACTGGTAGTCTGTACTCCAATAATATGGCTACTCTAGTACTGACCTGAATAGTACAACTTCAATACAAGACTATGCAGAAAGAAAAGGAAGAGATTTTATGGAATAGATTAACTGACATTATTCTCAATTTTCTCTGTCATCATGTAAATTGGTGTTGAGCGTACTATTTTCATTTTCTTGCTCTCTGCTGACATAATAGTTTTTTGTATGATATCCCAGCCTGAAGGAGCAGCCAATAGCAACTACCTGGTACAATATGCACTTGCTTTGGTAAGCTTTTTTCCATAATTTTTTCTGGTCTCATTGTTTTGGAATCAGATCAATACAATGGTTGATGAGTTACTTTTACTGCCTGGCAGGTTCTGAAGGAAAGCTTTAAGATATACTGTGCTATTAATGATGGCATCATTAACCTTGTTGATAAGGTCAGTAGTTTTCTTTAAGAAGAGCATTCATTTTTAAAGAAAACATGTAGGCTGACTCTTATTTTGCTAATCATGCAGCCAAATTAAGTTTTTTTTTTATAGTTATTATCTGGTTAATTTTAACAAACAAGTAGGGGCATTTTCCAAATGCTGCCTAATTGAACTCTGTTTTCACTTCTCGATATGTACATACTAATTCTTTCTAATTGAGCTGGCTGGCTTATCACATTCTTTGTTGTAGTTTTTTGAGATGCCAAGGCATGAAGCAATCAAAGCACTTGATATATACAAAAGGGCTGGTCAACAGGTTTTACTTTGTTTACTTGTATTAACGGATAAAGTAAATTACCAATATGCTTTTGTTTTTCCTTTGTTTAATAGAAAGCCATTTAATTACAATCTTTCAGGCTGGTAACCTTTCTGATTTTTATGAAGAGTGTAGAGGGCTAGAGCTGGCTCGCAACTTCCAGTTCCCTAGTTTGAGAGAGGTATTACAATATTTTAACTTGTCTAGCAAGTTCAAAATTTATAGATCAAATCATGTGCATTGTGGAAACTAAGGTTGTGCTCAAGAAGGCCAAAATTAGGGCGACAATGGGGGAGGTTAGGAGAAGAGTTCATCACACCTTGCTCCATAAATGATGTTGAGAGGGGAAAGAGGGTTAGCCTAGATAAAGAGTTCATCCCATATTTTACTTATGTTGTCCTCCCAAAATTTGGGTGTAGCCTGAGTAAGTTTTTGATTAATCTTTCTTAGCCTCCCTAACCTAATCTCCTCCTCTCTGAATGGTTGTGGAGCACAGCCTAAAGATCAGGTACACCTGTGTAAACCAGAAGCACAGATATGGAACCTTCTTTAAAATGTGAAGTATCACTTTGGTGATGCTATGATTTTTTCTTCCTTGTTTAAATTGGAAAGAGGACTATACATGTAGTTTTGATGTTAGCAACTTTGTTCATATGTAGGGGATATTACTGATATTGTGGAACTTTGTAGGGGTGGTATATATCATAACCTTTTTGTATTGATTATGATTTTGGTTAGGTTATTCCACCTTATGAACAAATTAATTTTTAGTGCCCAATTTTGTATGATATTTCAATTTGTACCTCAACTTTTCCTTCTGGGAGATTGATGTCAGATTTTTACCAGTTTACTGAAAACTACTAATTGAGTAATATAAATTTGATATCTTCTTATGTTTTGTTTTCTGTTCTCTTAAGCCCCCACAATCATTCCTTAATACGATGGAAGAGTATATAAGGGAGGCCCCACGCATGATGCCGATTTCTACACAGCAGCTGGTTAGTTGCAACTTCACTTTTACTTCACACTCTCCTTTAAGCCTTGTAGTTGCATGTCCATGATTCAAAGTTTATAGTTCTCGGTTGTCATTCAGGGTTGGGTCTCAGTTCTGTCAGTTATTGTTGTTGTGATGGTACATTTTACACTAAAATTAATGATCTCCTAATTGAATACAGTTATAGGTCATGTGTAATTTAAGCTCAAGTGAAGCCCATTAGTCATATTTGTATACATACCTTTATGTTTGGTAAGATGCATGAATTTGCTAAGTAGACTGCAGTTTTCTCATGACATGCTCAGACCTGATTGTCCTGGGGGGGAAAAAAAGGGAAGAAGCTAGAAAGGATATTTTTTATGGTAAACTTAGTCAAACAGGTTTTGGTATCCTCACGGCCATCAAATTGGACTCTGAGATCATTATAAAGCATGCTTCTGCCATATTTTGGTTACAAAAAGTTTGGAAGGTTAAGCACTACCTTCTATAACTTTTTACCTCAAATTAAGTAGAAGGTTAAATATTTAGTTGTGTATCTGATGGGTTTGGGACTGGTGTGGCAGTGTTTGGAATTTAAAAGTTTTTCTGGTTGCTTATTATACAGGAGATGCCAGAGAGGCTTCTTCTCACATACAAAGTAGAGGCGGTGCCTGCCCCTCCAGTTGAAGAAGAACAAGAACCTCCTGTTGAAGAAGAAATACCTAAGCCTGTAGAAGCTACTTTTACTGAAGAGGTTTCTGCACCTCCTCCTGCTCAACCTGAAACTGTCGATAATACTGGCGATCTTCTTGTAAGCAATTTCTTTTGGGTGTTGTATAATTTTTAAAAAGTTATTTGGTTCATCATTAACAAAGTTTTGTTTGGTTAGGGATTGAATGATACACACCCAACTGCATCAGCTATAGAGGAGAGCAATGCCTTGGCTTTGGCTATTGTTCCTACAGGTATAATACTTTATCACAATCCTTTCTTTTTAAATTTGCATCAATTTGACTGCTCTTTGTATTCTTTTCTCAAGTACTCTAATTATCTGAAAATTTTCTGTAAAATTGTCTGTTCGACTAATTATTTGCATAAATGCAGAGGGCATGGATAATAACAACACCGCAGTGCAGGATAAAGGATTCGATCCAACAGGATGGGAGCTTGCCCTTGTTTCTATACCTAGTTCTTCTACCTCCTCTACTCCTGTTGATACTCATATGGTTTGTTATTTATTAATTTTCTTTCCTTAATTACCGTCTTATTTTTTACTTAGTCCAGTTGGTTCATAGTTACACATTCTTTTCCTGTTCTATAACTTTGATTGATTTAATATTATTAAAGAAGATTTTATTTCTTGGTAGTGTATTATGGGTATTCTACCTGATTATGTGTTTGCATCTTAAGATCTTAAATCATGTTTAATTGATCATACTCTTTTTGGCACGATGATGTTATGTGCTGGATCATGACTGAACACTTCTAAGTCAGATTTATTCATAACCTATGTTTCTTTATGTACAGGCTGGTGGATTTGATAAACTCACACTTGACAGTCTATATGATGAGGCTGCATATAGACAACAACAACAGCAAGCTCAAAATCAATTTTTGGGGCCTCCCGTCTCAAACCCATTTATGTCATCTGATCCATTCGCAATGTCTACCAATATGGCCCCACCACCATCTGTTCAGATGGCTTCTATGGCACATCAGCAGTACAACATGCCCATGGCAATGCCCAATGCCATGCCTATGAATCCCATGATGCATCAAGTGAATCCATTCATGACAGCACAGCCTATGGCCGGGGTTCCAGCTGCAAACAACCCATTTTTGGATGCCGGTTTTGGTCCTTTTCCAGTGAATAATGGCACCCACAACCCGTATGGGGGTGCGCCACAGCAGTTAATATAGGGTTTGGAGAGATTAGGTGAAGCTTGATTTTTCGTGTGAGATCTTTATGTTGTGAATGATTGTAGGTTATGATGTATGTAATCTCTCTCTATCTGCTAGCGCAAGAACAAAGATTGTTCTTGTATTGTTCGAGGTGATAAGTGGACAAGGAAGAATATCTGTAAAAGGATCAAATTATATGTTATTTGTAATGTAATTACATCACTTACTACTAGCAGACTCAACACAGAAGGTCATTCTGGAAGTAGGCAGCTTCCTGTTTTGGTCGTAAATTCTTAAGAGTTACTCCGTTACTCTCCACTCATGTGCCAGAGAACTAGGTGTTTAGTAAGGTTGTCTATAAATTCAGCAAGCATCGAATAAAATAATTCATCTTAAAGAGATTCAGTAGCAATTCTAGGTAGAATTATCTGGAAAAAAGTTAACCATTTTCATATGAAAAATGATGGGAGCGAAATGTACAGTCTTTAAAAATGAATTACAGTGAGTTAAAAATCAGAGGTTTTGTTGAGAGAGGCGTATGAGATTGTATAGCAAATAAAAGATTTTTTATGTACTAACAGTAGCTGTAAGTAAATATAGCAAATAAAATTATCTAGTGAACTCTAGTATACGCACCACCCCTTTTTCTGAGGCCCCAAGTTCCAATAAATTATGTATATTCGTTTATCTTCAAATGGTTTCACAACCGAGCTAATATAATGATATCCCGGATCGTGCATCGCAAATCTAAGCAGTATAGGAATAATATAATACAAAAAAGTAAAAAAAAAAAAAAAATCAAAACATTAAACATTGAACGGATGCAACGCGTTGCCGATTTACTGCCAGAGAGTCAGGGAGGAGCTGCATGTGGGAGGATACAGGGCATACCACCTGCTTCATCTTTCTGATTACTTTACTATTTATAATAAGCAGGTAGTAGCTTTTAAATTTTCTAAAATAGACAAAAGTATCCGTGCTCTTGTTTCCGGAGCTCTATCCGCGTCCATACATTAGCACCATGCCTCTGTGTATTCTGATATTTATATGTCAAATTCAGTATATTTATAACATAAATATTTTGGATTAATTGGTTTTATGCCACTGTGAAATAATTAGGAATATGTCATTATTAGATTACAAATTAGATTTATGTCATCATCAAATTATGTAAATTAGAAATATGTCATTATCTCATACCATCATGAATGCTCTCAATATTTTTCAAAGATCCCAAATTACCCTTAGCTTGTTGATTAGAGATATTCCGCCTTCCGAACATCTGTAATTGCCTTTAATAATGGATCTAATGTTCATGTGATAAAGGAACTTGGTATTTCATGAACTGCAACGTTTTGACTCAACCTTATAACAGACACAGTAATGATATTTGTTTTATGTTTTTATTCGTCTTATTATATATCTAATTTTTATGTTTATATAGGATTGACATGGAAGCTATATGAGAGGAGTACGTAGAGGACTCAGATGATGATTCATGGGAGGTATACAGTGATGGTATTTTTCTAATTTTTAATTTTTGTAGTGGCATAAAACTAATTTATCATTTAGTGATAGTATTTTTCTAATTTTTTATTTTTAATTTTTGTAGTGGCATATTTAAAAGGGTAAAATCGGAAAATTAATTTTTCGGTGGCAAAAAACTAATTTTTACTTTTTTACGGTGGCATAAAACTAATTTGTCATTTAGTTATGGCATTTTACTAATTTCAACTTTTCGCAGTGGCATAAACCTAATTAACCCTAATATTTTTAAGTTATTGTTAAATAAATTAAATCTGCTATGATGCGGCAAGCAAATTGTTTCAGACTTTTTATTTTGCTTATGAATAAACTTCGCATTGTACGAAGTAGAACTTTATATTTTTCTTGTGAACTATAGTCGCATGATCGCGACCTAAAATCCTGAGTTAGGTCGGCATTGGACACATCATCATATGCTAAAAACAGTTAAACTTTAACATAATTTTTTACATTTTTTCTTTGAGAACATAAATGCCCGTAGGCTATTTTTTTTTTCCATTGGAAAAAGGCTACACAAAAATAAAGACTAGGGTCGTTGGATCTATTGAGATTTGCTGGAGCAGGTACAGATATCTGAGGTCATTTAAGTAAGTCGCTCTCTATGACGAATTGAAAGATGTCTGTGGGTCCCACATGTCAGTGACTTGATAAATCAGGTGGTCCTTCCAGGGCAACAAATTGATGCAGAATCTTTTAGAAAATTAAGCTCGGTTTTTATGTTTCGAGGCAATTGATTACATACGACAAAGCTGTCGCACATATAGAAAGGCAAATTGGTTAAGTTGACCCCCCAAATGGCAAAAAAGGAGGCTTGAGAAAGATACCTAAAAAGGTTTTTAATAAAGATTGGAATCTAGGATAAATTTTTTAAATCTAATTATTTGTACCAACTATGATTTTAAGTGGCGAATGAATTAGTAGGTAGGACGGTAGTTTAGTTTAATGATTTTTTTTTCGTTCAATTACTGTAAGGTGTAAGCACAAATACAAACTGTGGGATTAGGAAAAAAAACTATTCATGTATCACCGAAAAAAGGACAGAGCTCCTCTGATAATAAGTTTTACTTTTCTTTTGTTTTGGGGGAAGAAGTTGTTTTTATCTGAAAAATTATTTTACACATATACTTATCGATGTATTCTTATTTTTTTTAGGGTGCGTTTGGATCGTTGGAAGAAAGAAGAAGAAGAAGGAAGAAGAAAAAGAAAAATTATAAACAATCTAAATTCTTCACAAAGTTACACACTTCCCAATACTTCTTCCCACTTCTTCTCTTCTTTCCACACCTATCCAAACGCACCCTTAAAGAAGTATTTACTACATAGAATTGTATTTTATGAGTTAAATTTGTCATCTGCACGAGAATATGAAATTGTTGGTCGATTCTAAATATTGTCAGGTTTCTTGATCCTGCTCTACAAAATCAAAATGGGTCATAAATAATAGAGTGACAGGTAAAGTAACAATATTATAATGTATATCATATATTATCTTTTCAGTCTAGCACCGTTGCTTATCACTTCCTCGTTTTAAATTCTCAATTTGTTGCCAGCATAGTTTGATATTATCCTAATTGCACAACTTGTGCAGTAATCTTTGCATCAGCATACTAAAACACATAAATGAAAAATTACATTTGCAATCCCTCTGGAGTCGGATCCTCTGCGGGAACTACAGAGTAATTCAAATTGTTATCGGGAATTGCTTTACATCATCTCTATCATTCCCGTATCTTATTAATTATTTAACATCTTCACTGATAATAAAGTCCAGAAATAAAAAATCATCTCCTCATTCTCATCATATCTTTTCTTTTCTGGTCCCTCTTCCTCGTCAACTCTTTTCTTTTCTGATCCTCTCCTGATCCCCTCTTTTCTTTTATGATTTCATGTCTCACCCCTCCCTCTTAAATGTTATAATTAAAATAATTGTTCTAGATTTGAAACTAAATGTTCTAGTTGATATTACTAACTGTTCTCGAAAAAAAACTAACTGTTCTAGTTGTTTTGAAAAAAAATAATTGTGCTAAAAACGTTAGAACGGTTATATATATTAACTAGAACAGTTAGATATATCAGTTAGTAATCTGTTCTAATTAATGTTACTAATTATTCTCGAAAAATAATTAACTGTTCTCTAGTTGTTCTGGAAAAAAATAATTGTGCTGAAAAAATGCTAACTATTTTCGTTAATGTTCTATTAGAACAGCTAATATTCAGGAAAAAAATGTGGGCCAGGGAAGGGAAGAAGAAGCGAAACAAAGAGGAGGGGAAGTCACGAGATGATGGGATGAGAGGTAATAAAGAAAAATGCGTTAATAGAGAATCATCTCCATCATTCTCGTCTCTTTTTTTTTTGAAATGCAATTAATCTAACTATTAGAGGATGATGGAGATGATGAATTTAGAAGATGATCCTTATCAGCCTGAATAAAATTGTTATCCGTCCGATCAACGATGCGTGCTCCGTGATTAATTTCGTCGGATTCGTACAACTCGTAAAACTTAACCGTCGAAATTAGAAATTAGATCGGACGGTCACTCTGCAGAAGATGCTGGTCTCCCCCACACCGCCTGACATCAAATCACGTATCACTATATTCCGTGGGCTCACATTTAGCAGTAGGGCCTAGTAAGTGATGTAAAATAATATAAATTATAAAATAAGAACTATACATTATTTTTCTTGATATTGTATGTTTTCAAATATTTAATTCTTTATTCAAATTAAAATAAATAAATGAATCTTGTTGGGACCTGAATTATATGATGCAGCAAAACGACAAAAGAGGATAAAAAAAAATGATCACTCCAATTTGTCCATTCTTCTAAGTAGATGAGGGAAAGAAATTCAGTGCAATGTCAGGAATATGCTTGGCTAGGAATTATAATGCACTATCAGCAATTGCAGCTAGGCTCTATGTTCCTGCAGCATTGCACACACAAGGGGACCAGGAGCTGAATGTTGTAAGTGGCGAAGGGGTTCAATGTTGGATCGATGGATCTTTCGATCACACTGGTCATGGAGGATGGGCCTTTGTGCTACAAAAAGAGGGTTCCCTTCTCAAATATGGTGCTGAATCAGGTTGCATTACGTCTCCATTTCATGGGGAACTCAATGCATTGATGCTTGCAATTCGTGCGGTGCTCCAGGAAAGAGTACAAGAATGCACATTTATCTCAGACTGTCAATTGCTATGTAGGCTTCTAAATGGAGAAGATGTGCACGATGCAATACCCTGGAGATGTTATTTTCAGGCACAGGAAGCAATCCAGGCACTCAAGACAAACAATTTCAATTGTATTTTCTGTCATAGAGAAAACAATTCGCAGGCTCATACTCTTGCTAATTATGCTAGAAAATTTAGAATAGGATTTCAGGATTACATGTATCCGATGATGAGTGCCTGAAATTGTAACTGCTACTGTAATTGCTTTTGAAATAGTGTATTGTTTGCCTACGGGCCTTAAAGCAAAAATAAAAAATAGATGGAATATTTTTTTCATTAACCCCTAAAATCTACTTGCTCTAATCTACTTTATTAAAAAATTATACCGGATACGCCAACCTGACAACATGTTAAAATATACAAGGAAGATAATATTGTTTTCGGCTCTTTTTTTTTTTTTAAAGGTGTTTTTGGCTATTTTCACGCATGATTGGTCTTGCCATGCCGGTACCAACAACATGATATATGACATCATTTTATTGGGAAGAGTTATTGTGCATACGTGTCTTTACGTCCTAAATTTCAAAAAAAAAAAAAAAGAACGTGCCTTTACGTCCTGTCACGACAAATTCAAACAGAGACATTTGGAACCGGATTTGGCGATTGGGGATCTGCAAAGGGCATTGGTCCCATGCTGGTTCCATTTCTAACCATGGGGTCGTTTGGATCGCTTAGGAATTTGGGAAAGTTGCAATTTTTAGAAATAAATTTATTAGGAAGTGTATAATTTTGTGAAGAGTTTAGATTGTTTATAATAAATTTGTGGTAGGAAGATGAAATTCCTCAAATTCTTTGTACGATCCAAACGGCCCCATAGTCTTTTTACAAAAAAATTAGCGGACAATATTTATTTATCTCCCTCAATTATCGTACTTCTATAAAATCTCTGGCAGTAGATTTTAAGATACCCAGACATCGATGTTCCTGGATTTTTCTGTAATTAACAGTGAGAATTATTGGAAGTTGGGGCGTTTTATTACATATAATTCCACGGAATAATAGTTATCGGAAATTCGATAGCATGCGTTATTATCATATTACTTTTTTAAAGTCAATTTTCTAACTTAAATATACATGAAATATTGTTTTAGACTTTTAGTTGAATTTCAAATTCATGAACTCTACTCATGAGCATTGTTCGTTCTTCCTAGTTATCTATTATCAATACATGCACAAGTAGTAAACAATGTGATCTACTAAAATCCCATTCCTCCCGTGTTATGTAATCCTACTACTTATGAAAAGTACGTATCCAATGACTACAATAATTAGGCGAATGGTGTAAACAATCGTTTGCTCTATATATTCTTGATCATTGATCACATAAATCAATGGCTAGATATCAACGATTGTTATAAGTTTACTGGCTATTCATTTTTAATCGAAAGAAATTTGAAGTTGGTTGTGCGTTGTATTCAGAAAGAGAGCACAAAACATATGAAAAACTTCCTTAAAATAACAATTATTTTTCCATTTTGAAAATTGATCACGTATGTAAAATTTTCTCATCTATAATTTTTCAAATAATTTCATTTATTAAGAAATAAATATTGATTTTTATTTTTATTGAAGTATAAATATTTTTTAAAAGTTTTTATTTGCCATCATTGAGTGGGTTCATTTGCCAGTTATTTTTTTAATGGACCTTTTATATTAGAAAACTTGTTCGTTTCCACAGAAATGTTATCAAAAACTTTTGTGCCATGTACTGATCTACATCACTCAAATGAAAATTATTAGATAATGTGGCAACTCCTTGCGCCAAAAGGGACTATAAAAGTACAAACAGACAATAAATGCAAGAACGTCTCACTCTATTATTTGTCTCTATTTTCTACACTAGATATATGGAATTCATTTTCTCTAATGCTTTTTTTTTAGGTAGCATTGTACTATTTCAGATCAAGCGATAAAATGTGAAGATATAATAGATAAATATCAAGCGGTCTCTTATTTTGAACATATATTAGATAGATACCGACTTATTTAAAATTTAAATATCTACAAGGATTTCTTCAATCAGATATACTAGAGATTGATTCTCAATCAAATGGCCTATTGAAATAATATTATAAAATCTCACGAGTAACATTACATTTACCGAACCATTTTACTTTTTAGTATCTACTTTTTATGCTTATCTCATGTGTGATTTCCTTTCGTTCAGGATTTGGAGCCAGAGGGAAAATTATTTTTACTTTTTCTATACTATTTGGATTTTGCAATGCTTAATTGATACAGGAAAAAGAAAATATATATTGTAAAGCATAAAAAAATCAGTCAGGGGCTCAGCCGCTCAGGGATAAAAGAATTTTCCTCCGGACAGCATTTCTCCAGTACATTTTACTGGAGTGGATCCACGGTAGAATCTTAATTTTTGTAATTTTTTTTTGCTATAAAAACAGAATCTTTTCAAATTATTGAAGTTTTTTTTTGAAACAGCAAATTATTGAATGGTTACTTCGATTTACAACCACTCGCTGAGTCACACGGTAGCGCAGTGACCGCTAGTGGGACAGTCCCACGTGGACATTGCTGTTTGTTAAATTGATTATGATATCGTTCTTCAATTGTTTTGCACTATTGCATCGCCAATCAAACATATAAATCTCAGTCACCAAAGGAATACACATCGTTAATAATAATAGTTATTTATAACAAAATATATTACATATTTAAAATATCACAAAAATATTGTTTTATCGAGAATGCACTTAGAAATGCTGACTTACAAACAATGAATCTATTTTTTAAATTAAATTGATTTAATTTTGTATTATTTATCATATAACTACATGATAAACTAGCTTTTGAAACTAAAAGTGCTATAATCAGAGCTACAAGATATAAACTTATAATCAAAGCTACTAACAAATTATTATATACAATATTTAATATATTTTTTCCTTTCACATTTTATAGATGAGATGAAGTTCTAAATCGTATGATTCAAACATCTCATTTAATATCTCATAATGCAAGATTT